>JAZHEH010000856.1:2020000-2620000 GCA_036589455.1 Ateles fusciceps | reverse complement strand
TCAGAATAGGGTGTCACCTGGCCTCCTGGATTTAAAATTAATAGTCTGTAGCCCAGGGACTTCCCTCTCCTGAGTCACAGCCTGCCGTGTGTCTGCCCGCTGAGCAGATGGGACTTGTGTTGAGCCCTGCGGGCTCACGGGCTCAGGCTGCGACAGGCAGGTGAGAAAGTGAATTCCTGAGTGATGCATATCCTGCTCGCGCACTGCAGGAATTCAGGGCTGCAGGCAGGGACCAGGAGTGCAGGGCAGAGGGAAGTGGGGGATGGTCTGGAAGGACAGGCGGGCATGGACTTGTGCTGGCCCTGTCCCCAGCGGGGCCCAAGAGGCAGGGGTGGTCAGCAGGGCCACAGAGTCTCCAGTGACCTGAGCACACAGGTAGCGGTCTGCCTATCTGTGTGCAGCAGCAGGGGTGTCTTCTCTAGAGTATGGGCCCAGGGCCAGACCAGACATCACCGTCAGCACAGAGGTGCTTTTAAGGGAAGGGGCAGCTCCAGGGAGAGGCCCAGACCACAGGCCGGGGCTGGTGGGGAAGGCTGTGGCCTCACTGCCAGGTGCTTGGCGCAGCAGCAGCCGGCACAGGAAGTATCCTGGAAGTAACGCACAGGCCTGGCCGGTAGAACTGCCGGTGCAGGGCCCACCCTCCATAAGAAAGATTAAAAGTGATATTTACAATCGCATGGGAAAAACATGAACACATTAGTATATGATAAAACATTTTCTTCCACCAGCAGTTTGTTTCCTTCCTTCTTATTTTAAAAGAGATTAAAACGTTTCTGTGGGGCCCTTAGTGTGCTGTGGACTCAGGCCCTGCCCTGGGCACCTGGCGGAGAGGCCTTCCCCCCACCGCCCCCCGCCCCGTTCCATCCCCGGCAGGGCGGGAGTGGTGGCGGTGCTCCACACTGCTCTGGAGAGGCCGTTCCCCCGTCCCATCCTGGGCATGGAGGAGAGGTCGTTTCCTGCCATCCCATCGGGGTCTCAGCTTCCTGTGTGGCTCGGGGACTCTGCGGAAGGGGCCTCACCCTGAGCTCCCTCTGGGCCTTGCCTAATGGGGCTGACGACTGAATCACCCACACTGGGGGCTGCGGAGTCCTGTGCTGCCTGGAGGGCTGACAGCGGCTGAGCGCTGGGCTGGGTGGGCCGGCGGGTGTGCAGGGTCTCATGGTGCGAACATGTGCGGACCTGGGACCCCAGCTGGAGGTGCTCCTCGGAGTCACTGTCAGCTGAGACGCTCGGAAGGAGACGGATGAGGCCGAGAACTGGAGTCGGAGGTGGGTCAGGGCTCGTCCTCCTGCTCCTCGGCCGGCCCGCTTCCCGCTTCTCCTGCGCCAGCTTTCTGCCTTATTTCTTGCCTTCTCTTTTAGGCTCCTCTCCCCTTTCCTGTTTCTCCTTCCATTTGTTTTTAAAACAAATTATATTTTCTTTGTTATAATCATCTCACCATCTTACCAGACCTGACATGAGTGTCTGAAGAGATTCTTGGAGCAAAAGCCCTCAAGGTGGGTCTCATCTCTCAGGAAAAAAACCTACAGGCTTTTTACTTTTAAAGTTGGGTTTTCAGGCTGTTGGCCCCACCCACAGGAAACCCCACCCAATTGTCGGGTGAACTTGAAATTGCCAAAGCCTGACCCAGACCGGATCACAAGGGGTGGCCAGCGGGGGACCCGTCAGGACCCCAGCCCGAGAGAGGGCAGGCGGAGGGAGGGAGGTGGACGCCGCTCCTGCCGCTCCGTGGGCACAGGGACCAGGGTCGTGGTGGCGGAGGTGGAGGAACCCCACTTGGCACTGCCCGCGGGTGGAGGGCAGGCTGGGGACAGGTGGCCGTGCTTCTTCCCCCCCACGGGCTGGTAAATATTTGTAGGCAAACAGCCCTGGCACCATGCACAGGCCTGAGCGAGGCTTCATTAAACACAGTTTCTGCTTCAGATCGTTAATTTGTTTTAATTAGGTGTCCACTGGTCCAAAGGGATTGCACAACAGGCTTTAAGTGGATGGAATGTAGGATGTGGCTGTGGCGGCAGATGGGCTCTGCGGGGGATGGAGGCGCGGCAGGCAGAGGAGGTGCGGCACGGAGGGCGGGCTTCTCAGGAGGGTCCCGCCCTGCCCAGGTCTGTCCTCGGTGGCTGACAAAGGCCCCGACCGCCTTGGGGGGGGTGCTTGGTAGCGCTAAGCGCCAATGCGGCTTCCTGGCCGTCAGCTGTGCGTTGTCGGCCCCGGCCTGTCATTAACCCTGAACAATATTCTCAATCACAGTCTTTATTGCTTAATGAGCCTCGGTGCACTGTGGGCCCTGACAACTCTAAGTTCCATTATATGATTTTTTTCTGTTCACCGTGGAAAAGGAGGGTGGGGTCAGGAAAAGAGATTAAACTCTTTTTCCTTCCCCCACAAAATGGCGGCAGGAAGGTGGGCTCAGCGTGGCATGGTTCTTATGGCAGTGGCATGACCCAGAGGGGGAAGAGGCTTCAGGGGCACACGGGTTCAGAGACGACCCAGGGAATGAACTTTATTCATGGGCATAAAAATTCCAGGCAGCACAATTTTATAATATCCTACATTTCCTCTATTTTTTATAAAATACACATAAAATAAAATTTACCATCTTAACCATTTTTAACTGAACTTTTGTAAACCACGTATTGTTTTAGAGCTCCATGTCAGTTTTCTCCTAAAAGGCTCAAAGCACAAAACCTGTCTCTTTAAATGAGAAAGTGGGAGCCACACATTCGGAACCGTGAGGTCCCTTTACACGGGACAGTGGGAGCCGCGCATTCGGAACCGTGAGGTCCCTTTACACGGGACAGTGGGAGCCGCGCATTCGGAACCGTGAGGTCTCTTTACACGGGACAGTGGGAGCCGCGCATTCGGAACCGTGAGCTCTGCTTCCACCATGGAGCCACTTGGCTGATGGCCCCCTCTCTGGATGCACAGTAGCGGCCCCTGGGGAGCTTTTGAAACTCATGGATGCCCAGGACACATGCACAGAGTCCTGGGGAACAGAATCTCCGCGTGGGATTTCAACAGCATCCCTAGGTGGTTCTGACTGACAGCTGTCAAACTGAGCAACAGCTCTTAGATTTCAGGTGCATGGGAGTCAGCTTGGAGAGCCCAGGAGAGCCCAGTTTCCTGAGCCAGCCTCAGCATTCCTGACTCATGGGTGCGGGCTGGGTCTCAGAATCTGGAACACTGGGGGCCGAAGATGCTGCTGAGGCCATGGGTCTGGAGACCCTGAGAGCCAGGGCGGCGGGATGGTGCCTCGGGCCTTCCACATGCACTTGTGCACAGCGCCCGCCCAGGTGCTGTGCTTCCGGGAAGAGCGGTTTCCAGTTCGTCTCGCAGACATCGATGCCTGGTGTGCCAGACAGATGCTCGCCTGCTGTGGGATCCCGAGCGTGCTGACAGTCCGCTGGACTTCCTTTTCACTCCTGTGTTAAAACCCCAAATGCTGCAACTTTCTCAGAATATTATACTTCTCTGAAAACCTAAGGAAAATGCTGGTAAATAGGCAGCGAGATTACTGTGCCTGATTAAGCAACTGTGGCGCATGCTACTGGCTTCCAGGGACATCGCTGTGTCTTCTTAACCACCCGCACCTTAGAATCCTCTGCCCGATGCCACTGGCTTCCAGGGACACCACGGTGGCTTCTTAACCACCCGCACCTGAGAACGCTGTGCCCGATGCTCACTGGGGGTGGGACTTCCCCTTCGAGTTTGTGTAAAACTTCCTAACTGAAACTCCTCTTTCCTCTGGTTTCCTCTCTGTTTACAGTCCCATTTGTATCCTCGCTTTCTTAGTTCAAGTTCTGGAAAGGTGACCAGATGCTGCACTCCGCCCACCCTCGGCCACCCCCACCCTCCGCACCCCACCCTCCGCCCCCCCCCCCCCCCCCCCCCCCCCCCCCCACCCTCCGCCCCCCCCACCCTCCGCCCCCCCCCCGACCTCTCTGCCGCCACTTGTTGGCATCAAGCCCTTGGTCTTCAGCATTGCGGATCTGACGCGTGTCATTGTCTGAGATTAGCAGTTACTTTTCTGTAGCCAAGGCTATAGTTGGATCTTTAAAATCACTCACTGTCTCCTGATGAATCTATTTATAAAACAAAGCAGATAAATCTGGAGTCTTCAGTGTGCCCTGCCCTCCGGGGTCTCTCCGTACTGACTCCCCCGGCCCCTACCCTTCTGGTCTGCGAAGCATTTGCCTGTGCTGTCCTGACAGCCATTGAGAGTGGAGAGTCACAGACGTGTGAATGCAGAAGGGCCGGGGAGTCTCCCTCCTGCGACCCTGACGCAGTGTCGGTCAGATGCTCAGGTTCAGGTTCTGAGGCAGAGGAGGTAGGACGCTCAGGTTCGGGTCCCTGTGCAGTGAGGTGTCTGATGCTCAGGTTCGGGTCCGTGTACAGTGATGTGTCCGATGCTCAGGTTCGGGTCCCTCTGCAGTGAGGTGTCCTACGCTCAGGTTAGGGTCCCTGTGCAGTGAGGTGTCCTATGCTCAGGTTAGGGTCCCTATGCAGTGAGGTGTCCTATGCTCAGGTTAGGGTCCCTCTGCAGTGAGGTGTCCGATGCTCAGGTTAGGGTCCCTATGCAGTGAGGTGTCTGATGCTCAGGTTAGGGTCCCTGTACAGTGAGGTGTCCCATGCTCAGGTTAGGGTCCCTATGCAGTGAGGTGTCTGATGCTCAGGTTAGGGTCCCTGTGCAGTGAGGTGTCCAATGCTCCGGTTAGGGTCCCACTACACTGAGTTGTCCGATGTTCAGGATAGGGTCCCTCTACAGTGAGGTGTCCAATGCTCAGGTTTGGTCCTGGCTGCTCTTCTTATTTTCAGTCAAACAGCTGTGGCTCTCTTTCAGCAGGGCTGATGGTCAGTGTGTGTGAATCTGCTCTTAAATGCCAGCACAGGAATGGCTGCAAATCCTTCTGATGAGGAGACTCCTCCTGTGACTGCTGGACCCTCAGTTGGTTCCCACGGTGTCCAGGCATGGCACTCACAGGGGATTCTTGACATGGCCCCAGCACAAACATCCAGGTTTCTATTCTTTGTGGACAGTCCTATACGACTCCTGCAGGACCATCAAGGGCCCTTTCTTCCATCTATGGTCCAAAAGAGAGCCTCTGCCTGGTGCTGGCACGACCGTGTGGGGCCCAAGCACAGAAGGGATGGAGCACCAGGGGGTGGCCCTCCTCACGCTGGAACCTGGGGGCTGTCGTGCTCCTAATGCTGAGGCTGCCACAGTCTCACAGAAGGGATGGAGCCCAGGAGCCGCCGTCCTCATGCTGGAACCCGGGGACCACGTGGTCCTGATGCTGAGGCTGCCACACTCTCACAGAATGGATAGAGTGCCAGGGGCAGCCGCCCTCATGCTGGGACCCGGGGACCACGTGGTCCTGATGCTGAGGCTGCCACACTCTCACAGAAGGGATAGAGTGCCAGGGGCAGCTGCCCTCATGCTGGAACCCGGGGGACCACATGGTCCTGATGCTGAGGCTGCCACACTCACAGAAGGGATAGAGTGCCAGGGGCAGCCGCCCTCATGCTGGAACCCGGGGACCACGTGGTCCTATTGCTGAGGTTGCCACACTCTCAGTCTTGACTTTCCCCAAATGTTAACAAAATCCCATGTCTCCAGGGGAAAGACTGGATTTCAATGTTTCCACATTCTTGCCACAAACAAAAGCCAAAGGAAACCCAAACGGAGGATGATATGTCACATGAGAGTAGTTGTTGGATGGTGAGTTTATTTTGCTTTGTTTTCAGTGTGACCTAGGATTCTTCTGGAAAAAGTGGTCTGCTTGATTCCGACGGCAGTGACAGCCCAGCTCCTGTTACAGAGTGGAAACCCAAATCTGCCACCAGGGGCTGGCTTGTGGATTCTAGTCTGCTTGGAAGTGGTGTGCCCCACAGAAAGCCAAACCCAATCCCCCACCCTTCCTGGGACACCAGAAAGGGAGGCCGCCGGGTGAAACTGGAGAGGGGGACTCTGCGAAGTCTCCCTTTGTGCAGCTGAGGCCTTCGGTGCTACCTGAGGTATGCAGGTCAGGAATGCTGGTCTCAGGGCCCTCAAAGGGGACTCCCGAGTGGGGCTGGGGAGAGCCCTTTGGATCCATGTCCAATTCCCACATTCTCCTAGAATAGCTGCTTGCCCCAGGAAGTGGGCTTTTCTGCCAACTTTTCTTATTAGGAGAGGACTGGCCCACACAAATGCATAATAAATAAATGACGACTCGTTTTTCGTTGAAATCTCATTGACCACCGAGGAGTCTGCGCCCAGGAGCTCCTAGGCCAGGGTTTCTGACACTTCTGCTGAGTGGTCACAGCCTGTGGCAATGTCTTCACCAGGCTCCGATTTTCCTGATTAGAACGTTGGGTGCCCGCGGTTCCAGTGGGCAGGGCTGCGCTGGGGGGGTGCACACAAACACACTCACACTTACACACTTGCTCACACACATGCACATACATACACCCACTCACACACGTGTGTATAAACACACTCGCACACATGCTCACACACATGCTTGCTCACAAACACACACACACTTGCTCACATTCTGGGGCATCGAATGCACCCAGTGAGGACATGATGCCCACCTATGCCTCCTGCGGCCTTTGTCCTGTGCCACTCCCACAGGGACCCACAGTTTTGGTGCCGCCTGTGGGCAGCAGGTGAAGCCAAGCACGGGCACAGCACAGTCCAGGCCTCGGGGCAGCTTTTCCTCCCCCAACCCCAGGGAGGCTTGGTAGGAAGTGCTGCCATCACACTGGCTCCAGGCTGACCAGCTCATTCTCGATGTGAGAGAAACTACTGTTTGCCAGCTGTGCAGAGCTGTGTGGCATCACCAATGTGGCTTCCTTCTAGCTCTGGTTGGGCTGTATGGCTATTAGCAGAGACGATGCCTGAGGGACAGATGGAGCACCCCAGGCCAGGGAGATGGAAGGAGGGAATAGTGTGTGTGTGTGTGTGTGTGTGTAGACCCACACCCTGCACACCTGAAATTTCCAGCTAAACTTTACATGCACTTGCTCATACATGTCCACACACATGTTCAGACATGTGCTCACAATGCTTACACACATTCACATACCTTTACACACTCACATATGCTCATTGTGCACACATGACCACACACATTTATACCCTTAATCACACACACCTCCTCACACACAGGCACTCATGCATGCTCACAGACATGCACACATGTGCTCACACCCAAGCACACACAGGCACTGACCCATGATTACACACACATTCACCCATGCTCACAGATGTGACCTGCATGCTCGCACCCACTCACACATACGCTTTCTCACACACAGTCACACTTACACACTTGCTCACACACATGCACTCACCCATTTTTATGCACATGCACACACATGTACTCATCCATGTTCACACACACTCATACTCATGTGCACACACATGCAGTTATGCTCACACATGCACAATCTGCTTTCTCACACACATGCACTCATGCACCTGCTCATGAACACATGGACTCACCCATGCTCACACACATGCACATACATGTGCATACCCACTCACACACATGCTCACAAATGCACACTTACGCCCTCACATGCACTCATCCACACTCACACATGCACACGTGTTCACACCCACACACCTATGCTTACACACTTACACACTTGCTCCCCACACATGCACTCACCCATGCTCACACAGATGCACACACGTGCTCACACCTATTCACACATATGCTTGCTCACAAACATATGCTTGCTCACACACACACAAGCTCACACACATGCACTCACCCATTTTTACACACATGCACACACATGTACTCACCCATGTTCACACACTCATACTCATGTGCACACACATGCACTTATGCTCACACATGCACAGTCTGCTTTCTCACACACATGCACTCACGCACCTGCTCATGAACACATGGACTCACCCATGCTCACACACATGCACACACGTGTTCACACCCACTCACACAGATGCTTGCTCACACGCACATTACACACACACATGCACTCATATATGCACACAGGTACTCATCCACATTCACACATTCATGCTCTCACAGTGCACACACATGCACACGCTCACACACATGCACACAGAACTGCTTGCTCACACACATGAACTCACACACACCTGCTCATGAACAAACACATGCACTCAACCACGCTCACACACATGCACACACATGCTCACACACATGCACACGCACACCCTCACACATGCACACACATGCTCACACACACTCTCACACACAGGCACACACATGCTCACACCCACTCACACACATGCTCACACACACACCCTCACACACATGCACTCACCCATGCTCTCACACAGGCACACACATGCTCACACACACACTCTCACACACATGCACTCACCCATGGTCTCGCACAGGCACACACATGCTCACACCCACTCACACACATGCTCGCACACATGCCCTCACACACACACCCATGCTCTCACACAGGCACACACATGCTCACACCCACTCACACATGCTCACACACACGCCCTCACACACACGCACTCACCCATGCTCTCACACAGGTACACACATGCTCACACACACACACTCTCACACACATGCTCACACACGCACCCTCAAACACATGCACTCACCCATGCTCTCACACAGGCACACACATGCTCACACCCACTCACACATGCTCACACACGCCCTCACACACAGGCACTCACCCATGCTCTCACACAGGCACACACATGCTCACACCCACTCACACACATGCTCACACACCCTCACACACATGCACTCACCCATGCTCTCACACAGGCACACACATGCTCACACACATGCCCTCACACACACACACACTCACCCATGCTCTCACACAGGCACACACATGCTCACACACACAGAGGAGGCCGTAGCTGAGTTTTAGGGCCAGCTCTGCTACGTCATCACTTTGTGATGTGTGAGGCACTGGACAATTTCCAGGGATTGGATTTTTATGGATCGTGAAATGTAACCACTGTGCCAGCTGTAAATCTTTAAAAGAAAACAAAGTAAAACAGTTCCTTTGCTCGTTGCTTGATTGATGCTAAGGGAGATTTTTGTCTATGAAAAGAGGATGACTGTTAAGAATGTCTGATGGCGTTTCTTAAGTGTAGAAGCTCATACACAAGAACATGGCATATTCCATGGTGCTGGTCACTTGGGTCTGTCTCTGAAGTAAAGACACCACTGTTGGGATTACCCATTGCCCACCAGCTGACAGGCCTGTGCTGGACAATTCCAGGAAGTCAGGAACCTCGTCAATCTCTCAAACTTCCCTAATAGGGCCCTGCAGGCCACTCCTCATCACCAGGGTACTAAGCTGACTACCTGGGAGTTACTTTTCTGTTCCTCTTCCTTCTGTCGCCCTCCACTCTCAAGGAGGGCCCAGTGTCTGCTGCTCCCTTCTTTGTGTGCCTGTGTTCTCATAATTGTAGTGCCCATATTAGAACCCACATAGGGCCCTCTAATCAGTGCCTTCAAGATTACTGCCTCCCTCCATAGCCAACCTGAGAACCACCCCCCACAAAGCAAGGTGGGAGTGGGGGAGCTTGCCTGAGTGCCCCTGGCTGAGAACAACTGCTAGACTCTTCACACACCCCTGTTCAGTGAGTGCTGCTACCCTGCCCAAAGGCGTTCCCAGCTGCAATGGGCATTTAGGTTGCCCAAGAGGTGTGTGTATGTGGGTGTGTGCAGGTGTAGGTAAGAGTGTATGTGCATGTATAGGTGTGTGCACATGTGTGTGCATAGGTTATACATGCACGGGGTGTCCTTGTGTCTAAGGGCTTAAAGGAGGCAGAGTCTCCCTGCTCTGCTACTTTCCAGAGTAACACACTGACCTTTCCTCCATGAGGTGTAAGGTGGGCTTACCCTGAAGTACTAGCCCTGTGCAATAGAACTTTCTGTGCTATTCAATACAGAAGCAGCCAGCCACGTGTGTTATGAACACCTGAAATGTGGCTAGTGCTGTGAGGAACTGAAACTTGGATCCAATTTGATTTTAATGGTTTTCAGATGTGAACACAGATGCATCGTCCAATAAACCACTGCAAGTTGAAAATAACCTAAGTTAAGATTCATTAACACCAAACCTTGGCACGGACCGCCTTAAATGTGGGCCCAGCTTGCCTTAAATTTTTCTGGCTACTTACATCATCTGACAGAAAGTTTACTTTATTAAACATTATTGACTGTCTCGTGTAACTTATTGAATATATATTGAAAGTGAAACACAGGTTGATCAATATCTATCATCTATCTGTCTATCTATCTATCTAATTAGGTGTTTTCAAATCATCCTCAGTAATGTTTTATACATTTTTCCCCTAGAGGTCATTCCTACTTTTGGCTAGATTTATTATTAGGTTACTTTCTTTCCTTTTAAAGATTTTGTTGCTTGTGTCAATATCTTTTTTTTTCTATTATGTATTTGCACTGACTGTCTTCATTTTCTCTTCCTAGTCTGGTGGACACATTGCTGAATCCGGTGGTCCATTTCCTAGCCTTGTCTGACTTGACCGCCCTGAGCGTGGGGTGAAGCGAGCGCCTGCACGTTCTGATGCACTGCCTGCCTTGTGTTCTTCCTGGGACGCTGCTGTGCTGCACCCGTCGGCTTGCTTCTGGTTTTCTGGTTGTGTCTTCTTATCCTCCAGTGGCTTTCCCATCTCTCTGACCCCTTAATGTCACTGACCCTCAGCTGCTTGATGATCTTATCTGGTTTTATGAGTTACTTTAAATATTATCTGTGGCCTGATGATTTTTGTTTTGAATTTCCAGCACGAATCCCTCCCCTGAACTCCAGACTTGTCTATTAAACATTTCTCAACATCTCTGCTTGGATATCTAATAGGAATCTCAAGGCCAGACAGGTCTAATGGTCTCCTCACCCCGCACCTCACCGCTCACTGACACCTCTTCTCTGGTGACGCCCCTGAGCAGATGGCATCTCCCTCCTTCCAGCTTGTGTGGGCCAGGAACCTGGAGTTCCGGACCTGGACTCCTCTTCTCACGCTGCATGCCCATGGCGTGGGCAGGTCTTACCATCTCCATCTGGGAGATCTATCCAGCCTTTAGCCGTCTCCGTCCTCCTTCCCCCACCATCCTGACCAGCCCACATGACTTCTCTCCCACAGATGGAAGTGTAGGAAGTAGACTGGTCCTTCCTTTCCCACATCCCTCGGCTTTCGGAGCCGGAGCTGGGGGTGGTACTGCCACGCCCTGCTGTGCCCAGCCGGCCTCTCTGTGGCTCCTCAAGCCTCTCCACACACCCTGCCGGGGCCTTTGCACGCTCTTCTCCCTGTCTGAGCACCTCCAACCCCTCTCTCCTCAGGTCTCTGCTGAAAGTCACCTTCTCAGTGAGGGCCTCCAGGACTCAACGTCTTTGAAATGCACCCCATTCCCTGCTCTGTTACTTTCCAAAGTGCTTGTCGTCATACATGGTGTATTTCACACTGACCTTGCTCTTGCTGTGAGCTCAGGGAGGGTGGGGACACTTCCGTCTCTCTGTTTCCATCTCTTCACCAGGGCCCAGAACCGTGAGCTCATGGCAGGGGCTCAGCAAGTGTGTGGATTGTGTTTTAAACGGTTATCCTTGGGGGAATAGGAGTGAAATTGACTTGATGTTGGTGTCACTCAATTCTGCTGTGAATTTTAACAGGCTGTCGCTGAGACAGAATTTTCTAGTAATCACACCTCCCACAACACATGACAGATTGGGCTCGTTCGTTCTGTTTCCTGCAACTTTTAGCACTTTTAATTGTTTTATTTCATGGGCAGAGCTGCTAGCGAACAGTCATTGGAAGCAGTGAGAGGATGTTACTGTCAATGGGAATACTTCTAAGGTTTTAGCATTAAGTATGAGTTTATTGTTCTTTACAGATAACTTTTACAGGCTGTGCAGTGGCTTGCGCCTGTAATCCCAGCACTTTGGGAGGCCGAAGGGTGGATCATGAGGTCGAGATGTAGACACCATCCTGACCAACATGGTGAAACCCCATCTCTACTAAAAATACAAAAAATTAGCTGGGCATGGTGGTGCACGCCTGCAGTCCCAGCTACTCAGGAGGCCGAGGCAGGAGAATTGCTTGAACCCAGGAGGTGGAGGTTGCAGTGAGCTGAGATCGTGCCACTGCTCTCCAGCCTGGCGACAGAATGAGACTCCGTCTCAAAAAACCAAAAGAAAAAAACAAAAGATAGCTTTTCCTTAGTTACAATGTTCCTTTCTATTCCTAGTTTTCTAAGAATGTATTTTATATTTTGTAACCATGAATGAGTATACAATTGCATCAAATAGTTTTTAATAAAGTATTGATTATAAATTATTATAACACTATAACTATCAGTTACTAAACTATTGAGATAATTTTTTCTTTCAGATAGTATTATATATTCATTTTAGTAACAAGTAATATGTTAATTGTACAAACACATTCTTTTGGTGTTGAATTACTCTTCCATTGCTGACATAGCACTAATTGGCTGTGATGTAATTCTGTTTTTTTAGATGTAACTCACTTCTTTTTTTTGGTAGTTTTCTTAAGCATTTTTACATAAGGGAGATTTTAAAAAAGTTTCTCCTACTGTGCTGTGGTCTGGATATTTGTGTACCACCAGATTCATAAATTGACATCTTGTAACCCCCAAGGTGATGGGGGAGGAGGTGATGAAGTCACAGAGCAGAGGCTCATGACTAGGACCAGTGCCTCAGAAAAGGAACCCTAGAGCGCTCCCTCACCCCTTCTCCCACGTGAGGACACAGCGAGAAGACGGCCATGCACCCATAAACCCGGAATGGGCCCTCCACAGACACCGAACCTGCCGATGCTGTGATCTTGGACTTCCAGCCTCCAAAAGGTGAGAAGTGAGTTTCCGCCATGTATCAGCCACCCTGTCTATGGTGCTTTGTCCCAGCAGCCTGGATGGACTGAGGCACATGGTCCTTGTTTGATATTTCATATCCAGGCTGTAAAGTGAGTAGTAGTTCCAACTTTTCTATTCCGTGAAACGGTGTGGGAGGGATGGGAGCTGCCAGTCCCTCTATGGCCTGGCAAGAATTTCCATTATAACCACCTAGGACTGAAAACTTACAGCAAAGGTTGGTTTTTGATTGTATTTGTTTTAATGATTATTGCTTCATTTAGTTTTTCATCTATTTCATCTTGGGTTGATTTTGACTATATATTTAAAAATACTATCATCAATTTTATTGAGGTTTTAAAATTATTGATACACAGTTGTTCATGATATTGTCTTGTAATTAAAATAAATTTCTATTTCATTTCATTTCAAATAATGTATGTGGTATCTTTTCTATTTTTTCTTGTTTTCGTTTTTCTAGGGTTTTATCCATACTTTGAGTTTTGGCAAAGAACAAACTTATTATCTTGTCTTATTAATTTACTATTTTCAATTTTCTTTCTTTATGCTCTTGGATGGCTTGGATTGAATTTCCATCACTTATAGCCAAAAATGGCCTCTTACTAACCTGCGTTTTGCCTTTTTCTGGTGATGTCAGTCATTCTCCTCAACACCCCCTGCACATCAGCTCCTCCTGGCCACTGTGGGTCTAGCCGGAAGCTGTGTCTAGCCTTTCTGGTGGGGATTTGAGTGCCACTCTTCCTCCTGAGAGTTTTATTCTGTCCTGGGTTCACGTTCCTACAGGGAAAGCCTTGGGCTCTCAAACGTCCCCTCATCCACTGTGAGTGCTGGGACGAGGCAGCTGGTGTTTTCTTCTGCTGCTCACAGATGCTGTGGGGGAGGCTGCCCTTCTCTGGGCCACCTTTGACAGTTCCGTGGGCAGCCTGTTTATGCCTCAGTCCTCTTCTCTTAGACCGTGAGGGCTGGGGAGGACTCTTGGCGGGGGGGGGACTTACGGTCTTACTGTCTTTGCCCTGCTTCTGGGATGTGGGTGGTGAGATGAGACACAGCTCTCTTTCTTCTTTATCTCCCCATTTTGAAGTTTATGGCATCTTTCCTTATTTTACTGCTATTCTTTTTGTTTTTAGCTGCGTTTTCTACTACTCATTAATTTTTTGCTTTTTTGGGTTGTTGAGTGATCCTTTATTGAAATATTTTCCTTTGTGCTTCTTAACTAGCTGGTGTTCCCCTGTTCCATGGTCATCTGAGATATGATGAGGTGGCGCCATCGACACTGCGGCTTGCAGACCGTGCAGTCCCTAGGAGCTCTAGTGGTTCCAGAGAGTTCTCTGGCTAAAGATGGGTGCTGCGTCTGTCTGGCAATGTTGACAATCTCATTGCAAGTGCTATTTCCCCCTCTAATATATTCTGTTTCTTTCTGCTTCTTGGTGGTTCCTTGAGGGCTTTGATAATCAGAGCAGAGGCAGATGGCACAGCCTCCACCTGGGCCCGTCTGTTCTAATGATCAGTTTCCCTGTGATCTTCAGACCCTGCTAGTCCCTGGTTGCCTTGATGGTGTCATCACCTACCTTTTCTGGAGACAGACCCAGGGAGCCAATCTGGGGGCCAGGGCAGACGTGGCACTGACTTCAGCACCAGTGCGCTCAGGTATTCAACTCTGATCTTTTTGGAGTCAAACTTAGGTGCATGGTGGAGGCAGCCAACGTCAGATGAACCCAGATTTGTAACAGCCAAGAAAGTTTCACGTGGGTCTCTCCTGAGCTGAAAACAGAGCTGATTTTTCGTTGTCTTTTTAATAAATAGTTTTCTTTGTTGCATTTTGTTAGGTTTGGTGGGAGGGAATTTTGTGATTCAGCTTCATGTCACTGTCACCATCTTCACCTGGGAGACCAGGATGTTTATCTGATTTAAATGATAGAGAAGCCACAGAGAAGCCATTGGTTCTTTGAAATACTTCCTTCCTGAGTAAATACATAGTTAATCAAAGTAGAAAGGCGTTAGTTTTCTATTTTTGTTTTAGTTTTCTTATTTTTGAATTGTTATTCTTATTTTGAAATCAAACTTTTAATTTGGAGATAATTATCGGTTAACATGCTGTTGTTAGAAATGCCACAGAGGCTGTGTGTAGCCTTTATCCAGCTTCCCCATCCATCATATTTGGCAAGATGGTGGCACAGTCACACAGCCTGCATGATGCCATCAATGGAGTCCAGATGCAGGCCACTCCCATCAATCCCAGAGCCTCCTGCCTCCAACCCCATTCTCAGCCCCTGGTGACTACTCACACGTTCTCCATTTTAATAATCTTTTCATCCTAAGAATGTTACATAAGTGAAACTACACAGTGTATACCTTTTGAGATTTCTGTTTTTACTTAGTGTAGTTTTCTGGAAATCCATCCGAATTGTGTATCTGGAATGCGGTTCCTTTCTTGGCTAGCCACATTTCACGGTGTGGAGGCACCGTGGTTTGTTTAACCTTTCTGGTTGGAGGACATCTGTGTGTTTCCCCTTTGGGCTATTACAAATAAAGCTGCTACAAACATTTGTGTTCAGGATTGTGTGTGAACATATGTCTTCTTTTCTCCGGGATAAATACCCTGGAGTAATATTGCTGGGTTGTATGACAGTTGCATATTTTGCTTTTTAAGAATCTGCCCAACTGTTTTTCAGAGTGATCGTCCATTGTACATTCCCACCAACAATACGTGGTGATGGTTTCCCCACATCCTTCCTGGTGTTTGGAGTTATACTTATTTTTTATTCGTCATTTTGATAGGGGTGTCATGGAATCTCATTGTGGTTTCAGTTTGCATTTCCCTAATGACTAATGATTTTGAACATCTTTTCATGTGCTCATTTGCCCTCTGTATATTCTTTTAGGTAACTAAGTCTGTTCATGTCTTTTGCCCATTTTCTAGCTGGATTGTTCATTTTTTTTCTGTTGACTTTGAGAGTTCTTTATGAATTCTAGATAGCAGCCCTGGGACATATGATTTGCAAATATTTTTTTTTTTCCCAGTTTGTGGCTTGATCCTCTTAACAAGGTCTTTCACAAAAGTTTTACATTTTGATGAAGTCTAATTTATCAAGGTTTCCTTTTATGCATTAGGTGTTGATATCAAGTCTAAGAACTTTGCCTAGCCCTAGATCCTGAAGATTTTCTCTTATGATTTTTTTCCTAAAAATGTTAGCATTTTTATGTTTTGCCTTTAAATTTGCAATCCATTTTGAGTTAACTTTTGTATAAGGTGTGAAATTTAGGTCATGGGGAAATGTCCCTATGTTTTTCCTGGGGATATTTAATTTCTCCAGCACTGTTAACTGAAAGAGTGATCTTTCCTCCATTTAGTTGTTTCTGTACTTAAAAAAAATCTGTTGGGCATATTTGTGTGGGTTTGTTTCTGGGTTTCTTATTCTATTGACCCATGTGGCTATCTCTCTGCCAATATTATAGTCTCAATTATGATAGGTGTATAGTGTAAGTTTTCAAATCAAGGAGACTAATTCCTTTCACTTTCTTCTTACTTCTCAAAATGGTTTTAGCTAGGCTAGCTTTGTATCTCTGTACATGTTTTTGAATAATCTTGTCTAAATCCAAAAAAATCTTGTTGGGATTTTGTTAGAAATTGTGTCAAATCTGTATATTGATTTGTAGAGAATTGACATCTTTATTATGTGGGGCCTTCCAATCCATGAACATGGTATCTCTCCCCATTTTTATAGCTCTTCTCTGATTTCTTCCATCAGTGTTGTGCAGTGTTCCACACACCCACAACCTGTATATGTTTTTTTAGATTTATACCTAAGTAGTTCATGTTTTTTTCAGCAATTGTAAATGGTATTGTATTTTAAAATTTAATGATCATGTGTTTGTTATGAGGAAGAAGAAATACAATTGATTTTTGTATGTTTATCTTATATCTTGTGACCTTGTTGAACTCACTTATTAGTTCTTTTATAGATTTCTTGGAATTTTCTACATAGTCATGTGATTTGCAAACAGGAACAGTTTTATTTATTTATTTTCTATCTGTATGCTTTTTCTTTTCTTTTCTCACTGCACTGGCTAAAATTCTAGAACTATGTTGAATAAAAGTGGTGAGAATGAATAGCCTTAGCTTGTTTTTAAACTTAGGGAAAAGCACCGATGTTCACCATTAAGTACAGTGTTAATAGCAGAATTTGACAGATGTTCTTTATCTAGTTGAAGAAGTTTCCCTGTATTTTTATTTTTATGAGATTAAAAAAAAACCAAGATGGACATTGAATTTTGTCAAAATGTTTTTGCATCAACTGATGTGATCATGTGGTTTGCCTTCTTTAGTTTGTCATATGGTGGATTATAATGATTCATCTTTGAATATTAAACTAGCCTTGAATTTCTGGACTAAACCACACACTTGGTCGTGGTGTATAATTCCTTTCATATATTAATATATTCCATTTTTTAATGTTTGTTAAGAATTTTTGTATCTATGTAATGAGAAATATTGGTTTTTTGCTCTTTTTTGGTACTGTCTTTGACTGGTTTTGGTATCAGGGTAATACTAGCTTCATAAAATGAATTGGGAAATGCTGCTGCTTCTATTTTCTGGAAGAGATTTTATAGAATTTGTGTTAATTCTTCTTTGAACCTTTGGTAGAATTCTCTAGTGAGACTATCTGGGCCTGGAAATTTCTTTTTCTAGAGGCCTTAAAAGTACAAACTCAATATCCTTAAGAGTTAAAGGGTTATTAAATTATCTATTTTAAATAGGGTGAATTGTGGTAAATTTTATTTTTAAAGGAACTTGTCAAGTTTGTCTAAGTTGCCAAATTTAGTTTTATAGAGTTATTCAAAGTATTCCCCTTATTATTCTTTTGATGGCTGTAGGATTTGTAGTGATAGCCTCTGTTTTGTTGCAGACATTGGTAATTTGTGTCTTTCTTTCTTTTTCAATCTTGCTAGAGGTTTGTCAATTTTATTGTTTCAAAGAAGATTTTAATTTCACTAATTTTCTCTACTGTTTTTCTATTTTCAGTTTCATTGACTTATGCTTATTTTCTCTCATTTGCTTCCTGTAGGTTTATTTTGCTCTTTTTTCTAGGTTCTTGAGATAGGAACTTAGTTTATTGATTTCAGAGCTTTACTCTGTTTTAATGTATGAATTTAGTGCTAAAAAATTTCCTCTAAGCACTGCTTTAGCTGCATCCCCACAGGTTTTGATATATTGTATTTTTATTTTAGTTTTCAATGTTTTTTTCCTGATTTTTACAAGAATTTCTCTTTGACTTATGGATTGTTTAGAAATGTGTTGCTCAATTTCCTGTGATTGGAGAATATACTCCTTATGATTTAATTTTTGTTTTCAATTTGTTGAGGTTTGCTTTATGACTCAGGAGATCTTGATGTATATTCCATGAGCACTTGAAGAAAGTGTATTTTCTGCGATGGTTGGATGGAATGTCCTATAAATGTCTATTACACCTTGTTAGTAGATTGTGTTGTTTTTCTTTATTCTTGTTGATTTTATATCTAGTTGTTCTACCTATTGTCGACAGAAGGTTGTTGAAGTCTCCAACTATAATTGTGAATTTTTCTGCTTCTTCTTCCACATATCAGTTTTTGCTTCTTGTATTTTGCCACCCCGTTGTTTAGGCCATACATATTTAGGATTGCTATGATTTTTTGGTGGATTGACTCTTTATTGTAATATAATGTCCCTCTTTGATAATTTTCTTTGTTCTGAAGTCTAATATGAATAACGACTCCTGCTTTCCTTTGATTAATGTTTGCATGCTATACATTTTTATATCCTTTTACCTTCAACTTTTATGTATTGCTATATTTGAAGATTGCATCTTGTAGGATGTAAATATTTGGGTCATAGTTTTTAATCCACTCTGCCAATCTCTTTCGTTTATTTGAAGTATTTGGACCATTTACATCTAGTTTAATTATTGATGTGTTAGGGCTTAGGTTTGCAAAGTTTTGGGTGTTTTTTTTTTCATTATTCTCTCTCATTTTTGTTGGTTTTTCTTCTTTTTCTTGACTTCCCTGTTGTTCACTTGAACATTTTTAGAATTCCATTTTGATTTATCTATAGTGACTATGGGATATCTTTTTGTAACTTTTTGGTAGGTGCTTTTGATGTTACATTATATATATATGTAACTTATCACAGTTAGCTAGTGTTGTCATTTCACTGGTTTAAGGGGTATAGAAACCTTTACTCTTTTTCATCTTCCTTTGCTCTACCCTGTTTATAATTGTTTCAAATATTTTCTTTATATAAATTTAGAACAACATCAGAGACTAGTATAATTTTTACTTCAACTTTCAAACATAATTTAGAAAACTACTTATTTTGTTTGCTTACTGGGTTTCTCTTGCCTCCTGACCTCTAAAACACCTCCTTTCATCATTTACTATTTGTTTAGAGCTTCCTTTAGACATAGTTTTAGAGTAGATCTGCTGATGATCAATTCTCTTAGTTTTCTTTCTTCTGAGAATGTATGAATTTTTCCCTTCATTCCTAAAGGATATTTTCACCGGATATGGGATTCTGAGTTGATGGTTCTATTCTTTCACCACTTGAAAAAAATATTGTGGTACTTCCTGCTGGTCTCCATGGTTTCAGATGTGAAATACACTGTTACTGCAACTTTTCTCTCAAAGGTAAAATACTTTTTTTCTAGCTGTTTTCAGGCTTTTTTTCTTTGTTGTTAAGTTGTCAGGTGTATAATTACGATGTGTTTTGATGTGGATTTCTTTTGGCTTACTCTTTTTAGGGTTCATTCAGCTTCTTGAATCGGTAGGTTTACATCTCTTGAACACTGTAGATGTTTTCAGCTACTATTTCTTTGATAACTTTTTCTGATCCATCCTCTCTTCTCTTTTCATCACTCCAGTGACATGAATGTTAGATCTTTTGTTATAGTCCCATAGAAGACCCCTAAGTCTCTGTTAATTTCTCAAGCAGTCTGTTTTCTTTCTGTTGTTCAGATTGAGTAATTTTTCTCATTCTATCTTCCAGTTCACCAATTCTTTCCTATGTTCCCTCCACTATACTGTTGAAGTCATCTGCTAAACTTTTTATTTTGGATGTATTATTTTCAGTTCTACAATTTCCCTTTGGTTCTTATTTACACCTTCTATTTCTCTGCTGAGACTTTCTATTTCTCTGTTGTGGCTTCCTATTTTTTTTTTTTCATTTGTTTCAGGTATGCTTATAATTTCTTGTTGAGGTATTTTTGTGATGGCTGTTTTAAGATCTTTCTGTTGTTTCTAATATCCCTGTCAGTGCTGGCAGGTATCGATTATTCTTTTTCCATTAGGTTTGAGGTCTTCCTGGTTCTTGGTAAAATGAGTGGTTTTTGAATGAAATGTAGACCTTTTTGTGTTACATCACGAGGGTCCTTTTTTCTGGAACAGCTCTGGCAGTGGCGGAGGGAGGTAGAAGCCCAGGTTTCCTATGTGGCTCTGTTGACAGAGAAAAAGACAGTGCTGACCATGGAAGTCCAGGCTTCCTGCATGTTCCCTGCAGCACAGCGGGAGGTGTCCTCATCCTACGCCGTGGGGAAGGTCCAAACTCCCTTTCGGCCCCTTCTGCCACCACTCCAGTGGGGCTGGACAAGGCTTGCTGGCAAAGCCTCAGGAGGGTGGACTCCGAGGTCGCTGACTTGACCTTTCTTGGCATGGTGTGGGGGTGGAGCCAAGTTTTCTTTCTGTGGCACTGGCAGGAATGCAGTGGTCACTATCTAGAAGCGTCCTGTCTTGCTGGGCGGCCTCTCTAGGGCTTTGGTAGCAGAGAGCCGGCTTTGGCTGGGCTGCTTTGTCTATGCTCATTGGTGTTTCTGAGTTGTGGCTTCTGCACTTCCAAGTCTGGGATGTGTGAGGCAAAGGGAAAACCCGGGAACTTACCATCCTGTGCTCCCTGGGGTCCTGGGTTCCCTGGCTGGTCTGCTTTCTCTTCCCCTCATTCAGCATCTCCTCACGCTTGCTCTGTATGTAACATCCGGGGTTTCGCTGTGCTTGAAGGAATAGGAAGCAGTAAGTCCACCACGTCTTTCCGGAAGCAGAACTCGCATTCCTGTCACTGCTGCGTTTTTCTCTGCTTCCTTGCCAGGAAGAACCTGTTCTTTGGCTTATGATTTTATAGCTTCGAGATCTTTACACGGGATGAACAACGTGGCAAAGCTGTTATACTCTCAAGTATTTTTAAACAGTTACGTCCATCAACCTGAAGTTGGCTGACTGTCCTCTTGTTCTTGCTATAACAATCTCTAAAATCTTTAAATGCTTACTCTGTGCAGGCACTTCCTACACACTTCATGCGTCTCACTCGGTCAGCACAGCTCTCTGAGAGATCAACCACCACCAGCTCCCTGTGGGGGAGAGGATGGAGGCGTGGAGACTCCAGACCCTGGTCCCGGGGCCACAGCTGTCCAGTGGAAGAGCTGGGTGTCTAGGCCGCCTGGCTTCAAAGCTTGCACTGGTGACAGACACTGCGTCTCCATTGGGAAGAACAGCTTGAGTGAGGGGCAGCTGGACTGTGGCGTGGCGAGGCTGTGGCCTCAGCCAGACTTCGCTCTGCAGAGGGTACTTACCCCAAGAGAGCAGGGTCTGGGTTATCCTGGTGGCCAGGACATTCCCTCTGCATTCCTGATTTCTCTCTGAGAAACAGGCACAGCGAGAGAGAAGCTGCTCTTACTGAGGTTTTAAGCTATAAAACCATAAGCCAGAGAAACTGGCACTGGTCTGCTTTACTGCACCTGGCAAATGCCCCGACTCTCCTGCCAGCCAGGTGTGGCCATGGGAGGTGATTGTCTCAGGCTCACCCAGAACCCCTGTGGCCCCCATGCTCTACCCATGCACTGGAGTGGGTTCCATGAGGATGTCACGTCACAGCAGGTACGAGAATCTCAGCGACTGCGGTCTCCTCAGCTGCCGGGTCTGAGATCAGAGGCGCGCCCTCGTTCTCAGTCTGACCTGTGGCCCCAGCTCCTGCTTCATGGGATGACGTGTAACCCTGTGAACAGGCATACTCTGCTGACCCCTGGGAACTGCGTCTTCTTGGGTCTCCTCATTGCAGGGGTCAGAGAGAAAGGATGGGTTACAAGACCACTGGGACTTTCGGCTAGAAAACTGAGCTCGATGTCGCTGGAAAAGGCTCCCTTTAATGAATGCTCTTAGGGTTTGGTGACCACCTGTGTTCTGCTCTGGTTGGCCAGGCAGAGGCTTGCTCATTAGTGACCTTGTGTGACCTGCAGATGCTTTTGTGAGTAGCAGGCCTGTGTGTCTTATACCAGAGAGGATGTGGGGTGCAGGTGTGGGCCAAGCAGGGAGCGTTCTGCCCTGCAGAAGTACTTTTGTAACATTGACGAGAGGTATTTTCTATGCAAGAGGGACTTTTTAAAAAGGTCATGAGATAGCTTTTTTTTCTTTTGCCTACAATAAAAAGGCAAGTTCATAATCGTTTTCGGGGGTGGGAAGGAGTAGAGAGAAATAGAATGTGAAATGATTGAGCATTAACAAGTGACAGATACTCTTCCTTCACGCCAAGTGGCATTTAGCAAAAGGCCTACATAGATGGTCCCACATGAGGCTTCACTGAAATCTTACAGGGCGTGAGAAACATTCCACTTGGTTGATTTTGTATATTTTTATTTAAATGTAAAGGAAAAAAAGCAGTTATTGGATCAAGTATATGCTCAGTATAGTTTTATAAGATCACTCTTGTTTTCAGAAACCCTACATTCAGTTGGGGAAACAGAAAATGAACCCGTGACAGTGGGCAGGTGTGTGGCAGAGTGCTCTCGGAGTCAGGAACAGCCCTGACTTCCAGTGACAGTGGGCAGTGCCCCGCAGACCTAAATCACTGGTTTCTGAGTTAGATGGAAGAAGAGGGAGTAAAATGAAGCTTTCTGGATCTCAGTGGGCTCCAGTTACGGTTTTCTTTATAAACATTTGTTCTCAACCCCGGAACTGGTCCTTCAGGGGCTACGCAGCACACCCAGTCGTCCGGGACCTCCATGCTCAACAGCGTGGACAGGGCCTCCCTGCTGGGCCAGGCCCTGCTGGGCACTGGGCACGCCAGGATGGCGCGGCCTGTCTGGCTGGAGCAGCAAGGAAGCTGTGTGGGCCAGGCCTCAGCTCCTGGACGCAGCTCTGTGGATGGACATTGTCGGGAGGTGTCAGAAGATCCCGGAACTTCCATGGAGAGTGGATTCCTCTCAGAGGCTTGAGGTCCAGCGCCAGAATTGCTCTCACTTGTGTGGGTGAGAAGAAAAACAGGCTTTTGAAAATAGAAATTACCCTGGCATTTTAATTGTTGGTTTTCTTTGTCTATAGGATGGCTCTGTTGCAACTAATTGCAAAACACTTTTTTAAAATCTGGAGTTAGTTGTGATCTGTGTTAAATTGTTTGGAATAAATGGGGCTCGTGGCTGGCTCCCCGGTTGGACCTGGAGTAGGGGATCCCATCCCTGCGAGCAGCTGGCCAGCTTGGCCACAGTGCCCTGCCTGCCCCAACTCAGGTCTGTATGCGCCCTGGAGGTGCCCTGGGCTCCGTTCCCAGAACAGACAGACGTAGAAGCTCCTCTGCTCTCCTCCCCAGCCCAGCCCGGCCCTGGGGTCCTTCCCACTCATGCTGCAGCTGTCCCCTGTGTCCGGTGTCACCAGGCTCTTAGCCACCTGCTTGTTTGCACCAGACCTGTTCCCTAGGGTTGGGCCCACCCTGTCCCACTGGCTCAGCCAGGGGTCCGGCTCCCGCTGCACAGGGCAGCCTGGGGCTTCGCTGCCCTCTGGCTCCATCTCCCTGGGCCGGTCACCTGGCCTGGCCCCTGGGAGCGTGTGACCTGGCTGACTTCCCCCAGTGCCATTGTGGAAGGAGGGAATCAGTTCCAGCATCTGAAACAAAAGGGAATTATTACGTGCACAGCTAGAAAGCTGTATCTCCAGGGCACGGTCTCTGAACAGAGCAAAAAGCAGGTATTGCCTGGCCTTTGAGGAAGCGTGGCATCCAGAACAAGCAGACATTCAGAGCAAGGGGGCCGTGAGCCCTGCTGGGGGCTCTGGTAAGGGCAAGGGCCCAGCCTTCAGAAGCTTCTGGAGTGTCACCACCGACCCACTGGGTTGGGGACGAAGTCACTTTCGTGTTTTACTTGCTCATAGCCTCCAGCTAAGGCCGAAGGACCGTCAAGTATGTCCCTCGGTATAGCTCTGTGAGATCACTCTTGTTTTCAGAAACCCTACAGTCAATTTGGGGAAACAGAAAAGGAACCCGACTCAGTGGGCAGGTGTGCGGCCCCCTTGCTCTGAACCTCTGCTCTTCTGGAGTCCATGGTTCCTCAAAGGCCGGGCAATATCTGCTTTCCACTCTGTTCAGAGAACTATACTGAGCATATACTTGATCCAAAAATAACTGCTTGTTTTCCTTTACATTTAAATAGAGATACATAAAATCAACCAAGTAGACTGTTCCTCAAGCCCCCCGGCCTGTTGCCAGGAGTACGGCCCATGCCTCCCCCTCCTGGTGGTCTCACCTTGGGCTGGGAGGAGGGGGCCCCTTCTCAGGAGCCTCCAGTTCCTCTTGGCAGAGCTGGCTGCCCTGGTTCTGTAACCCCAATGTGAGATTCCTGCTAACCTGAGTGCGGGTCGCCTGCCTCACCTGCCATGTCAGCGCCTGGCCTGGAGAACTCTGGACTTGAAGGAAAAGCGACACCAAGAGGCTGGGGACCAGCCAGGTGTCCCGGTCCTGTCGTCAGGGCTGGGCTGGGTGGGCATGAGGCTGCCAGGCAGTGGTGGGGGCTTCCCCCCTGCCTTCCCCCAGGGTGGGGATTGCACGCTTACTCAAGTGGGCATGGGGGGTCTGGAGCAGGTCCTGGCCCCCTGGGAGGATTCAGAGAACCACAGCCCACGGCCTTATGCATCAGTGTGATTAGGGCCTCCTGCCCCAGTGGCCACCAGGTGGGTGGGCGCCCTGCAGGGCACGTGGCACGTCCCTGGCTGGCTGGGCTCCCGGTGCAAGCTGGGTTTTGTTTTTTGTTAGCATTAACGCAGAAGAGACTTTCCCGTAGGCTTCGTGGCCTGAGGGACAATGCCCCAGCCTTCCAAATTCGGTTGTAGCTGGAGTTCAGCTCCGGGTCTCAGGCGAGCTCTGGGGCAGGTTGCTGTCTGGGCAGGCCCAGCCTGGCATGGCCCTTGCTGCGGCTGGCAAGTCTCCTCCCCCACAAGGTCTCCACCTTGGCCTGCACCAAACTCCCCTGGGCCTGTGTGCTCAGCTCCCTGCAGCTGTTCTGCCATCTGGGGCAACACTTGTCACCACCGGGGGGCTCCCTGCTGGCCTCAGAGAGTGGAGCACTTTAGTGGACACAGGCATGTGCACGGGGTGGGGGTGGGGGGGCAGAGGCAGCGTCTGCCTGGGAGTCTGCTGCCTGTGGCCACAGGTGTAGCTCCGGAGGAACCTGCCCCCAGGGGTGTGGCCGGTTAGTGACTGAGGGAGCAGGAGGGCACTGGCCAGACCACAGTGGGCTTCTTGAGCCCAAGGCCCCTGCAGTCCCGGCAGCGAGGTGCGGTCTTTCCCAGTGGCACTGGGTCTGCACATCCCTGAGGATTCGTGTGTCTTTGTCAGAGACGGGGGTGGGGCAGCAGGGCTGCTGTTTCCTGCCAGGCAGGGTGTGCGGTGAGTGATCTGGGAGAGGTGGCCACACAGAGACCCCCGGAAGCCTGACCATGGCCTTGCCACCAGTCCCCCATGGCTCACCAGGGACAGCCTCCAGAGCCCAGCCTGGCTTGTGCTGGCCTCAATGGAAGGGCAGATTCAGGACTGCAGGAAGGAGACAGGAGGGGCTCCATGAGCTTGGAGCTGGGTCGGCCCATGTTGCCCTCTCGACTGTTGGCTCTGAGAAGGATTAACCCGCCCTGAGAACATCTCCAGGTCACCCCGTGTCTCACCTCTCACTGGCCTCAGTCCTGGGGAAGCCACACGGCCTGAAGCAGGGGGAGCTGCTGCCTGGCTCTCTGGGCTCTCTGGGTTCTTTGGGTTCTCTGAGTTCTCTGGGTTCTCTGAGTTGTCTGGACTCTCTGGGTTCTCTGGGCTCTCTGGGTTCTCTGGGCTCTCTGGGCTCTCTGGGTTCTCTGAGTTCTCTGGACTCTCTGAGTTCTCTGAGTTCTCTGGGCTGTCTGGGCTCTCTGGGTTCTCTGAGTTCTCTGGGTTCTCTGCAGTTCTCTGGACTCTCTGGGTTCTCTGAGTTCTCTGGGCTCTCTGAGTTCTATGGGTTCTCTGAGTTCTCTGAGTTCTCTGGGCTGTCTGGGCTGTCTGGGTTCTCTGGGCTCTCTGAGTTCTCTGGGTTCTCTGCATTCTCTGAGTTCTCTGGGCTGTCTGGGCTCTCTGGGTTCTCTGAGTTCTCTGGGCTGTCTGGGCTCTCTGGGTTCTCTGAGTTCTCTGGGTTCTCTGAGTTCTCTGGGTTCTCTGGGTTCTCTGAGTTCTCTGGGCTCTCTGGGTTCTCTGAGTTCTCTGAGTTCTCTGGGCTCTCTGGGTTTTTTGAGTTCTCTGGGTTCTCTGGGTTCTCTGAGTTCTCTGGGCTCTCTGGGCTCTCTGGGCTCTCTGGGTTCTCTGAGTTCTCTGGGTTCTCTGGGTTCTCTGAGTTCTCTGAGTTCTCTGGGCTCTCTGGGCTCTCTGAGTTCTCTGGGTTCTCTGAGTTCTCTGGGCTCTCTGGGTTCTCTGGGTTCTCTAGGCTCCTGGCTCTGTACTTCACCTGAATTCTCTTCGTCTCTCTGGAAGCTGATGTAACTGCTGCCATTTCCCACAGAAAGGAGGTGAGCTCTGGGGCGGGTGAGCTTGCTTCAGTAGCCCAGCCTCCGTGGGTCACCTCGTGAGCTGGGATGGTAAGCTGAGCCGCAGGTTGTCTGAGCACGAGTGAAGAGGTGGGTCTGTGACAGGAACGGTGGGTGCCATTTATCTCAGTGTCCAAGTCCTGGCTGCAAGTGACAGTGAGATGCTTAACAAGGTTCCTTAGATTTTATTGAAGCATCATGTGATCAGAATTCTGCACGAGGGGGATGGGCATCCCTGGCCTAAGAATACTTCATTGTTTATGCAAATGAAAGAACAAAAAGAGGCGTTAGAAACTGGTACCCAATTCTGCCAGCACTTAGTGAGTGATGGCTGGACTCGAAGCATTGGTGACACCGCAGTGACTGAAGACTGGGTGTGCACACATAGACAGAATAGTGTGTGTGACATCTGCACAGTGAGCTGTGGAGCACGGGAGGAGGATTGGGGACTGGCAAAGGGTTCCCAGGAGAGATGCGAGAGAGAGCCGCTGGGGCCTCCATTGAAGTGGGTGGTGCGATTTTATCCCCTTGTTTGCCAAGATTTGAGTAATAATAATTATATTTTCTAAACTTCTGAAAGCTTGCAGACACATCATAAACATGCTTAGATACGCCAAGATTATTGAGAAAAACACCATTAGTTATTTAATGCTTATTAATTAATAGATGAGGACAAAGACCTAAAGAAGGCAGATCAGGCTGGGCGCGGTGGCTCACGCCTGTAATCCCAGCACATTGGGAGGCCGAGGAAGAGGGATCACGAGGTCAGGAGATTGAGACCATCTTGGCCAACATGGTGAAACTCCGGGGGTGCGAGGTGGTGTGCACCTGTAATCCCAGCTATCAGGAGGCTGAGGTGGGAGAATCGCTTGAACCCAGGAGGCGAAGGTTACAGTGATCCGAGATTGCACCACTGCACTCCAGCCTGGGCAGCGGAGCGAGACTCCATCCCCCCACACCCATAAAAAAAGGCAGATGACTTTCCCACCGCCAGCCACAGTAAGTTCTGGACCTGAGAATACGTCTAAGTCTCATCCTCTTGCCACATGTGCCAGCTGTTGGTTCACCTCTGCCACAGACAGAGACAACAGTCACCAAGAATCATGAAACTACCAGGGCCACAGGATGCCAGTGGCAGGCCCCTTCTGCAGCCTCGGAATCCACAGCCCCTCCTTGGCGCAGGGGCGGTTGCTGTGGCTGTGGCCTCACTGTTGGCCTCTGATTACACTCCCAGCTATCTGCTGCAGACAAAACCCTGCCCCACCTCCCCATGCAAATGGGCCCGGGCACACAAAGCAGTCTGTGGCTGTGGCTTGGGGAGTGCTGGCAGGAGTGTGGCTTTGGGCTGTCACTCTGGTCTTGTCCTCTCCTTTCATTCTAAGCCTTCTGGATAACCGAGTGGAAATGGAAATGAGGGAGGTGTTTCTTGGCTGTCGCCTTGGGTATGTGTTTGTCTGTGTTTGACACTGATGTCCCTGGGGAAGAATTCTCATGTACTTATGACAAGGGGGTCGCAGGAGGTGCTTTGCTGTCTAAAATCCTTTCCAGTTGTTGGTAAGAGCTAACAAATAAAAGTGGCCAGCAACAGGAAAAGGTCATGCTGTGGATTTTCAAGAGCGCCGTAATTCTTCCTGCACTGCTCATCCAAACTGTAACTCAGAAATCCAGCTAGAGCTGGGAGCATGGCATAAAAATAACAGTATTTTAAATTTTACTTATATCTTTTATCTAATAATTCAAACATATTAGTAATCTCAATTCATTTTTGTCACATGCTCTGAAATAAATATCTTCATCATCACTATCATCACCATCAATATCACCACCACCATCATCACCATCATTACCATCACCATCACCACATTACCGCCACCATCACCATCATCACTGCCACCACCACCACTACCATCACCATCATCATCACCATTATCACTATCACCATCCCCATCATTACCATCATCATCACCATGATCATCATCATCATCATCATCACCATCATAATCACCATCACCATCACCATCATCATCACCATCACCATCATCATCACCATCACCATCACCATCATCACCATCACCATCACCATCATCACCATCACCATCACCATCATCACCATCACCACCATCACCATCATCACCATCACCATCATCACCATCACCATCACCATCACCATCACCATCATCACCATCATCACCATCATCATCACCACCATCACCATCACCATCATCACCATCACCATCACCATCATCACCATCACCATCATCACCATCACCATCACCATCATCACCATCACCATCATCACCATCACCATCACCATCATCACCATCACCATCATCACTACCAACATCATCATCATCATTATCACCACTGTTAAGTTTAGCCTAAAGTTGCCTCTTTCCATGTTTGAAAAGTTCTCCTTACATAGTGAACAGTAACCTAACTGGATCTGTAAACGGACTTTAACTTACTCTTGTGCCAATCACCAAGCATCAGTCAATCAAAGATGGCCAACTGTTCAAACTGTGTTCAAATAGGGCAAACGCCGAGCTGTAACCGATCTGGCAGTTTCTGGACTGCACCCCCTGCTTTCCGTAACTCATTTCCCTCTTTCTGTCCATAAACCTTCTTTGACCACGTGGCTATACTGGAGTGTCTCTGAACGTATTCTGGTTCCGGAGTGGCCCGATTCATGAATTGTTCTTTGTGGAATTAAACTGTGTTCAATTTAATTTGTCTAAGATTTTCCTTTTACCACCACCACCATCAAAAGAGTCTCTGTGAAGATCCTGAGCACACAATGCCCTGTCTGAAAAACACAAGGAGAACTGCAGGGATGTGCTGTTCGCTGTGGCTGGGCACTAGAAGATGTCAACAAGCCTACACATTTTTAGGGCACGCAATAAAAAGATTAGAAAAAGTGGGATAACTTCAGGGAAAAACACTTTTGTGTTTGCAGAGGAAAGAGCACTAATCTCGAGCGCACAATGCAAAGCTCTCAATGCGAGCAGCCGAGCACCTGGGCGAGGATGCCTGATGCCACCCCAAGTGCTCCCCTGGCTGCACCTGCCTGCCTTCCTCCCCCTTCCCCACAATGTCACCACGTGCTCAGCTCCCACCTGGAGCAGCCTGATTTCTGACATTGCAGGTGAGTGTTTCCTGATTTTGACTTCAGTTAGATGGAATCGGACAGTATGACCCACGTGCCTCTGGTCTCTTTTCCTCACTGTTTGCTGTGTGTGATTTACGCTTGCTGCCGCCTTCAGGTGTGGCTTTTTGCTGTGGAGGATACAGAAGGCATCCCTCTACTATTGATAGGCATCCGTGTGGCTTCCAGCAGGTTCTGGCTGTGAGGGCAGCACTCGCAGGAACATTCCTGTGAGCGTGGTTTCTGGGTGTGGAGCTCCTGGACCGCAGGTTCAGTTGTAGTGGAGACTAGAAAGGCACTCCAAAGCAGTGGCAGCAGCCCACAGTTCCACGTGCCACGAGAGCTCCAGCTTCTCTACGTCCTTGCCAGCAATGGGTGCTTGAGCAGCTTTCACAGAATATGACAGCAGCAGCCCTGACAGCGCAGACAATCATGGAAACAGGAAAGGGAGTTCTTTGTGCCCATCACAGCAGAGCCTTTGCACAGAAGTGACATCTGTCCTTTTTCGAGTTTCCAGCCCCTCGCACAGTGCCTCTCACGCTAGGCAATCAACAAGTACCTCTTGGTGTCTCAGTCAGGGGTCCATGGGAGTGTGGGGCATGGTCTCTAATCAATCTGTTACTGGGTGAGGGCTTTGCTACAGAGTCATGGAGCTGGGCGTGGAGGTCTGGGAGGGAAGCTGGGGACAGAAATGGCGCTCCCAGCCAGGATGAGAATCCAAGGTGTCCCCAGCGCTCAGGTGAAGCAGGAGGTTGAGGGAGGCTTTGGGGAGGCTGAGCTCTGCGTGGCTGCTGACTCCATGGTTTGCAGCCAAAGCTCTGGTGCTGAGTTTGGGGCATGGCTGGGAAGAGGAGCTGCATGCTGAGAGGGACAGTGACGCCCACAGGAACCTGTGCTGCGCCTTTGCCCTGCCCTGCCTGGTGGTCTCGACTGCTGCCCCACGTCTGCCTGCAGAGTCCATGCAAAGTTGTTTTCTACCACCCTCCCGGAGGACCCAGTTGACCCAGGACAAGCCGCCACGTCCACCACTGCTGACCTGCACCCACGCACCTCTTTGTGTGTGTGTAAAGAGGGTAGCAAAACTGTGCTCCCACCAACTTCCTGTCAATCAGTCATAAACATGCTGCTCCTCCCAGTGCCGGCACAGCGGCCCAGGTGTCCATGTTTAGGAGCATCAGTGTCCCTCCCAGCGTCATCGCTGAAGGCCTCTTAGGCTAGCAAAGTAGGTGAAGGGGGGTGGGGACAGAGACCATCAGTAAACACCGTCAAAGTGCGGAGGAAGAGCTGCTGTGCCGTCCCCTGCGGACTGGTGATCCGCTTTCTCCACGTTCTCCCCCAGAGGGCCTAAGCGAATGTACGTGTTCAGTTTGTCTTTCAACACTTACACCGTCTAGATTTCTGACATTCTGGAAAAATCTCTCCGCTTGTTGTTAAAGCTCATTTACTCACAGTTCTGTTATATTCGTTTTAAAATTCAAAGCATAACTTGAATTTTTAAGTTTCAGCAATTGTATCCTTAATTTCCTGTATTTCTTAATTTCCTGTTCTTCTCGTAACTTTCCATTCTTGAGTCACAGATATTACATGTTTCTTTTGTGTCTCTGAGGCTATTGCTTACACTTTAACGCTTCTGTTTTGATGGTGCTGTTAGCTCTGTTTTCTCAAGTGCAAATTCTTTGGTAATCTTGTCTTCATGGTGTTGATGCTTCAGACATCATTTGACTGTGGGGTCGTCTTTGAGGTAGTTATTTCCCTGTACACAGCTTTTTTTGGTACAAAGTCTGCCTAGAAAACTCATCTTTTGGGGCCTGAGTTCTGGCTATCCCAGGGAGAGTGGGAGATGAGTGACCTCCGACCTCTGACCCTTGCTCTCTGTGCTGACTCATGCTTCCCCAGCACATATCTGGAGCGGCCTCCCTCCCTGGTCCAATCGCAGCCCTGCCTGGTCCTGACCCCTCTGCCAGCTTCCCAGCCTGGATGAGGGGATCGGGAGCAGTTGGAAAGCTGGCCCCTTCCACTAGGACCTGGGGAACCCCTGCCTGCTCTCCAGGCTGCACCTGTCTGCCTTCCTCCTGGCGCGGAAGTCCGGGAGTGGCTGTGTGCCCCACGCGCCACTGTGGGAGTGGGTGAACATCGCAACGGCAGCTGCATCTTCATGGAGCCTGTCCAGGTTTCCCGAGGGCTGCTGATTCTCAGAGAATTCCTGATCCTTGTTTTTCAGGATGCCTCTCCGTATGTTTACTGCTTTTTCTATCATTTCAGAGTTTGATGTGCAGATGGGGAGAGATGTCAGCATATGCTCAGCTTGCAGAGTCTTAAAACTGAATGCATTTCTATTCTTCCAAACTGTGATTGATGTTATATTCAACACCGTGGAGCATGCCTTTCTAATGGCTTTACTCTTGTTCTAAGTCTGTCTCTTTTGGAGGCATCGATTTTAGAGGCATCAATAAAGACACCAATTATATGCTAACATACATACGTCCCCTGAAGGAGGTAAATTTATATTCTGTTAGCAAAGTGACTGTAAAATCCTCTTTTTCTGGAAAGATGGTCTTGTTTTGGATCACCTTTTGGAGGAAAACAAAGATCGAGCAGAGAGCGATACCTCAGGGCTGGTGTCTGTGAGGGCTCCTGCCTGGATTTGCATTTCCTGACATTTGCTGTCGTTGTGTGTCATGCATTTTAATCTAGTGACTCTGCCAGTTTGGTTGTTTAATGGATTTAGTAACGGGAATTTTTTTAAATAACACACAACCAGATGAAACACAATGCTAACATATCAACTGGTGCCAAGCACAAATATTTGTTTAGTGAACGAGCAAGACGCACCTGGGAAGCACGCGCTGCCTAATCCTGGGCGCTGTTCGGACGCCACCTAGCACTCGGCTGGTAATCCAGGCTGGGAGATTGGTGTTCGGGAGAAGAAAGCCTCTGATGCCTCCATTTACTCTTTACACAGACGGGCCCCACATGTCAGTTCCCTGCCTGGCACCGTGCTGGGTGCTGGGGTCACCTGGGTCCCACCCTACCAGCTGGGTTCCAAGGAGAGCAGCTGATGTGGGGTGGGGGTGAGTGCTGGACGGGCTAGGGAGGACGGCTGGGTGGCCCTGTCCTGTGCCAGGTGCTGGATGGGGCTGCAGGACCCTCCAGAACCCATTCAGGGACTGGCCGGCTTTGGGGCTACTTGGAGGAGGTGATCATATGACAAACCTACAAGGACGGGGCACAGCGAGTCTGCCTCGGGCAGTGCAGACCCTACACAAGTGCTCCTGCATGGGCCCGCCCAGGAAAGCCCCATACCATCCGAGATTGAATACCAACTCCAGCGCCAGCTCGCTGGGCTTCGGAGGGCACGGGATCCTCGCAGCGCCCGTCACCTTTACCAGGAAATGTGTCATTCTGCCTGTGGCAGCCTGAACAATCCTAGATGAAGGCGCCCTGTCTTCCTGTTTGCAGACCTCAGCTGTGCACAGTGATCAGAATCTCCCTCTCCACGCATGCACAGCAGCAGAACGCGAGACTACATGAAGTTAGAACTGGAGAGGGCCCCACGCTGCAATCCTCTTACACTTGGGAGAGAAGAAATGAGACAGAAACAGGCTCAGAGAGGCCAGCACGGCCCTGGCAGAGCCTGGCACCCTCCTACCTACCCAGAATTCTTTCCCTTGCATTTGGGAAAGAGGCAGAGCCCCAGGAGCCTGTGCCTGCTGAGTAAGGGTGGGAAGATTGTATTAATACACATGCAAAGGCAATGCCTGCCAGCCCCAGGAAGTGCCAGAGAGAAGTCCAGCCGTGGGTGTGACGTCGGGGCTGTGTGGCTTAGGCCTGGACGTCCCAGTTGTGTCTGGTCAGGCACTCACGCTTCTTTGAAGCTGGACAGAGCCAGCGGGGTGCCTGGGATATGGTGTTGAACAGGCAGGCTGGTGACGAAAGCCACAGCTTTGGGAAGTCCGTCCCTAACTTACGGATTAGGAGCTAAGAAACGAATAGCAGCTCTGGGTGGGGCCCCTTCCTGGGGCTGGGGGCACCTTGGCCCCACCCGGCCAGCTCAGGGTCAGGGGTCCTGTGTGACGTGGCAACACGTCCAGTGAGAGAACCTGAAGAAGAAAGAAGCCGGCCCCACAGCACCAGGGAAGAGCAGGTGGCGGCCGTGTGAAGGCCCAGGGCCAGAGGAGTTGGGCTGAGGCCTGAGCCCCAGGGGGCTGACTCCGTGAATGGGGAGCCGAGGGCATGGGCACTGGGCCTGGGAGCGCAGGGAGGGAGGTCTCAGCACCTTGACAGCAGCTGCGGCTCTGGATTCTGTTCTAGGAGCAGCAACAAACGAAAGCAGAGATCTCCCCAGGAGAGGGGTGTGGTTGACTCTCCGGGGCGCCTTCCCCCTCCAGCGTCTCTCAGAGGCACGGGAGCAGCAGGCCCGGGGACGTGGGTGCTGGAGGAGGCCTTCAGATGACCATGTCTGCTCCCTGGGAGGGCAGTGGCTGTGGGACCCAGGGCTGAAACTGGCTGCCTGGGTTCTGTCTAAGAGGCAGGCAGCGAAGAGGGGCCTGCTTCCCCTGGCTGCCCCTCTGCAGTCGGAGAGGAGAAATCGCACCTCACCCCACTTTGCCTGGGGCTCCCAGACATCTCCCATCTTTACCCTGCTCACCACACAGTGTGGGGCGAGGCTCCCTCCTCTCCAGCGGTGAAACCCACGCCCTCTCATGTGAGTAAGTGGATGTCAGGTGGGTCACCACGTTGACCTCTGACCTTCGGGGGCCCTGCCTTCTGGTTCCACTCCAGCTGTTGAGGATGGAGGCCTCTGCCCCACACGCAGAACTGCAGTGCATGGAAACCTGAATGCCACGTTTGTTCCCGTGGGCAGCCCCCGTCCCTTCCTTCACCTTAAGCCCTGTGATTAAGTCCTTGTAGCGCCTTTGATCAGCCGTAATAGCTGTTTACAGTGGGCCTGGCTGGGCGTCTGAGCTGAGTGGGCGGCCCCCCCCTCCAGAGCCAGCTGCCCCGCTGCGTGGCTGGGACAGGGAGACACAGTTTTATTAGAACCGACACGGCGTCCTCATTTCTCCATGTATCTTTCCCCTCTCCCCCGCCTTCCCAGCCTGCTCCCCCTCCCAACTCCACACCCTCAGGAGGCGCACGGGGGAAGGAGGCCTTGGGCCTGGGTGTCCCCGAACTCCACACCCGGGGGAGGTGCAGGGGAAGGAGGCCTTGGGCCTGGGTGTCCCCAACTCCACACCCGGGGGAAGTGCAGGGGGAAGGGGGCCTTGGGCCTGGGTGCCACACTTGAGGGAGGTGCGGGGGTGAAGGGGGTCTTGGGCCTAAGTGTCCCCAACTTCACACCCATGGGAGGCGCAGTGGGGAAGGAGGCCTTGGCACAAGTGTCCCCAACTCCACACCCTCGGGAGGTGCAGGGGGAAGGGGGCCTTGGGCCTGGGTGTCCCCCAACTCCACACCTGAGGGAGGCACGGGGGTGAAGAGGGCCTTAGGCCTGGGTGTCCAGCCATTCTGGGCAACAATAGTAGCCTCCAGCGCCCCCGAGAAACATGCCAGGGACGCACCAGGGTGGGTCCTGCTGGGGTCTGGGACACAGAGCCCATGGGGCAGCCCCGCCTGGAAGCCGCCGCCTCCCTGCCCTCTGTGGGTCCCTCTGGTTCTGCACGGTCTCGTCTCTGGCCACTCCCACCCCTCCTGTCCCCCTTCCAGGCCCTCCTGAGCCTGGGATGGGGGTTGAGCTGGAGAGGAACACAGTGGTCGGGCAGGACTAGAGCCATGAGGCACGGGCACCGTAGTGCCCACACTGGGCAGTGGTTTTCTTTGAAACTGGAAAGTTGCCCCATCGTCCTGCTGAGTCCTCTCCAGGGGGCTCCTTTTGACCTTGAGAACTGAGCAGCAGCTGCGGAGACTTAGGAGTGAAGCAGGCCTGGCAGGGTGGGGCCCTTCCATTTTCCTGCCTTCTTGTGTTAAATTTGGTTTCAGGAAAGGGTAGTGAGGGGCCGTCTGTGCTGTGGAATGGCTTCATTGTCAGGAGTCCTGAGAAGGGGCCTTGGCCTCGTTCACACGGAGCTGCCCGCCCCTCTGGACCATGGCCTGTCTGCTTCAGAACTCATGGGGGCCACACTCTCCCTCCAGGGCTGAGCCCGGAATCTTCTCTGTGCCCAAGCTGGCAGGGGCTCTGTGGCCACAGAGGGAGGGGGGTGGGAAGAGTCCCCGGAAGTTCTCCTTGGGAGGCCCCTGGCCCTGAGTTTCAGCAGGGTGGGGGCAGGGGCGGGGCTGGGGTCGGGGTAGTGAGGTCAAGCCCTGGGCGAAGACCCCAACTGCGGGGGAGAGCTCTGTACCTCCGGGGCACCAGGAGAGCCATGTTCCTGCCCAGTGGGGTCCCTGGGGTCAACCCCAGAACCTCGGGATGGGAGGCTGGCTCCCCCCGCCTGGCCCTTCTGTGGACGGCCAACACAGCACACGTGTCTCTGGGCTGCACAACAGGCTTCCCCCGAGCCCCTTTCCACGGAGCCCAGGCCCCAGGGGGTGGGCTCTGTCCCTGCCCCATGTCTGTACCCAGCCTCACCTCGGCTCCTTTCCACGGCCAGCCCCACTGGCATCCGGGACCTGTGTTCTGGTTTTCCTCCCGGCTGTGGGATGCTGTTGGCTCCTTCGTGCCAGCAGCTGGGATGAGCGGGTGGGTGAGGGTTCTGTGGAAGCCCTGGCATCCCGTGTGTGGCCCAGGACTTGGGGGTGCTGGCCGGGTCTCCCGCCTCATGGGTCGGTCAGCTCCGCCCCAGGCCCCGGATGCTACTGGGCCCATAGCCACCCCAGGACCCCCTCAGCCCAGGTGGCCTCCCTCAGCGTCTGGCTCTGAGGACTGCTGTGCCCCCTGCCCTGCCACGCTGCCCAGTGAGCACCTGCAATCCCAGACGGTGACTCATGAATCTACCCACTAAGAAACCACAACGCCGTGATTCCTCTAGGGAGGCTGGGGGCTGCTGGGGGTGGCTGGGCCCAGCTGCTGTGGGGAGGACTCGGTCTGTGATGCGCTGACCTGTGCCCCCCACATCCCCACATTGGTGGCCTGACCCTAGACTCAGAGCGTGACTTCTTTGGAGACAGGGTCACTGCAGAGGTGTGTGACGATGAGGCCATGGGTGGCCCCTGACCAGTGCAACATGTGTCCTTATGAAAGGGGTATGGACACCGGCGGGCCCAGAGGGACGGGGGCACAGAGGCAGGAGGGGACGCCATCCGAAGCCAAGGAAGAGGCCTGGGCGCCTTCAGAGGGAGCCGGTCTCCGACGTCGGCCTCCAGGACTGCGAGAACCTTTCTGCTGTGTGAGCGCCCAGTGCGGGCACTTGCTGAGGCCCCAGCCTGGGGAAGCAGCGCTTTCTCCTTAGCTGAGTGGACGTCTTTCTACTTTTATGCCTTCTCTATACTTACCATGTTTCGAAACCTCATCAAATCCCTGGGCATAAAAAGTTTTATGAATCTGTGTAATGTTCCAAGGTGTCTCATACTGTACAGAATCTCAGATGGCACTGCCCCTCAAAGGTGATTGGTACTGCCTGGGTGCCCCTCATAGTTGGCTGGGACTGCCTGGGTCCTGGGTGCCCCCTCATAGGTGGTTGGGACTGCCTGGGTCCTGGGTGCCCTTGAAAGTAGCTGGGACTTCCTGGGTGCACCTCGGAAGGTGGCTGGAATTGCCTGGGTGCCCCCTCGAAGGTGGCTGGGACTGCCTGGGTGCCCCTCGAAGATGGCTGGGACTGCCTGGGTGCCCCTCGAAGGTGGCTGTGACTGCCTGGGTGCCCCTCGAAGGTGGCTGGGACTGCCTGGGTGCCCCTCGAAGGTGGCTGGGACTGCCTGGGTGCCCTTCGAAGGTGGCTGGGACTGCCTGGGTGCCCTTCGAAGATGGCTGAGACTGCCTGGGTGCCCCTCAAAGATGGCTGAGACTGCCTGGGTGCCCCTTCAAAGATGGCTGGGACTGCCTGGGTGCCCCTTGAAGGGGGCTGGGACTGCCTGGGTGCCCTTCGAAGGTGGCTGGGACTGCCTGGGTGCCCTTCGAAGGTGGCTGGGACTGCCTGGGTGCAGTCTCTCCTTGGCTTTCAGCCTGACTGTGCTTTCACCCCACGTGGGGTTGGGTCTGGCCGTGGGGGGAAAGGGTGCTTGCTCGTGCAGTGGGCTGGACGGTCCCTGGCCCAGGACAGCTCTGGGGAATACAGGCCTGAGAGCTCTGCCCCTTCCGAGGCCACGGGCTGCAGAGCTGCTTGGGGAGGGGCAGCTGACTCTCTCATGGCCTGCCGGCTAGTGCTCAGCATTTTCTCTTCTGATTGAAATAGAAATTGGGAAGTTCTAGAGAGAGGGAGGCCAAGATGGAGGGGCAGGCGGAGGAGCAAGATGGAGGGGCAGGCCAAGATGGAGGGGCAGCCCAAGATGGAGGGGCAGGCGGAGGTGGGAGTCTTCCAGCCCAGCTTCCTAAACGGCAGAAGCAGCTGGGGTTAGGGTTGACTTCTTTCTGTCTCATTTATTTCTAGAGTATTTACAAATTGATTCTTCTCTAAACCGGGGGTGGGTCGGGGGCGGCATGATAGAATGAAGCTGTTTGGCGTTCTGCGTGGATCTCCCCGAGACAATGTTCTCCTGAGCTGCACCTGAGCCTGCTGGGCCGCAGCCCACAGCTGAGTCCTGCTCAGGGCCCTGCCCCTGTCCTCCTCTCCCTCAGCCCTGGCTCCACAGAGACCCATTTCTCCAGAGCTTCCAGGAAGCAACGGTAGTGATGGTGGATTGCATTTCAGCAGCAGTCCATGTGGGAACACTAAAAAGATCTCCTTAAATATTCATGGTGACTGTGACCTCATCTGGCTGCCTTGGGCCAGGGCTGTGTGCAAGTCAGTGAAGGGGGCTCAGGCCCTGAGACCCGAGGCCTGGTCCCCCAACAATACAGCTCCCCCTCCGTCCTCTCCTCTCGGAGTCAACCCCTCCTAGGACTCTGGTGTCTCCCCCTCTGGGTGGCAGAGGTGGGGGCTGCTTTCCAAGGGGCTACATGCTCTGGGGCCACATGGGAATAAATATTTCATGGGAGAGTAGACCTTGCCAGTAAAAAATTAAGTAGCTTTACATCATCAGAGAGAGAAAGGGTTGCTTCCTGCTATTAGCCAGCTGATGTCCCAGACTGAGGTTTTGGGGTAAATTATTTAGGGTGTTGGAGGCTGGTCTGATGAGCCTGGCCCTGGAAGAAGACAATGGGAACGGGGTAAGAAGCGATGCCTGCAGAAGGCGTGGCTGCAGAGACGTGGCCACGTGGAAACCCTTCCCATGCACTGCACAGCTCCAGCCACGAGGGAGGCATCACAGATGCTGTTGAATAAAGGGGCAGTAAGTCAGTGAGGCCGTTTCAGCCCAAGAGACATCCGCCCTGACCAAGCCTGTCCATATCAGCACCCAGGGGACATCTTCCCTTACCAAGCCTGTCCACATCAGCACCCAGGGGATGTCCACCCTAACAAGCCTGTCCATAACAGCACGGAGGGGACATCTTCCCTGACCAAGCCTATCCACATCAGCACCCAGGGGACGTCCATCCTGACCAAGCCTGTCCATATCAGCACCCAGGGGATGTCTGTCCTGACCAAGCAGTGGCCACAAAGCTGCCTCGTATTCCCAAGCCCTTCTCACCAGCAATAACCAGACTGGCCCCGTATCCAGACTCCTGGCTGGGGGTGGCAGCTGGCCCAGCACTATTGCGAGGGAATGGCTGGAGAGACCATGTGCTTGGACCAGGCCCTGCACAAGCCACACTTCCAGTGGACGGTGTGGGGCTGCTGGCGAGAGTGGAGGCTGGGCCGGAACAGAGTGGCCCTTCCCATCCTCCGGGCGGGGGGTGTCTGGGAGGCTGTAGAGCACTTTCTCCTCCTGCCCATTAAAGATGGCAGCGTTTCCCCCACCTGCTGACCTCGGGGCACTTCAGCAAGGAGCCTGCACCGGCAGCTGCATCTGAATGATGTCCTGCCTTCGCTGCGAAAGTCTTCATGTGCACGCGGCACGGTTCCCAAAGGGAGCATGGAGGAACCCTCGCTGGGCTCAGAGCTCCCTGCCAGAGTGTCCCCGGGCTGAGAGTCTGACAAATGCTGGTCACCCAACCCCTGGGAGGTGTGCTCAGGAGACCTAAGGGAGAAAAGCGTCCAGGCAGAGCCCCTATCTGTTTTTTTTTTTTTGAGAAGTAGTAACTAAAATTTGTTGGACACTAGGAATTGTGACAGACACCGCTCTGAGCGCTTTTTGTGTGTGAAGAGATGTATTTTAACTTTCTTGATCTTTCACTGTTAGATTGTGGAGGCTAAAAGCCCTCTTGGGCCTCTGCTGGAGGCATCTGTCCTAGGGGTGAGTTTTGGTCCCCAGAGAAGCTGGGGAGGGGACAGCAGCCTCAACCTGAGCATGGCAGAAGCTTCCAGAGCAACTACCAGCTTGAGAGTCTTTCTAAGTTCCTTTATTCTGTCCCTTGGCTAATCAGCAACTGAGCTGGCCATGTTTAGGAGGCCAGGGTGATGCCACTGTGACTGAGGGAGGCGTGAAGCGTGAGACCCACCTCAGAGTGTGGGGTGGGTGGAGTGGGCGTGTGCTCAGGTTCCAGCTGTGCCCTAGGAGCCTGAAGCCCCCAACAACCCACAGCGTGGGCTCTGAGAAACCTGGAGGCAGAGGGCTTCTCTGCAGGCAGCCAGCAGACGGCAGACGGGACGATCAGGGCACACTCCGGGGTCTCAGAAGTCTTGGAAAGTCTGAAGGGCAGCCCAGCCCGGGAGACTGAGGACAGGCTCAGGTGGCAGGGTGCCTCGGGTGGCCAGCTGAGCACCCAGGAGGGACTTCCAGACATGGGCCCACCTGGTCTCCTGCACACTTGCCCATGTGCTCTGTGGACACAGCAGCCGCAGAAGGTTGAGTGGCCCCTGATTGTGCCATGGACCTGCTCCAACCAGGCACGTCTGGTGAATGCCCATGCCAGACCCTTCTGGGAGCAGCCTGTCCCCCACGTTCTGGGGTCGCCTGGCTCTGCCCACCTGCGTGCGGGCCCCCACGGAGCACTGGGCACCTGGATGATGCCCACTGGATTGGATCGGTGTGAGGTTTAACCCCATCGTCTCCTCACATCATTTCCACTGTGAGCGAAGAGACAGCAGGGCTCTGGTTGCTTTAAATGCCATCTGAGGAGTAGATCATCAGGTGGCATCCACGTCCTGGGACTCGCGGTACGTGGTCGGTTTAAACATCGTCTGTGGATTAGATCATCAGGCGGCGTCCACGTCCTGGGACTCGTGGTACGTGGTCGGTTTAAACATCGTCTGTGGATTAGATCATCAGGTGGCGTCCGCGTCCTGGGACTCGCGGTACGTGGTTGGTTTAAACATCGTCTGTGGATTAGATCATCAGGTGGCATCTGCGTCCTGGGACTCCACCTCATTTGGTTTCGGAATTTCTCTTAAAGACGGCATCATATTGTGGCCCTAAAGCGTCCAACAGAAATATTGGCATTTTAAGGCACTTTGAGACTAAAGGTAAAAGATCTGTAAACACAACGTCAAATTTCATGAAACTTCTCTCCCGTCTGCATTGACTCAGCCTCCTCTAACCTCCTCTCTACTCATACGGGAGGTTAACACCAGCCCTCCCGTGCCGTCCACACTCTGCACTTCCGGCGAGCCATGCCAGTGCTGACCTGAGGCCACTGTCTTTAGAACCTCACTTCTCCCGCTCCTCCTGCCTGCTGGTTGTTTTATGGATAAAACTATTCAGCCCTGAAACTGCAGCTGTGACGCCAGCAGTGCCCAGGCTTTGTCTGCACGTAGGACCGTCGAGGTCAGAGCTGGGCAGTGCTGTGCCCACCTGGGTCATCCCCAGCTTTGCAAAACGAGGGCCAGCCCCGCCCATCGGGGGCTCCCCACACCTCCCACGGCCCGGCTGCACCTCCCACAGCCCTGGACTTGGTTCTCTGGACCACACAGCCTCTCTATAACGTTATTTTTAGAGCAGTTTTCCTGCCCGCTCCGGACCACTCCTCCCAGGGAGCAGCCTCATCAGGTCAGGCTGCTGGGCTGGAGCCCTCTCTGGAGGCTGGAGGTGCGTGTGGCATGTGTTTGAGGGTGTACGCATTGCGCGTCCATTGTGAATGTGTGTGTCTGTGTGTGTATGTGTTCTCGTGTGTCTGTGTGTGCATAGCTGTGTGTCTACCACCATGGGTGCACAGGTGTGTATGTTTAACACCGTGGGTGCACACATGTGTGTCTAACACTGTGGGTGCACAGGTGTGTATGTCTAACACTGCGGGTGCACACGTGTGTCTAACACCATGGGTGCACACATTTGTGTCTAACACTGTGAGTGCACAGGTGTGTATGTCTAACTGTGGGGTGCACGTGTGTGTCTAACACTGTGGGTGCACAGGTGTGTATGTCTAACACTGTGGGTGCACACATGTTTCTAAAACTGGGGGTGCACACGTGTGTGTGTCTAACACTGTGGGTATACATGTGTATGTCTAACACTGTGGATGCACAGGTGTGTGTGTCTAGCACCGTGGGTACACAGGTGCATGTGTCTAACACTGTGGATCCACAGGTATGTGTCTAACACTATGGGTGTCTAACACTATGGGTGCGGTCACACGTGTGTGTCTCCGACACTGTGGGTGCACACGTGTGTGTCTCACACCATGGGTGCACAGGTGTGTGTGTCTCACACTGTGGGGCACAGGGGTGTGTGTCTGACACTGTGGGTGCACAGGTGTCTATGTCTAACACTGGGGGTGCACATGTGTGTGTGTGTCTAACAATGTCAGTGCACACGTGTATGTCTCACACTGGGTGCACAGGCGTGTGTCTCACACAGTGGATGCTCTTGCTTCCCTGCTCCGTCCCTACGGTCTCTGGTGCAGCAGACGGCAGGATTCTGTCCCAGTATATCAGTCCTTCCTCAGCCCTGGCTCTTCCCCCTCCTTTCTTCACCCACCTACAGTAGCTTCAAACCCAAGGAATGTGGTTATAAAAATGAAAAGATGTAAAATGAGACGCCATCTAATGCCACCCTTTTGGTGGAGAGCAGATTTAGGCTTAAGACAGCTGGTGCCAGAGTGTTTGCGAGTTTGCGACCCGAGGCTTGGGAATGTGGATATCCAGGCAGCAGTGTCCATTTTTGTTGCCAGGAGAGGCACATTTTATTTTATATATGCAGACTTACTGGGCCAGAAATCTGCATATATAAAATACTGATAGAATGGAGTTAGGAATTTTAGGGTCAAAAAATACACCAATATCAGAATTTGTAAAAATATAATTAACTGTTGGGCCAGAATTAGTAGAAGAGGAAGTAGCTGAAAGGAAATTTGGTGGTGGGAGGGTCCCTGGTTGCAGCTACTCTGGGGAGAAGGTAGAGCCTGAAGGGTGGGTGTGGGCTGCTCCGCCGGGTTGGCCACTGATCAGCTGTGTGGCCCCCGGCGGCCCCCAGCTCTCAGGCCTCTGCGTCATCCTCTTAGAAAAGCAGGAGCACCTTTGGAGGAGGGAGGGCTGCGGTGGGGCTGGTCCTGAATCACGGCTGTACGTGGAGTTCCTGACATGTGCTGGCTCTGTGGGTTTTCTGGGCTGGAGGAGCTGTTGTTACCAATGGCTGCTGCCAGTTGCTGGTGCCTACAGTTGCCGAGCGCCCTGCTTGACCCAGGACACACGCTGGGATCGCTGGAGAGCTGTGTAAAGCCCGTGCCCGGGGCTGCATCCCAGACTGACGATGCCCGGGCCTTTGGGAGCAGAATGGGCTGCCAGGAGGTGCCCAGAGCTTGGCCCGGGTCAGAGTCAGTGGCTGCTCTACTGGACAACTGGGACAGACAGGACGCAGGGCCAGGCACTCTCCTGCCTCACTGGGAGGGTCTGGTGACAGATAGTGGTGGGTGCTGGGCCCTCTGGAAGAGCAGGGAGGGGACCGGAGCCACGGCTGAGACAGGTGAGACGGATCAATACCAGTCAATCTGCCAGCTTCACAGAGGGCTGAACACTCACCCTGCCCCAGTGCGTTCTTGAGCTCCCCGCTGTGGGGTCCCGAGTGGATGTCCTTCCTGGCGTCCCCCCAGGGCCTGTCTGCACCTGCGCTCCTCCTCCAGCCCTGCGTTTCTGGATCCCTCAGATGCTGGCGAATGCCATCCTATGCACACAGAAGGCACGCCAAGAAGTGTTTAACTCATTGGCTATTCTTGCCAAATGCGTACATTTTTCTTTCTGTCCCCAACACCCTGGTGTGTAGCAAGCCTAGGGGACGGCGGCATCTCCTGACCTGCAGTTCGAGGGAAGGGAAGGAGCTCGCGGTGAGCTCAGAGGGAAGCCCTCCCCCTGGAACCGGCTGTGACCCTGAGCCAGTCACTTTGCCTTCCCATTTAGCAAGTGGAGATGGGAACTTCTGCCATCCTCACTATGTTAGAGGTTGGGGGGGATTAAATGATAGATTCTTGCAAAATATTATACAAATACAAAGTCTTATCCTGGGCAGTAGCACCCTAGTCCTAAGCCCACGTGTTGTACCTGTCAGATTTCTCCTGGGAGGCCTTTTGCATGCCTGGGTACCCACAGCCGTGCTGGGTAGGGTGCTGTCCACATAACTGCAGCGCCGTCTCTGCCTCCACCTGTGCCTTTGCTTCCCTTTGCGCGTGGGGTCTGTTTGGGCTCATCCTCCCCTCAGTCCAAGCCCTGTGTAAGCCCAGTTGATACTGATGTTGACCGGAACCCAGTGTGACTGTGACCCTGGGCACACCGTGCTCCTTAATTTGTCAATTTGGGGGAATTAATCTGTGGAAGAATGAGCGGGAGTCAGGGGTCAGGCCTGCTGGCTGGTTGTGCTCCACGGGGGCTAATGAAGACCCCCCGAGGGGAGGGAGCGAGGCCAGGCGGGTGCCCTGCCCCCGTTTCCTGACGTCTGGTCAGCAGGCCGTGGGGTTATCTGGGAGCCTGCAGGAGTTGTGGCCTGTCCTAAGAAGAGCTGCCTCTTTTGGGGAGTTTGTGCTTTAACTGTGAGACGGGCTTGGAGCAGTTAGGAGTGAGACAGTCCCCACACAGGAGCAGGCCCAGGAGTGCCCAGGTCCACCTGCCCAGACAACAAGTACCATCTGCCTGCACCACGCCCTTGGAAGGGCCACCCACCTGCCTGCGCCACGCCCGAGTTTCCAGGAAGAGCTGCCCATTTGCCCATGCCCCTGGAAGGGCCACCCACCTTCCCAACCACACCTCGGGAAGAGCTGCCCACAGAATGTCCTCTTGGCTGAGTTCTGTTGCTAGAAATCTCCAGTCCAAACACAGAATCGTTTCTGGAAGTGAGAGCACGGAAGTGGTTTCTTGGTAACAGGTGTACCAGAAGGAGCATTTCCAGATCTCTGGAGGCAGGAACAGAGACCTCCGGGGGAGGGAGTGGCCTGGGGTCTGCCCTCGGGCGTCCACGCTGTCTGCTGGGCGAGGCCGGTCCTGTTCCTGGCACCCATGCTGCTGGAGCCACCAGATACCGGGACGAGGCCCAGCGGCACTCACAAGACTCACGCTGGCCTAGGACACAGACGTGGTGTGGAGGGCGATGAGTGACTGTCCTGCTGGGTGGGGCTGCCTGAGACCTGGTTGCTGCGGACAGTGCGGGGTGGCAGCGGCCTCTTAATGCCCAGGTTCTCTCTGTGTTCTGCTGCCTCCCTACCATACCCGGGCTGGTGTTGAGGGATATGCGCACCGCCGCCCTACCCATAGAAAACAGACTCTGCCGTGCCTGAGAAAATGCACATTGGTGAGCCTGGGAGGCAGAATAACATCCAGGTCACATGACCTCATGATCACACCAGGCTGGGCCCAATTCCCAAATATGGGCCCCCCACGGGTGACCCTGAGTTTCACCCAGGAAGCCATGCTGGGCTCTGACCCCCAGGACCTGTGGTCATCTGTTACAGCAGCGGGAAGGAGCTGGGGCTGTGGAGCTGTGCAGGGGCCATGTTGGCTGCTGTGGGTTTGAGGGAATGAGGGCTCAGAGGGGGGGCCATGGATGATAGGATCTGGGCGGCATCTGACTGCAGCCTCCTGCCAGGACCTCACATGCAAACGGCAGAAACCATGGGGCGAGATGCACCTGCTGAGGAAGGCGGGGTGGGCAGCCTGGCGCCAGTCACCTCGGCTCTGCAGCCTGAGCGGACGGGGTGGGGGCGCCTGCTGCATCCGAGGGCCGAGCGTGGCTGTCCATTCCCAGCCAACGGGTCTGGAAAGCAGACCACACAGGTCCAATAATCAATCATCCACTTAATCCATTAGGAGCACGCTAATGCCGGGGGGTGGGGGGGTGGTGGTGGCCCCGGCTGGAGGCTGGGCCCCTAATCAGCAGCAGGTGAAGGGGCTGGGGTGGGTGTGGGGGCAGCTTGTGCTTGGAGGGAGAGGACGTCCAGACGTGGGCCTGGGGGTTGAGCCAGCCGCCTGCCCTTGAGAGGAGGGGCAGCTGTCTCCCTGTGCTTTCTCCCAAAGTGACCCTGTAGGGAGGGGTGTCCTGGGTTGTCACTCAGCCCAAGCGAGGCAGTTTCAGGGACTCATATCTTCATCGCTTCTAAGACCTGGAGCGTGCACTGAGGTGAGCTTTGAAACAATCCCTGCCTTCGTACTAAAGGATGAGTTGCTGCCATTTGCCTGCAAACCCCGAGATGTGGCGACATGAATTGCCGTTCCCTCTCCACAGCGCCTGTGAGTTTGAGAAGAGCCGTCCCCCAAGAGCCGCAGCACCCGGCTCTAAAACGGCCACAGCAGTGTCTGCACCGACGTTTGCTTCCAGACCCGAGTCACATGATGCCCCTCCATGCACTTTGCCAGCACTCTGGGGGCACAAACGCGGATTATCATAATTGACCACGAGTCTTGTTTCCATCCGCTGCAGTGTAAATACATGTGAAACTTACTAGGAGAGACACCACCTTTTGCGGGCTGTGATGCTATTTCCCTCTGAATTCTGCCAGTTGCAGCTTTTTAAAGCCTTTGCCTTTCTCTTGGGGTGTCCTGTGTGCTGTCCCTAGAGTCACGTCTGCCCCTTTCCTGGAGGCTCCAGGGGAGAAACCGCGCAGCCGCCCTCTACGCTTCCAGCTTCTCGAGGCCACCCATGGCTTGTGGCCCCTGCCTCTGACTCAGCAGCTCGGTCGGCCTCTCCCGCCATCCTTTCTCTCTCTGATCCCAGCATCTCAGGTCAGCCTCTCCGCCGTCTCTCTCTGACCCAGCAGCCCGGGTCGGCCTCTCTCACCATCCCATCTGTCTCTGGTTTTCCTAATCCGTCTTCTGGATGAACTGTACGAAATTCCCACTCCTCGACACTCAGAGACACATTTGAGGGCCAGTATGAGACCAGCGCAGAGGGTCACCCTTATGTGAGGGCCTCGGGCCACAAGGCCAGCTCTCGTGTGGAGGTCCGTGCTGCTCTCTGGCAGAGCTGGAAGCCGGGGCCTGTGGGAGGGCTGCAAATGCATTTGCTGTGGTGTTGCTGCAGGCAGGAAGTGCCTCTGAGGGAATCTGGCATGGAGAGGTTGTTGTCCAAGGGGAACCCAAGGTACCACGAGTGCCAGGCTCTGGGGCCCTGAGTGGAGCTCAGGCTCTGACCTATGGTCTGTGGCTGCCGGCCTGAGAACCAGAGTTGTGCATGGCTCCCTGAGGCGGCAATGGGCTCCAAGTGGAGCGTCTGGCCCGAAGCATGTCAGAGCCCCTGGGATTTAAAATGTCCTGGACTCAGACTCCCTGATGGGACCTCAGCCTCAGGGGGGTCTCAAGGGCCCAGGTGATGCTGGGACCCGGACCCTTCCCCCACAGCTCCCCCAGTGCATCCCAGGGTGTGCGGCACTGAGGTGGGTGTGGGCACATCTCCTGCTTTCGCTGGGACCAGTGACCCCAGCTCAGTGGTACACACAGCAGACAGTTACCATCTCACAGTTCTGGAGGCAGAAACCCAGGCTGGCTCCTGCCGGACCTGCGTCCAGGCGTGACTGGGGGCTACCCTTCTGGAGGCTCCAGAGGAGAATCCACGCCGTGTCCGTTCCACCTTCTAGAGGCCGCCATGTTCCTGCGCTCCCGGCCCCTTCCTCCAGGTCAAAGCAAGTGAGGGCGGTCGGCTGCTCCCCACATCACGCTGCCTGCTTCCCAGGCCCTGGTTTTGCACCGGGTCACTGGATGACCTGGGGTGCTCGCTCCATCCAGGTCAGCTGGTGAGGGCCTGGTTCCATCTGTGGCCTTTACCCCCTTTGCTGTGGGGCCAACCATATCCCTGGGTTCCAGGGACCAGGGTGTGGGCATCTCAGGGGCGTTCATCTCTGATCACGGAGGACGTGTGTGACTCGTCCAGCCATCGGCCCTTACAGTCTGTGCGGCTGGGCCCCTGCGGCCCCCGGGCCCGTGCCTCTGGCTGCTGTGACATTGCCACACCCTCAGGATGGTGGCACCAGAACCGTGACCCTCCTCTCGTTGTGCAGTGCGAGTGTCAGCAGCTTCTCCATGGGAAAGGCCAAGGAACCCCGCAGCCTGCCCTGCACCTTGGAGGCCTTCTGCCCAGTTTGAGCCTTGATGCCAAAAGCTTCTTCAGTTCAGCTCCTAAACCATCAGCTGGCCAGTGGCCGCCTGTGGGGTGGGGGGGCTGGGGAATAAGCCACCTCCGAGGCCCTGGTCAGAGTGGGGAAGTCAGACCCCAGGAGTCTGGCTCAGCTGAGAGCTACACAGCTGTGCGACCAGGCCACACGCGGGCGACAGGGCCACGTAGCAGAGGTGTGGAGTGGGTGACTTCTAACGACCGGCCCTGGGGTGGACTCTGGTGGAGCTGTGAGTCCTGAGGTTGCTGAATGGTCAGGGGTCCCAGGTGGGGGCTCAGGGAAGGGGCTGTCTAGCAGCTGGTGCAGAGTGTTTACATTTTTAAATGACACGGCTGCGACTCCTGAGGACACACAGAGTGTAGCTGAGAGGAGACTGCCTTGAGCGGGGCCTTGCAGGTTAAGTAGAAGTTTATCAGTGGAAACCAGGGGTGGCATTCCTGTGGGGGGAAGAGCAGTCCTCTAGGGCTGAGCTGGGAAGAGGGCACCTGGGCTGAGGCCTGGCCAGGGCTGGGTGCTGGATGGTGGGCCTGAGCGGCAGCCTGGCCAGACCGGAGCCGTCTGCGTGGAGGACGAGGCAGTGCTGGACCTCGAGGGCCCGTGGCTTCCACAACTTGGATTTGGGAGCGGGTTTGAGGAGACGCTTGCTGGGCTGATGCTGACCGAAGGTCGGAGGCAGAGGTGTCCACATTGAGTTCCTGGAGCCCGGGAATGTGCCCTTTCCCGGCAAGAGGGACTTAGTGGGTGTGATTAAATCAAGGGCCTTGAGATGGGGCATCCTGCTCCCTGGGGAGGGTCCTTGCCGGGGGGGGAGGGTCCTTGCTGGGGAGAGGAAGGGATTTGGCAGCTGCAGAGGCCGGGAGTCAGTGCGGATGGAGACTCAGCGCAGCTGGGAGGCAGAAGGGCCGGGGCCAGGGACGCAGCAGCCTCTAGAAATGGGGGGAGCACGAATGGGTTCTCCTGGGGCCTCTCAAGGGAGCCAGCCTGCTGACACCTTGGATTTTACCCCAGGAGGACCCATGTCAGACTTCTGACCTAGGGAACTGTGAGACGACAAACCCATGCTGTTTAAAGCCACCCCGATTGTGACAGATTGGGGAGGGGAGCAAACAGCCGCAAGGGGAGCAAACACATGTGGAGACTCTGTGACTTGGCCTCTCTGGAGGTGGAGACTCGCATCTGTCTTTACACATTTCCCAGTGATTCTGATTCACCCCCAAATCTAGAACAGCCCGAGGCATAAATGGACGTCGGTGACTGAAGCATCGGGGGAGGGTTTGGTGGTCATGGGGAAGGACTGCGGCCTGCTCCGTCCCTCCCGGTAGGCTTGGGGAGCCTGGGGCGGGAGCGAGAGTGGGGAGAGGGACAGACAGAAAGGGCTCTAACTCATTTTAATTTGGAAAATGAGTCAGATTTTATGACCTGCTTGATCCTTTGCACATATGATGTGCATGGAGCAGCGTTTGATTTTACTCTGGAATGAGCCCCTCCTCCAAGGGACGAAGTGGCATGGAGGCCGTTGTCTCTCTTCCCCGCGCCCCACACCCACCTTCACGCTGCCTGCTGGCTGCCACTTCAGTGCTGTGGCCCAGGTGTGGAGTTCTGGGTATCCTGATAGTCCCAGGAGGCCTGTCCCCACCTCAGGCCCGAGTTCACACCATTCAGCCCTCTGGTGTCTGTACAGGAGAGGGTGGGCGCCCACGTGGACAGGAGGCCCTGAGGGGACCCTGGGACCAGGCAGCTGCTCCTGGAGGATGTGTGATCATAAAGCCTGCCATGGCTGCTGGGGGTGGGGGAGGGGCGGGTGACCCACAGGGCCCCTTGGGAAACCCCTTCATCTCCTCTAGACCTGCTGTGATGGGGTGGCGTCTACGGTGCCCACTGTCCCCCGCAGTGGTGTCTGGCTTTCCTCTGGCTGACCTGCCATCAGCCCTACCACCTTCTATGGAGGTCGACTCGGCTGAAGACGTGGGGAGGTCCCGGTGCACCCGCCTCTCAGGGCGCGGCCTCCCTGGTTCGGAACAACTGCCTCCCCACCCCGAGTGGAAGCTGGGCTTTGTATAGGATCGTCCGTGGAAAGATTCTTCTTCTGAAATGAATACTCAGATTCTTAACCACTGGGACCAAATTAGCCCAGCTTTATCACGGCCTGTAAATTGGCTTCTCATTCTTTGGGTTTAAGATTCCATCCCAAGCATACAATTACTTCCCCAAAGATGCTTTTATGCTCCTAAGTGACCAGACCTCGTGTCCCTAATCCCGTGTCTTGGTTAGAAATGAATCCCCACATTTCAGTGGGTTTGTCAGCCAGCCCCTCGCCCTCTGGAGTTGGTGGTTGTAGTCGAAAGCCCTTTTCGTCCCAAAATAGCTGACGGCCGCTTGCGGCATTTTCCATCTCAGCAGGACCGAGTCCGGCTCGGCTGCAAAGCTGCGCTGTGGCCTCGCCTGTGCCTCCAAAGTGCAGCTCGGGCCTCTGATGGCTGCAGACCAATTTCCTCCCCGTGGCTTTGAGGGACGGAGTGCGCTGGCCACAGAAGAAAGGCAAACAGGGGAAACTGGCACCTTGACGCCTGCTGGACACAGCCTCGGACGGTCGCAAAGGGAGAATTTATTTCCACAGCGGCCCTCAGCAGGCGCTGGCCTTGGTCAGACCCATTTTTAGAAAGGAACATGAGGTCAGAAAGGCTTGCGTGTTGTTTCAAAACAAACCCTGCAACCACCGCGCACCTATTCCTCTGTGAGGCAAGCGAGGCCTCTTCCTGAAGAGAATTGGGGCGTCCCACAACACCTTCCTCTTCCCACTGACGGTGCTAGCAGAGCAGGACATGCCTGCTGGGGCAAGGGGATGAGCCCTGGGTTCTGTAGAGGGGTCCTGGGTTCTGTAGAGGGGTCCTGGGTTCTGTAGAGGGTCCTGGGTTCTGTAAGGTGTCCTGGGTTCTGTAGAGGGGTCCTGGGTTCTGTAGAGGGATCCTGGGTTCTGTAGAGGGGTCCTGGGTTCTGTAGGGTGTCCTGGGTTCTGTAGAGGGGTCTGGGTTCTGTAGAGGGGTCCTGGATTCTGTAGAGCTGTCCTGGGTTCTGTAGAGGGGTCCTGGGTTCTGTAGAGGGGTCCTGGGTTCTGTAGAGCTGTCCTGGGTTCTGTAGAGGGGTCCTGGGTTCTGTAGAGGGGTCCTGGGTTCTGTAAAGCTGTCCTGGGTTCTGTAGAGGTGTCCTGGGTTCTGTAGAGGTGTCCTGGGTTCTGTAGAGGTGTCCTGGGTTCTGTAGGTGTCCTGGGTTCTGTAGAGGGGTCCTGGATTCTGTAGAGCTGTCCTGGGTTCTGTAGAGGGGTCCTGGGTTCTGTAGAGGGGTCCTGGGTTCTGTAGAGGGGTCCGGGATTCTGTAGAGGGGTCCTGGGTTCTGTAGAGGGGTCTTTTCCCTGAGAACTGCTCAGAAGAGCTGGCTTTTGATCAGTTTTGTCCATTAGGTTTCAGAGTGGAATCTGGATCGATAAATAACTTCTCTATAATTAAGACTTAGCAAAAGCACTGGTTAATCCAGCTGCTTTAATTTGTAAGGGAGGACATGAACACAGAGCTCAATGGCTTCCTGAGTCATGGGTTCAGTGTGTGGATGGGAGTCTTTGTGGTTTCAGGTGACAGAGGTTACTTCAGCACCCACTGTAGCCAGGCTCTGCTTGGTGCTGGGGAGGAGGGTGGAAGGTGCCTGCCTCAGGGGCTCAGGCCCAAAGCTAAGACTCCCCTGAGCACTGGGCTTGCAAATAGGGAACCCTCAGGAAGTCCCAAAAACGGATAAGAACAAGTCTCGTTCTGCTCCAAAGACCATGAAGTCTGGAGAAGGCGCTTCTGCGAGAAGCTCCCAGCATGGCAAGAGCCTTGTCGTAGTTCCAGAAGGATCTGTGGCCAGGGCATTCTGAGGAAGGAAGAGTAGGGTCCTCACAGGCCGCCCCACTCAGGGCCACTGCATGCTCAGGCAGTGCTGACGTTCCAGGACTCAGGAGGGTCTCGCTGACCCCAGCCCTTAGGAGCCCTGGAAAAGGCCAGCATTCTCCTTAATCCAGGCCTGATTCAGGCCCTGCCCAGGGACATGGGCATCTCCAGTCAAAGATTCGAGGCCTGGGGCCCACAGCAAAGAGCATGGCCATGGAGGGGGGGCGGCCAGGGGCTGTGAGGACCCAGGAGGGTGAGGAACTGGGTGGGCCACGCTGGAGGAACTGTGTGCAGCAGGTTTCCCAGCAGGGATGGCGAAGACCCTCCTGGAAGGAACAGGAGGCCAGTGCGGCACCAGGTGCAAAGACCCGGCCTCATCCATCAGTACCCGGCCCTGCAGGCCTGGGCTGGGAGGAAAGAGAGGGTCTCCTGGGATGGGAGGAGGGAGAGGGTCCCCTGGGCTGGGAGGAGGAAGAGGGTCCCCTGGGCTGGGAGGAGGGAGAGGGCCCCCTGGGCTGGGAGGAGGGAGGTGTGCAGTGTTGCCCCTGGCTTCCATGTCTGCAGTGAGCTCAAGGACTGGGATCTATGGGGGAGGCACCCCTCTGCTGGCACCCGTGGGGCCGGCCCCCACTGGCTTGTCTGGTGAGAAAGGACCTTCCCATGTGCCGTGACTGGGCTTGTCAGGCCCCCTTCATGCCTCCTGTGGATGGAGATGGTGGGGGGGGTGGGATGCAGGTGAAGCGCCCAGTGGCTCCGTGTGAGGACCCTCCTGAGCCGAGCCCCTCGCTCTCCTCCGGGGACACTCAGATACCTCTGACTGCAGGTGCAGGGAGGAGGTCGCTGTGGTCCTGGTGGCCCCTGCGGTTTTCCAACCTTGCTCTTCTGCCGTCGATTGTGGACGGGAGTCAACCCGGGAACCCACTTCTGGAGTCCGCTGGGGCGGGCGTGGTGGAGGAGGCCTGCAGAGCTACTGGGGCGTCCCCGGGGCTGGGATGGGGTGCTCGGCGCAGGCCACCACATGGCAGGCGTCTCCTGCTCAGGCAGGTGGGACTGGGGGAGTCATGGTTGTGGTGAAGATCACCTCAAAGGCCTGACTTTCTGGGAATGGTATTTGTTTCTCAGACGTGAGCCTCTTATTAAGAGCAGACGCCTCCTTCCCTCTGCCCCACAGCCCCCATTGCCACAGCCGAGGTGACGGAGGGCAGTCTTCGGCTTGGGGTTCACTGGAGGCCCCCTGTGTGGAGACTGCTCGCTCTGAAGTTCTGCCGGTGGGCTGGCCGCCAGGCTCTCAGCGGGCCGGCGGGCTGCTGACTCACACTCTAATGGGGACATTGATGTGTCAGGAATTTATGCAGTTGAGCGGCAGCCGTTCACTTTCTTAACGGTGAAGCACTTCACAGAGAAAACACGACGGGATCGAATCACAATTAGAGTCAGTCCCAGTTCCTGCAGGGCAGCCGCAGCCCCGCAGGCGGGCCGGGCACCGGGCCTCGGGCCAGCTGGGGGCGGAGGGTGGGGAGGCCAGGGCCAGAGCTCACCCATAACCTGGTGTCCTGGGGGTGAGGGAACCTCACGGGCAACCTTGGGTCGGACAACATGCCACGTCTGGTCTGGCAGGGAACGTCCCTCTCCCTCTCGGTGCGGCCTGCCCTGAGCACCTGGAGCTGGGTTCGTGTTGCTTCAGCTCGGGGCACCCTGGAATCAGCGGCAGCCTGTCCGTCTCACAGCAGCCCCCAGCTCCAGATTATCCAGCTGGGAACCGGCGACCGCGCGGAGCGGGGCTGAGGTGTCTTCACAGTAAGGCACTGGCCGCTTACCCGGAGGGGACGGCTCTCCTGCTCCAGCCTCCAGACCCCACCTGGCCTTAGAGAACAAAGCTAATTTATAAAGAAATCAATAGAAAATGCTGCTCAGACAGTAACAATGCGCCTTTGCCTGAGAACTCGAACTCCTGCTTGGAAAGAATCTGTGGCTTCTGCTGCTCAGGGCTGGGGACCGACGTCTGGGGCCTGTGGTCACCATCGGCGTGTGACTACTTCCCTATGACCTGCCTTTCTGCACGCTGATATTCCTGTTCTGTGCTCTCTCAGCCAAGCTGTTTGAGGTTTGGCTCAGGAAAATGGGCCAAAAATGGGCCAAAATGGAACCGAAAGGCAATCCCCACCACAGAGCAGCCAGCAGGGCGTGCAAAGCCCTGGCTCCAGAGCCAGTGGGGAGGGGAATTTGACTCAGATGGAGCATTTCCTAAAGGCCGGGACCACCTTCCCAAAAACACTGCAGACTTGCCCGACCCAAATATCCCCTTATTCTTGGCTGCACTTGTGACCAGCAGGCAACAGAGCTCCTAGGAGGTGTGGAGGAAAGAGGCCTTGGGAAGAACCTGGGTGCTGGCTCAGGGTGGAGCCCACACACCCACATTTGATGAGGACCCCAGTGCGGAAAGTCCCGGTGGCACTTCCTCCCGGATCTGCTGAGCTGCCACTCAGGGCAGGAGAGTGGGGGGATGTCCTGGAAGTCTGGAAGGGCTCCTGCTCTGAAGCAGTTAAAGGTTTTCCTGTCCGGGTCTGACATTCCCAGATGTCTTCCCTGCTAGGGCTGGAGAAAGCTGTCCAGGCTTGTGAATGAACAATTTGAGGGCCAATCTAGCTTTTTGTTCTTTTTGAAACAGTTCTTTTCTAAATACTTCAGAATAAATGAAACAAAGTCCTTATCAATAGAGATAAAGACACATACCTGATTCACGTTGCCAGGCAGGGAGAAATGTTCATTTCTACTCAGTGGAAGGAGATGTGGGCAGGCGGGGGGTGCTGTCTTGGGAACACCGCCCTGGGGTTCCCTTCCTGCCGTGGCTCTCAGCTGAGCCGAGGGAGGCTTAGGAGGAGAGGAGGAAAGGGGGCCTGCGACCTCCCTTTCTGCCCCAGCCACAGAGAGCCAAAGAAAAGACACCAGGCCCAAAAGTACCGTCTTCTAAATCACCTGCCTCAGCTATTCCCGCAGGGTTTCCACACACCCAGGTTCCCCGTGGGAGTAGCCTGTGCTGCCCTCGTCCCCCTTGGGAACCAAACTGCACTGTCTTGGTTTTCTCCTTGTTCTCCAAGAATCCTCTGCACATTTCAACCTTCCAGGCACAACTATGCAATCCATTCCCAGATCTAGGCTACATTCTACGACACCCGTTTCCCAGACCTGGGCTGGGTTACACGGCTCCCACTTCCCAGAGCCGGGCTAGATTCTACTAAACTCATTTCCCAGAGCTGGGCTAGATTCTATTACACCCCTTTTCTAGAGCCAGGCTGGATTATATGACACCCATTTCCCAGAGCCGGGCTGGATTACACGGCTCCCACTTCCCAGAGCCGGGCTAGATTGCAGGACACCCACTTCCCAGAGCCGGGCTAGATTACAGGACACCCACTTCCCAGGGCCGGGCTAGATTACAGGACACCCACTTCCCAGGGCCGGGCTAGATTACAGGACACCCACTTCCCAGGGCCGGGCTAGATTACAGGACACCCACTTCCCAGGGCCGGGCTAGATTTACAGGACACCCACTTCCCAGGGCCGGGCTAGATCACAGGACACCCACTTCCCAGGGCCGGGCTAGATTACAGGACACCCACTTCCCAGGGCCGGGCTAGGTTCTACGACACCCCTTTCCCCAGCTACTTGCAGTAGGCTCTTGCATCAGCTGGGAAGTGGCTTTGCCTTATGGGAATTTTTCACACTTAGAATCTTCCAGGCTCTTGCTGACTTTACAACTGGAGCCCTATCAGAAAAAGGCAAATTGTCAAATGCAAACATGAAGTCGGTCTTGTTGAATCGTGAGCACGGGAGAATAGGGAGGTGCTGTGGAGCTGGCTTGGGGTCAGAGTCCTGCAGAGACGCCGGGGTTCGGTGGGCCCGAGACCTCTGCCTTCGGTCAGCAAGGCCCCCTTGGCTGATGGACCTGAGAATTTCTGTGTTACCTCTTTCTAGTTATGCGTGCTTCACTTCGCAGAATTTTCGGGATCTGAGGGCTCAGGGAGGGTGTCCTCCTCCCCCAGAAGCCACTGGGAAGTGAGTGAGGCTCTGTCTACAGTGCAGCCAGTGGAGGGGCGGCAGGCTTGTTGGGGTGAATGAACCTCTGTCTACACTGCAGGCAGTGGAGGGGCGGCAGGCTTGTGGGGTGAGTGAGGCTCTGTCTACACTGCAGGCAGTGGAGGGGCGGCAGGCTTGTTGGGGGTGAGTGAACCTCTGTCTACACTGCAGGCAGTGGAGGGGCAGCAGGCTTGTTGGGGGTGAGTGAGCCTCTGTCTACACTGCAGGCAGTGGAGGGGCGGCAGGCTTGTGGGGTGAGTGAGCCTCTGTCTACACTGCAGGCAGTGGAGGGGCGGCAGGCTTGTTGGGGGTTAGTGAGCCTCTGTCTACACTGCAGGCAGTGGAGGGGCGGCAGGCTTGTGGGGTGGGTGTTGTCCCACTCCCTGCCCTCACCCTCTGAGGCCTTTTTCTTGCGTGAGGCACGCAGGGTGGCTTTGCAGCCAGAGCCTGGTCCTACTTCTCCCCATGAGTGTTTTGCTTTCCCCAGCTTGGGTTTTGAATGAAAGGTGAACGTAGATGTGCGGCGGCTTCCCGAGCTCAGTTTGCATTTCCTTTGGTTTTGGTGGGGACAGTGGCCCTTCACCCTCCCCCACCTATTGCTTACCCAGTGTGTCCACTGCCTGCCTAGAGACCACGTGGGTGGCTGCAGGTAAAGGGACGGCCCACTTGCTCGTTCTCACAAGGGCATGGGGGCTGTGGACAGGTGCTCTCTGCCCGGAGAGAAGCGTGGCCAGCTCAGGAGAGATTCCCACCACAGTGGGGCGGCCTCCCGGCCTAAACGCACCTGGGGAAGACGTCCCTCTGCTTGTGTAGACAAACACGCTCCTATTACATCTCAGCTGCTTAAAATTATTCAGGTAGTTTCTGACTTATTAGATGTAGACATTTGGACAACTAAAATAATTCTGAGCTTCAAACTGGTTGGGAATTTACAGGCGAGCATTCAGCCAGACATGCTGTGGTCGTCTGTGTGAAGTTTGACCAAGCCTGGCATTGCCCGTGGGATCCATCTGGGAGGCAGGTGGGCACCGCGGCATCAGGACAGGGAGGCCTGGCTGGCTGCAGAAGGAGGAGGTGGGGAGCTGCAAAATGGTAAAAAAGAAACAGGAGAAGCAGGTGGAAATGTGAGGCAGGTGTGCTGGCACAGAAGAGAGCGTCAGGGAGCGCCCGCTCACATCCTGTGCGGCCCAGGCAGGTGGCTGAAGAGGGGTTGGCGGAGGGGAGGAGAACACTCAAGGCCTCGAAGTGGCCACCAGCTGAAGGCTTAGGGACAGGATGGGGAGGAGGAGGGAGGGGACTTCCAGTGCAGCCGTCCTGCTGGCCGGAAGAGATGCCAGCAGAGCCAGCAGAAGGAGCAGCGGGGTCTCTGGGAACCATCGGGGGGGGTGTGTAAAAACCAGAGGCGTGCCCAGGGCAGAGCTCGAGGGGCACGAGGCAGCAAAAGCTTGGCTCTCTGAATGAGAACTTCTGGAATTTCACCCAGTCACATCTGGGGCTTGAATCTACTCAGGAGGAAGCATCTGCTCCCCCACACAGTGGCAGCCCCTCGCAGGCGGCAGGAGAGGCGCAAGACCTGTGCCCACCCTTCGTTTTATATGTGAGTTGAAACACTCACTGACCCGCTCCTTCAGCTTTCAGTCAGAGCTGGAGGGATGACACGTTGCTGCTGACACTAGAAGCGTCCCTCCCGCGGCATCAGCTGGGAGACGGATCAGTCAACCCGTGGCTTGGCCCGGCGCGCGAATGGCCCGGTCGGGGGCTCCCTGTGCAGCACCAGCAGTGACCTGGCGTGTGACCTCCTGGTGCGTTTTCCTCTGTTTGCAGCCGCACACTCTGGTTGGGAGACCATGACACGGACCCGATGGCCATGCTGTCCAGGCTGCTGTGAATGCCACTCAAGCACGTCCGGCTCCTGCCTGGCCATCGGGTCGCTGCCCCTGTTGGGACCGAGGTCTCGCTATTTCCATCCTGGCTGCACCTGCAGGGCCTCTGGCCTCCACCTGGTCTTAGTCGTTGCCTCGCCTACCCTCTGGCGCCCGCATATCCACGCTGGCTGGGGGATTCTGGACATTCCAAGTGTAGTGAAGACACGGGAAACCTGCTCTCACGACCAGCAGCGCCTCCCTGGCTCCTTCTTCGGCCTCACTGTAAAGTGAGCCTGCAGTAGAGCCAGGGCTCTGCGGAACGTCTAAGAAATCCTGGCCACCAGGAGACCGCCCACTCTCCCCTCCTCTCCTGAGTCCTCTTCTCTGAGGCTGTGCCCTGCACTCTGGAGCCAGTGGCCCCGCTGGCTCCTCTCCTGCTGCGGTCACGCTGGGATGCTGCTACCTGGTCCTCATCTGTCAGATCAGCGCTGCCTTCTCTTCTTCCCAGGAGAGAAGCTGGAACTCAGTCCCGAGGCCTTGCTTCTTCCCAGGAGAGAAGCTGGAACTCAGTCCCCGAGGCCTTGCTTCTTCCCAGGAGAGAAGCTGGAACTCAGTCCCGAGGCCTTGCTTCCTTCCCAGGAGAGAAGCTGGAACTCAGTCCCGAGGCCTTGCTTCTTCCCAGGAGAGCCCCCGCGCACTGGCCCGCCTCCTCTTCCCAAAGAAAGCTGGAACTCAGTCCCGAGGCCTTGCTTCCTTCCAGGGGAGAAGCTGAACCCAGTCCCGAGGCCTTGCTTCTTCCCAGGAGAGAAGCTGGAACTCAGTCCCGAGGCCTTGCTTCTTCCCAGGAGAGAAGCTGGAACTCAGTCCCGAGGCCTTGCTTCCTTCTCAGGAGAGAAGCTGGAACTCAGTCCCGAGGCCTTGCTTCCTTCTAGGAGAGAAGCTGGAACTCAGTCCCGAGGCCTTCCTTCTTCCCAGGAGAGAAGCTGGAACTCAGTCCCGAGGCCTTGCTTCCTTCCAGGGGAGAAGCTGGAACCCAGTCCCGAGGCCTTGCTTCTTCCCAGGAGAGAAGCTGGAACTCAGTCCCGAGGCCTTGCTTCCTTCTTAGGAGAGAAGCTGGAACTCAGTCCCGAGGCCTTGCTTCCTTCCAGGAGAGAAGCTGGAACTCAGTCCCGAGGCCTTGCTTCCTTCTTAGGAGAAGCTGGAACTCAGTCCCGAGGCCTTGCTTCCTTCTAGGAGAGAAGCTGGAACTCAGTCCCGAGGCCTTGCTTCCTTCCCCAGGAGAGAAGCTGGAACTCAGTCCCGAGGCCTTGCTTCCTTCTCTAGGAGAGAAGCTGGAACTCAGTCCCGAGGCCTTGCTTCCTTCCAGGAGAGAAGCTGGAACTCAGTCCCGAGGCCTTGCTTCCTTCTAGGAGAGAAGCTGGAACTCAGTCCCCGAGGCCTTGCTTCCTTCTAGGAGAGAAGCTGGAACTCAGTCCCGAGGCCTTGCTTCCTTCCAGGAGAGAAGCTGGAACTCAGTCCCCGAGGCCTTGCTTCCTTCTAGGAGAGAAGCTGGAACTCAGTCCCGAGGCCTTCCTTCTTCCCAGGAGAGAAGCTGGAACTCAGTCCCGAGGCCTTGCTTCTTCCCAGGAGAGAAGCTGGAACTCAGTCCCGAGGCCTTGCTTCCTTCTAGGGAGAGAAGCTGGAACTCAGTCCCGAGGCCTTGCTTCCTCCCAGGAGAGAAGCTGGAACTCAGTCCCGAGGCCTTGTCTTCCTTCCCAGGAGAGAAGCTGGAACTCAGTCCCCGAGGCCTTCCTCCCTCCCAGGAGAGAAGCTGGAACCAGTCCCGAGGCCTTTCTTCCTTCCAGGAGAGAAGCTGGAACTCAGTCCCGAGGCCTTGCTCTCCTTCCAGGAGAGAAGCTGGAACTCAGTCCCGAGGCCTTCCTTCTTCCCAGGAGAGAAGCTGGAACTCAGTCCCGAGGCCTTGCTCCCTTCCAGGAGAGAAGCTGGAACTCAGTCCCGAGGCCTTGCTTCCTTCTCAGGAGAGAAGCATCCCCCGAAGCTGGAACCAGTCCTGAGGCCTTTGCTGCCTGTAGTTCCCCCCTCCGGTGCCAACACCTGCCACTGACGTTCTGTTGGGACCTTAGAATCCTGGAGCCAACCCTTGGGCTAAGTGTGTGTAGAGTCTCCATGCTGCATCCTGCCCCTGACGACTGGCCCTGCCCCCCCGGCCTGGCCACCCTCTGGGTTGGTGTCCAGGGTGTGGATGTTGTGCTCTTCCCCAGCTGCTGTAGTCCAGACTTTCCTGACATCGCTGCTTGGAGCAGGGGCCTGGGTGCGACCCCTCGGTCTTGGCAGAGGGGGTGGCCGCTCACTTCGTGTTTGTCAGGGAGGAGGTAAAGTGTTGAGAATCTGGTCCTTGGAGCAGGCACATCTTTGGGGGAGCAGCAGGGCCTGCTTCCGAGTTTGTTTCCTAAATAAAACAATGGGTCTCTAGTGACTTCTCCTGTGCCCAAGATTTTTTTTTGTGGTGGTTGCACTTTTAAAGAGTAGTGCGTCCACCCCATGGTTCCTGTGGACCCACTGCAGGGACAGCTGCTGGACCTCCCTAGACACACGTCACCCTCCGCGTGTGTGTTTATTGCCACTGCACCCACACCTGTGGCTGCCGGGAAGTCCCCGCCAATATGACCCCTCCTCCCACGCACTGTGGCCCATGGCTTTGGTGTCTAGAAAAGAAGGACAGTGAGGTCAATCCAGGGCAGGCTGGTCAGACCACCTTGAGCAAAATAAAGGCAAGACGGGGCTTTCATCACAAAATGAGCACCATCTACTTAGACTGTGCCCTTTTTCTTTCCCGAGAGAACTCACACACTTTTGTGTTATCAGACCCAATGTAGTAATGGCAAAAATGTGGATGAAAATGTTACTGACAGCTGATGGCACAGGCGGGGAGGGTGGGGTGCAAAAAACACGAAAAATCCAACAAAAAAGAACCTGCAGTAAAAACGGGGAGCGTCCCAGTGAGCACCAAATACTTCCTGAGGGACCAGGAGTTCAAAAGGAGAGCTCTGGTTCCCCCCTCCTCTCCCTGCCCTCTCCTTCTGCCCCAGCTCCACTTGGCAACCCAGGCAAGCAGAGGGGGAGGGCTGCAGGGCACCTGCTGGGGCAGCTCCAGCCCTCAGGACACAGCAGAAGCTGTGCCTGGAAAAGACCCGTGGGGGACAATGTTACAAAGCCTGATAAATATGCTGAACTTTGCTCGGAAACCCAAAGTCACCAGGGTGCATGCTTTCAGTTTCATTAATTGAACAAACTATGCAGAAATTACTTGACATAAATATTCAAAAGCACCCAGAAACCCCTGTTCAAGAAATCTACCTACACAAATTAAGTCCTTAAGCATATGATGCAAAATGTTTACCTAATTAGAAGAGCAAGAGTCAAAATGTTTAGTCACTAGTAAGTCTTGGCTACAGTTAATCAGAATGAGTCACGAGCTCAGTAGAATGGGAAACAACCATCAGAACAAGAAACAAACATCAGAACGGAAACCAACCATCAGAACAGGAACCACCCATCAGAACAGGAACCAAACATCAGAACAAGAACCAAACACTAGAACGGGTACCAACCATCAGAACAGGTATCAACCATCAGAACAGAAACCAACCAACAGAACAGGAACCCAACATTAGAACAGAAACTAACCATGAGAACAGGAACCCAACATTAGAACAGGAACCAAACATCAGCACAGGCACCAACCATCAGAATAGGAAGCAAACATCAGAAGAGGGCACCAACCATCAGAACAAAAACCAACCATCAGAACAGGAACCAAACATCAGAACAAGAACCAACCACTACAACGGGTACCCAACCATCAGAATAGGTATCAACCATCAGAACAAAAACCAATCATCAGAACAGAAATCAACCATCAGAACAGGGTGCCAACCATCAGAACAGGAACCAGCCATCAGAACAAGAACCAACCATCAGAACAAAAACCAACCAGCAGAGCAGGAACCAACCATCAGAATGGCTACCAAACATCAGAACAGGGCGCCAACCATCAGAACAGGAGCCAACCATCAGAACAGGCACCAACCATCAGAATGAACACCAACCATCAGAACTGGCACCAATCATCAGAACAGCAACCAACCATCAGAACAGGAACCAACCATCACAACAGAAACCAACCATCAGAACAGGAATCAAACAGCAGAATGGGACCAACCATCAGAATGGGCACCAACCATCAGATGGGCACCAAACATCAGAACAGGAACCAATCATCAGAATGGGAACGAACCATCAGACGGGCACCAAACATCAGAACAGAAATCAACCATCAGAATGGGAACCAAACATCAGAATGGGAACCAAACATCAGAATAGGCACCAACCATCAGAACAGGCACCAACCATCAGAACAAGAACCAAACATCAGAACAGGAATCAAACATCAGTACAGAAGCCAACCATCAGAACAGAGAATAACCATCAAAACAGGGCACCAACCATTAGAATAGGGCACCAATCTACAGAACAGGAACCAACCATCAGAACAGGAACCAACCATCAGAACAGGAACCAACCATCGGAACAGGAACCACCCATCAAAACAGGAACCAACCATTAGAATAGGAACCAAACATCAGAACAGGAACTAAACATAAAAACAGAAACCAACCATCAGAATGGGAACCAATCATCAGAACAGGAACCAACCATCAGAATGGGAATCAACCATCCAAATGGGCACAAAACATCATAACAAGAACCAAACATCAGAACAGGAATCAAATATCAGAACAGGAACCAACCATCAGAACAGGACACCAACCATGAGAATAGGGCACCAGCTATCAGAACAGAAACCAACCATCAGAACAGGAACCAACCATCAGAATGGAACCAACCATTAGAACAGTAACCAAACATCAGAACAGGCACCAACCATCAGAACGGAACCAATCATTAGAACAGGAACCAACCATCAGAACAGGATCCAACCATCAGAACAGGAACCAACTATCAGAATAGGAACCAACCATCAGAACAGGAACTAACCATCAGAACAGGAACCAATGATCAGAACAGGAACCAACCATCAGAACAGGAACCAAACTTCAGAACAGGGCACCCATCATTAGGACAGGAAACAACCATCAGAACAGGAACCAAACACCAGAACAGGAACCAGTTATCAGAACAGAACCAACCATTAGAACATGAACCAAATATCAGAACAGGGCACCAACGATCAGAAAAGGAACTAACCATCAGAACAGGAACCAACAGTTAGAATGAAACCAACCATCAGAACAGAATCAACCATCAGAAAACGAACCAACCATCAGAACAGGCCACCAACTATCAGAACAGGATCCAGCCATCAGAAGGAAACCAACCACCAGAACAGGAACCAACCATCAGAACAGAACCAACCATCAGAACAGGAACCAACCATCAGAACAGGAACCAACCATCAGAACAGAACCAACCATCAGAACAGGGCACCAAGCATCAGAACAGGAACCAACCATCAGAACAGGAACCAAACTTCAGAACAGAGAACAGCCATCAGAACAAGAACCAACCATCAGAACAGGAACCAACCATCAGAACAGGAACCAAATATCAGAACAGAGCACCAACTATCAGAATAGGAACCAACCATCAGAACAGGAACCAACCATCAGAACAGGAACTAACCATCAGAACAGGCACCAAACATCAGAACAGAGAACAGCCATCAGAACAGGAACCAACCATCAGAACAGGAACCAACCATCAGAACAGGAACCAACCATCAGAACAGGCACCAAACATCAGAACAGAGAACAGCCATCAGAACAGGAACCAACCATCAGAACAGGCACCAAACATCAGAACAGAGAACAGCCATCAGAACAGGAGCCAACCATCAGAACAGAGAACAACCAACAGAACACAGAACAACCATCAGAACAAGCACCAACCATCAGAACAGGTACCATGTGTCAGAATGGACACTAACCTACCTGAAGGGGGTAGCAGCAAAAGATATGGATTGGCCATCAGCAACTTTTATAGCTGACCATCAACCCTGACTTGTTTCCAAAATTTGTAAACAGAATTTTGTTTTTGCTTTCTTTTTTAACATTATATTTTGTACATTTTTCTTTATAAAAATACTAAGTGTTTTTGAAGTATATTTGCATTTACCTCCTGTATGAGCCCATTCTAGCATTGTTATAAAGAAATACCTGAGACTGGGTGATTTATGAATAAAATGATTTAATTGGCTCACAATCCTTCATATTTTACAGGAACCATGATGCTGGCATCTGCTTGGCTTCTGGGGAGCCCTCAGGAAGCTTCCCATCACGGCAGAAGGTGAAGGGGGCAAGTCACATGGGTGGAGGGCACACGCTTTTAGATGACCAGATCTGTGAGAACTCACTATCAGGAAGACAGCAGGAAGGAGAGGGATCCGCCCCCAGTACCCCAACACCTCCTGCCAGGCCCCACCTCCAGCATTGGGGGATTACAATTCAGATCTGGGTGGGACAAATACCAGAACTACATCATCTTTCCAAAAATTTTTAAAGCCAGCAGCCCTCTGCCACTTCCCCTTGTATCCCCAATTCTGCACCCCAGAGGCAACCTTTAAGAATAGTGTGCTGTTGGCCAGGCGTGGTAGCTCATGCCTGTAATCCCAGCACTTTGGGAGTCCGAGGTGGGTGGATCATCTGAGATTAGGGCTCAAGACCAGCCTGACCAACATGGAGAAACTCCTTCTCTACTAAAAATACAAAATTAACCGGGCGTGGTGGCGCATGCCTGTAATCCCCACTACTCAAGAGGCTGAGGCAGGAGAATCGCTTGATCCCAGGAGGCGGGGGTTGTGGTGAGCTGAGATCGAGACATTGCACTCCAGCCTGGGCAACAAGAGTGAAACTCCGTCTCAAAAAAAAAAGAGAATGTGCCATTTATACATTTTCTGCAGTAAATGCCTGTTTGCACGTTAGGTGTTGGCGACTTAACTCTTGCAGGAGCAGGAGGCTTCCCCGTCCTCACCGAAGGGCATCAGGGGCATCAGTTGCATCAGGCTCATGGGGCTTTCACAGCCGAGCGCCACGGAGGGAACTGCCATCACAGTCTTTGCAAAGCTTTAGTTTGTCCTTGGGCTACTAATCAAGTCACAGTTCCATTTCTCAGGTCTCTGTGCTGACCAGGGCGTTTTGCAAACGCTTCTGCAGGTCTGTGCAAAGCCTGGCAGGGATTCTGCAGATGGACGAGCTCCCGTCTACATTCCCCGTTGCTGCCCTGAGGCCCCCCAGGAGCGCCGACCACCACTGGCAAGCCTGTTCACTGAATTCCACAGCCGCTTTTTCTCAGGTTGTCCACTCCTTCTGCAGGAGTACATCCTCCAGTACTTTCCTAAGAAGAACTGTATGGGAGGAATGTTTTTTGAGTCCTTGTGTGTTGAAAAATATCTTTATTTTGGCCTCAGACTTCATTAATAGTTTTCTTGGTATAAACTTCTTAATGGAAATATTTTTTTTTCTCATAACTTTTAGGTAATCTTTTATAGGCATTTAGTATGGCTGTTCATAAGAACAATGCTATTTTTAAAAAATAAACTTTTTCTTTGAGAATAATTTTTGGTTTTTAGAAAAGTCACAAAGATAGTTTGGGGTTCCCCCCACAGCCCCACTCAGACACCCTGTGTTCAGCAGTGAGCATGGCCAGGACGTCCTGCCACCCGCACCCCAGGACCTACCCAGGGGCCTTGTTCCCACCCTCCTCAGGCTCTCCTTGGCTGAGGCAATTGCTGTCTTTTGCTTTTTGTGTTTGGTTTTTCATGAGTTTGATGGTTTTGAGGGGTACTGGCCGAACTTTCTGTAGAACATTTTGAATTTGTGTTTGTCTGATTTTTTTCAGGGTTACATTGGGGTATGAGTTTTGGGGAGACCCCGAGGAGGAGGTGGTGTACTCACGCATCACCCACAGCATGTGCCGGCACTGGGGAGGCTGACTAGATTCCTGCCCTTCCAGGGATTAGGGTCACAGCTGTTTTAACTTAATTCTTATAGATGTGACCTAGCCATTTTCCCTTTCTGGAGAATATGATTTTGACTCCCCCTATTCTGAATGTTCACAGTGGTAAGGAAATTAGCTAACTCCTAAGTAATATTCAATTTTTTTTCCTTTAAAAAAATCAGTATCTAGCTATACAACCTATGGAATAGGAGAAAGTACTTTTGAACCATTTATCTGATCAGGAGTTAATCTCTAAAATATATAAATAATTCATACAATTCATAGCAAAAACAAAATGATTGGAAAAAAAAAGAGCAGAAAATCTGAATAGACATTTCTCAAAAGAAGACATACAAAAATTTGTTTAAATTAAAATTATAAATAATAAGGATATAAAGAAAACATTTTTGTACAGCTGTATAATGTGTTTGCGCTTTAAGTTGAATATTACAAAAGAATCTAAAAGTTAAAAAAATAAAAGTTTGTAAAGTAAAAAGTTATAGTAGGCTAAGGTTAATCTGTCATTAAAGGAAGAAAATTTTAAATAAATTCGGTGCAGCCTACATGTGCAGTGTTTCCAAAGCCTACGGCAGTGTGGTCACACCCTGGCCTTCCCAGTCACTCCCTATGCGCCCGCTGACTCACCAGAGCAGCTTCTGGTCCCGCAGGCTCACGCACCGCAAGTGCTCTGCACAGGGCCCTGCTGCTGTCCTTTATAGCGGTATTATCTTTACACCTTTTCCATGTTTGGATACCCAAACACCACTGCGTTCCAGGTACCTGCACTCTTCAGACAGTACCCTGCTATACAGGGCTGTAGCCTAGGAGCAACGGATCCTCCCACTCACCTCTGTGTATGGAGGGCCACCCCGACTCTGTTTATGCACGCGTATGGCGGGCCTCCCCCGACTCTGTTTATGCACGCGTATGGCGGGCCTCCCCGACTCTGTTTATGCACGCGTATGGCGGGCCTCCCCGACTCTGTTTATGCACGCGTATGGAGGGCCACCCCGACTCTGTTTATGCACATATATGGCAGGTCACCCCGACTCTGTTTCTGCACGTATATGGCGGGCCACCCCGACTATGTTTGTGGACGTATATGGTGGGCCACCCCGGATATGTTTCTGTACGTGTATGGGAGGCCTCCCTGACTATGTTTCTGCACCTATATGGCGGGCCACCCCGGCTATGTTTGTGGATGTATATGGAGGGTCACCCCGGCTATGTTTGTGGACATATATGGCCGGTCACCCTGGCTATGTTTGTGCACATATATGGGAGTCCACACACTCCAGGGTGGTAGAATCTTTTTTTTTTTCTTTTTTTTTTAATTTTTTTAATTTTTTTTAATTTTTTTTTTTTTTTAAGATGGGGTTTCACCATGTGGGTCAGGCTGGTCTTGAACTCCCAACCTCAGGTGATCCACCCGCCTTGGCCTCCAAAGTGCTGGGATTACAGGCGTGAGCCACCACGCCCGGCCTGTAGAATCTTAACAAGAATCAGAGCGTGTGCAGCTATGCAAGTGCCAGAAGGCCGCAGGCATGCAAGAGGTTCGCAGACATTTAAACGAGCAGTGTAAAGAGCTGGTCAGGATTAGCTAGGGGTTTGCAGAAAGGTTTATGTGAGGAAGTCAGAAATAGGCTGGGTCTGGCCAGGCTTCTGGGAGGAGGGTCAGGGGCCCTGACCTGGAGCTGGAAGAGTGCGCAAGACGCACACAGGGGGGCAGCCAGGACACCGAAGCTCTCTGTGTTCAAGGGCACCGCGGCTCTCCAGCCTCTCCACCTGCTCAAGGGCACTGAAGCTCTCCATGTGCAGCCAGGACACCTCCATTCCCCATCGGCTAATAAGGCACCTCAGCTCTCCCAGTGCTCTAGGGCACTGCGGCTCTCCACACTCAAGGGAATCTGGGGGCTACAGTCACTGTTCTGTCTCTACCAATGGCCAGGCAGACACATGGAAAAGTGAAGCAGCTTTTTATGGATGGTTAGGACCCCGAGGCCACGTGGAACCTGCCACTCTGTGGGCCTGCGCCTGTGACTCTCTGGACTCTAGTGCTGCTGCTTGTGGGCCACGGCAGGAACTCGGGACAGCTACTGCGGGCCCTTCTCCTCTCTCCGGAGCAAGGCCAAGGTACCCCGTTGCAATGTGAGCTTTGTCTCTGAGCAGGGCTGGCATAACCTCTGCAGGGTCAGCAGAGGCCCTGCCAGGGAATCCCAGGACGAGGCTGCGGAGGGGCTTCCCCCCGTGCTTCCTGCCTACTCCTTCCCCCAGTAATTGCTCCCCCTGTGAAGCGAGGGCCTCTGAGTCTGCAGGGCTTAGGGCTCCCCTACCCCGCCCTAGTTTGACAGTGAATGGATTTTCTAGGTCATAAGATCCTCGTCAAGTCCTAAACTCGGGCAGGGAACTGAGGGCCGGGGCGAGGCCGGGTCAGACCCCGCAAGAGACAGCTCTCAAGGCTCACAGATTTTCTTTCCTCATCTCTGCACATTTCTTCACACCCACCTTTTCTGAGTTAGTTTGAATTTCAAAGCAAAATAAAACTATTGTTTTTATTAAACAGAAACACTACCCCCCAAACACAGCCCCCCAGAAAGGTGCTCCTTGGAGCAGGAGTCAGCTCCGGGCCGGCCTCTGCAGCGCCTGGTCTGATCCCGGGGCCCTGACCTCATTCCGAAGAGAGGCCGGCCTGAGATCCTGTTTATGGCACCGTGGGGGCCTTTCATCTGGAGGAAGCACTGGGTTGGCTTGTTCCAAAATAGCTACTGTGGGGGATGGGCTGGATTTTTAGGGCACGGGAAGGGCTCAGGGTGAGCCTTGTGCGTTTTTTTTGGCCTGGTAGTTTCCTATTGCTTCTCAGAAACAGGCCTGAAGCTGAGGGCAGAAGGAGGGAGCGAGCACGCTCGCCTGGGAAAAAGGCTGCGAGGGCGGCTCAGCAGACAGCACCAGCCCCGTCTCCCTGCCTCGCTCTCACCAGGCTGGGAGTAATTATCCCCGAGTCATCTGGCTATTTCTCTCCAGTCCTGGGCATTTGTGATGTGATTCAGCAAAACTGCAGAACAGTCCAACACACTTCAGGACAATCAAAATCAAAGGAGCATGTCCTGAATGGAGACTCACATGAGAGCAATAACTTAACGCGTGACCCACCGAGGATTTGCCAAACCCAGCTGTGTCCCGCCGAGGTCTCGCCAAACCCGGCTGCGTCCCCGCCGAGGTCTCGCTGATTCAGCATCGCTCTGGATGGGAGGACTTCGGGCTGAGGGGGGATGTGAAGGGTGGCCGTGGTCACAGGGTCGGAGCAGCCCCAAGAACCACGTGCCAGGATCCCCAGGTCCTTCTGACTTCAGCACACAGAGGTCGGGGGACGTGGGCCGGAGCCCAGACACCTGGACAGCGGGATGGACTTGTGCTTTCTCAGCGTCCTGAGCATTGTGGAGTGCCAGCTTTGGCAAAGGCCGTGGTCTCTCCTGCTCCCATGCAGTGGATGGCCAAGGTCCAGCATGGTTCTCTTATCTTCTCTTCCGTCATAGGCAAGTCACCGTCAGCGTCCCTGTGCACAGTGTCCCGTGCCGGTGACCCAGTGCTGCTGGACAGGCCTGCCAGGGTCTTCTGAACGCTGGAGGTGGCGATGCCATGGATCCAGCCTCTCGCGAGTGATGCCCCTGTGATGCTGATGCCACTGGTCTGGGGGCCACGCATTGAGGAGCAGGTGGTGGAGGACGCTGGCGACCGACAGTGCTGCAATTGTGTGGGAGAGAAGTCCTCCTCAGGCAGTGCTCCGCCTAACTGAGGGGACAAAGCTGGGCTCCCGGAGAACCCTCTGTTGAGAAGACGGACTCTGAATTGGGCCTTGAGAGAAGCAAAGCGTGGACAGACGGGATAGTGGCCTCCCAAGAGAGCAGCCAGCGTGTCAGGGTCTCCACCTGGCCCCAACGGCAAAGCGAGCAGGGCGATGGCCAGACCCGTGGGGTGCCCAGGCCAGGACAGAGGCTCCACTCAGATGTCCCCAAGGCCGGGTGAGCAGGGGCTGCATGAGCGTCTTCCCCCCTCCCAGTGCACCTGTGAGGCTCGCGGCGCCTTTGCCTCACATCTGGTGTTGACGCCTCTCCCTTCGGGCCTGTTACCTGCTGACTTCTGTCCTTGCACGGAGTCAGCGTCATCATGAACTCAGAGGTGGCCGGGGGACACCATGGGCCCCGTTCCCACGTAGTCGGTGTGGCGATGACGTCTGTCCTGCACTCACACAGGGGTCCCTCCAGCCCAGCTGCTCTCAGCACTACTTCCACGGACAGACGCCCTTGGTTGTGTCTGGGCTTCTGCCTGCTCAGGAGAGTGTCTGGCCGCTGCTAGTGGGCATGGGAGGAGGCCATGATGGGGGGAGGTCGCAGGGATCTGAGGCCACAGATGTGTGCGGTGGAGACGGGTCAGCATGGCCCGCTCTGGCGGGAAGGGGAGGAGCTGGCAGAGCACAGGTGTGTCTCACCCTCCTCCAAAGAGCAAGAAGGAAGACGCCAGCTTAGACTGCAATCTTCACCTGGTCTTGAGGGAAAGTCATTTCCAGCAGATGGGAGGGAAAAAGTTTCCCTCATTTCAGGAGTCAGCAAACTGGCCCTAGGGTCAAACCAAGCCACAGCCGTTTCTGTAAATGAAGTTTCACTGGCCGCTGCCCCTGTATATCCCCTCTGACCTGTCTGCCCAGGAAGCCTGAGGCACATGCTATCTGGCTTTTCACAGAGCAAGTCTGCAGACCCCAGATCTAGATAAGGAGGAAAGCAAAGGGTTGGATGTGTGGAACTTGTCACATTTATGACGAAAGGACTTCAAGTGCCTGTGGGCCTTTGAGTTTTCTTAACCTTTGCTTACGGCACATTGGTGCAAAGCAAGGCGGCAACTGTGCTGTGCCTGCTCGTCTTTAGGTGGGAAGCCATCATTTCCAGGGTAGAAACGTTTCTGAAATGAGAGAATTCCAGGTTCCAGCTGGCCAATGTGGACCTTTGGGCAGCAGAGGTGTGGAACATGGAGGCAGAGTCTCTGCAGCTCTACGAAGCTCCCTGGTGGCCGTGAGGTAGCAGAAAACGGACAGGGCATTCTGGAAATTGGCGGCCTAGAGTAGCTTCCTCTGCTCACCCAGTAATGGTCTCCTGGTGTGCAACTCGTGTTCTGGAACTTTTTACATCTACGGGAGCTGTAGGAGGCCATGCACTTTTCCTTCGAGGTCTGGTGAAGGAGAGGTTGTGTCTTTGTGCTCACGGCTGCATGCCATGGGGCAAAATTGACTTGAGAGGCAGACTCGGGCAGGGCGGGCGGTGGAATCTGAGGTGCCACGGTTCCCTCAGGCGGGGTGGGCTGTGGAATCTGAGGTGCCATGGTTCCCCTCAGGTAGGGTGGGAATTTGAGGTGCCACGGTTCCCCTCAGGTAGGGTGGGTTGTGGAATCTGAGGTGCCGTGGTTCTGTCTGCTAGGATCCTTGCTTGATGCTACCAGGTAAGTGAGGCTGTCAGATCAGCAGCTGCTGGAGGGAGAAGAGGTCCCGTTCCATGACCAGAGTCACTCTTGGTAGCCTGGGAAGTTCCACATCATACAGCAGCCCCAGGCAGGGGAGAAGCCCCTCGCCACAGGTTTCTCCCACCCCTCACCGCCCCAGACATTGTTCTGCTCTGGCCTTCAGGGCCCACATGAGACAGGCTGGGTCCAGCCCATGATTGCACCTGCCGGCTTCACCCCACAGGGCTAGATTCAAGTCCTGGCCACAGCTTTGTGACCTCAGCAGTTGACTCCTCTGATCTGAGTCTGTATCTTCTCAATGGGCTTGACTTAGTACCTGGACCCTGTGTCTTCTCAGCAGTGAAATGAAAAACAGAGGCAAACTCCGTCCAGGGCCCGGCTCACGGAACTCGAGACAGTCTGGCCAGGGCCTGGCTCACCAATGTGGGACAGATGTCAGCTGCTCCTGTGGTGGCCGAGCTCTTTGGCTTCCTGGCGGCATAAGCAGGCTCATCAGCACCTCTCCGTGTAACCTCTGACCCTGGCCATCGCTGCTGCCGGTAGACACACACTGGCGATCTGAGTGCGGTCCCTGGCCCTGCTCCAGGCGCCCTGATCCCCTGCATGTGACGGGGCTCCCATTACCTCATTCACTCTACGGATGCCGGGGCCTCTGCCGGCTTCTGCTTATCTCGAGTGCATTCCAACTATCTTTCCTTAGACAATGGGCTGCCGGTACCTTTGCCTGCAGTTTGCACTGAGGCTGGGGTCCCAGGTAACACAGAGCCAGTAGCAATCACTCCACAAATATTAGCATAAGAGCAAGGTTTAGTGACGGCTTTGTCCAGTTGCGAGGCTCTGCAGGTGGCCTGCCCAGAGCTGACTCTGGCTCCCTGAGAGGTGTGCCCAGCGTTTTCTGTGTGTGTGAGATCCGGGTTTTCTCTGAAATATTGATTCCTATTTCAGCTTTCACGGTCTTCATTAATTGGGGAAGCTTTTATGCCTCTGGAGGTGAGCCGTGGATTAGAGGGTCTGTCTTGGCAGAAGTGAAACCTGAGACATCTGCCCGTCCAGGCCAGTGAGAAGTGTGGGCTGGGTCTGCCCTACCCACCTGGACTTGTGGGCATTGGGGTGCTGTCCTGGCACCTGAGACTGGAGGTGAGCGTCTGATGGCTCGCAGGTGCAGATACCCAGAGAGGAAGGGGTGCCTCCCGTGGCCACATGCCGCCTTCTTCCACCATGTGTCCCTGGAGCTGGCGACGTGGGGCCTCCTTGTTGGCACACTCAGGGTGCTGGGTTACGGCAAAGCCTGAAGGTGCCTGTGTCCAGCAGAGGTGAGGGCATTCTGTGGCCTGCAGCAGCCCTGTTGCCTACAGAGCCCCCACGTCTGGGGCAGCGGCTCCCCTCCTGTGCTTGGGTGGTGCTGATCCTGGCTCAGTGGGATCAGCTGTAGAAGACCTGGCTCCAGCACTGATCCCTCCAGGAGCAAGACCCGAGTTAACTGTGCCTTGAGCCTTGGGAAGGACACGGCTTCCCCTTTCCTCTATGGACCCAGCCTTGGCGCCTCTCCTCTACGTCCCTATGTTGAGCCCTCCTCCTGGTATGGCCTCAGGGGCTGTGCTTCTGCACCCATCAGGTTTCCAGCAGCTTCTTGGTCATTTCTGGGCCTGTGAGTTCCCCCATCCCTTTTGCAAGGACAGAGTTGCCCATGCAAAGGTGAGGCTTCATCCAAGGCCTCGTTCAGCCCCAAACCACACCCTTTGTCTGGAGTAGGCTCTGAGAGCCCAGCTCAGCCGGACTGACTGGACGGGCCTCCCTGCGTGCGCCTGAGGCCTGCGGCCTCGAAGTCTGCATACCCGGGGACTTCGCCTCTCTCTAATCTGGCTGTGCGTTTTAAACATTCAACAGTTTGAGCATGGAGTTTATCCAAACCAGGTGCAGTGGCTCATTCCTGTAATCCCAGCACTTTGGGAGGCCGAGGTGGCAGAATCACTTGAGTCCAGCAGTTTGAAACCAGCCTGGGCAACATGGTGAGACCTTTTCCCTACGGCGGCACCCTTCCCTGTGGCCGGAGGACTCACTGCGGCCGCTGCTGCTCTCCCAGGCCTCATCGCCCCACGGCCTTGTGCTCACTTGCAGGGGCTGCCCTTATGGGCAGGACCCTGATCTGGTGGTAGCCCTCCATCTGGAGAGAGCTGCCCATCTAGCCCCAGCTGAGACTTCCTTCAGGAGGTCAGGGGCATCTCGCCTGACCCTCTCCTTCCCCTCAGGCCTGGCTGGTGTGTCCTTGACCTCTTACCTCTGATGTGTGGCTGTGGAAGACAGAACCCACTGCCTCACCCCAAACACACAGAGTTTAGTGCATGATCCCCTCCTCGGGAATAAAGTGCTTGGGACTGAGGAAACATCTCCAGCTCATTTTATCATCAATGCCCTATTTTCTCAACCCCTCACCCATATCGGACCACTCCCCTGCCTTCTCCATCTCCACACCCGGTCCATGGTCCCAGAGGCTGGCGCTGTGTCCCCTGTGCTCCCGTCTGGGCCCGGGGCTCACGACCGCTGCATGTGCAGCCGGCAGTCACTGTCAGGTGGAGCAGCACAGCGTAGCTCAGGAGCTGAGCGAGCACCTTTATCAGCAAAACGTTCTCGCCATTGCTAACCAGAGCCTTCGGGTCAGGAGCTCGGGTCTTAGTTTGGATGCACTCGGCTTCTCTCTTGACACAGGACCCTCCTGCTCAAGCTCCCTCCCAGCACAGGGTCACAGGAGCATTCAGGGAGGATGCCTTGGGCGGTGCCCGGGGGAGCGTGGTTCCTGCTCCTTCAGCTGTGGGAGTGCATTAGGACATTTGTTTCCTGAAGCAGGTGTGTGTCCTCGCGGCCTGGGAGCACTGACCCAGTGTCCAGGGATACCCTGTTGACTCCCCAGAGGGCCTGATGGTCACCAAGCATGTGTCACCTACCCGGTCCATGCCAAGGGCAAGATGCTGGACTGAGAGCAGTGTGGGTGCGTGAACAGCGGTGCAGGGTTTGCCCTGGAGCCTGAGCTACAGGCCTGGGACCCTGGACCCCAAGTTGCCTTCCAAGAGCGACAGTGGCACTTCAGAGGGTGGATTGGGGGCAGTGAGGGAGGCAGAGTCTGGTGGAAGGGGTGGCTTCAGTCACCAGGAGCTGCTCGAGCTGCCCCGCAGCTCCTGGCAGGCTGCCTGTGCTCCACACCAGAGCAGCTGGCCCTGTGCCAGGCTGGCCAGCTCTCTGCTGGGGACTGGCTCAGAGCACACTGGGCTCCCCACACCCTGCACAGCTGGGCTGCTACAAATAGAATGTGGCATCAGGCCCTCCAGGAGGGGGTGGGAGCAAGGAGGCAGGTGGACTCCTGGCCAGGGGAAGCAGTGCAGGCAGAGCCTCTCTGATCTCCCAGGCTTCTCCTCAGAGTACACACAGAGTGGCTGTGCTTGTGGCTGTTTCACTGCTGCTGCTTCACAGGGTGGGACCCTCTTGTGGGACTTCGGGGAGGCATCGCCACTGTGTTTCATGGACAAGAAATTGGAAACTGGAGGGGTTGGGGGGACTTTCTGGAGTTTCAGGGCCTAGGTCGGGGCAGAGCCAGGTCTTCTGACCCAGAGCCCCAGGCGAGTCTGTCCCCACCTGACAGGTGGGATGGAGGGGCTGCTGCAGCTCCCCCGCCCAGCAGAGCTGGCGGCCAGGAGGGCAAGGGGAGGGGGTGGCCCTGGGTGGACAAGAATGGTGTCCCTTACCGTGGCCTGAGGTCCACCAGGCCCTTCCTCCTCAACCCTCTGCTGAGCAGGCTGCGAATGGTTCTGGGAGGGTGAGTTTTCTGCCCATTTTACTGTGTTTTGCTGTCCCCCAATGTGAAGTGACCCCCAGGGTGAGAGTCTGTGCTCCCAAGGAAAAGGGAATTGGGAAATTCCCAGCACCCTGCCAGGAGGACCTGTCACAGAACGAGACACTGAGCTGCCCACCACTGTGACGGGTCGGGGCAGAGGCGTGAAGGCCCCGGCTGCTGCTTCTGCTCTGCCGTGCAGTGTCTGCTGTGGCCCGGGTGGGGGCCATTGTGGGGGCTCCAAGCCTGTGCCTGAGATGAGGGTCCTGGGGGAAACCTGGCCCCTGCCATGTTCAGCTCAAGGATGGCACTTGCAGCTGAGACTGAACTTGGCAAGGCGTTCGCGATGGTGTAGTATCAGGAGCATCCTGGGGGAGGCGGAGGCTGCTCGAATAGTGTGGTGCCTGAGGTCTGCAGGGCGGGGCCCACTGTCTCCAGGTCACAGAGGTAGCAGTGCTCATGGGGGCTGAGGCCAGGACGCTGTACGCCTGCCACCCCGCCCACCTCCTGGGCTCTCCTTGCAGCCCTGAGGCTGTTATTCTCCCCTCTAAGCCCTGCCTCACCTCTGCCTGCCCGGGGCAGGGCTCTGCTGGACCAGGGAGGCAAAGAGAAGAGCTCATGATTGCATCCCGTTCCTTCTCAGTGTGCATTTTAACGTTTTCTGATGAATGTGTGAGTTCAGCAGTGCACAAGCGCTCACCGTGGGGAATGCACCTCCAGGCAAAGCCATGTCAGGCTGTGAGGACCGCCCACCGCGTCCTCCACCTGCAATCCTGGACCCAGGTGATCCTCCCACCTCAGCCTCCCGAGTAGCTGGGACCACCGCTTCGGACTACTATGCCTGGCTAATTTTAAAAATGTTTTTGTAGAGATGGAGTCCCACCATGTTCCCCAGGCTCATCTCGAGCTCCTGGGCTCAAGTGAACCTCCTGCTGTGGCCTCCCAGGTGTTGGGAATGCAACTGTGTCACCACACCCTGCCCCAATATGTATATTTTCTATTAATACAATGTCATTGCAAAAGAATTCAGATCTGTCTCTAAAATCTCACCACAGGGGAAAAAGCTGTCCTAAATACTGCATGTCTTTCCACATTTTCAACACATATGTAAAATGCAAACTACATCATTTATACATTTTACTCGATAATGGTTTTGGTTTCGTGTTTTTCTGACTGTGGAAATCATAAATGCTCACTGTAAAATATTTAAGCTACTCTGAAGTAAGGAAAATTAAACAGAAATACCATAGAGTCACATCCCCCAAAACAATTCTTATACACGGCTTAGTGTGTAGCCTTGCAGACTTTTCCTATGCATAACAACACACATTATTTATTTATTTTACAGAAATGGTTAAACATTTTATTCTTAAATCTACTTTTCTCATAACTTTTCATGTCCATCTTTGGATATGGTAACACACAAGCTTGCCAGGCTCCTTCTTAAGGTCACGTGCACTGCATTTCATCGTATATGTGGTTGCCTAAGTTTTCCACATTTTCATAATTATGATCAATATTGCAAAGTATTTTTCTCATGTGTCTGTGCTCAAGTTATACATATACTTCCATAGCAAACATTTCTGGAAGTGGACCTGCTAGGTCAAGAGCAATAAGCCTTGAATACTTTGATGGTTATTGTTAAAGGGCTCTTCACATCAGTTGCAAACAGCTTAGACTCTCATCAGTAGACAGTTCCAGTTTCTCTATTAGCACCTCAGTACTGGAAAATATTGATTATTTCCAACTTTGTTAATAAGACATGACACAAGTTATCTTATTGTATCAATCTCTATTGCTGCATAACAATCCACCAAAACCCTTAGTAATTTCAAAGCCATAGCTATTTCAGCTGGGCTCAGCTGGGCGGCTCTTCCACTGGCCTCATTGGCAGAGCTCAGGTTCCGGGTGTCTGGGAGATTGGCTGGGGCTGGTCTCGGCTCTGCCCCATGAGGTCTAAATGGGTCTTGCTCCATGAAGTCTCTTTCTCTAGGAGGCAAATCCCAATGTTCTACACACATTTCTGCCCATCACGTTTTCTGACACCGTACGGGTTAAGGGCCCATGTCTCCATGAGAGGGACTGCACAGGGAGCATGGTTGCCTGTGGGGACTGTGCTGTTACTGCATGAATCTACCACACTGGTGATTCCAGGATGTGAAATTGCATTTCCTGCATTACTAGTGAGTGTGCAGCATATTTCGTAGAGTTATAGCATTTGGTTGTCTTTCTCCAGTGACATTTATATCTTTGGTTTATTTTGTCACACTGCCTCTCTCTTGTCAATTTACACAAGCCGTTTCTGTTTTCTTCCTGCTTCGCCTTGTCTCACTGGCCTAGTCTTGGAAGTCACTCTTTGTTATTTCTGCAACTTGCTTCCAGTTGCACCAGCGAGCCTTACTCAGAGTGGGAGGGACACGAACTCCAGGGAGCAGGGACCACGGGGCTGCCTGTGAGGCTGGACGACCACGGAAGCTGCAAATAGGGCCGACTTACCCACTTTCGTTCTTTATCTTCCGACCTTTCACAGGTCATTTTCTACAGACTTGTCGGTCCTTTTATTTGTACTTTTTTAGTTGGTATTGTGCTAAGGAAGGCCTTCTTCACCTCAGAATTGTAAAAATTCCAGGGAGTATTTGAGAACAAGCATCCGAGAGTCATTTTCTGACCTCTCTTCTTGGCACTGGAGTGGTGATTGCAGGTCCTCAGAGGGCATTCCATGCACAATTTCATCTCATCCCCAGGACAAGCCCAGCACGTAAGTGTTTTCTCCATTCCCAATTTAAGTCTGGGGAAATGAAGGCTCAGAGCCATAAATCAACTCACTTGGGGTCAGAAGGTGGGCAGGAGGCAGACTTGGGACCACCGCTGATCCCTCAGCAGGCCACCCTGTCACGTGTTCAGATGCTCCACTGAGCCCTGGGCCCTCCCTGTGGTGACTGTGGGGTCTTCTCTCTTCTCCCAGCTGGTCGAGAAGGAGCAGGGCCAGGTACCTTTGCCACCACTTTCCCAGTCGGAGGGACTTACAGACCCCTAGGGCTCTGCAGACTCCTGGCTCCAAGAGGCATTGACTGTGGAGAACCTCAGCTGTGCCTCCAGGAGGGCCATGATTCTGGCCTGAGAGAGTCTTCTCTGTGGGTCCCTGGCCAGTTGGAGCACAGCAGCTGGAGAAGCTGATTCCAGCACTCACCGACCCCTGCTCATGTTCGTGGGAAGCTCTCATTGAAATGGCATCTGGGCCATGTCCCACAGCCAGCCAGGCTGCACTGCTTCCGTTTGCTTCAAATCAGAGGCTCTGCTCCTGGGTGTGAATCTGGACCAACTGAGAAATGCCTGAAGCAGCTGTAAGCCTGGGTACCCACCTCCAAGGCACAGCCAGCAGCTCTGGGGTAGGGTCAGGGTTGTGAAGACTTCAAAGCCTCCACAAAGCAGACTAACAGGAAACCCAGGCAGTTCCATCCTCCTCATCTCTTATTTGCACAGGTCTTTTCTCAGGCCGTAGTAATTTTACATTCATAATTTGGAATTGTTTCTCTTAGGAAGGGACTTCCGAGCTACACACGTTTCAGGGTCTCTGAAACACCAACCCACTGCTGCCTTTAGGTAAGAAAATCACTTTGGATTTTTTTTTGTCACCTAAATTTCTTCTTCCAACCATAGCCTAGAGTAGACAGGACAAAGAGTTTTGATGGTGTTAATTCTAGATCAGTTGGTCCAGTGTTGTGTTGAGAAGGGTTCTGAAGCACTGCGCTCAGCGGGAAAGAGGGTGGAGGGGTTGACCAGGAATGGGTGACATGGGTGTGGGCGGGGAGGCGCAGCCCGGCTGTCAGGTATTTACATGCCGGGCAGGAGAATTTTGTTTACCTTTTTTGCATTCCATAGATCAGAAGGGCAAATTTTTACCTGTAAGGAGCCAGACAGGAAGTATTTCAGCGACTCTTCAACTGCTGCGGTAGCTGAAAGCAGAAATAGATGATAAAAAAATGATTGTTCCAATAATGTTTCACTTATAAAAACAAGCTGCCAGCTTCGTTTGGCCCACACAGTATAGTTTGCTGACCTCTGCTATAGAATATTGGGATAATCCTTTATCCAATAGGATATTCATGAGTAAACTAAACAATTTATATGAAATTGAGTTTATCTCAGACAGAAAGATTTTATATTCTAAAGGGAACTTTATCTCAGACCAATTTATATATCTAAATGTATAAAACAGATCTGACCATGATTTTTCACAAAAAAAGGATTCTTGCTTTGCAAAAATATTCATCATTTGTTATGATTTAGCAGTTGTTCTCCAGACACATGAGATGCCTGTTTATCACTTCACAAGGCCTAAGAGGCAGGGAGGCCCATTGTAAAACATTGGGACCCGTACAATGCACTGGCCAACCAGAACTAAAATAAAGGCAGTTTCCGTGCAAGTCAATGAGAAAATAATTTAATTCCACCACCAAAACCCAATTTTCAAAGCTGCGTCTTGGTCTGGCTCTGATGAGATGCAATAATTGCACCATTCCACCCTCACATGGGATGCAGCTACTGACCGGGACGGAGGCACTGAGCAGCTGCTGAGGGGCTCTGAAAAGCAAGCCATTGCAGGGAGATTGGAGGAGACCAGAGCCCAGATCTCACCAGTTGGTAGTGAGTTTACCTTTTTCCCCTTCAATACTCCTGGCTTTAACTGAACATAGCCTCAAACTCAATAGGGACGCAGGAGACGGAGGGAGCCCAACAAGGAGCCCTCTTGTCCTGGCTCACAGAGCAGAAAGGGGGCTCCCAACACTCACACAGAGTTGGGGGCTCATTTTGATTGTGTCCACTTTTTTTGTTCCCTGTGCCTTGGCCCAGCTCTCCACAAAGGCTGCTGTGGTGTCAGCAGCAGGAGGAACCCACAGGGCTCTCTGAAGAGAGGACCTTCCTCCCTGACTTCAGAGATGAGGTCCCAGGAGAGCTTGCAAACCTTGCTGCTGTGTCCTCTCCTGTCCTGTCTCCCCAGCACTTGGCTCCAGAGGCAGGCATGATTGAGGAAAGTACATAGCAGAGCCCAGTGCTGTTGGTCCAGCTTCCTGTACAGAGGACCAAAAAGGGAGTCCAGGAGCTGGAACATACCAAGGAGGGGCAGTGAGGGAGGAGATAGAGGAGCCGCCCCTACAGTTGCTTGTGAGCTCACAGGCACATCCCCCACGCAATGCATGCGTGGATCTGACCCTGCATAGCATGCATAGACTTTGGAAATGAAACTGTGAGATACAGCGCTGCCTGGCTCCCAGACTGGCCACTGGGTGGGACATACATAGGATAGGTCTTAACACATTGCAGAAGCTTGAAAACCAGACTGACACTGGAATCACAACCCACTGAAGGCAGGTTGGGACTTGCAGGTTGAATCCAGCCTGAGTTACCTCCTGCTAAATAAAAATCGTTCCCCAGGGGCTTTAAGCAAGAGCTAGAGGCTTATGACATAATATTGAAAATGTCTAAGATATAATAAAAATTGCCTGGTACATGAAGAACCAGGAAAATTATAACTTTCATGAGAAAAGACAATCAACAGAGCCCCTCTTATATGTTGAAAAAATGTTGAAATTATCTGAGAAAGCTTTAAAGCAATTATTATAAAAATATTTCAACAAGTAAGAGTGAACACTCATGGAAAGAAAGATGGGAAGTCTTAGCAAAGAACTAGAAGACATAAAGAAAAACACATGAAAATGTTAGAGCCGAAATATAAATTAACTGAAATAAAAATAAACAAACAAACCTCACGACATGAAGTCAGTGGCACAGATAGCAGAGGACAGAGCCAGCAAACTTGAAGACAGACCGAAGTATTCAATCTCAACAATAGAGAGAAAAAATATATTTGAAAAGCACTAGAGCCTAAGGGACCTATGGGGCATTATGGAAGGTCTAATATTTGTGTCATCGGAATCAAATATGAGAGAGAAAAGAGTGAATGAGGCAAAAGAAAAATATTTGGATAAATATTTTTTAATGCTGCATAACAAATTACCACAAACTTAGTGGCTTAAAACAACACCCATTTTTTTTATTTTTTTATTTTTTGATGGATCAGAAATCTGGATGCGGCTTAGTTGGATTTTCTGTTCAGGGTCTCATGTAGCTGAAATGAAGGTCAGGGCTGTGTTCACTGGAAACTTGTCTTGGAAACTCCAGGCTCACATGGTGGTGGAAGAATTCAGTTTCTTGCATCTGTAGAACTGAGGTCCCATTTCCTTGCTGGCTCTGAGCTGGGCTCTGCTCTCACCCTGCATTCCTCACCCTCCTCCCATTATCTTCAAAGTCAGCAAGGGAGACTCTACTAACACTCACGCCTCCAGTATTTCCAGGAGGAGCCAAATTCCTTTCTAAAGGTTCACTTCACTACGGTCAGGCTCATCCAGGATAACCTCCCTTTCCTAACGTCAATTGATTTGGGCTTCAATTACACTTCAAAATCCCTTCATAGCAGCACCTAGATTAATGTTTGATTGAATAACTGTAAGAAGATGTGTGTATTCCAGGGAGTGGGAATCTAGGGAGCCACACTGAAATTCTGTCTACCACATAAATAATAGCTGAAAACTCCTCAAAAATGACAAAAGATGTAAATATATATATTCAAGAAGATAAACGAACCTCAAACAAGATAACCTAAAAATTCATGCCAGGACACATTATAATTAAATTTCTGAAAACTGAAGACAAAGAAAAAGTCTTGAAGGCAACCGGGGAGAAAAAACTCTGTGCTTATAGTAGAAAAACAATTGTAACAACCATGGATTTCTCATAAGAAACTATGCAGGGAAGAAGGAAGTAGCATAATATTTTTTCAAGTGCCAAAAGAAAAACACTGTCAATACAGAGCTCTACATTTGATAAAAAAATTCTTCAAAAATAAAGGTAAAATAAGGCATTTTCAGATGAAAGAAAAGCAAAAGAATATTTCCACCAGACCTGCTTTAAAGGAATTGCTAAAGGAAGTACTTTAGACAAAAAGGAAATGGTACCAGAAAATATTAGAACCTTAGTAATTAAGGAAGAACATCAGAAATGATAAATACGTGAGTAAATATAACAGACTATTCTCCTTTGGAGTTCTTTAAATTGCATTTTATAAAAGCAAAAATTATAACATTGTCTCATAAGGGTTTCAATGTATATAGGTGTAATCGAATATAAAAACAGAGGGTAAAGGAAGTCATATGGTGGCAAGACTTGTATGCTTCACTTGAAATGGCAAAATGTTGATCCTAAATAGAATTTTCAAAATGCGAAAAGCTAAATATGTACATTGTAATCTCTAGAACAACTACTAATAACACTAGTCAAAATGTATGGTAAAAACACAATTGATAAATGGAATTGTAAGAAATTGTCTGAACTACAAGAAGTCAGGGGAAGGGAAGCAAAAGGATGGAAAACACAGGAAACAATGGAAAGCAAATAATTTAACTTGCAGATTTAAATGGGGGTATATGAATGTCTAGACTACATTAAATGTTACTGATCTAAACACATTAATTGAAAGACAGAGATTATTAGAAAAAGTTAAAAAAAGACCCAATTATGTATTGTCTACAAGAAACTCCCTTCAAATATTATGATACAGAGATAGGTTAAAAGTAAAAACAAACAAACAACCAATAACAACAACAAAAACAACAAAAAAACCCAAAAATATTGAAAGCAAACACCAATTAAAGGAGAATTTGAGTGGCTATATTAATCTGAGACAAAGTAGACTTCAAAGAAAGCTTCCAGGGATAAAGACGAATATTATATAATAACAAAAAGTTCAATTAACCAAGCAGACTTAACAATCCTAGATATGTATGTACATAACATACTTATCTATGGAGTTTCAAAATGCATGAAATAAAAACAGAACTAAAAATAGAAATGTAAAAATTCACAATTATAATTGGAGACTCCAACATTCTTAATAATTGATAGAATGAACAGACTAAAAATGTGGAATAATACAGAACAGAATAGCAACATCCACCAACTGGATCTAAACAGGCATTATAGAGCACTCTGCTGAATGAGAGAATACACATTGCATTCAAGTTCACAGCAATCAAGATAGACCCATATCCTGAATCAAAAACAAATCTCAAGATATTGAAAAGAGTTGAAATGAAGTACATTCTCTGACCATAATGTTATTAAAGTAGATGTCAATACAGAGGTATATGAAAATCTCCAAACACATCAAAAATCAAACAAAACACTCCTAAATAATACTTGGATTCAAAAATGTCTCAAGAGAAATTAGACTATATTAGAAGGCTTTATGAAAATAAAAATATGTGTATTAAAACTTGTGGGTTGCAGCTAATGCAGTATTTACAGGGAAAAATATAGCCTTAAAGGTTTCTGCCAGAAAAGAAAAAAGAAGTCAGAACAACACATTTCAAATCTAATAGTTGGGAAAAAGAAGGGCCAAAGCAAAAACAAAATACAACAACAACAAAGAAACCAAAACCTCAGTGAATTAATATAAGAGCAGAAATACAATTGGAAACAGAAAAACAATACAGAAAAATTCGTGAAACAGAAAAAATCAGTCATTTGAAATGATTAATTGATCAAAGCTCTTGCAACACTGACAAAACACAGTAAAAATAGGGAAGACACAAATGCCAATATCCAGAACAAAAGAGGGGACATCAGGACAGAACCTACAGACATTAAGAGGATAAAAAGGGGAATGCTATGAACTCCAAACCCAGATGATTTCACTAGCAAATTCTACCAAAAATGCAAATAGAGAATAACATCAGTTATACATAATCTCTTCCAGAAAATATAAGAAGAAAAATTTTCCAACTCCTCTTATGAGGCTGATATTTATCTGATAACTAAAACCAAAGACAGTGTAAGAAAATAAAACTACACACAAATGTCTCTCATGAATATAGATGTAAAAATCCTCAACAGAAATTAATTCTACTTGGTGTATATATTATTTATATGATATGTGGTATATATAAATAATATATGACAAAGTAGAATTTTGTTGCTGGAATGCAAAGCTGGTTCAATAGTTGAAAATCAATTGACATAATTCATATTAATAATTGAAGAAGAAAAATCACACAATAATATCAATTGATGTATTACAATCATTTGACAACATTTAATATTCATTCATGACAAAAACGCTCAGAAAATGAAGAATAGTAGAAAACTTCCACATTCTGATAAGAAACATCTTCAAAAAGAAATCCTACAGATAACTTCATATTTACTGGTGAAAGACAATGTTTTCCACAAAGACTGGGAAGAAGGCAAGGATATCCGGATATCCACTCATCCTTCTCCTATTCAATATTGTACTGGAAGCTCTAGTCAGGGAAGTAAAATACATGCAGATTAAAAACAAAGAAACAAAACAGTTTCTATTCAAAGACAATATGATATTGTACACTATAAAATCCTACAAAATCCATAAAATGTCCCCTAGAACTACTATGTGAGTTTAGCAAGTTTGTAGACTGTCGGATCAACAAATAAAAATCAATCTCAATTCTATATATTAGCAATGAACAATTGGCAACTGAAATAAAAATAAAAATACTCCCTAAAATAGCACAAAAAACAAAATAGTTATAAATCTAACTCTCTCTCTATATATAGGATCTATATGCTGAAAACTACCAGATGATGATGACAACAATCAAAGATGACCTGAAAAAATGAAGAGACATACTGTATTCATCAACTGGAAAACTCAGCATAGTAAACATGTCAATTCTTCCCAAATTATTTAATACAATTTCAATAAAAGTCCCAGCTAGATTTCTTGTACTATATAAAGAAGATGATTCTAAAATTTATATGGAACAACAAAAAACTAAAATACTCAAAACAATTTTGGAAAAGAATAAAGCTGAAGGAGTCACTCCATTTTAAGGCTGTAATAATTAAGATAGTCTGGTATATAGGTAGTCCAGAAATAGACCCACAGTTATGGCTAAGTCGTGGCCACAACAACAGAGGTTTAAAGGCAGCCCAGTGGGAAAAGGATCTCAACGAATGCTCTTGGAACAGTTGGACATCCATTTGCAGAAACCTCAACCCTATACATTTAACACAGAATATGTCATCGATCTAACTGCAAAAGGTAAACTGCAAAACTTTCAGGAGAAAACAGGACAAAATCTTCATAACCTGGCGTTAGTCATAGAGTTCTTAAACACACACCAAAAGTACGATCCATAAAACAATTGATAAATTGGACTTCATTAAAATGAAAACTTTTTCTGTGAAAGACTGTGTTAGACAGTGGAAGGGTAAGTTACAGATTGGGAGAAAATGTTTTCAAAGCACGTATTCAACAAAGGGCTTGTCTTCGACGTATAAAGAACTCTCAACACTCAATAGCGAGAAACCAAACAACCCAGTCAAAAAAGTGAGCAAAATATTTGCATAGACACTTCACCAAGAGACCACAAAGGGGGCAAATAGGCATATGAAAAGACGTTTAACATCATAAGCCTCTGAGGAAATGCACATCGGACCCTGAGGGGCCCCTGCTGCCCAGTCATTCAAATGACTAATAAAAAATGCCAGCAACACTCAGTGTTGGTAAAGATGCAGACAAGTGGAAACGCTCATCCTTTCTGGTGGGAATGTAGAATGGAAAGCAGTTTGGCAGTTTCTTATAAACATAAACATATTGTATGATTCAGCAGCCCTACTCCTTGGTATCTTCTGTAGAGAAATAAAAACTTTATGTTAATCTAAAAACCTGCTGCACAAAAATACTGACAGCAGTTGTATTCATAAACTGTTTTCCAGTTTGGCAAAACCTGGAAGCAACTCAAATATCCTTTGATGGGCAAATGGTTCAACAGTTGAAAATCAATTGACATAATGGATACGTCATTATGGATAAAGAAATGGGTCCCTCCATGCCGTGGAATACCTCTCAGCAGCAAGGAGACAGTGTGGTTGAAACCCAAGGCCTTTTGTTGAAGGAAGGAAGGGAGTTTCTGAAGTGGCGTCCCATCATCCCACATCTGCAACTTTCTCTGGAGAGGGGTTCAGGGCTTTGGAGGGGGTGCTGTATGAGTGTGGAGAGGGGTCAGGACTTTGGAGGGGGTGGTGTGTGAGTGTGGAGAGGGGTCAGGGCTTTGGAGGGGGTGATGTGTGAGTGTGGAGAGAGGTCAGGGCTTTGGAGGGGGTGGTGTGGAGTGTGGAGAGGGGTCAGGTCTTTGGAGGGGGTGGTGTGTGAGTGTGGAGAGGGGTCAGGGCTTTGGAGGGGGTGATGTGTGAGTGTGGAGAGGGGTCAGGGCTTTGGAGGGGGTGGTGGGTGAGTGTGGAGAGGGGTCAGGGCTTTGGAGGGGGTGGTGTGTGAGTGTGGAGAGGGGTCAGGGCTTTGGAGGGGGTGGTGTGTGAGTGTGGAGAGGGGTCAGGGCTTTGGAGGGGGTGGTGTGTGAGTGTGGAGAGGGGTCAGGGTCAGGGCTTTGGAGGGGGTGGTGTGTGAGTGTGGAGAGGGGGGTCAGGGCTTTGGAGGGGGTGGTGTGTGAGTGTGGAGAGGGGTTCAGGGCTTTGGAGGGGTGGTGTGTGTGTGTGGAGAGGGGTCAGGGCTTTGGAGGGGGTGGTGTGTGAGTGTGGAGAGGGGTCAGGGCTTTGGAGGGGGTGGTGGGTGAGTGTGGAGGGGGTGCTGCGTGATTTGGGGCACTGGGATGTTCCCTTCCCTAATTATGGTTATGGCCACTGAAGTTTACATAGGAGTTAAAATCCACACAACTGCGAACCTTGAGGTGGTCCATTGTCCTTCCTCTTTGCCACAGTGATGCAAGCCTGTGTCTGTGGCTGTTTTTCTATGTCTACTGTTTAGACGGAGAACCAGAGTCCTAAATTTGGAGGTGCTGTGTGGCCTGGACTCCAGACCCAGAGAGGCAGGGGCAAGCCAGGAGGCCCGTGTGGGGTTGTGCTGACAAGGGGGCTGGGCCCGTGTGACTTCTGTCTGGTGAACGCGCTGTTCTGGGCCATGGCTTCGGAGGCTGGTGGCTTCCTCCCACGCTCCCGGGACTCCTGTGGGCGGAAGGCAGGCTCCCTGCCTCCTCTGGGATGGAGGAGGCTGAGGGCGGCAGTGCTTGGAAACACTCTTCCCTGACCTAGGGGCCTGCCCGCCCCAGCCTGGATTCTGCACCCTGGAAAGCCCCGAGCCCTGTAGCTGGGGAGGGTGGGCTCTTGGGGATGAGGGCAGCTCCTTCTGGATTGTTAAGTGGAGGAAGCAATAGTTTCATTTGACAGCAACATCCTTTGAAGGGGGAGTCATGGAAAATGCCTGGACAACTCACATCCCTGGAAAAATAGGGGCTCCTTCCCTGCAGCCCAGGACCGGCCTCCACTGGGCCCTAGAAAGCACCTTGTCTTTTCCTCAGAGTCCTGGTGGCTGCCACTCGCCAGAAAAAGCACCTGAGTGGGCCAGGCGCTGATGGGCAGATCGCTTTGCTCTTGTTTCCTGAGGTTAGAGACTTCCTGGAAATCCCCCAGCCTCCTGCTCTTCCTCCTGGAGCTCAGCCCCAGCACCAATGGGGACATTGCGGCCTGGGCCCTGGCACTGAGCCCCATCCAGCTGGCCCTTCTAAACACGGGCGTTACCTCGCAGAGAAGGGAGCTGGGACAAAGCGGGAAGCGAGGAGGGTTGCAGCCACCGACGCTGCAGTGCCCAGCATTTCCCTAGGGCAAAGCAGGTGCGGCTGGGAAGGAGACCATCATCCCACACCGCAGACACACCCACACTTCTGTGACATTTGCAAAAACAGAGCTGGCTACAGGGACCATAGAAAGATTGGGTGAAGCGGAAGACCCTCATCGTTGTCACTGGAGTGGAGTGCCTTCCAGATGCAGCTCACCATTCCCGGTGCAGAGCTGGAGTACAGAGCATCCCAGTTCAGTCAGGCTGACATGAAAGCAGGAGCCTGCCTTGTTCCAGCAGCGTGCAGCCTGTCTTGGTGCTTGGTAAACGGCAATTGCTGCGGCCACACAAAGCACCCTGGATAGCACTGGAATTTTCAGCTGGGATCCTGTGAGACAGATTCTGATGAAGACTCCATAATTTTGAAATCTGAATTTCATTAGGTATTAATGCTTCCTCGGAAATCTAATCTTGGTTTCTTTCCTGTAGTTGCATAAAGACGGCGCTAAATGCATTCTTTGGAAATACCAATGGTCTATAAAAATTGTGTGCAATGCTTCAAAGGGTACAACGTGTCTGCATGGGTTCTTTGGTCTGAATCCATCCTCCTGAAAGCAAGCACTGTGTTTACAAAACAGCAGATTTTCTCCTCCATTTCCTGTTCCTGCAGTTCATGGCCTCTTGCTGAGAGTGCCCTGTGCTGGGGGCAGGGAGGGCTCGGCCAGGGCTCAGCGAAGGGTACATGTTCTAGACGCCTGCTGGCCAGAGGGGAGATCTGGAGGGACGTGGATGGGTTGTATCTGTATCTATCTGTATCTCTATCTGTATCTGTATCTCTAGGTTGTCGGCAGCCCTGGAGATACAGCACTGGGGTGGCAGCCCCTCCCCAGCATCTGAGGCCCAGGGGCCTGTGTGAGCTCAGGAGGAACCTGATGCCAAGGGGAAAGTAGGTAGATAGAGATAGAGATAGAGATAGAGACAGAGACAGAGACAGAGACAGAGATAGAGATAGAGATACAGAGATAGAGATAGAGATAGAGATACAGATATAGAGACAGAGATAGAGATACAGATAGAGATAGAGATACAGATATAGAGATAGAGATAGAGATACAGATATAGAGACAGAGATAGAGATAGAGATACAGATATAGAGATAGAGATAGAGATACAGATATAGAGATAGAGATACAGATAGAGATAGAGATAGAGATAGAGATACAGATGGAGATGGAGATGGAGATAGAGATAGAGATAGAGACAGAGATACAGATAGAGACAGAGATAGAGATAGAGATACAGATAGAGATAGGGAAATAGAGATAGAGATACAGATAGAGATACAGATGGAGATAGAGATAGAGATACAGATAGAGATACAGATGGAGATAGAGATGGAGATAGAGATAGAGATAGAGATACAGATACAGATAGAGATAGAGATACAGATAGAGATAGAGATACAGATACAGATAGAGATAGAGATACAGATGGAGATGGAGATAGAGACACAGTTACAGAGACAGATACAGATGCAGATGCAGATGCAGACCTTTCTCATCAGGCAGTGTCAGCCCTGTAAATGGTTTATCTCATTTAATCGTTATGGCAACTCTGAGACTGAGTGCAGGCTTTGCACCTGTGTCTCCAGGAAGAACACCGTGGTTTAGGGCTTAAATAACTTGCTGAGTCAGCCAGGTAGTAGGAGTAGAGCTGGGATTTAGACTCTGAAAGCAGAGGCTTCAGCTCACAGGCTTGGCCACGACTGCGTGCTCCCACTGTGGGATGCCGGGTCCAGAAGGACATGAGAGAATGTCTGGCCCCTGGCTATGGTCCCAAGGAGTGGTGCCTGGACAGCAATCCTGGAGTCACCTGAGCCCTCATCAGAAATGCAGAGTCTTGGTCTCAACCCAGAGTTTCTGAATCGGCATCTGCATCTCAGCAAAACCCCAGGCAACTCACACATACATTCAGGTGAAGGACACAACTGATGTAGTCCAGCCTCCATGGTTCATGGTGGGGAATGGAGGCCTAAGGGCCGCAGTTAGAATCCAGCTTCCAGACTCTCACCAGGGTTGTCCCTGCTTTGACAAGAAGGAAGCTCAAGGGATGCAAGTTCCGTGTTAGAGAGGAGAAAAAGAAGCCAGGAGAGCTAGGGAGGGACATGCCACGTTATTGGTTTGGAAAGCAAAGGCAGTCAGTTTGGGTAGGGGAAGGAGGTGATTGAAGCCTGCCATGTGAAAAACCTGCTGGAATGAGGAGAACAATAAGAGGGGACCTTGGGGAGATGGTGGTGGGACCTATGACAGGAGTGTGGGATAAGGAGAAACTAGAGACCAGAGACAGCACGCGGGGGGCTGCAGATTGGCCAGAGCTTGGGAAGGAAGTTAGGAGCACCCCCAGGGGAAGGGGGAGTGCTAAGTTTGCCTTGACGTGTGGGTGGAGGTGGAAGGTCCCAAAGGCAGGGAGAAATTTGTGTGAGGGCAAGGAAGGGGCAGGTGAGCTCCCTAATGACCTCAGAAAAATATCTAAGCCTCAGGATGCCTGGGCACAGAGTCTGGAAATGCAGGAGACCAGTGGGCCACAGAAGGTGGCTGAGTTCCAACAGGTACAGGCATCCTGAGGATGCCCCTGAGGGGACTGGGACAAGACAGAGTCTGAGGCCCAACCAGGAAGACGAATACAAATAGAAAGACAGAAGTTCAGATGCAGGTGCAGAGGCAGACACAGGTGCAGGAGCAGAGGCAGACACAGGTGCAGGCGCAGAGGCAGACACAGGTGCAGGCGCAGAGACAGACACAGGTGCAGGCGCAGAGACACACACAGGTGCAGGCGCAGAGAACAAAGCATACAGAGACACACACAGATGCAGATGCAGATACTGATACAAATGCAGATAAAGAAACAGATGCGCACACAGATACAAATACAGATACAAATGCAGATGCAGATACAGGTGCAGATACAGATACAGACACAGATACAGGCACAGAGACACACACCGATGCAGGCACAGAGACACAGATGCAGGCGCAGAGACACACACAGATGCAGGCGCAGAGACACAGATGCAGGCACAGAGACACACACAGATGCAGGCACAGAGACACACACAGATGCAGGCGCAGAGACACACACAGATGCAGGCGCAGAGACACACACAGATGCAGGCGCAGAGACACAGATGCAGGCACAGAGACACACACAGATGCAGGCACAGAGACACACACAGATGCAGGCGCAGAGACACACACAGATGCAGGCACAGAGACACACACAGATGCAGGTGCAGAGACACACACAGATGCAGGTGCAGAGACGCAGATGCAGGCGCAGAGACATACACAGATGCAGGCGCAGAGACACACAGATGCAGGCACAGAGACAGACACAGATGCAGATGCAGATCTAGATGCAGGTAGAGATGCAGATACTGATACAAATGGAGATAAAGATGCAGATACAGAAACAGAAGTGCACACAGGTGGAAATACAGATACAAAGGCAGATGCAGATACAGGTGCAGATACAGATACAGACACAGATACAGACACAGATACAGACACAGATGCAGATACAGACACAGGTGCAGATACAGATGCAGATACAGGTGCAGATACAGATACAGACACAGATACAGACACAGACACAGATACAGACACAGGGGCAGATACAGACACAGGTGCAGATACAGATGCAGATACAGGTGCAGATACAGACACAGACACAGATGCAGACACAGATGCAGACACAGATACAAACACAGATGCAGATACAGATGATACAGATGCACACGCAGATTCAAATGCAGATACAGATACAGGTGCAGATACAGACACAGGTGCAGATACAGATGCAGATACAGGTGCAGATACAGACACAGATGCAGATGCAGACACAGATACAAACACAGATACAAATACAGATGCAGATACAGATGATACAGATGCACACACAGATTCAAATGCAGATACAGATACAGGTGCAGATGCAGACACAGATGCAGACACAGATACAAATACAGATACAGATACAGGTGCAGATACAGACACAGGTGCAGATACAGATGCAGATACAGGTGCAGATACAGACACAGATGCAGATGCAGACACAGATGCAGACACAGATACAAATACAGATACAGATACAGGTGCAGATACAGACACAGGTGCAGATACAGATGCAGATACAGGTGCAGATACAGACACAGATGCAGATGCAGACACAGATGCACACACAGATACAAATACAGATACAGATACAGGTGCAGATACAGACACAGGTGCAGATACAGATACAGATGCAGATGCAGATGCACATCCCAATATAGATGCAGATGCAGGTACAGATGCAGATACAGGTGCAGATACAGATGCAGACACAGATACAGATGCAGACACAGATAGAGGCAGATACAGATACAGAGGCAGATGCAGATACAGATACAGATGCAGATACAGACACACATACAGATACAAATGCAGATGCAGATACAGATGATACAGTTGCACATGCAGATTCAAATGCAGACACAGATACAGGTGGAGATACAGATAGAGACACAGATACAGACACTGACACAGATGCAGATACAGATGCACATGCCAATATAGATGCAGATGCAGGTACAGATGCAGATATAGATACAGGTGCATACACAGGTGCAGTTACAGATACAGATGCAGATACAGGTGCAGATAAAGAGGAGGTGCAGATGAACAGACTCTGTCTTACATCTGTATTTGTATCTGCATCTGTATCTGCATCTGTGTGTGTATCTGCATCTGCACCTGTGCCTGCTTCTGTATCTACATCTGCATGTGCATCAGTATCTGTCTCTGTACCTGTATCTGTATCTGCATCTGCACCTATATCTGTATCTCTATCTGCATCTGCACTATATCTGGATTTGCATCTGTATCTGCATCTGCATCTATATCTGCATCTGTATCTGTATCTGCAGCTATCTCTGTATCTGCACGTGTATCTGTATCTGCACCTGTACCTGCATCTGTATCTGTACCTGCATCTGTATCTGCATCTGCACCTATATCTGTATCTCTATCTGCATCTGCACTGTATCTGGATTTGCATCTGTATCTGCATCTGCACCTATATCTGTATCTCTATCTGCATCTGCACTGTATCTGGATTTGCATCTGTATCTGCATCTGCATCTATATCTGCACCTGTACCTGCATCTGCATCTGTATCTGTATCTGCAGCTATCTCTGTATCTGCACCTGTATCTGTATCTGCCTCTGCATGTTCATCTGCATCTCTATCTGTATCTGCACCTGTACCTGTATCTGTATCTGCATCTGCACCTATATCTGTATCTCTATCTGCATCTGCACTATATCTGGATTTGCATCTGTATCTGCATCTGCATCTATATCTGCATCTGTATCTGTATCTGCAGCTATCTCTGTATCTGCACCTGTATCTGTATCTGCACCTGTACCTGCATCTGTACCTGTACCTGCATCTGTATCTGCATCTGCACCTATATCTGTATCTCTATCTGCATCTGCACTGTATCTGCGTATTTGCATCTGTATCTGCATCTGCATCTATATCTGCACCTGTATCTGTATTTGCACCTGTATCTGTATCTGCACCTGTATCTGTATCTGCACCTGTATCTGTATCTGCACCTGTATTGGTATCTGCCTCTGCATGTTCATCTGCATCTCTATCTGTATCTGCACCTGTACCTGCATCTGTATCTGTACCTGCATCTGCATCTGCATTTTCCTTTGATCCTCTGTATCTGTTTCTGTATCTGCATCTTTACATAATTTTGTTTCACCATGTGGTTGAGATGTTTCTAGCAGAACCAAGACACAGTTTCCAAGTGCTACTGATGCTGTTTTGGAAGAAGTGTGCTTAGGACCTACTCCGGATGCCCCTGTGGTTACTCTGGAGCATCTGTCTCTGCCTCCCCCCTCATCAGTGGTGTTGCCATTGCCTGGTGGCAGAGCTTCTAAGGACCTTATACCTGAGGAAGGGTTCTGTGTTGCCGAGGTGTTCATTTAAGTTGGCACTGTCATCATTTAAGATGACAGGCTGCCCTGCCACTCACCAGTGCCAACTTAAAGAACTCGGATTGGCTGATCGTGCAGAAGCTGGCCCTCATCAGCATACGTATTTGACAGTATGTAACAGTTTGGTTTGGAAAAGCAAAAATACAGTTTCTGATGCAACAATAACAAAGTCCTGCAAGACCTTCTTGGTCATTTTGAGATTTTCAGAAAATAGTAATTTCCCAGGGGAAAGGTGCCCAGGACTATTCCTGGAGGCTCATGTCAGAATATCAGGGAGGGGTAGGGCAAGGGCCATTTTTTTTGGTTCACCATCACAGGGCTGTGTTTAAGAAAGTTGAGAAGCTGTGTGGTGAGAGGAGAACGATCCCCGATCCCTGATCCCCCGGCTTTGATGCCATAATTCTCCTAAACAGGCAGGAGAGCCGACCCTCGGGTTTGGTGCCGTAATTCTCCTAAACAGGCAGTCACTGTGCAGAGAAGGTGGGTTGGGAGTAGGGGGAGCCAAACGAAGTACAGCATTTGCTTAAAACGAAAAACTTATCCCAAAATTACATTCCTGCAGTGAAATTATCATTTAAAAGATGGCCTTTGCTAGCAATCATTCCACTGACCATTGGGCACCTGTGGTGTGGGAGGTACAGTTCCTACCACGCACTTGTGGGTGCGACCGTCCAGCAGAAAGCTGCCAGAGCCACCTCTTCCAAAGCAGCTGTAGGCACCGGAAGCCTTTGCCCCAGCTCTGCAGGCCAAGCAGCCTAACCCCGCAGAACAGGAAGCAGGTACCTGGACGTGGCACTGGTGTTTCTGGACACTCAGGAAAGCAGGAGTTTGCCCCTGGAATTATCTGGTCTCCACCGTGCCTTTAAAAGTGGTTGTCATAATGCAGGTGATAAAGCCAGTCGTTCAGCTCCACAGAGGCCATCTCCAGCGTGCTCCAAGCCCAGCGCAGTGGCACCAATCTCTTCTGCCTGCGTGGAGACCTCACTCCTGAAGACGGCTCGGAATTCCCCGCCTTGGGTGATGAGAACCTGTCACCACAGCTGTCCTTTTGGGAGGGGGTGGGAGGAAGGGAATGAAACTGTTAAAGTCCCACCCAAATGTCTGCAGAGCCTCTAAATAGCAGTAGCCTGCTACTGCAAGGACTCTTTGGATTAACAATTTGCATCCACAGGGCGGGAGAATGAACTGTTCTTGAAGAAAATGTTGCGTGAAGCCCATGGCAGCTGATCTCTGAATGTCTTCCACCAGCTCAGGTTGGATTACGGTTTTTGCATCTGTGTGCTCATTGTCTGATCAGCCAGTGGCGGCTGGTGAAGCCCCCGGCCTTGCCCTCCATCCTGCCTGCTTAGCGCTTCCCTGGGCAAGCCCATTCCGGGGTGAATTCTGCACCGCGTGCCGTCCCGGCCAGGCAGAACCGTCTCCCCCTTTCCCTGAAAGTTTCTCTCCGTTGGTCATCGGTGCCGTCCCAGGACCAGTGGAGGAGGTGCAGAACTGGACAGGCCTTTCCTACCACACTGTCCCTGACACAGTCCCAGCGCATGGGCACTCAACGGCCTTCCACCTGCCACTGACTTTGAACTATCAGAGGGTTCACTGGATGTGGCCATGTGCTTCCAGTCAACACAGACTATGGCTGACACCCAGACAAATGTTGAAATAAGCCTGTTTTCTAGTTTTTTCAAGTTTTTTTTTTTCTTTTAGGGAAGTTAGATGCTATTTCTAACAAACTAGTGCGAGATAGACACAAACCAGAGCCTTGGACAAACACATGTAAGGGCGGGGCTCCTTGCGTTTTACTCTCTTTTAGTATTTATGACCTGAGCTCCAGTTTTGGCTTCGTTAGTCACTTGCTGTGTGACCTTGGGCAAACTGTCGGTGCTCTCAGTTTCCCAGTCAGTAGAACGAGGTCCGATTTCCAGCATGTTTGGAGAAAGTTGAAATGGGCTAGAAATGCCAGGTGCGATGACTGGTCAAAGCACTCGAGCTTGGCCTGCAGTGATCAGGGGTCGAGTTCAGCCCATAGAATGAAAATGACCTTACATTTTATTTTTCCTAGAGCAAAGCGAAAGGTAGCCCCTGGAGCCCACAGGGGTTGGGGGTGGGGGAAGGGGGGTGGAGGGGTGGAGGCAGCAGAGCCCTCCCCCTCCCTCGGCTTTAAATAAAACCACGTCAGGTTTGCCATTTCACGCACTGGTGCTCTCAGTGCTGAGCACGGGGCAGAAGTCATAAGTTGTAACCCTCACGCCTCTGCCGTCCAGGCCACATTGGTCCCCACAGTCTCCTACACAGAAGGAGCATGATTCAGAGCTATAAAGACCCGCTTGCAGTTCCTCTGTACCGGGCAGCAGGGCGAGGTCCGAGCACCACACACCTGGGGGCTGTGGCTGTGGTCTGAGTCCTGCTGGAGGCTCCCATATCTCCATCTCTGGGAGGGACATGAGAGTCCCTGCGTCTGGTCTCCTTCTGCAGGTGAGGACACACCGCCTGCAGCAGTGCATGGCCGACGACTCCAGGAGGGACATGAGAATCCCTGCGTCTGGCCTCTTCTGCAGGTACACGCACCGCCTGCAGCAGTGCATGGCCGACGACTCCAGGAGGGACATGAGAATCCGTGCATCTGGCCTCCTTCTGCAGGTGACGACGCACCGCCTGCAGCAGTGCATGGCCAATGACAAGCCTGGGACCAGTGCTCTCCTTTCAGTGACGGGTCCAGGGCCTTTTCCCCCGCTCCATCCGTACCATGAAGGAGCTGAACATCCTTTGGGCGGATCAATGTGATGGAAAGCGCAGTGTCACTTCCCTTTTGCAGATGAGGCTACCTCAGCTGAGAGGGGCCGTGTGGAAGACGAGATCTCAGAGGGCAGTGGCTGAGCGGCCGTAGACACGTCAACCCTGTGTTCACTTGCTGGGCAATTTGGCCACATGCCCGGCAGGGACTGTTGCACTGAGCATGGGGCTGGGATGTGGAGGCTGTGTCCAGGCTGCTGATGCCAGAGAGGACCTCAGAGCCACGAGCAGGTGCTCCACAGGCAGGCAGGCACTCTGACTGGAAGGGCCGGTGGCTCCGGCCGCAAGCTGGTCTGGACGAGCGGTCCTGAGACCACCCTGGCACTTGGGCCCTTTGTGCTGCGGGGACCAGGGCTGCAGAGGCTCTGGGTGTGACCGTCAGCTTCGGATGCTGCCAGAACCTCCGGCAATGGGAGCTGAAGGCCACGCTCTGTGACCTGATTTACAGATAGAGCTTTCCAACCTTGCAGCTTCGTTCTGCTTGCTGAGCCTTAATTTGGATGGCAGTTTACAGCTGTACCACTCATAATGCTGGTTCTCTTAGTTAGAGGCTTTTTAAAGAAATTGAAATTTTTATTAAAAAATAATAAAACCAGTCCTCGTAATTAAGGCATGAGTTAAAGAAATACAGATGCCTAGTCATCATTAATGATTTTTAAAATTAAATCGAACAGCTGTGAATCATTTTTTAATCTACTTCTGGGTTTTCTCCAGGGTTAAATGTAATTTTTTGGTGTTTTCACAAATTTAATATTTGTATGAAGAAGACTTGGGTTTTTCCTCTAGAATCCACTAACATCTCTCAATATATCCTTTGAGACAAAGAAGGAAACAGTATGTCAGCTACTGCTGGAGTTTCAGTCAGGAATGAATGGCGTTTGGGGCCTTAATATCTCTTTCTAGGCTCAAGGGCTGTGGGGCCAGATGGCTTCTGCAAAAGTCCTGGCTTTATTAATTATTAGCATATGATCTTATGAAGTATCGTCATGTCCCTCAGTTTCCTTATCAATAATAAATTATGTCCCAGAATTGTTGTGATGATCAAATGGGTTCATGCTCCGTGGTGCTTGGAGCGTGACCTGCCCCGGCTGGCCCTCCACGTGTGTCTATGTGGCCTGTCCTGGCTGGCCCTCCCCTCCGCGGTGCTCTGACCGTGGCCTGTTCTAGCTGGCCCTCCACTCCTGGATGCTCGGAGCATGGTGTGTCCCGGCCAGCCCTCCACGTGTGTCTATGTGGCCTGTTCCAGCCTGCCCCTCCACTCCAGGGTGCTCTACCGTGGCCTGTTCCAGCCGGCCCTCCACGTGTGTCTATGTAGCCTGTCCTGGCCATCCCTCCACGTGTGTCTATGTGGCCTGTCCTGGCTGGCCCTCCCCTCCGCGGTGCTCTGACCGTGGCCTGTTCTAGCTGGCCCTCCACTCCTGGATGCTCGGAGCATGGTGTGTCCCGGCCAGCCCTCCACGTGTGTCTATGTGGCCTGTTCCAGCCTGCCCTCCACTCCAGGGTGCTCTGACCGTGGCCTGTTCCAGCCGGCCCTCCACGTGTGTCTATGTAGCCTGTCCTGGCCATCCCTCCACGTGTGTCTATGTGGCCTGTCCTGGCTGGCCCTCCCCCTCCGTGGTGCTCTGACCCTGGCCTGTTCCGGCCGGCCCTCCACTCCTGGATGCTTGGAGCATGGTGTTTCCCCGGCCAGCCCTCCACGTGTGTCTATGTGGCCTGTCCTGGCTGGCCCTCCACTCTGGGGTGCTTGGAGCGTGGCCCGTCCCAGCTGGCCCTCCACGCACGTCCGCTGCCATCTCATGGCTGCAGGCGTTGTCTTGTCACAGGCACCATGGCCTCGGTGCCAGCTGCAGGTCCACTTTCCTTGCAGACTCCTGACCCTTCTTTCAATGCCAGGGGCCAACACATTTCTTTTATTCTTGGTCTTCTGAAATGTTCAAGCAAACAGCTCTTATTAACACACCATATAACCTGCATCGTCCCAGCAAGCCTCCAACACACACAGCCGTTTTGCTGATCCTGGGCGCTGAGGGACTTCCCACACAGGCTCCGTGTTTGTGGGTCACCTGCAGATCCAGCTCCTAGGTGCAGACATTGTTTCTGAATACGCGTGCAGATGTCCCAGTGCCCCTACATTTATTACATGTAAATTCAGGCACCAGGGGCTTGGTGTGGAGGACAGAGTGGATAGCTCCGTCCCGTCCCGCCATAGGAGTGAGTGTGAGGTGGGAGATGGGAGCCTTTTAAAAGTTGTTGTTTTTCAGAAGGTGGTGATCTTGCTGCACTGAGCATGATTCTGGTATTAAAATCTAGCTTTTACAGACATCATGGCACCTGGAATGGTGGCCAACTCCTTCCCCCAGAACTACTACGAGAAAGCCACAGATGGGAGAGGGAAGTGTGGGTTCCAGGAGCATGAGCACCTACAGAAGCCAGGGTGAGGCAGGACCTGTTGTGAGTTTGGGTGGGAGAGCAGGGACCAGGGCTGGAGAGGTGGAAGCTGCTGGTGGTGCTGACTGGACCTGAATGATAGCACCAGGGGCTGGAATTCCCATTTCCCCTTCCTCATCCAACTCTCAAGACGGCCAACTGCACCCAGAGGAGCCCCTGTGCTGCGTGATTCCTGAGAGCTCAGGAGCTGACTCTTCACAAAAGAGGTGTCCTGGGGGACAGGCAGTGGAGGTCAGCCGGCTCTGCAGCCCCGTCCTGCCAGTGGCATCTGCCTGGTGCTCGCCCCCTCTCCTCCAACCCACTCCCGTCTCCCCCAACTGGCGCTCATCTCCCCCAATCTTCACCCCTCTTCCCCCAGCCCTCTCCCCCTCTCCCCCGGTCCCCCCACCCCTTTCCCCCTGGCCCCCTGCTCCTCTCCGCCAGCTAGTGCCCCCCAACCCACACCCCTCTCAGCCAGCCCGCACCCCTCTCCCCCAGTCCATGCCCCTTTCCCCCGATCCCAAGCCCCTCTCCTCCAACCCGGGGGATGGGGTCTTGGTATAGGGCCTGCTGTGCGATTTTCTCCAGCAGATGTACCCGAGAGAGGAGCTGATGCCTTCAAGGGAAACACCCCACAGGCAAAATACCCCAACAGCTGACCAGCACATCCACCTTGGAAGAAACCACAGCACATAAAACACTGCCCTCAAGGCAGGGCTGGAACACACAGACACAACCCTTAAAAGGTAAATGTTCTCAAGAAGACAGGGGGAGATTATTAGCAAAATAAAGCAACTAAGTATCCTCAGGAGGGAAGAAAGGGCCCTAAAGAAATAAAACTGAAATAGTCATAGTAATCCTGAAGAAGTTGCTAAACGGACAGATAGCAAAAAGGTGAACTTCCGTGAAGGTGAAACTAGTGAGGTTCTCCAAACCAAGGAGCACTGCAGCCAGGCCACACCCCGGAGGGGAGATGTGTGTGTGTCTCTGTGTGCGTCTGTATCTGTGTGTGTGTCTGTGTGTGTGTGTGCCTGTGTGTTTCATTGTGTGTCTGTGTCTGTATGTGTGTCTGTGTGTGTTTCTTTGTGTGTCTATGTGTGTGTGTGTGTGTGTCAGCCTGTGTGTGTGTCTTTGTGCATGTGTTTCTGTGTGTCTGTGTGAGGGGTGTTTATGTACATGACCACACACATATGTTGTAGAATACAGATAAAACTATATTTAGAAATGTTTTGGGCTTTAAATACATTTGTCTAGAAACAGAAATGGCAGAAAAATACACACCAAACATTTAATTCAAGAACTGAAAAAATTCATAGAGAAAATCCAAAGAGCAAGAAGAAATGCAGTGCTAAATGTAAAAGAGAAATTGGTGAAATAGAGAACATAGCAAGAAAACAAGCAAAACACACAATGAAGACACACACAAGCAGTAGGAAGGCAAACGGAATCAAACCTGTTTTTTTTGTTTGTTTGTTTTTGTTTTTTTTAAGGAGCTCTGGCAAGACTAATGAAGGAAAATAATGCAAATAAACAATGTAAAAACTATAAACAAATACATGAGAAGGCAACATAATTTTAGCTACAGTAAAGAGGAAAAAATAATAAAAGAATGTTATAAACAACTAGACCCTAAGTAATTTGGAAATGTAGACAAAATGGATACATTTCTGGAAAAACAATAAAATGGCATATTAGTGCAAACAACAGGAAACTTGATTAGGTGAATAAACATTAAATAAATCAGAATGGGAATCTAAACTTTTTTCTCTCAAACCCAAGACTCAGAGTTAATTTTAATTTAAATGGTAGTTCTAAAAACTAGAAAAACAGTGAAAATACGCACAGCTTAGTTTACAAAGCTAGTATAATTTTTATTCCCAAACCACATAAAGGTAACACATGGAAAGAAAATAAAGAAAAATTTAGCTTCATTTTACTGGTGAATGTAGATGTTAAAAAATCTGCAATAAAATGTTATTCAATGGAATCCAACATTGTATTCAAAAAGCAATGCATAATGATCAACTAGGGCTTATCTCAGGAATGCAAGGATAGTTCAACCTCAGAAAAAAATTTCAATACAATATTGACAAACTTAGAGAAAAATCACGATTACATTGGTAGATGCAGAAAAAGCATTTACCAGTGTTCAACATTATTCAACACCAATTTATGATGCTTTAAAGTTTATTTGCAATAAAAACTCTTTAAAAGCCAGATATATAGAGGACTTTAATTTTGCAAAGTTGTATACTTTAAATATACTGCAAACTCTACCTTGATAAAGAAAATGTTCTTTGTAAGTTGGGAAAGAATATCAAAATAGTTTAAAATAGTACTAAAATAGTTTAGTACCAAAAAAATAGTACCAAAATAGTTTAAAATAGTACTAACATCCTCTCTGATGCCACGAGGAAAGAGTCGAGTGTTCCAGATTTAACATAAACTTACAACATTACAGAGTGCTTTGCCCAGTCACCAACCAAAAAATACAGCAAAAATAAGATGCACTCACAGTAGCAACGAAAATCTAAAGTATCTCAGAAGTTCATGTAACAAGTCCTCTATGGGGAAAAAGATAAAATTCTATGAAAGAACAACAAAGAAGTTCCAAGTATCCAGAAAGATATTCCATGGAGAGATCTTGGATGTGATGACGATATTTTAAAGATGTCAGTTCTCATCGGGACCACCTGTAAATTCAGTGCAATCCCAGCCAAAAGATAAGATCCAGAATGAGTCTATAGCTCAAGAAAATTTGTGTACATTAAGAATATAATACACAATCAACAATGTGTGCTTTGTAAAAACATGTTCAAATTAGGTGATATTCATCTGATACATGCTCATTGTGGGGGAAGAGAGAAAACTGGAGTGGGAGATGGGGGCTAAGAATAAATAAATAGGTAAATATTTAAATGCTGTAAAAACAACAGGTGGAATGTGATTCACACAATCTTCTGCATGTGAAGTCCAACATTTTTCTAAACAATATATTCCATATAATTATGTTTGCTAAATGCAAGTCAATTACTTCACCTGGGGTTTAACCAAAGAATCCATAATCTCTTTTAGCACTGAAAGAAGAACTGGCTGAAATTTTTGCATGATGGTATATTGGTCTCCAAAAGGTAGCATCTGTGCAGTTTTTAAGGATAATTCTGACTCCACCCAGTTTTTACCTTGCTTCCTGACTTTAGAATAAATCACACTTTTTATGGAACTTACTGGCAACAAAAGATTAATTCAAGAGAATACTGGGTAGTAAAACATGCTGATCAAATATCTGACAATTTTCAAAGAAACAAGACAGAAATTGTAGCAGATTTCCCCAGTGCTGCTTTCTAGCTTCAAGGGCAAAAGATGAAGAGGTTGAGTGAAAAATGGTGGGTTTCCTAGAAAAGTCCTTGGGGGTCGTTCCACGTGAGAAGCTGAACACATGGCACCTAAAGACCTTTCTCTCTGTCACCATAGAAGATAAATAAATTAGGCCCATGTAGTGGCTCATGCCTGTAATCCCAGCACTTTAGAAGACTGAGGCAGGAGGATTGTTGAGGCCAGGAGTTTGAGACGAGCGTAGGCAACATAGTGAGGTCCACATCTCTAAAAAACAACAACAACAAAAAAAGAAAAGAAACAGTTTAAGTCAGTTAGGCATAGGCCAGGTGCGGTGGTTACACCTTTAATCTCAGAACTTTGGGAGGCCAAGGCGGAGGTGGGTAGATCACCTGAGGTCTGGAGTTCGAGACCAGCCTGGCCAACATGGCAAAACCCTGTCTCTACTAAAAATACAAAACTTAGCCAGGCATGATGGCAGTGCCTATAATCCCAGCTACTTGGGAGGCTGAGGCAGGAGAATTGCTTGAACTCAGGAGGCCTCGGAGGTTGCAGTGAGCCGAGATCACGCCACTGCATTCTAGCCTGGGCAACAGAGTAAGACTCCATCTTAAAAAAAAAAAAAATCAGCTAGGCCTGATGGCAAGTGCCTGAAGCCCCAGCTACTTGGGAGGCCACGGTGGGAGGATCCCTTGAGCCCACAGGGAACTGTGACGGTGCCTCTGCACTCCAGTTCAGGTGGCAGAGTGAGACCCTGTCTCTGAAACAAGAAAGAGAAAAAGTAAAGCAGAAAATCTAAACTCTGGCAAATGTATTTTGTTTTGCTTTTTGCCATTGGTTGGTCTTGGTACCCTATGGTCTCTGAACGCCTCCCTGTAAGCACACACACTTCCTCACAGCAGTGAGTTTTCCTTGGGGGTGACCACTTTTCCTGTAAGGATGGTCAGGGGCCTGGACAGGCTCAGTGAGGGGCCCTGTCTAGCGGCCCTGATCTCTATTACTGATGACACTGCTGTGCTTCTGCAGAGCTGGCCCAGGGCGTTCCCACTGATCACGTGGCCCAGGGGTGGGGGAGTGAGGCCTGCTGCGAGACGGGCCCACATGGGTCTTTCTCAGGAAGGCACTCAGCTTCAGTTCTCCCTGGGTCCGTGGTAACTGAACAGGACCCTGATTCAGAGCCTTGCAGACACAGTGTGCTCAGCATAGATTGTACAGAGATGGTGCCCTGGGGCAGCAGGAAGAACATGACAACCAAACACCCTGGAGAGCCTCAGCCAGGACCCTGGCACACCTGGGGAATGTGGGCAGAGGCCACACGTGGGTCCCCCGGTTGCTCCCTGCACGGGACTTCCTTTCCACGTGGCTCCCGCGGATTCCTCAGGGGCAGGGAGATGGGGTGAGGGGCCTGGGCAGGTGCCTGAAAGAGCCCTTGGGTCCTCTCCCCCACCAGGCTCTGCTCAATCCTGAGAGGCTTTTCCTCCACAGATTAGATCGTGCTTGTACTGGGATGTCTCATAAATGCTCGTTAGGGTGTGCAGTGCTGAGTGGGGTGCGCCCAGTGTCTGGAGCAGTCTGGCCTCCTTGCTGGTCATACGGTCCCGCAGATTACCCTCCCACGGCCTTGGCCACATGGCAGTCCCAGGTTTGGGCTGTTAGGAGCTGCTGCGAACATTTGTCTACACATCTTTCAGACTTGGACATATATTTTCATTTGTCTTGGGTAAATATCTAGGATTGGAATTGCTGGGTCATAGGATAAGTATATGTGTATTTTCATAAGAAACCGCCAAATTCTTGTTAACCCACATGTAGCCTTTCACAGCTCCTCCAGGAATTAGGAGGGCCCTCATTGCTCCACATCAGTGCCAGCATTTGGAATCGTTCCCATTTAATGTTTTAGAAATGCACAAACCTTACATTACTTGAACATCTCCTACCCCTCACCTCAAACCTGTCTCTGCAGCTGCTGATGAATGGTGAAACCACGCTCCCTCCTGCCGTGGTCACCCCAGAGGAGGCTCAGCACAGTGAGAGTCCCCGGAGGAGGCCACCAGGTAGATGGAGAGGAAGACCTGGAAATGGCAGACGGGGTCATCAGGTCCAGCACGGGGGAGCCACTGAATCCAAGAGAATCCTGCAGCAGGGCAGAGGGGTGTGCAGCCATCGCCTGCAAATTCGAACCCCGTCCTTTGCTCATTAGGAGAGGAGTAAGGATGAGCCTGCCTCTATCAGCTCTTTATAAGAAATTGCATGAAAAGGAATAATAACATCTGATCCACGTGGCCAGTGGGGGTTTAAAGGCCACAAAGATACTACAGGAGGAATTCAGTGCACAAACTGACCAGGGCTCAGGAGAGAAGCTGCTTTACCCAATACTGCCATTCCCAGGACCCTGAGAACCCCCACCCTCAGTCCTCAGTTCCCGTGGATGCCCCCGCCCTCAGTTCTCAGTCCCCCGTGGACCACTCCCACCCTCAGTCCTCAGTCCCTGTGGACAACCCCCACCAAGTCCTCAGTTCCCGTGGACATCCCCCACCCTCAGTCCTCAGTTCCCATGGACACCCCCCACCCTGAGTCCGCAGTCCCCGTGGACACCCCCACCCTCAGTCCTCAGTCCCCGTGGACACCCCCCACCCTCAGTCCTCAGTCCCTGTGGATGCCCCCACCCTCAGTCCTCAGTTCCTGTGGACACCCCCCACCCTCAGTCCTCAGTCCCTGTGGACACCCCCTACCCTCAGTCCTCAGTCCCCGTGGACAACCCCCACCCTCAGTCCTCTGTCCCTGTGGACAACCCCCGCCCTCATTCCTCTGTCCCTGTGGACACACCCCACCCTCATTCCTCAGTTCCTGTGGACACCCCCAACCCTCAGTCCTCAGTCCCTGTGGACAACCCCTACCCTCAGTCCTCAGTCCCTCTGGACACCCCCCACCCTCAGTCCTCAGTCCCTGTGGACACTCCCCACCCTCAGTCCTCAGTTCCTCTGGACACCCCCGCCCCTGGTCCCTGTGGACGCTGCTCGCTGTCCTGGGCTGCCCTACCCTCCTTGTGTGACACACACAGCTCCCGTGCAATGGTGGCAGAGTTAGAAGCTTTCTGAGGGATTTTTCCTCTGTGGCCAGCAGTGACTTTTTCTGGAAGGTGGAAGGTGGGTCCCTTGAGTGGCCATGCTGTACACTCACCAGGCCGGTGACCACCCGAGATGGCCCTGCTTCCACTCTGACAAGCTCTGTGCTGGGCTTCTCACGGCCTCCCAGCTGGCCCCCCCATGGTTGGGCTCCTCCTGGGCCTCAGGGTTCTCATCAGGGAAATGGGGCACCTAGGACTCTGCTACGTGTGCTTGCCTCTGCCCAGCGCCCCTCCCACCACAGCACAGGGGGATGGGCCAGAAGGTGTGGATTTTCCTACTCACGGTGCTGTGGCTGAGCCAGAGGCAGAGCCCAGGAGCAGGATGCTGTGAGCAACAGGTCAAGGCTGACCAAGTCCGAGGGAGTGCAGGGGGTGGACTTGCCGCCCAGGTCCTCACTTCCTCCCCCACAACCATCCCCCTCCTTCCTTTCAACCTCCTTCATTCTGGGATTTTTCCACCTATCAGCAGGATTCTTACAGCAGTTAGGGACATTTGCCTTGTGCACAATATAAATGTGACTTCTTTTTTGGCTGATAAAACTATTTTAATTTTCCTAAGCGAAAGGCCATATTTAGGTCTGCCCTACTGTTTTTGAGACAAACTCCACCTGATCTCCTGTATTAGTCCGTTCTCACATTGCTATAAAGAACCACCCAAGACTGGGGAGTTTATAAAGCAAAGAGGTTTAATTGACTCTCAGTTCTGCATGGCTGCGGAGGCCTCAGGAAACCTACAATCATGGCAGAAGGGGGAGGCAGCACCTTCTTCACAAGGTGAGAGGAGAGAGCAGAGTGAGGAGCGAAGGGGGAGGGGCCCCTTATAAAACCATCGGATCTTGTGAGAACTCCCTCAGTATCAGGAGAACACCCTGGGGAAACCGCCCAAGACCCAATCACCTCCCCACCAGGTCCTGCCCTGGATACGAGGGGACTGTGAGGGTTACAATTCAAGATGAGATTTGAGTGGGGACAGAGCCGAACCGCATCAGCCCCATTCCCCGGTTCCCACCATTTGATACATTTGGGGGGGATTTCCTGTATCTATATGTGTCTTTTCCTTCAGAGAGTTCACAATCTAGACCTGGAGTAAAAATAATCATTACCTAAGAAAAGACAACGTTTAATGAGGAGCTAAATTCAGTGCCAGCCGCTGAGGGCAAAGAGGAGTTGGGAGCTCTAGGGAGAGAAAGGCTGGGGTTCAGACGGCAGGGGCAGCAGGGGCCCCACGTTCCTAGAATGAGCAACATACTGAAGGCACAGGTTGGGGCAGGACATACGGAGACCTTGGAGGCTTTGGGAAGATGAGGAACTGATAAAGTGGTGTCCAATTTGTAGAATATGGATCTGGGCTGGAATGGGCGGAGGGTGGGGGTCTCAAAGTCAGATTCCAGCAGGTGGGAGCCCAGCTAGGTTCACGGCTGTCTGAGTTCTGCAGACTGGAGTGGGAGGGGTGAGAGGCCTTCCAGCAGAAGGCAGGGCCAGTAGAGCAGGTGAAGCCACCCCACGGGCAGCGAGGACGAGGGACGGGTGGTGTCACAGTGGGGAAGGGAAACTGTTCTATGGTAACTTCCAACAGAGGAGGTGGGGGCTCCATTTGAAGGGGCAGACTGGCCTCCAGGCCTCTTTCCTCCCTCTGTCCCTCCTTCCGTTCTTCTCTCCTTCCTCTGTGCTATGGAACCTTCCGTAGAGTTGATAGGGCAGCTGTGGTTCACCTTGTTGAAGCCTCTCTTCAGACACGTTCTGGAGGGTGCTTTGACACTTGTGAATATTCCTAGTGTTCCTCTCTTTTCCCGCTTCATGGCCATTTCCTCTCAACCCTGGGCCTACAGTTCTGTGATTAGCTAAAAGTCTCATTGGCAATTAGACCGGACGCAATTGGGAACAGAAGGAACGCCAATCAGAACCTGGTTGTTTGTCCCATTAAGTAGAAATGTGGGCGGCCAGCTTACGTGCTCCAAGAAGCAGACACAGAAGGTTGCTCTCTGTGTGGCGCTCCATGCCAGGAGTGACTTGTTCTTTTGAGCTAGATACCACCTTACTGGTGACCAGCACAGAGACCACAGGGAAAGGTGGAAAGCATAGGTTTTCCTGGGTGACTGCAGCCTAAGTGATGCCTGTAATCACCTCTTTGTCAAACCTTTCATCCAGGGGACCCAGACGCGGGGAGCTGGTCTCGGGGGAGCTGGTCTCAGTATGTGCAGGTGTGTCCCGGGCCACTGGGCGTTGCTGGTGGGTCCTGGGCTCAGGGAGCCGGTCTCGGGGGAGCTGGTCTCTGTATGTGCAGGTATCTCCCCGGCCACTGGGCGTTGCTGGTGGGTCCCAGGCTCAGGGACCTAGCTAGTCTTGGGGAGCTGGTCTCAAGATGGGCTGGTGATCTCAGCGTGAGGTGCTCTGCTTGCCCATCAGGTGTTTTGTCTCGACCCGGGAGTCTAGTCTCCGCCAACAGCTATGAAACTGCTGCAGCGTCTACTCAGGTTGCAAGCTGGGTGAAACCTCACACTCCCACAGTCCTTCACTGAAGCCGTCTGAAGTTCCAAGCTCAGTCAAGGAGCAGGATTATCCCCCACTGCTGGCTCTACAGGTGATGGCCTCCCCAGGTGTGTGTGTTCATGGGTGAGCATGCCCTCACTCTACACGCCTGTAGTCCCGGTGACTCGGGAGGCTGAGGCAGAGGACTCGTTTGAACCTGGGAGGCAGAGGTTGTAGTGAGCAGAGATCACACGACTGCACTCCAGCCTGGCTCTGCCGGGGTCACTGGTGGCTCTGCGGGTGATGGCTCTCGCTGGGTGTGTGTGCGTTCATGGTGAGCATCCTGACTGCTGGGTTGGATGTTCTATTTTGGACACGGACAGGCAGCCTCACGCACGGAAGCTATTCCTGCGGCAGGGTCCTGGTTTCCCTCCTCTGATAGAGGCAAGACCCTCCCTGGTTCTCAGGGTTAGTCCTGAGGGTGACTGTGGAGAGGGCTGTATCTCTGAGCCAGTCCCCGGGAGCTGCTGTTTGCAGATGCAGGAATTGCATTTACTCCCTGGCCTGCCCTTCTCTACCAGGGGCTGGGGCCCTCCCTGCAGCCCCGCCCTCCCCTTAGGAATCTGTAGGCCAGTGCCCCGAGCCCTCCTATTTCCAGGAAGGTGCAGGCCTCTGCCCAGAGCCAGTTTTCAGTGCCGACTCCTCTGTTTCCTGGGCGAGGGTGACATGGGATTACCCGGCCCGCAGGGAAGAGGCGGACACACCACCATCGGGATGTGTGTTCGTTCTTTCCTTCACCAGCTCCAGCAGGGTGACCTCACATACAGGAAAGTCTCCCCTCCTTCCCACCAGCTGCACTCCCTCAGTCTTGTGCGGGGTGCCCTTCCTGCAGGCACAAGGCGGCTCCCACAGTGGCTGTTGCCCACTCCCACACACGGGACCATACCTTAGCCCTCCTGGCACGGCTGCACATAGCTGAGATGCCAGAGCTGCTCTGCATGTGGGGAAACCGAGGCCTAGAAAGGCCAGGACTTCTGGGGGCATTGTGCAGTCCCAGAGCTCTTCCCGTCTAAGGGAGCGGCTCATCTGGGAACGGCCTTTGTGTTTCAGGTTAGCTTTTGTCTCTGGGAGAAAAATATACCCGTCCTCCCTTCTCCAAGCCTGTGGGGCTTGTTGGGAGCCGGGACAGTTAAAGAGGCCCTGCTGGGGTGGTGGGGCAGGGGAGGGGCTGCCAAGGGCCCCCTCCTCCCCAGCGTGTTTTCTGTTCTAAACATAGACCCAGGCAGACAGCTATTTTTAGGAAGCAAATGGTAATGCTTAGAGTTCTGAGGTTGAAGTAGTCATTTAGTCATAAAAGCTGAATTCACAGGCTGCAGAAAAACGCTTGTTTCCCCTGGTTGATGACAGAGCTCTTGAGGCTCGGTAATTGCTCATCTTTTTATGAATGTGCTGAGGGCTCCGCCCAGGTTCTGGGAGACGGGGGAAGCCACCCAGCTCCTGCAGCCTTGACTCAGCTCCTGCAGCCCCGACCAGCTCCTCCAGCCCCGACCAGCTCCTCCAGCCCCGCACCAGCTCCTCCAGCCCCGACCCAGCTCCTGCAGCCGCGACCAGCTCCTCCAGCCCCGACCCAGCTCCTGCAGCTGCGACCAGCTCCTGCAGCCCCGACACAGACTCTGCAGCCCCGACCCAGCTCCTCCAGCCCCGACCCAGCTCCTGCAGCCCTGACCCAGCTCCTGTAGCCCCGACCAGCTCCTGCAGCCCCGACCCAGCTCCTCCAGCCCCGACCCAGCTCCTGTAGCCCCGACCAGCTCCTGCAGCCCTGACTCAGACTCTGCAGCGCTGACCAGCTCCTGCAGCCCCGCTGAAGTAGGCAGTGACTCTGTAGGTGAGGGTGTGGGCGTAGCCTCCCCCACGCACCCCATTGCTGTGCCCTCATCTGGGTCTGTCACGAAGGGAGGAGCTGATCTGGAGGCTCTAAGAAGAAACACGTTCAGAGCCTTCCCCATCAACGTGCTCACAGCTGACCTCAGGAGCTGCCGTGGAGCGTGCATGGGCGGCTGTTCCAGGGCCTTTGTGACTGTCAGAAAATTAAAGCTCCAGCTTCCTAATAAAAGCTTGGAAGAGCATCACCAGTTGCAGTTGCTGGAGTCATTAGTGAGAAGGAGAGCTGTGAAGAGGGAGATAAAAAGCAGAAAACAGTTTAATTTGCAGAGCTGAGCCCAGGGGTGTGGAGAGGCGCCCGTAATTACAGTGGCTGCCAGCCCTCCTGAGGCGGCTCCAGGCTGCCTGTGCTGAGAGCGACTGGGAGGGCCCAGGGCTGGGAGGGCGAGGAAGGCACTGGGAATGGTCTCAGAAGGGACCAGAAATGGAGCTGTGGGTACCGAGTCCTCGGTTCTGAATGTATTAAACAGACCTGTACGTGTGGAGTCCTCGGTTCTGCGTGTATGAGGGCACCAGTTTCTTAGAGCCCGTAGAGTTAATGCATTTTCTCAACAGAGAGGCGAGGTTCTCATAAAGGATGTTCAGAGATAGACAGCAAAGGGAGATTTACAACAATTCAAGAGAATAATCAATGATTCAGGGGAGACTTGCTCGTCTCAGCAGCTTTTGCCCTGGAGAGATGGAATTGCCTAGCAGACGGGGAAGCCGTCTGTAAACAAGAACACTGTCTTGGGGAGGTCAGCCCAGAATTGGGACCTGGGAAGGGAAGGTCTGTTAGCTGTGGGGAGAAGCTGGGCCTGGCCTCCTGTTCCCACACCATTCCCGAGCTCCAGGGCCAGCCTGTTCCCAGGCCGGGCCACATGTAGTGCCAGCTCCAGGCCAGACTGGGCAACAGTTGAAAGCCTCCATGGAAGACCAACAGGCTCAAGAGCTGCGTGGCCTCTGGAAGGAGAAGAAGGCTGGGGGGAGGTCCCCACACTCTCTGAGCTTCAGGGAAGGAAGGGGCTTGTTGCAACTGCAGAGGCGCCAGCAGGGCGGGGAGCGCCTGGTGCAGAGCCTCCCTGCCAGAGCGGAGCCCCGAGGCCTCACAGGGGAAGGTCTGACCCGGCCTTCAGAGGGGCCGTGTGCAGGCGGCACAGAGGGGAGGCTGCGGGGACAACCGCAGGGCTGGACAATAGCCCGAGGGCAGGTGCCCTCTGTGGTGAGTGCCTCCACCATGGTGGCCGACACGTCCTCGTGGGGAGCAAGCTCTGCCTCCTCACCTCCTGCCTGGGGACTCATTTTCCCAAGTGGCTTGACTGACTGACCTGCAGGTTGGAGGCCCCTGGACCCCAAGGAGGGTGCGGGGCTGGTGGGGACCCCTCCAAGGAAGGCAGCTGGTGAGACTGTCCCCTTCTCTGAGAAGAACCCTCAGCCCTATTTCCACCCTTTAAACACCAGCCCGCCTCCCCTCCAGCCCAGACACAGGCCCACAGCCTGGCCCTGATGCTCATGGAGTCCAGTCTCCCATCCATACATCGCTGTGTCCAGCAGCAGCCCGTCGGGACCGCGGCCATCTCCACACTTCCTGCAAGGCCGCTGTGAGCTGCCCTCCTCCTGTGGCTGAGAATGGAAGGGTAGTTTCACAGGCAAGCGAGGCTTCCCAGAGCAAAACAGGAAGGGTTTCCCCAGGTAGGGGTCCCTGGCATCCTGGCCACCAGCGTGAATCCCGACCGCATAACCAAAGCTGGGATAGATGCCACACGTCAAACACTGCAAGAAGTGGATGACTGGCCAGCAGGGCGTCCGTGCCCATTATTTTCTTAGAACTATAAAAAATACAGCAGATTCAGCAGCCCAGAAGGAATAAGAGGAAGGCTCCTCACTCCTCCCACCGTGGAGGGCAGACACACTCAGTACACTCAGAGGTTCTGGCTCTCGGCTTGCCCGTCCCAACCCCAGCTCAGGAACCGGTTCATCTGCAGACCCTGGGAGCTTGGCCATGACTCCCAGCACATGGCGGGCTGTTGGGTAGAGCTCTAGTGGTCTGGGTGGGAACTGGAATGGAAGGAGCTTGGCCGTGGCTCCCGTGCGTGGCGGGTTGTTGAGTAGAGCTCCAGTGTTCTGGGTGGGAACTGGAATGGAGGCTCCCATTTCCTGCTGCTTCTGGCCAGGCCTGGGGAGGAGCTGAGATGTGCCATCAAAGAGCCATCCCAGAAATATGGAACTCCTGGGCATCCAGGGCTCTGGGTTCTGCTGCAGGGGCAGAACTGGGGGACACAGGGGGAGTGTCTGGGACAAGGACGTGTGGCCCACACCAAGGCTCTGCCTTTGCTAATGGGCCTGCGGGAGAAGGTACGGAACTCATTCCAGTTTCTGAGCTCTGACCTGTGCAGTGGACCCAACAGTGAGTCACAAAGCCATGAGGTGACACAGGTGTCTTTCCAGTGACACCGTGTCCTCAAGCCATTCTTGGAAAGGGCCCCTGCTGAGGAGCAGCAGAAGGGTCTGGCCTGGGGCCCTCGGAGGCTCCATGTCCCCGGCTTTCCTGAGAGAACCCCATGGACCCCACAGAGCCCCTGGCCTGAGGGAGGCCAGGGGCGACGATCATCCCCTCCTGGCTGCATAACCGGGTCAATGGCAGGACCAACGGCGGGTGTGGGCCTCCTCCTGAGCAACTGTGGAGAATCCCTGAGGATGCACCTTGTCCCGTGACGCCTGGAACCCGCGCGGGGCAGGGCAGGTGAGCCAACACCTGGACCCACATAGGGCAGAAGCATGGGAGCCGACACCTGGACCCCACGTGGGGCAGGAGCAGGTGAGCCGATGCCTGGACCCACGTGGGGCAGGAGCATGGGAGCTAACACCTGGACCCCACGTGGGGCAGGAGCAGGTGAGCCGATGCCTGGACCCCACACAGGGCAGGAGCATGGGAGCCGACACCTGGACCCCATGTGGGGCAGGAGCAGGTGAGCCGACGCCTGGACCCCACGTGGGGCAGGAGCAGGTGAGCCGATGTCTGGACCCCATGTGGGGCAGGAGCAGGTGAGCCAATGCCTGGACTCCACGTGGGGCAGGAGCACGAGAGCCAGGTGGCCTTGGGCGGACCCTTCCTGCTCCGGATAGGCCTGGCCGCCCCTACAGGCACCACCCCCGGCCTGTGCTGTTCCGGCTGAGGTGGGGCTGGAGTGCTATCTAGGGTCATCGATTTTATGGAAAATGACATCCTCCCTCTGGTCTGGCCCAGCTTTTGGAAGAGCTGAGGGTGAGACCCAGGTCTGTGCAGGGCACGTTGAACGGCCTCTCCCATGCCTCCGGTCCAGCACTGCAACCAGGGGGTTGTGGCTCCAGGCCATGCAGCCTTGACACGTCTTGAGGTACTGGCCTGAATCTGGAAACGTTCTTTAGACCCCGACAGTGTGGTGAGGGCCCCAAGAGGAGGAGGTTGCCACAGACGCACAGCGGGTTGCTCTCCCTCCTCCTGCCCTGCCGTGGACTCGGAGATCCAGGCACCCTAAGACACGGAGGCCCAGACAGTGCCTCAGTGCCAAGGCCACCCTGTCGTCCGGCAGCCGCAGCTGACGCACATAGCAGGGGTGCTGCCGTGGCCACATCTGCAGGACCAGGACCCCCTAAAGTGGCTCCTCTGACCTGGAACTCCCTGGGGCTGGAGCAGACTCAGCAGGCCCAGTCCTGCTCCCCCCAGGCCTGCTGCTATTTCCCATGGGTGTCACCCCCAGCACAGCCCCAGGTTGCCATCTCTGCCCTGATGTCTGTGTCTGAGAGCCCAGTGGCTCAGAAACTGGGACTCCTGGGCATGTGAGCTTTGCCGCCCTCAGAAATGACCATTTATTTGATGGTTGGCTTGTTTTGAAGAAACGACTTTCTGTTGGCTGGAAGAGCGGTGCCGTGGGAGGGCAGGGCACCCATGGGAGCCACACATGTACGAGGAGGCGCCAGGCAGCCCCCAGCCGTGGGAGGCCCATGCCTTCCAGCTCACGAGTGCCCAGAGAAACTAAATCACCGTAATGTTTTTACAGAGAACGGATGTGGTGGGATAGAAAATGAAGAAAGTGTGTTTTTTCAGCCTGTTTGATGTTAAAGGCTGCAATTAGCTTTGTGAGGGGACTGGAGATGCAGTCATTGTGCGGAGAACCAGGAAGGCCCCGTTTGATGGGGCAGATAATGAGGGTGAGAACGGCCCCTTCCTGCTCAGGACAATCAGCCTGGGAGCTGGAAAAACACAGCCCGAAGGCCCCGGAATCACCGTGACAATGCCAAGCAGTTTAGGGGACAGAATAATTAAGGTCTGAACCCAAAGAACGTGTGGAGACGTTGGGACAGGAAGCACCAGGCAGGGGGCCCGCGGGTGCTGAGATCCCAGAGAGAATCAGACGGGCGCCGGAGCCGGCCTTGCCACAGGGAAGAGCCACGGAGAACCTCGCGTGCACGCAGAGATGGGACGGAGCAGCGGGGGCGGAGGTGGACGCGCGGCTCAGGCGGGACGGGGAGGAGCTCCCTGTGTGCAGTGGCTAAGACTGTGGGACACACCAGGGCTACTGGGTTTTCCGTGGGGAAACCTGACGCAGAAGGAAGGCGTGAAGAGTTGGAGGGAAGATCACAGCTCTGTGGCAGTGGGTGCTCCTCGTCTGGCAGAGACAGATCTGCTCACCCTGGTGCCCCAGAGCTCCTGAATGGCACTGGCAGACCTGCCGTCCCCACCCCCCAGAGGGGACCCCTGCACCAGGATCCTGCAGGTGCAAGGCCAGGTCCCCCAGGTGTCCCCAACGGAGCTTCCGACTGGGGGCCTGAGGATCTCTCCTGGTCCTGCCCCTGCTGTTCCAGGCCTTGTGTGATCTCCTTCCCTGGACTGTGGTGGGACCGTGATGGCTGGACCTGTAGACAGTGGCCACTTCTGTCAGTGAGACTTGGCCAGGCAGCACACCCTCTAGAGAGTCTCCTTTCTCCTCCAGGCAGTGAGAGGCTGCGATGGGGACGAACCAGGGTGCAAACATGGGGCGGTCTCTGGGCTGGCAGGTGCTGTGGGGGAGTGAGGGTCTCCGTCCTCCAGGGCAGGGAAGTGGGTTCTGCCAATGCCTGGAGGATGTGTGGCTGCCACTCAGACTCCTGACCCGTAGAGGCTGAGCGAGGGTTGGTGTGCGTTGACTGAAGCCACTAAGGGTGTCTGACTAGTGGCACAGAAATGGAAAATGGATGCGGGTGTCGGTAACCAGGGCTGAGCTAATCTCATCCCTAAAGGGCTCCCGTTTTCTTAAATGTCATTGTATTTCTGTTATTCTTGACGTACGTAATACATGTCAGCAAATAGTTAAGCAAACATTACCATTTGTGGAACACCGTGGGCTTATTTATCTGAGGGGGCCCTTCAGTTTAAATGGAGAGGGATGGTATGTTTCTAAGCCTGCTGTCCACACTTGCCCTGAACACACAGACGTCAGCTTCAGGCATCTGCTGCGGGTCAGCCCCACCCCCTCCTGGTGGGCATGCTCGGCCTTGGCCTTGGCCTCGGGAGTCAGGGGCTCCCGTGGCCCTCTGTGGCTCGCCCTGTGGCTCTGTCTTTCCCGTGGGCCCTTCCCACTGAGGGGCTGTGGGGCAGGGCCATCTGTATCTCAGGGCCCTGCCCCTCAATGCTGACAATTCTGTTGATTCTGAGTACCATGAGGGGCTTGTCCACAATTTAATAGCATGAACCAATCCTGTTTACTCAATGTAGCAAACTTTTATGGGCCATGTAATGTACCGAGGGACCGGGGTTGTTTCCAGGATAAAAAGAGCATGCAATCTGGGCCTGCCACCCAGGAGCTCAGAGCCTACTGGGGGAGAGAGAAATGTGTAAGACCGAGTGGGACAGGTGGTGAGAGAGGTGAGTGTGTCGGCAGCCAGGGCCCCACCGACCATCACATCGAACCTCCTCTCCCGGTCCGTCTGTGATTCCCGACGTGATCTCCTGCTGCTGGCTGAGCTGCGCACTTGAATTTCGGTTTCGTTTTTGGCTTCTCCTTTGAGAAGGGGAACATCCCCCTCAAGTCACCTCCCAGGGAATCAGCACTCCACGCAGCTCTGCCCCAGCACTGAGGATGGAGGCGAATTATAACCCATCTTGGTATTTGTTTTTAAAGCATGTCCTGTCTTCCCAGAAGAGTCTCAAAGGACAAAATTTGGAAAGTATGAAAGGAAAGCTGCCTTCAAAGCCTGCAGTCCATACACCAGGCGCTGCAGCCTACAAAGCTTCGGTAGCACTCAGCAGGGGTGCGGAGATTGCATGGAAAATGGATCGATCAGAAAACACCCCAGCTCCACAAATGTGAAAATTTATAGCTCCACAAATGAAGACAAGCAAATCTATGTGTGTTCAGCTGGATGCAGAGCAGGGACCGGAGGGAGAGGAGGGTGTGCCGGGTGTCTGTCCCATGCTCAAAGCAGTGAGGGTCCTGGTGAGAGAAGGAGGGGACTCTCTGGAATTCTCACCCACCCTGGCCATGCATGGTGGTCCAGGCGCCTGGAGAATTCCTTGCCTCACAAGTTCTGCTTGGTCCCCCAAACTTAGGAAGTGCCAGGCCCGGGCGAGCATCTTGCCCCTGCCCTGGGTCTCATGCTGAGGTCCTCACTACTCACCGCTGCCCTGGGTCTCATGCTGGGGTCCTCCCCTCTCACCAATGCCCTGGGTCTCATGCTGGGTTCCTCCCCCTCTCCCCCGATGCCCTGGGTCTCATGCTGGGTCCTCCCCTCTCACTGCTGCCCTGGGTCTCATGCTGGGGTCCTCCCCTCTCACTGCTGCCCTGGGTCTCATGCTGGGTCCTCCCTTCTCACTGATGCCCTGGGTCTCATGCTGGGGTCCTCCCCTCTCACCGCTGCCCTGGGTCTCATGCTGGGTCCTCCCCTCTCACCGCTGCCCTGGGTCTCATGCTGGGGTCCTCCCTTCTCACTGATGCCCTGGGTCTCATGCTGGGGTCCTCCCCCTCTCACCGATGCCCTGGGTCTCATGCTGGGCCCTCCCCCTCTCACCAATGCCCTTGTTCTCATGCTGGTGTCCTCACCGCTCACCGCTGCCCTGGGTTTCATGTGGGGTCCTCACGTGGTGGCAGGAGGTGGTGGAAAAGCCATGACATCTCAGAGCCAAGGCCCAGTGTCCCGCCACTCTGACCACCGCCACTCAAGGTCTGGCTGGAAGCATCTGGCGTCTGATGTCACCTGCGTCATGGGAAAGGTGCCCCTGAGGCTGGTGTGGGAAGAAGGGTGAGATGGGTGAGGGGGGCTCTGGCTTGTGGTGTCTTCTGCGAACCTGGGTGCTCGGGTCGTCCTGGGACACTTGGACCTGCAGTCAGCTGCTACTCTGGTCCTGGTGGTTGGGGGGACACGAGGCTGGTTTGGGGGAGATTTGGGAGCAAGGGGAGTTGGGGGAGCAGGCACCATGCCAGGTGGGAGATGGGGCCTGGCACGGCAGTGCTGCTGATCACCAGCTGTGGTCCCCGGAGGGCCGCCCAGGCTGTCCATGCCTGCTGCAGAGAGGCCTGGGGCCAGGCTTGTCTGCTGGACAGAGACCCCTGTGGGAGAACGTAAGTTCCTGGGAGCGGGGCCTCCCCCGCAGGCCCTCCCTGCCTCCCCCACCCCCCACTGCAGCCATGCTTGGCAGCCCCTACAGCCAGGCCCAGGCACACACTTTGTTCTAACTGTGGATCTGGTAGCTGTGGGCAGAGCGTGAGGCCTCAAGGGGCTCAGGCCATGCTTCAGTCCAGCAGCAGAGGCGGTGCCTCGGGATGAGCAGACAGCACTAGGGCGCCCCAGGGCAGGGGCAACGTGGGCAGAGGCAGCACCAGGGCCTCCAGGAGGCAGACAGGCTGGGCCTGCGGCTGTCCTGACACCCAGTGCCTCTCCCAAGGTGCTAAGCTGAAGGGGAGCCTGGGGGCTATTTGACAGGAGGAGGCAGGGTCCATCCGTTCCCCCACTCAACTGTTCTCCTGACCTGGGAATGGCTCCGGATTTGTGTGCCCTGGAGGGTGGGAGCAGTGGCTGCAGAAGCTCCTATCTGGGGAAGGACGTCGGTGGCTGGTGGCAGATCAGCTAGAGCCCCGCGGCGGAGGGGTGTGTCATGCTCATGCTCCCAGCACAGAGGTGGGCGTGCTGGGGGGAGGACCGCATCCCCTGGCTCATCATTTCTACAACACAGCCCAGGAGAGAAGGAAATCGCAGTTCCTACTACAGACACGAAAAAGACCACGATGGCTGCAGCACTGATTCCCAGTTAGCAACCTTGCTGGTCCAGGAAAGAGCAGAAACAGAAAAAAGGAAAGCTAGACAGCAAACAAACGTCAAGCCCGCAGTTGGCTGTTGTGAGCTGTGTGGTGCTGTTGTGAAGTGTGTGGTGCTGGTGTGAGGTGTGTGGCGCTGTTGTGAGGTGTGTGGCGCTGTTGTGAGCTGCGTGGTGCTGTTGTGAGCTGTGTGGCGCTGGTGTGAGCTGTGTGGTGCTGGTGTGAGCTGTGTGGTGCTGGTGTGAGTGTGTGTGGTGCTGTTTTGAGATGTGTGGTGCTTCTATGAGCTGCGTGGTGCTGTTGTGAGCTGTGTGGCGCTGGTGTGAGGTGTGTGGTGCTGGTGTGAGCTGTGTGGTGCTGGTGTGAGTGTGTGTGGTGCTGTTTTGAGATGTGTGGTGCTTCTATGAGCTGCGTGGTGCTGTTGTGAGCTGTGTGGCGCTGGTGTGAGGTGTGTGGCGCTGTTGTGAAGTGTGTGGTGCTGGTGTGAGCTGTGCGGTGCTGGTGTGAGCTGTGTGGTGGTGGTATGAAATTGTGTGGTGCTGTTGTGAGTGTGTGTGGTTCTGTTTTGAGATGTGTGGTGCTTCTATGAGCTGCGTGGTGCTGTTGTGAGCTGTGTGGCACTGGTGTGAGCTGTGTGGTGCTGGTGTGAGCCGTGCAGTGCTGGTGTGAGCTGTGTGGTGCTGGTGTGAGCTGTGTGGTGCTGGTGTGAGTGTGTGTGGTGCTGTTTTGAGATGTGTGGTGCTTCTATGAGCTGCGTGGTGCTGTTGTGAGCTGTGTGGCGCTGGTGTGAGCTGTGTGGTGCTGGTGTGAGCTGTGTGGTGCTGGTGTAAGCTGTGTGGTGCTGTTGTGAGTGTGTGTGGTTCTGTTTTCAGATGTGTGGTGCTTCTATGAGCTGCGTGGTGCTGTTGTGAGCTGCGTGGTGCTGTTGTGAGCTGTGTGGCGCTGTTGTGAGCTGTGTGGTGCTGGTGTGAGCTGTGTGGTGCTGTTGTGAGTGCGTGTGATTCTGTTTTCAGATGTGTGGTGCTTCTATGAGCTGCGTGGCGCTGTTGTGAGCTGTGTGGCGCTGGTGTGAGCTGTGTGGTGCTGGTGTGAGGTGTGTGGTGCTGGTGTGAGCTGTGTGGCGCTGGTGTGAGGTGTGTGGCGCTGGTGTGAGCTGTGTGGCGCTGGTGTGAGCTGTGTGGCGCTGGTGTGAGGTGTGTGGCACTGGTGTGAGCTGTGTGGCGCTGGTGTGAGCTGTGTGGTGCTGGTGTGAGCTGTGTGGTGCTGCTGTGAGTGTGTGTGGTGCTGTTTTGAGATGTGTGGTGCTTCTATGAGCTGCGTGGTGCTGATGTGAGCTGTGTGGTGCTCTTGTGAGCTTGTGTGGTGCTGGTGTGAAATTATGTGGTGCTGTTGTGAGAGTGTGGGGTTCTGTTGTGAGCTGTGTGGTGCTTCTATGAGCTGCGTGATGCTGGTGTGAGCTGTGTGGCGCTCTTGTGAGCTGTGTGGTGCTGTTGTGAGCTTGTGTGGTGTTGTGACTGCCCAGTGTGACCCGTGATGAGCCGCCCGATATAGGTGAGTCCTAATGTATTCTGTGGTGCAATTTCCCAGAAAGGCTTAGCCTCACTGCGGGTCCCTCACTGCGGGAAAGGCCTCCCCCGGTGTGGGTGGGATTTCCGGCTACATCAGGTGGCTCCGGAGACCACTCAGTGAAGCCCTGCAGGGTCCTCTTGGCTTTAGAACATGATGATTTGCGACGATTGCCTCTGACAGAGGGCCTGTTTTCATCCACCCATCACCACAGGCGGGGCCGTCGCTCCAGGTGGGACAGACGTTGGTTGCATGAGAATCCCTGCAAATCTGCCCTGGGATGCTTCCTACAGAGGGCAGTGGGGTTGTTCAGCACCCATGAACTCTCTGACACCGTGCCCAGTAGCCACCAGCTCAACAGGTCCCCGGTGCGGCCCCCAGACCGAAAGGGTGGGCTCCGGATTTATGCCTGGCCTTGTCTTTGCTTCTGTTCTTCCTTCTGGAGACTTCCACCTTGGAACCCTCAAGCTGGAATGGCGGACACCCCACCGTGCTTCTGAAACATCCTCCGAAGCCTCCACACACTACTCCCTCGGAAGGACAGGAAGATGCGCTGTCTCTGCGTCCCCTGAGGGATCTCACCCTTGCTGGGCAGGTGATCCGTGGAGCCAGGATGAAAGGCTATGAAGAGTGGGAGAGGCAGGGAGCAGGGCCGGCGCCCGGCAACACTCACGGGAAGTGTAGCTCCGGCCACAGGACCGCACAGTCAGTAAATGAGCCAAATCCCTCATCTACACCATTCACAAAACTGGATCCCACAGAGATGAAAACTCCAGACAGAGAAACAAGGATTCCAGACGTGAGAGGAGAAGAAGTATCCGTGTGGTCCTGGGGGCCGAGAGCATTTTCCTGCAGGTAACAGAAAAACCAAATGGTACAAAAGTCCCCGAGAGTGATGGCATCAATATGATGGGCACACGTGTAGAGAAACCTCCAGAAATGAGCAGCAGAATGAGACCAGCAGTGTTCACAGGAGAGGTCTGTGCTGAGGGCGAATCCGATAGCGCCTCACAGGAGCCAGGAAAAGACCCTTCCTACACCGTGGGGGGAAACACACAGCTGCAAAGAAACAGCCAAGGAAATACGAACAAAACTTACAAAAGCAGAAATGCAAATTTCCAAGAAGCATTTAACGCAATCTCACAACAGATCAGGAGCTGCAATGGAAACAGTCTGATTTTTCCCCCTATTAGATGAGAGGAAAGGAAAATGTTTAATGTCAAGCATTAGAGGAAACCAGTGAGTACATAAACAGTTTTTTTAAAAAAAATCAGAACTCATCATCATGAGAGAAATTCATTGTATTGATTAAATTAGAATCACACTGACTCTGTGATGCATATTTCTTTTCTTACCATGGAATAACAGACGACAAGCAGGGAGGCAGCTGAAACACGGGCAAGGCAGAGGCCACGCCACAGTGGAGGCCACATCAGAGGCCACAGTGGAGGCCACACCAGAAACCATAGCAGAGGCCACAGCAGAGGCCACAGCAAAAACTATGGTGCAGGCTATGGCAGAGGTCACGCCAGAGGCTCCCTGGGAGCAGCGGGAGTGCCCACTCGCAGGCCATGGGGGGAGTGAGGTTGTAGCTGTGGGAGCACTTGGGCACATTGCAGGGCAGCACAGCAGACGGAGACACGCAGGCCATGTGCAGGAAGGCACGGGCGCATGGGTCACAGTGCCATGGGGGTACTGGGTGGTATCAGAGAGGACATGAGTTTTTTTTTTTTTTGAAAGGGAGTTTTGCTATGTCACCCAGGCTGAAGTGCAATGACGCAGTCCTGGCTCACTGCAACCTCCGCTCTCCCACATTCAAGTGATTCTCCTGCCTCAGCCTCCCAAGTAGCTGGGATTACAGGCACCCACCACCATGCCCAGTTTAATTTTTGTGTTTTTAGTAGAGACAAGGTTTCACCATGCTGGCCAGGCTGATCTTCAACTCCTGACCTCAGGCGATCTGCCTGCCTCGGCCTCCCAAGGTGCTGGGATTACAGGTGTGAGGGATGTGAACTTTTGTCTGTTGTGTTGTGTTGTGTGACTGTTTTTTAACAGTAAGATTGTGTTCAGGTAAAATCTAAGGGAATAAAAAGTGGGAGAGTGACTGAGTGTGACTCTGCAGTACAGGTGGCCGTGCAGTGACACTAAAAATTAGGTCAGAGAAAGAAGGCAGGAGCGTGGTAGGAAGCAGAGACAGCCTGACCTAGGCCCCGCCATACCGCAAAGCTCAGGCCCAGGCCATAGACGGCCGACAGGAGAGGTCGGAGGACAGCTCTGTCTCGGAAGGAACCAGGCTGGTGGGTTCCTGGCCGTTGGCAACCAAGGCTGAGTCAAAGCCGCGTTCTGAAGAGAATCCAGTGCAATTACGCAGCGACTCATTTAAAATGACAGGTATTTTTTAAAGGTCACTATCTGAAAATGACATTCAAACCGGTTATTACTAGGGGAAGATGTAAGTTAGCTTTGTTTGAAAAAAGAGAAGGTGGAAAAGAATAAAAACGTGGTTTTAGCTACTTTGCATGTCACAGTTTTGAAATACTCCTGCTGAATAAAATAAAACTGCGGGAAATGGAAGCAGAGGCTGCAGCCTGTTCAGGAGGGAGAAGGCGAGCCTTGTTTGCCTGAGTGCTGGCGAGTTTCTGCCATGGACGCCATGCTGCATGGAAAGCCTGGCTCAGTGAGTCCCCCAGGGGAAGCCGGCAGCAGGAGGAAGCCTCTGATTGCAGCGGGCAGTGAGCTGGTGTCTTCAGACATGAGAGGCACCTGCATCAAGTGGGACCCCCCCCAACCCAGAGCTGACACTGCGACCAGCAGGGACAGGCTAGGGACAGGCACCTGTGGAGGAGGGCGAGGCACGGCCCCCAGCCTTGGCCATCCAGATTCCAGGCCCAAGAGGAAGTGGCCGCCCATGCACAGGGTGAGGCGATGTATCTTGGCCGCTCCACAGAAGGCCCTGGCACGGACGGCTCTCACCCTCACATGTGGTCTCGATTACATACCCACGTGGCCCCACAACAGACTGAGCAGCCACCACGGACGGCCTCACGGGGACCCAGCCCGCGGACCGCCTCAGAGGGACCCAGCCCACAGAAGACCTCAGGGGGGACCCACCCCGTGGACGGCCTCAGGGGGACCCAGCCCTGCACAGGTACCCAGCATGCAGGCCCCTCATGGACACTTGTACCAGAGGCAAAGGGGGTCAGCGGGGTCACCAGCAGGCCCAGAAACTGCTCCGTGTGGCCACACTCTTGGCTGGGACCTTGGGGTGAGAGTAGTGCAATATGGCGTCCTGCAGGAGGGACCTCTCTTGGCACCACAGCCCAAGGATCTGTTCTTCCAAAACCTCATCGGCTGATTTTCAAGTGCTTGGTCCCTGTACCCTGTGGGCACTGGGCTGGGTGGGGCCCGTGCTGCTCTGGCTGCCCTTCCCCCCGCCACATGCATCAGCTCCTTCCTGTCTCCTGTGTCTCTCCCCCAGCCCCACGGTCACACCCAGGTTCCCTTCCCAGCTCTGCTCGCACATGGCACTGCTCACAGCCACGTCTGCTGTTTCTCCTTTGCAGCAAGCCTGTTGTCTACAGACTTCATCAGGCTGTGGCCATGGAGTTTCGAGGCCAGTGCTCACCACATCCTGTCCCTTGCCTGTTTTCTCCCTCCCAAGGGCAAGTGCCACAGCCCCGGCCTGAGCTCAGCCCCAGCCTGAGCTGCAGGAAATGGAAGCAGAGGCGTGTACAGCCAGCTCAGGAGGGAGGAGGTGAGCCTTGCTTTGCCTGAGTGCTGGGGAGGAGTTTTCGCCACGGACGCCATGCTGCGTCCAACCCCAGGGCCTCCCTGTCCTCCCCCACACCATGCTCCTCCATCGCAGCCTCAGCCTCACTCCTTTCCTCTAAAGCCTCCTCACTTGGCCTCCCCTGCTGCGGCTCCCAGGTGTCCCGTGGCCTTTGCAACGGTGAGATGCTCCCTGCTGTTCCACTGCCGGCCCTGTCCATGCCCTTCCCCGGGCCTCTGCCTGTGCTGTGCCCCAGCTGGGGCCACCCCAAACCCTCGGCCACACACAGCTCCCTCCAAGGGTCCAGCTCCAGTCCTGGCTCTTTCTTGAAGCCTCCCCCTGCTCCTTCCTTCCCGCGGGCCCCGTTCCTCCCACACAGGCGGATGTGTTGTCCCATGCCCTCCTTTCCCCCGCATTTCCTTGTCTTTCCTCGTGGACAGTGAGCTTCCTGCGGAGGGGGAGCGGGGGCCCTGTGGGCCCTGGTGCTGCCAAGCACAGCACTCTTCCTGTGTGGGCACCCCAGGTGGCCTTCCGGAGCAGGGGGATGTGGCGGGAGCAGGGCTGTGGGTTTGGTATGGGTCATAAAGCTCCCTTCTGCCCCGAAGCTTAAACTCTAGGTGGGCATTGGAGTTTGTTCCATTCTGAACCAGTGACGTGGCGTTCCCTGCCTCCCCTGCTACATAGCGGCTGTCTCCCTTGGGTTGCCCTGTCCCTCCTGCCATCCCCGCCCTGCCTCCCGCACCCCTGGTCCTCCCTGGCTTCTTAATGCCCACACCAGCCACCACCTCTGGTCTCCCTGCATGAGCTGGACGGACTGGACTTGGTGAAATGTGCCCTTTATGGTGTTCTGTAAACATAAATAATGATCGGAAGACAGTTGGCATCACTTAATTGAAAAATGCAAATGATATTAATGATATTGTTCTAACCACCACCAATTTTTTAAAATTTATGTCAGTAGAATTCTATTTTCAGCAAATGGGAAGATTAATTTGTGGCTATGCCATGACAATCAGTCTCTTGAAGTCAGGCCTGAGAAGGAAAAGTAGGTCATTCAAAATCTCACACAATGATCCTGCAAGAGGCCAGGGATGGACACATTCAAGACATGCTTTAATCCAACGTCTTTTATTCTCGAGTTAAAACAAATGATTTCGTGGGTGAGGCAGGAGAGGTATTGAGCCATTGTGTGATTCTTTATTGAATGAGCTTGTTGTGCCAGGCAGCGTGCATTCCACGGTCGGGCTCTTGAGAAAGCTTCACGATGCTGGAAGACAGACCAGACTGGGAACAAGACAATAAATACCGTGTGAAAAGGGAACATGAGAAAAAACAGTGGGGGCAAAGAGAACGGAAACCTAGGCCTGAGGAGGCACAGAGAGTCCTGGGGCCGCGGCTCCCTCACCGGCGGGGATGCGGGGTGGGGAGGACGTTGGGTGGGTGGCACTGAGGCACGGAGCGCAGCCTCATGGCTGAGAAGAGGCCTCAACGGAGGGGCCGGAGATGCCCGCTTTCTGGGAATCTCCCTGTGAGCATCCTGGGTTCCTCTAATGGAGATAGCGATGCCATGTTTGTGCAGGAGTCACCCCCGGGGCCATCGGTGTGTCTTCCGGGCTTACCTGGGAGAGTTTGGAAGCAGAACACAGGGTCCCTGTGACCGTCCCCAAGGCCGCTTCTGTCTCAGTGCTGGCTCCTCAGGCAGCCCGGCGTTTGGGGCTGCACCACTCCAGGCAGAGTCCACACAAATGTGCTTCACTTTTAAATGCTCAACAGAGAACGAGATCGGGACACTTACGGAAGATGGGCTGGGTTGCCACAGATGATTTTGGTAAATAATGTCAGACCTTTAACTTAGGGAAAGGGCAAAGTCGGGAAGAAGACCACACAGGCAGCGTTTGGGGTCACCCACAGCCAGTGACACGAACTTCGGGGGTGGGTGGAGCCAACATCTTCATCCGCGGGTCCCAAACAGCAGTGGAATTGTTGGAGGGTGATTTCCCCAGAGCTCCTGGGGAACCAAACAGCAAGTGGAATCATTGGAGGGCGACTTCCCCAGAGCCCTGGAGAATACTGGAAGGCAGGCCTCTCGCCCGTGTTGTGTAAGGTGTGTGATTAACTGAATACACACAGTATACACAGATGTTAAATCTGGGGACTTTCCTTGAGTACTGAGGATATCTGGTTACTCACTACAGACATCCTCGCACCATTCTGGAGATGAATGATGCTCCATTTGCCTTCCAGGGGGACGTGTGAGTTCTCGGGATGCACTTACATCTGGGCTCAGATATTCTTACTTCTAAGCCTTCACTTTCTGCACGATCTTGAGAAGCGCCTGGGACTCTCTGGGCTTTGTCGTAATGAATGGCCTCTCTCATTTCCGGTCCTGGGCTTACCCTCCCGCTGTCCCAGCAGCCATGGGATGCCTGTCCGCTGTCTCACCCACACTCTCGCTGAGGCCCCGGTGTGAGCAGTGTCTCCGGGGGCTGCCATCTCCCTTCTCACGCTCTCTGAGGCCCTGGTGTGAATGGTGTCTCAGGGGTTCCCACCTCCCTTCTCAGGCTCTTGAGGCCCCGGTGTGAGCGGTGTCTCCGGGGGCTGCCATCTCCCTTCTCACGCTCTCTGAGGCTCTTGGTGTGAGCAGTGTCTCCGGGGCTCCCATCTCCCTTCTCAGGCTCTCTCTGAGGCCCCGGTGTGAGCAGTGTCTCCGGGGTTCCCATCTCCCTTCTCACGCTCTCTGAGGCCCCGGTGTGAGCAGTGTCTCCGGGGGCTGCCATCTCCCTTCTCAGGCTCTCTCTGGGGCCCGAGTTGTGAGCAGTGTCTCCGGGGTTCCCATCTCCCTTCTCAGGGCTCTCTCTGAGGCCCCGGTGTGAGCAGTGTCTCCCGGGGCTCCATCTCCCCTTCTCACGCTCTCTGAGGCCCCGGTGTGAGGCAGTGTCTCCGGGGTTCCCACCTCCCTTCTCAGGCTCTCTGAGGCCCCGGTGTGAGCGGTGTCTCCGGGGGCTGCCATCTCCCTTCTCACGCTCTCTGAGGGCTCTGGTGTGAGCAGTGTCTCCGGGGGCTCCCATCTCCCTTCTCAGGCTCTCTCTGAGGCCCCAGTGTGAGCAGTGTCTCCGGGGTTCCCATCTCCCTTCTCACGCTCTCTGAGGCCCCGGTGTGAGCAGTGTCTCCGGGGGTTCCCATCTCCCTTCTCATGCTCTCTGAGGCCCCGGTGTGAGCAGTGTCTCCGGGGGCTGCCATCTCCCTTCTCAGGCTCTCTCTGGGGCCCCAGTTGTGAGCAGTGTCTCCGGGGTTCCCATCTCCCTTCTCACGCTCTCTGAGGTCCCGGTGTGAGCAGTGTCTCCGGGGCTGCCATCTCCCTTCTAATGCTTCTCTGAGGGCCCGCGGTGTGAGCAGTGTCTCCGGGGGCTGCCATCTCCCTTCTCACGCTCTCTGAGGCCCTGGTGTGAGCAGTGTCTCCGGCGCTGCCATCTCCCTTCTCACGCTCTCTGAGGCCCCAGTGTGAGCAGTGTCTCCCAGGGTTCCATCTCCCTTCTCACGCTCTCTGAGGCTCTGGTGTGAGCAGTGTCTCCGGGGCTGCCATCTCCCTTCTCAGGCTCTCTCTGAGGCCCCAGTGTGAGCAGTGTCTCCGGGGTTCCCATCTCCCTTCTCACGCTCTCTGAGGCCCCAGTGTGAGCAGTGTCTCCGGGGCTCCCATCTCCCTTCTCAGGCTCTCTCTGAGGCCCCGGTGTGAGCAGTGTCTCCGGGGTTCCCATCTCCCTTCTCACGCTCTCTGAGGCTCCCGGTGTGAGCAGTGTCTCCGGGGTTCCCATCTCCCTTCTCAGGCTCTCTCTGAGGCCCCGGTGTGAGCAGTGTCTCCGGGGCTGCCATCTCCCTTCTCACGCTCTCTGAGGCCCCGGTGTGAGCAGTGTCTCCGGGGGTTCCCATCTCCCCTTCTCACACTGTCTGAGGCTCTGGTGTGAGCAGTGTCTCCTGGGCTACCATCCCCCTTCTCACGCTCTCTGAGGCCCCGGTGTGAGCAGTGTCTCCGGGGCTCCATCTCCCTTCTCACGCTCTCTGAGGCCCCGGTGTGAGCAGTGTCTCCGGGGTTCCCATCTCCCTTCTCACGCTCTCTGAGGCCCTGGTGTGAGCAGTGTCTCCGGGTCTGCCATCTCCCTTCTCAGGCTCTCTCTGAGGCCCCGGTGTGAGCAGTGTCTCCGGGGCTGCCATCTCCCTTCTCAGGCTCTCTCTGAGGCCCCCAGTGTGAGCAGTGTCTCCTGGGCTGCCCATCTCCCTTCTCACGCTCTCTGAGGGCCCCGGTGTGAAGCAGTGTCTCCTGGGGCTGCCATCTCCCTTCTCACTCTCTCTGAGGTCCCGGTGTGAGCAGTGTCTCCGGGGTTCCCATCTCCCTTCTCAGGCTCTCTCTGAGGCCCCAGTGTGAGCAGTGTCTCCTGGGCTCCATCTCCCTTCTCACGCTCTCTGAGGCCCCGGTGTGAGCAGTGTCTCCTGGGCTGCCATCTCCCTTCTCACTCTCTCTGAGGCCCCGGTGTGAGCAGTGTCTCCGGGGTTCCCATCTCCCTTCTCACGCTCTCTGAGGCCCCGGTGTGAGCAGTGTCTCCGGGGCTGCCATCTCCCTTCTCACGCTCTCTGAGGCTCTGGTGTGAGCAGTGTCTCCTGGGCTGCCATCTCCCTTCTCACTCTCTCTGAGGCCCCGGTGTGAGCGGTGTCTCCCGGGAGTTCCCATCTCCCTTCTCACGCTCTCTGAGGCCCTGGTGTGAGCGGTGTCTCCGGGGCTGCCATCTCCCTTCTCACTCTCTCTGAGGCCCCGGTGTGAGCAGTGTCTCCGGGGTTCCCATCTCCCTTCTCACGCTCTCTGAGGCCCCGGTGTGAGCAGTGTCTCCGGGGCTGCCATCTCCCTTCTCAGGCTCTCTCTGAGGCCCCGGTGTGAGCAGTGTCTCCGGGGTTCCCATCTCCCTTCTCAGGCTCTCTCTGAGGCCCCGGTGTGAGCAGTGTCTCCGGGGCTCCATCTCCCTTCTCACGCTCTCTGAGGCCCCGGTGTGAGCAGTGTCTCCGGGGTTCCCATCTCCCTTCTCACACTGTCTAGAGGCTCTGGTGTGAGCAGTGTCTCCTGGGCTACCATCCCCCTTCTCACGCTCTCTGAGGCCCCCGGTGTGAGCAGTGTCTCCGGGGGCTGCCATCTCCCTTCTCACGCTCTCTGAGGCCCCGGTGTGAGCAGTGTCTCCGGGGTTCCCATCTCCCTTCTCACGCTCTCTGAGGCCCCAGTGTGAGCAGTGTCTCCGGGGCTGCCATCTCCCTTCTCAGGCTCTCTCTGAGGCCCCGGTGTGAGCAGTGTCTCCGGGGCTGCCATCTCCCTTCTCAGGCTCTCTCTGAGGCCCCGGTGTGAGCAGTGTCTCCTGGGCTGCCATCTCCCTTCTCACGCTCTCTGAGGCCCCGGTGTGAGCAGTGTCTCCGGGGGTCCCATCTCCCTTCTCACACTGTCTGAGGCTCTGGTGTGAGCAGTGTCTCCTGGGCTACCATCCCCCTTCTCACGCTCTCTGAGGCCCCGGTGTGAGCAGTGTCTCCGGGGCTGCCATCTCCCTTCTCACGCTCTCTGAGGCTCTGGTGTGAGCAGTGTCTCCGGGGGTTCCCATCTCCCTTCTCACGCTCTCTGAGGCCCCGGTGTGAGCAGTGTCTCCGGGGGCTGCCATCTCCCTTCTCAGGCTCTCTCTGAGGCCCCGGTGTAGAGCAGTGTCTCCGGGGCTGCCATCTCCCCTTCTCAGGCTCTCTCTTGAGGCCCCAGTGTGAGCAGTGTCTCCTGGGGCTGCCATCTCCCTTCTCACGCTCTCTGAGGCCCCGGTGTGAGCAGTGTCTCCTGGGCTGCCATCTCCCTTCTCACTCTCTCTGAGGTCCCGGTGTGAGCAGTGTCTCCGGGGTTCCCATCTCCCTTCTCAGGCTCTCTCTGAGGCCCCAGTGTGAGCAGTGTCTCCTGGGCTGCCATCTCCCTTCTCACGCTCTCTGAGGGCCCCGGTGTGAGCAGTGTCTCCTGGGCTGCCATCTCCCTTCTCACTCTCTCTGAGGCCCCGGTGTGAGCAGTGTCTCCGGGGCTGCCATCTCCCTTCTCACGCTCTCTGAGGCCCCGGTGTGAGCAGTGTCTCCGGGGGCTGCCATCTCCCTTCTCACGCTCTCTGAGGCTCTGGTGTGAGCAGTGTCTCCTGGGCTGCCATCTCCCTTCTCACTCTCTCTGAGGCCCCGGTGTGAGCGGTGTCTCCGGAGTTCCCATCTCCCTTCTCACGCTCTCTGAGGCCCTGGTGTGAGCGGTGTCTCCGGGGCTGCCATCTCCCTTCTCACTCTCTCTGAGGCCCCGGTGTGAGCAGTGTCTCCGGGGTTCCCATCTCCCTTCTCACGCTCTCTCTGAGGCCCCGGTGTGAGCAGTGTCTCCGGGGGCTGCCATCTCCCTTCTCAGGCTCTCTCTGAGGCCCCGGTGTGAGCAGTGTCTCCGGGGTTCCCATCTCCCTTCTCACGCTCTCTGAGGCCCCGGTGTGAGCAGTGTCTCTGGCGCTGCCATCTCCCTTCTCACGCTCTCTGAGGCCCCGGTGTGAGCAGTGTCTCCGGGGTTCCCATCTCCCTTCTCACGCTGTCTGAGGCTCTGGTGTGAGAAGTGTCTCCTGGGCTACCATCTCCCTTCTCACGCTCTCTGAGGCCCCGGTGTGAGCAGTGTCTCCGGGGGCTGCCATCTCCCTTCTCAGGCTCTCTCTGAGGCCCCGGTGTGAGCAGTGTCTCCAGGGCTGCCATCTCCCTTCTCACGCTCTCTGAGGGCCCCGGTGTGAGCAGTGTCTCCGGGGTTCCCATCTCCCTTCTCATGCTGTCTGAGGCTCTGGTGTGAGCAGTGTCTCCTGGGTTACCATCTCCCTTCTCACGCTCTCTGAGGCCCTGGTGTGAGCAGTGTCTCCGGGGTTCCCATCTCCCTTCTCATGCTCTCTGAGGCCCTGGTGTGAGCATGTCTCCGGGGCTGCCATCTCCCTTCTCAGGCTCTCTCTGAGGCCCCGGTGTGAGCAGTGTCTCCGGGGTTCCCATCTCCCTTCTCACGCTCTCTGAGGCCCTGGTGTGAGCAGTGTCTCCGGGGCTCCATCTCCCTTCTCAGGCTCTCTCTGAGGCCCCGGTGTGAGCAGTGTCTCCTGGGCTGTCATCTCACTTCTCACGTGTGCTTTGACGCTTCTCTCTGTTGTCAGGGAGTCTCGCTCTGTCACCCAGGCTGGAGCGCTATGGTGTGATCTGGGCTCACTGCAACCTCCACCTCCCAGGTTTGAGTGATTCTCCTGCCTCAGCTTCCCGAGTAGCTGGGATTACAGGCATGCACCACCACAGCTGGCTACTTTTTGTATTTTTAGTAGGACTTTATGGGAAAGGAGTGGGTTTCACCATGTTGGCCAGGCTGGTTTTGAACTCCTGACCTCAAGTGATCTGCCCGCCTTGGCCTCCCAAAGTGCTGGAATTGCAGATATGAGCCAGGGCCCCTGGCCCGAATTTAGTTTTTATTTCAGTTATTCTGCCAGGGACTGTGTTGCCCAGATCAGTCCTCCGACCTCACCTTTGTTGGGTCACTCAATACTGTAGTAAAATGATGTGAAATTACTGATGTCCCTTGCATGTCGAGAGGCAGACACGCTTGGTGGTGCTGGGGGCCCATACGCAGGGTCAGACTTTTCAGATGTGAGTCCCGGCTCTCACCCTCGTCAGCTGGGGGCTCCAAGGAGGCTGCTTTGCCTTCTTTCACATGCCTTGGCCTCCCTAAATGTGAAACGGGGAGATGCTGGGACCCGTCTCCTAGGGCTTTTGAGGGGCAGAGTGAGTTAACACAGAACCATCAGCCAGTTCCAGCCCGTGGCCTGTGTCGGCCGCAGCACCCTGACGGCCCGGAGGAGGAGGAAGCCGGCGACACAGTCACGAGGCGCTTGCCATTAGTGCGAGGGACATTGGTGTCCGAGGAGGGCGGACCATGCCGGTCTGAGGGTGTCGGCCTGCGATGGAGGACCCTCCTCTCTGATTATTTCAGCACACAGGCCTCAAAAGCCCCTTTCCTGCCGTGACTGTGACCCTCAATCCCAGTCTTCGGCCTCCCGGCCCAGCCTTGGCACCACCCGTGAAGCTGTGCGTTTCACTCCTGAGGTGACCCCAGAATGCCGCTCTCCTGCGTCAAGCCGTGAGAGTCTTATCCTGTTTAACTTCGTTCTCCAAGAGGAAAGTCTCTCCTGTGAGCCAGCATTGAAGCCGGGGTGGTGCCAGAGACCCCCACAGCAGGACAACGTCAGGACTTCCTCCCTCGTGGAGGCTCTGGGCCCTGACAATGGCCACTTCCCAGAGACTCAAAATTAGAAACTCACAAAATAAGCGCACCAAATCAAATGTGCCACCAAGGTAGTTCCCACTGAATACCTGTAAAATGCACAGCACCTGTGGTGTGATATCACGTGTGTTAAGTTGCTGACTGCTTCCAGGAGAGCTCCTCGCATTCATGAAGCCTGGCTGTTCTGGGGCTCCGTGCATTTGAAACAGGTCTGTCGGGGTCCGCAGGGCATCTGCGCCGTCTGGGTGTGGCTCAGGTCCTGTTTGCAAATGGCCCAACAGCTCAAATATTCCATAGGTCGTGTACACACTTTGTGAGAACACCTGCATAAAAATTGACAGGGAAGATGGAATTTAAATATAAATCAAACAGCCCCACTGGTCTAATTACTAAAAAGGAGAGAGAGCGTTTCAGTGAGACTCCCCCGGTGAAGTGACCGCATGAGTCCTGCTTCTGAGGGCGAGGAAGCTGCGGCTGGAACCTCATCTTGCAAAGGCAGGGAGACGAGAAAGCCTCTTTCACAGGGACCTGAGGAGTCAGAGAGTCATCCTACCTGCAGCCTTGAGGGCCTTAGCACCTACAGCTGGTGTCTCAGGTTAGCCTGTGGCCTGAGTGGTGACGGTGACTTCTCCGTAGCTCATTTCTCCCTCACTTCGTCTCAGTGCCGGCAACCTAACAGCTGTCAGTCATTACCTGTATTCTCCTCTGGCTTAGATTTTGCTTTCATCCAGAGGAAGACAAATCCAGGGCCTATACTTGCCACAGGGTGTAGACGTTGAGGAATGAGCATGAGGTCGAGGAGTGTTCGAGCCACGGGTATAGACGAACAGGAATGTGCGTGAGGACATGGAGTGTTCGGACCACAGGTGTAGACGAAGAGGAATGAGTGTGAGGCCCAGGAGTGTTGGGGCCACAGGTGTACACATGGAGGAATGAGCGTGAGGACCTGGAGTGTTGGGGCCACAGGTGTAGATGAAGAGGAATGAGTGTGAGGACCTGGAGTGTTGGGGCCACAGGTGTAGACGTTGAGGAATGAGTGTGAGGCCCAGGAATGTTCGGACCACAGGTGTAGACATGGAGGAATGAGCGTGAGGCCCAGGAGTGTTCGGGCCAGCAGTGTAGACATGGAGGAATGAGCGTGAGGCCCAGGAGTGTTCGGGCCAGCAGTGTAGACATGGAGGAATGAGCGTGAGGCCCAGGAGTGGTGGCGCCAGCAGTGTAGACGTGGAGGAATGAGTGTGAGGCCCAGGAGTGTTCGGGCCACCAGTGTAGACATGGAGGAATGAGCGTGAGGCCCAGGAGTGGTGGTGCCAGCAGTGTAGACATGGAGGAATGAGCGTGAGGCCCAGGAGTGTTCGGGCCAGCAGTGTAGACATGGAGGAATGAGCGTGAGGCCCAGGAGTGTTCGGGCCAGCAGTGTAGACATGGAGGAATGAGCGTGAGGCCCAGGAGTGGTGGCGCCAGCAGTGTAGACGTGGAGGAATGAGTGTGAGGCCCAGGAGTGTTCGGGCCACCAGTGTAGACATGGAGGAATGAGCGTGAGGCCCAGGAGTGGTGGTGCCAGCAGTGTAGACATGGAGGAATGAGGTGAGGCCCAGGAGTGTTCGGGCCAGCAGTGTAGACATGGAGGAATGAGCGTGAGGCCCAGGAGTGGTGGTGCCAGCAGAGTAGACATGGAGGAATGAGCGTGAGGCCCAGGAGTGTTCGGGCCAGCAGTGTAGACATGGAGGAATGAGCGTGAGGCCCAGGAGTGGTGGCGCCAGCAGTGCCCTCTGGCTCTGACCTTTGTGGGTTACTTTTGCTCCTCAGTGATTTCAGAAACTGTGTTTCAAGCACATGTGCTTTCTCTGGGGGAGAACTGAACCGGAGGCTTTGACTTTGCAAAGGGCAGCCCCTGGGTGGGGGGTCAGGAAGGAGCTCCTGAGGCCTGGGCCCTCCGCACTTCTCACCGGGAGACAGGGCTACCAGCTCTCGGGGGGACGCCAAAGCAGTTCTAAGTCACTTCTTAGCAGGTTCTTAGTCGGCATGGTGCTGCTGTAATAGAATGGGTAGTTTATTCAGAAAAGAAATGGATTTCTCCCCCCCACTCTGGGGAAGTCCGGCATTGAGGGCCTGCATTTGGCGAGGGTCTTCTCGTCGTGCCATCCCACAGCAGAAGGCGGGAGATGCATGCTAGCCCAGGGGAGCCAGAGAGGGCCAGGCTCACGCCCGAACAGACCCACGCTCGCCATTCACACAGGAGGAGCCCGTCCAGCTGCTGAAGCTCCCGGCTCTCAGCGCACTTGCCTTGGAGGTCACCTTTCCAGCCAGGAGTGCTCGGGGCACGTTCAGACACAGCAGCGGGGAACTACCGACAGGCCCCTGGTGCCGCAGATTCTGCACATTTGCAGGGAACCACGCTCCTTCTTGGAGAGCACTGCCCCTTTTGGAGACAATGTGCAGCCTGTTCATTTAGCAACGGAGGAGTGAGTTATAAAGGAGCCTCGTGGAGCCCCCAGGGCCCGAGGTTTGTGGTTGCAGACCTCACCAAGCTCGCGTGGAGCGGGGAAGTCTCAGCCTCCTCCCGGGAAGTGGCACCCTCCTGTTGATAGGGGATGGGTGGGGCAGGCAGCCTCCCCTAGACCTTGTCACGTGGGGGGCAGAGCAAAAGCCCAGGGAGGCCGCTGGTGCAGAGCCCTCCAGCGCGGAACGCTCCCTAAACTGGCACAGGTGGAATCTGGATGTCTTTGCTTCCATTTCTGCAACGTCAAAAGGGGACTTTTCTCTTCTCACCTCAGTCGCTTTTAAGGAAAGGGATCGAGCTGTGCTGCTGTGTGGCTGCTGCCCTCTGCTCCAGGGGCGGCCTTGCATTTGCTCTGGGGGATCTCCCTCCTGCCTGGCCTCTCTTTTATGTGACGTTCTCTCTGTGAACAGGTGTGAGGGCTGAGCTTCAGAAATGTGAGCTTCCAGCCTGGCTCCTGGACGAGGAGGGTCCTGCCAAGCCCCGGTGGCAGCTGCTGCTGCTGAAGTCCTCCCTGTCCCTGCGGCTGCGGCTCCTCCCCTCCTCCTCCCTCCCCCTCCTCCTTCCCCTCCTCCCCTCCTCCTCCCCCCTCTCCCCCCTCCCCCCTCCTCCCCTTCTTCTCCCCCCCCCCCTCCTCCCCTTCTTCTCCCCCCCCTCCTCCCCTTCTTCTCCCCCTCCCTGGCTGCTCCTGCCACCCCAAGCGCCAGTGCTGGCAAGAGGCTGAGGACGTCGAAGGCAGGGGAAGGCAGAACCACTGTGCTGGAAGAACAAACTCTGGGGGACCCGTCTGGCCCAGGGGTCAGGAGGTCACAGTGGGCGGGTGGGGCCCGGGCAGCAGAGTGGGAACCCCTGCCCCTGCAGCATCTTTTAGACAAACAAGCAGATGGCAGGTGTCATGGGGACAAAGAGCCATCTGTGCAGCGCGGGCCGCCCCACCGCCGCTCACACGGACTTCATTAAAGCCTCGACGTCAGATCGCTGCGCTCCAGCCTGAGCCAACGGGGCCCTCACGGGCTTCTGAGGAAGAGGCTACCAAGCTCTGAGCTCTGCCCAGCCCTGAGCCTGCGCCAGGCCAGACACGGGCCGCAGGGCACTGTGCCTGTGGTGCTCACACCAGGGTTCCTGTTTGCTTTCAAAGGGCTGTCCATCCAGATGGTGTGGCCTCGGGGGTGGGAGACAGGCACAATTGTGAGGTTGATGGAATTTCTCCATCAAGGGATCCTCCCTACCCTGCTCCTCACTCTGCCTCTCATCTGTCCATTGTCCCCTCCTCGGGTAACATCTTCTGTGTCTGTGTCCACAGAAGATGCCTGGACAAAGGGAAGCAGTGACCTCGCCCGGTGCCCCCAAGCCCGGCCGTGTGGGGCTGCTCTGGGGACCCAGGCCTCTGGCAGGTCTGTGCTTCCCCCTGAGGAAACTGGGTCAGTGGCCACGTTCTAGGCAGCACTTGGGAGGGGAGCAGAAACTGTGTGGCGGCTGCCCTGATGTCCTAGCTGGGCTGTACGTGCCTTTCATGAGTGACTGCTGAGCTGTGGTGGAGATGGGAGTAGATAGACACTTCAGATCTCACCCAGCCAGAGGTCTCAGTGTTTGGGTTTGGACGGGCAGGGCAGGTGCACCCTTCTGGTGTGAGGGACAACAGAGGGGAAGAACATGGGACACTTGGCCTTGCTTCCCAGGGTCAGGGGCTGGAGCTGGCCCTGTACACTCACACATTTCTCTAGGTCTCACCTCTGAAAGAGAAGACTCTTCTCCAAGTTCTCTGAGAATCCTCCCAGTTTTCACTTCTTGTGTCCTAAGACTGGCCAGACATCTGCATCAGTTCCGTGACTTTCCTCTCCTCTAACTCCAGCTTCTCTCAACAAAACAGCTGCCTCGTCTGTTTAGGAGCTTCCTTGAGCTGAACCAGGGTGATGAAGGACCTTTGGATGGAGGACTTTGGTGATAAAGGACCATGATGATGAAAGGCCTTGGTGAGGAAGGGCCTTGGTGATGAAGGGCCTTGGTGGTGAAGGACCTCGGTGGTGAAGGACCTCGGTGGTGAAGGGCCTCGGGCCTTGGTGGTGAAGGGCCTTGGTGGTGAAGGGCCTTGGTGGTGAAGGGCCTTGGTGAGGAAGGGCCTTGGTGGTGAAGGGCCTTGGTGGTGAAGGGCCTTGGTGAGGAAGGGCCTTGGTGATGAAGGACCTTGGTGGTGAAGGACCTTGGTGGTGAAGGGCCTATGGTGATGAAGGGCCTTGGTGACGAAGGGCCTTGGTGATGAAGGGCCTTGGTGGTGAAGGGCCTTGGTGCTGAAGGACCTTGGTGGTGAAGGGCCTTGGTGGTGAAGGGCCTTGGTGAGGAAGGACTATGTTGATGAAGGACCTTGGTGGTCAAGGACCATCGAACATTGGTAATGAAGGATTATTGATGATGAAGAGCCATTGGTGATGAAGGATCATTGAACGTTTCAAACTTCTTTGCATTAATATTTTTAAAAATATGACCAAAATGAGAAACGAAAAAATAGAAAAGACAAAAAGCATAAGACTAAAATTTTATTATTACACTCAATAGACATAAAGTGTGTTTCAAATGGCATTAGAGCAAAAATAAAACAGAAAAATAGAAACAAATTACACAAACTCTGCATATTATTCAATGAAGGAGCGCACATATATGTGATGTTACAGAGAATTGTTAGACTGCCATGGACAGAGCTACGTTCCTTCCAGTTTCATATCCTGAGGCTCTCATCCCCAAAGTAAGGGTATTAGGAGGTGGGGCCTTTGGATGGTGATGAGGTTGTGAAGGTGGGCCCCCATGATGGGCTTAGTGTCCTTCTAAGAAGAAGAGTATCCAGGCGCAGTGGCTCATGCTTGTAATCCCAGCACTTGGAGAGGCTAAGGCAGGCAGATCACAAGGTCAGGAGATTGAGACAATCCTGGCCAACATGGTGAAACTCCATCTCTACTAAAAATACAAAAAATTAGCCGAATGTGGTGGCACACGCTTGTAGTCCCAGCTACTCAGGAGGCTGAGGCAGGAGAATTGCCTGAACCCAGGAGGCAGAGGTTGCAGTGAGCCAAGATCACGCCACTGCACTCCAGCCTCGGTGACGGAGCAAGACTCCATCTCAGAAAAGAAAAGAAGAAGAAGAACTGCTGAGAGCGCCCTCCGTCACCACGGGAGGACACAGTGCGAAGGCAGCCGTCTGGATGCCGAGAGAGGGCCAGGAAACGCACTGGCTGGCACCTTCATCTTGGACTTCCAGCCTCTAGAACTGTGAGGGATCAAGTTTCTGCTGTTTAAGCCACCTAATGCACACATTAAAAACGTTTTGCCGTTCTACAGCCATAACTAAACAAAAGAGGAGTGAAATTAGCAATTTATGCTCAAATGCCCTTTTGTGCAAAATTACAGCATGTCTTGTTAATATTTAATATCTAATGGCTAATGAGCTTATGCTTGCTTCCCTATCTAGTTTCAGTTTTACTGATACTGGCAGGGAAAATGTATATCGAAAATATTGTTCCGTTTTAATGATAGTCATAATAGAGAAACTACTGTCATAAAGTATGTTGACAGGAATGAAGGAGAGATTTTAAAGGCGTTTTCAGCAAGCTCAGTATAATCACATGTAACTTTTGTTTAAACTGAAGCAATAGATGTTCCATTTTCAGAATCCGTCTTCAATTCTTCGAGTAGCCAGTTCCAATAATTTACGTTCAACTTACAATTGAATTGAAATTAACCAACAATGAAAGAAATGGTTTCCATATTTCATGCATTTTTGGATCATGGTTGACAGACAGCTCTTCCAGGGCCCTTGCGCAGGGTCCTCCCCTTGAGCCTGGCACTCAACACACCCCCCCACGTGGCTCCCATACCGATCTGTGGGCACATCTCTGGCCATGTTCTCGGAAGCCACAGCCACGGCAAGATCGCTGCCAGTGCTCAGCCCTGTACTTACCCTGCTGTGGGTTGGCAACTGTCTGTGTCCTACACTCTGTAAAGCCCTGTGGAGAAGACGGGAGGAGGGAGAGGGAGAGAGCGGGCGGCCGCAGGTGGCTGTGCAGTTCCTCTCATCCTGTTCTTCCTACCTGGCTTCCTGTCTGACGCACGCTGCACCTTCGAGTATTCCTCACCTGGGCTTGCCCTGGCATCACTGTCACCTCCAGGCAAGCCTCTGACTCTCCATGTCCTTGTCCCTAACACGGGGTGTCCACACAGATTCTGCCGGGTGGCATGGAGACTGAGCAGAGTCGCATGGCAGCCCCCAGGTTGCAGCAGGGAGCCCAGGGCAGGGCAGGAGCAGACAGGCCGTGCAGCCCACGCAGCCATGTCAGGAAGAGACGTCTTAGATGGGTGGCTTGGGACAACATCCGCATGCGCCTCCCACCATCCCTTCTCCATCACCCTGGCCTGGCCTGGCTGGAGCACAAGCAGAGGTATGGGAGCTGCCTTGCTGGTTGCCTGTCCCCACCGGCCCCTCAGGATGAGCGTTTGCTGCCTGTACACCTTGTGGAGGACTGTGAAACAATTCAAAACAGGAAATTGAGTTTTGTTTTTCTTGAGCATAAACCCGATGAAATTCCAGCATGGTCCTGACTGGTCCAAAATCAAAACCCAGGAGGTTTTCTCAAGCTCTGTAAGCATCTCAATGTATTTTTCTCCAAGGTCACCATGAATGTGAGACCAGCCAATTGAGCTAGCAGCTAAAAAAACCAACCTTTCACCCTCAAGCCCCAGCCAGAAAAAATGCAACGAAACACTTTGAGGCTGAGCTGAGAGGGTTCCTGTTTTGTGTGTGAGCCCAGATCTGGCAGGTCTGGAGGCCGCGACACCTACTGAGCAGAGGGAGTGCCTGGCAGCCAGGTGGGCTCTTCACTCTCATCCCGTCTCTTCTCGGCTCCATTCGCCTCCTTCTCAGCCTCCACCTGTGGCCACGCATCAGTCCCTCCCTCCCTCCCTCCTTCTCGTCTTGCATTCTCTCTCTGGGCAACGCAGAGCCTGTGGAAATCTCTGAGCCCAGTGGGAGGAGAGGCAGATTCTGTGAGGTCACCACGGCCTCCCCCAGCACCCTGAGGCCTCCTGCCACCAGAGCCTGGGATGCTGGCCCTGGGCATGGCATCCCCCAGGCTCCCTCGCTGTCTGGCTTCCTGCAGCATGTGGCAGTGAGGGCTTCTGGAGACTGGGGCCTGCGGTGATCCTGCAGGGGCCCCTTTTCCTCCAACCCCCCCTTCCCTCCGTCCCTTCAGGCTCCTCACGGCTGTCCTGGGCAGCCCCATCCCTCACTTCTCCTGAACTCTTTCCACACTGCTATGGGTTGAACCACATCCCTAACCCTGAAGTTCACATATTGAGGTCTTAACCCCCAGTGTGGCTGAATTTGGAGCTAGGCCTGTGGGGGCGATTAGGTCACACGAGGTCGTGAGGGTGGGGCCTCCACAATAGGACTGGGGCTCTTCTCTGCCTCTCTCTCCCCTCCCTTCCTCTCTTTCTGTCTTCCTCTCCCTCCCTCTCTCTCTCTCTTTCTTTCTTGCCCCCTCTCTCCCTTCCTTCTCTCCCCCTCTTTCCTCCAGTTTTCGGACGCAGCCAGGAGGCCACTGCCTGCATGCCAGGCTGAGAGCCCCGCAGGCACAGAGTCTGCAGGAACCTAGGTCCTGGACCTTCAGCTGGACTGTAAGAAATAAATGTGTGTTGTTTACACCCTAGTGTGTGGCGTTTCATCAACAGCTTCTTCCATCAACTCTCCTCAGGTAAGTGCTCCTGGGTTGCGTGACCATGAGGCAGTCCACCCTCCTCCTCCCTGGCCTGGCCCTGCAATTCTGGAGGAGACACTCTTGGAATCGGAACATAGCAGACACTGAGGGCCTGACAGGAAACATTCAGGAGCCAGTGCGGCTGCAATGCATGAACACCCACACCCATGCCCACGCAGAGGCGTCCATGCCTGAACACATGCGTTCCCAGGAGCCGATGAGGCTGCAATGCATGAACACCCACACCCATGCCCACGCAGAGGCGTCCACGCCTGAACACGTGCGTTCCCAGGAGCCGATGAGGCTGCAATGCATGAACACCCACACCCATGCCCACGCAGAGGCGTCCACGCCTGAACACATGCATTCCCAGGAGCCGATGAGGCTGCATGAACACCCACACCCATGCCCACACAGGGGCGTCCACGCCTGAACACGTGCGTTCCCAGGAGCCGATGAGGCTGCAATGCATGAACACCCACACCCATGCCCACGCAGAGGCATCCACGCCTGAACACATGCGTTCCCAGGAGGCCGATGAGGCTGCATGAACACCCACACCCATGCCCACACAGAGGCGTCCACGCCTGAACACGTGCGTTCCCAGGAACCGATGAGGCTGCATGAACACCCAGACCCATGCTCACACAGGTGCTTGAACACGCGTGTTCCCAGGTTACGATGTTCGGGGCACACGTGCATGTGACACGGAGGCCTGCACACAGCAGTTTCTCAGCACACATTTCTTGAATGAAGGAATGAATGCATGAGAAAGCAAATCATAGATACAAGGGCATTATTGAATCAAGTCCTCATCAACTTGACATTTTTTTTCCCGTTTCTAGATTTTTTGTTCTTCTCTCTTACAAAAATTTTTAAAAAACAAGTCAAAGTCTTTCATTGCTCAGTTTTGGAAAAACTGAAGGCCTTTTCCTATCTCCACCCAGCCCCCAGGCCTAGGCTGTCCCACCTTCCCGGGTTTCTCTTAGCCTCCAGGGAATTAAGAGCATTTCTGCTCCATCACGCAGGCCAGGACCCAGCCCAGCGTCCTGCGACACCGGACAGTCCTGGCAGTGGCCCTCGTCCCCAGCCGGCCGCTCTGGCCTCTGCACCCTCTTTGCTCCTCCTCACGCCACCAGCGCACACTTGTGTTTATTACCAAGTAACACTCCATTGTCTGGAGGGACAAGGTTTTGCTCATCTCTTCCTGAGCTGAAGAGTATTTGGGGTGTTTGCACCTTTTGTCTGTGATAGACAGCGCTGCTGTAGGCATCTGCCCGCAAGGTTTTGTTGTGGTCTACATTTTCATTTCTTGTGGTTCTGTACTCACCAGTTGAATTTCTGGGTCACATAGTAATTCTATATTTAGCTTTTGAGAACTGCCAGACTGTTAGTGTAGGGTTTTAAGCAGAGAATAATGTGACCCAATTTATAGCTTTGCTCTGTTTTTTAAAAAACAAGCACCGTGTGTTCTGTGTCAGAAATCTGGATACGGCATGGTGGGGGGTGGTTCGCCTTTGTTCAGCTGCATCTGGGGGACGTCCCTGTCCTTGAGGGCTGAGGCTGCCTGCACCCTGCAGTGACTCACACCCAGGCTTCGTGAGCCATTGACTGTGGGTGGCCCCTGAGTGGCCGAGGAGGCTGCACTTCTGATGGGTGGCTCTGGGCTCCAAGAGTGAGTGTTCACTGATTTGTGTTCGCACGGTTGTGCTGCAAGCAGAGCGCAGGGGGGAAGGCGGGAAGGCACGCAGCACGGCTGCTGGCCTGGCAGCATGGCACAGGTGTGGCGGGGCTGGGACCACCTTCAAAGCCAGACCTTGCAAGACTGCTCATGGATTCCTTGTGGAATGTGAGGGGAAGAAAAATTCCGGGCTCATCTCGTGTTTGGACACTAGCAGGTGGTGCCTGTTGACATTTTCTGTTAACCGAGGTGGGAATGGCCAAGGACCCAGAATTAGACACAGAGTTGAGGTGGCTAAGGAACTAGAGGAAGAGAAAATTAAATTCATAGCATGCAGAGTAAAGGAAATGATAGTCAAGAGTAGAAATCAATAAATTAGAAGACAAAAAAAGACAAAACCAACAAAACCAAAAGCTGATTATTTGAAAGATTAATAAACTTTGTTAACCTCTAGCCAGACTCACAAGGGGCCACAAAAAGAAGACAGAATACTGGGAAGGACAAAGGTAGCACTGTCACAGATTCTGCACATGGAAAGGATGATCCAGGAATACATGGGCACCTTCATATTACACAGATTGTCACAGATTCTACACACATGGAAAGGATGATCCAGGAGTACACGGGCACCTTCATATTACACAGATTGTCACAGATTCTGCACATGGAAAGGATGATCCAGGATACATGGGCACCTTCATATTACACAGATTGTCACAGATTCTACACACATGGAAAGGATATCCGAGGAGTACACAGGCACCTTCATATTACACAGATTGTCACAGATTCTGCACATGGAAAGGATGATCCAGGAATACATGAACACCTTCATATTACACAGATTGTCACAGATTCTACACAAATGGAAAGGATGATCCAGGAGTACATGGGCACCTTCATATTACACAGATTGTCACAGATTCTACACACATGGAAAGGATGATCCAGGAGTACACGGGCACCTTCATATTACACAGATTGTCACAGATTCTACACACATGGAAAGGATGATCCAGGAATACATGAACACCTTCATATTACACAGATTCTACACACATGGAAAGGATGATCCAGGAATACATGAACACCTTCATATTACACAGATGCTACACACATGGAAAGGATGATCCAGGAGTACACGGGCACCTTCATATTACACAGATTGTCACAGATTCTACACACATGGAAAGGATGATCCAGGAATACACGGACACCTTCATACACATTATCACAGATTCTACACACATGGAAAGGATGATCCAGGAGTACATGAACACCTTCATATTACACAGATTCTACACACATGGAAAGGATGATCCAGGAATACATGGGCACCTTCATATTACACAGATTGTCACAGATTCTACACACATGGAAAGGATGATCCAGGAATACACGGGCACCTTCATACTAGACAAGGGAGACTGCAGATTTCAAAGCAAAATCTATTGCCTGGGAGAAATGTGTCCATTAATCTATTATGCCAATCAGTTAAACAGCTTAGTTGAAATGGACAAATTATTTGAAAGATACAAATTACCAAAACTTACATGCTAAGAAAAGAAAAAAAAAACACATTGAGGAAGTAAAATTATAGATAACATGAATAGCCCTGTTTCTATTAAGATAATTAAAATTTTAATTAAGAACCTCCCACAGAGAAAACTCCAGGCTCAAATGGCTTCACTGATGAATTCTTCCAAATACTTAAAAAGAAATAATACAAATTTTATACAAAGTTTTCTGGAAAATTGAAGAGGAAGAAACACTTTCCACCCCATTCTACTAGGGCAGCATGACTCTGACATAAAAACTAGACAAGGACATTAAAATAAAATGAACCCACACCAATACCCGTCACAAACACAGATGCAAAACTTTAAATAAAATTTTATAAAATCACATCCAATTGTTTGTAAAAGTGATAATACACCATTATTAAGGGAGGTTTACCTCAGCAATGCTAACTTAATTTACGAGTAACCAGTATAATTCACCACATTAAAAAACTAAGAAAGAAGAACTACATGATCATCTCAATAGATGTAGAAAAAGCACATGATAAAATCCAGCATCTAGTTCTGAATAAAATATTCAGCAAATGACGAAGGGCATCTGTGAAAAACCAGCAACTGACATGATTAATGATGAAAGGCTGGATGGTTTCCCCCAAAGACTGGAATAAAGTGAGGATCCCCTGCTTTCCTACTTCTATTCGTGATCACATGGGCGGCACCAGTCAATGCAGGAATTAAAAAAGGAAAAGAAAGAAAAGCCATCCCAATTAGGAGGGAGAAGGTGAAACTGTTTTCATTTGCAGGTGTGATTGTCTATGTAGAGAATATTAGAACAGCTGCAATTAGGGGCTGACCACATCGAGTGCTGGCTGGGATGTGGAGGAACGGGAACCCCTATGCACCGCTAGTGAGAATGTGAAATGACACAAACCCTTCGGAAAACATTGTGTCAGTGCCTTGAAAAGTTAAATATCAACCTACTATATGATCCAGCCATTCCATTCCCAGGAATTTACCCAAGAGAAGTTAACATGTATGTCTGCAAAAAACCTATACGTGGGTGTTCATAGCAACTTCGTTGGTAACAGCTAAAAGCTTGAGACAACTCAGATGTTCATCAATAGGTGAACTGATCAATCATAATATATCCATACAACGGAATACTACTTAGTACAAAAAAAGAATCAGTGACTGATTCACATGACAACATTGATGAATCTCAAAATACTCGTGCTGAGGGACAGTAGCCAAATAAAAGCAGAGCACCCACTGTGTGACCTGATTATATGAAATTCCATGAACTATGAACTGACAAAAAGCCACAGAAAGCAGATTAGTGGTTGCCTGGGGGATGGAGTGTGGGGAAAAAGAGCAGGGAGGAGATATTAAAAGGGAAACTTCGTGGATAATTGGTTTTGTTCAAATTTGATTGTGGTGATAGGTTCATAGGTATGTACATATATTAAAACTCACTGAACTTTATAAACTAAATATGTGTGGTTTATTGTATGTTAATTAATAAAAACCAGCTCAATAAAGCTGTTTTTAAAATTGATTATCATAAAATTGAGGCTCAGAGAGTTTGAGCCAGTTGTCGAAAGCCACACAGCAAGCACGGAGTAGACTCGGATTGAATCTTAAAGACGAAGGGCTAAGACCAGGGTGACCAGACTCCGCAGATGCCTCACTGCCCGCCACCCTGCTGCAGCCCTAAGCTGCTAAACACCCAAGACATCCCTGCACAGCTGCAGAAAACAGTCCTCAGATTCGCCGCAGGTCTCCTGAGGGGACTGTCTCTCTCTGGTGTCCACCATGGGCCACTCTGCAGAGGGGGAATCTCTCAAACAAGTAACCCCATACGGGGCAGACCGTGGCCATGGCCAGAGACTCCTCCACAAGCCAGCAGAGGCTGTGAAATCGGAAGCAGTTCACCAGCGTCTAGTAGAAGTGCCCCAAGGCTGCAGTGGCAGAGTCCCCAGGCACCGTGGCACTGTCTCAGCAATCCCAGCCATAGGCGCAGGTCATGCGGCCTCAGAACAGGGGAGCTGTGTGCGCATGGAGGGGCTGCACCAGGGCACGGAGAAAGTCTGCTTTGCATGCAAAGCAGGGGGCTAAGATCAGATGAGCCTCGTACAATGTGGGAAACAAGCACAGGGCGCAGGAGAGGTTGGAGCCTTTCAGCCTCATCTTGGAGGGGTTAAACCACTCTGCAAAGGGCACATAGACACCTGGCGACTGAGCTTACGGAAGCCCAGGCCCTGGCCATTCAGAAGTGCCCTGAGCCAGGAATGGCGTCGGGGGTAAGCAGGGGTCTCAGGAGCAGGGGCTGCCCCGCTGAGAACACTCTTTGCCATGCAGGCCCACGGGGGAGCTGGGATGGCTCTGCTCGAGTCGTGTGTTTCTCCTACTTTCGGTTTTCTCGTCTGTGAGGCGGCGCTGTGGACGTAGCACAGACACTGGCATGGAAACACTTCACGTGTTGTAGAATTTCCGACGAGCTTGGACCGGAAGAAGGGTGGTGCCGCCTTGCAGGATAGTGTCTCTGAGGGGGACCTGGGATTCTTGGACCGGGACCAAATCCTCTCCCAGTGACGCAGGAGTGTGTGGAGACTGGAGGGTCAGGGGCCCGTCGGCCTCGTGCCTCCCACCTGCAGTGTCCAGTGATCACAGTCCCCGCCTGCGGCGCTCGGTTCTGGGAGCCTAGGTCTCTTCGTTAACATCTGTGAAATGTAGCTCCTTTGTCTGCAAAAATCCCACCTCACACACTGAGTGGGGCCCGGAGACCGCGGGGGTGCCAGGCAGGCACTCAGAGTCCGTGGCACCATTTCCCGCTCTCCTGGCTCCCGCCCGGCAGGCACTCAGCAATCATGGCACCATTTCCCATTCTCCTGGTTCCCACCCAGAAGGCACTCAGCATCTGTCACACCATTTCCCGTTCTCCTGGCTCCCCGCCCGGCAGGCACTCAGAGTCCGTGGCACTGTTTCTCGCTCTCCTGGCTCCAGCCCGGCAGGCACTCAGTGTCCGTGGCACCATTTCCTGCTCTCCTAGTTCCTGCCCTACAGGCACTCAGCATCTGTGGCACCATTTCCTATTCTCCTGTCTCCCACCCGGCAGGCACTCAGCATCTGTGGCACCGTTTCCCACTCTCCTGTCTCCCACCCGACAGACACTCAGCATCTGTGGCACCCTTTCCTGTTCTCCTGGCTCCCACCTGGCAGGCACTCAGTGTCCGTGGCACCATTTCCTGCTCTCCTAGTTCCTGCCCTACAGGCACTCAGCATCTGTGGCACCATTTCCTATTCTCCTGTCTCCCACCCGGCAGGCACTCAGCATCCGTGGCACCATTTCCTGCTCTCCTTGTTCCAGGTGGGTCAAGTGTGCTCAGTGCTGCCTCTCCTGAGACCAGCCCCCGCCCCCCACCACAATGCCCCTCTCTCCAGACCAGCTCAGTCCAGGGCCTGAGGGCACTTGCTCCTCAGGGGGCTGCCACAGGCCTCGAGGGGTTAACAGACCGTGACATGGGCAAACACAAATGAGGAGGGTGGACGGCAGTGGGAAGCACATTAACAGCTGCGGCTGGAGATCGTCTTCCCATTTGTTAGGGGTGATGACAGTGGCGGCACCCAGAGTGTCTTCCCAGGGAGGCCCCGGACGGGCCTCTGTCTGGGCTGCATTCGTCCCCTTTCATCCCCTTTCTTCAGGAGCGGCCTGCTGGCTTTCCGCTTTGTGGAGCTCCTAGTACCTCTGTTGGGGGGAGCATTGCCTTTGAAACCCAGCTCCACATATGGGTGGGAGATGACTGTGGCTGGGAGATGCCTGTGGCCAGGTCTCTGCAGACACCAGCGACCTGTGGTTCTCTGCCCTGCAGAGCTTTGCCTGGGCTCAGCCTGGGCTTGTGATCCACTGCCTGGCACAGACCTTGGGGCGTCAGCTTGGGGCACAGAAGATGGGAGGGACTAAGAGGGTCTCGGGTGTGGCTTGAGGAGCCTGGGAGGTCAGGTCAAAAGGGCACTGGGGGCTGGCCGTCTCCCACCTGCCATCCGCGGCCATAGTCCTATGGCCCAGAGTCCAGGACTGCTGGAGGGTCACCGGCCAGTTGCCTCTGGCTGGCCAGTTTCATGAGCTCTGCGGACACCATCAGGCCCCGGGGGAGGAAGCACTGCTCTGTGTCACCTCTTCCAAGACCGTTACTCCAGCAAGTCTGAGGCCTGGGCATTTTCACAAATGAGCGACATGCTCCGTGCTCTGAGCTTCATGGTCGGTCGCAGACACCTTCTCCTTGGCTTTGTACCCTCCACACCCTTCCCGGACGTCTGCAGGGATGGGACCAGGCGGGGCTCGTCCGCCTCCACAAGGCACAGCATCACAGGAGTGTGTGAGTGTGGGAGGCGTGCTGGGCCCCTCCTGCACTGGGGCTGCAGAGCATCGCACCCCAGGGGCCGAAGGCCAGGGAGCCACTGGCTTGTGGTTACAGGCGAGGCATTTTGGAGACAGCCCACCCCGCCCATCAAATTCACCCCAGGGAATGCGCAGAGGCTGAGAGGAGGTACACAGAGGAAAAGAGGGCCTCGGGGAAAGGGACCTGATGGCAGGACCTGCGGGGCTCGTTTCGTGTCTGGGCTTGTCTCTGGGAGCTTCGGCCCCCAGGGCCTGGGCCCACCATCCTCCAGGGCCCAGCAGCGACCGAGGTTGTTTGCTCAGCTGCAGTGGCCATCAATGGCAACTTGAAGCAGAAGACGGACCGTGAAGGATTGCACCGAGCTGACCGCAGGCCCTCGAGAGGCGGGAGTCAGACGGTGAGGCAGTGCATGGCGCGGGGCCCTCAGTTCTCTTCCCTGAGGGGGGCTCCTTTCACCCCTGGAAGCAGCTTGGGGGCAGGTCTAGGTGGGTGCCACCAATGCCTATGAGGCATATATGCTGTGCCCCCCAGGAAGCTCTCTGACTTTCAGGCCAGTGCTCTGAGTCCACATAGCTTCCCTGAGTGTAGACAAGTAGCAAATGACAGAAGAGAAAACCGGCCTTTCTTGGTGCTCAGGTCATCGTCCTAGGGCCACTCCTGTGAGGTATCAGATGGAGACACAGGAAGCAGCAGGTGCAGGGTGTGCAGTTTCTCAGCCCCTTTGTGGCCAGCAGGCACCCTGTGGCTGGTCGGGCGGGGGCCGGTGTGTCCAGCTGGGAGGTGCTCAGGGCTCAGGGCTGTGAGTGCTGCCTCGAGGCCAGGCCGACTCCTTCCGGAGGACCCTGTGCCCAGCCCCCACCTTCCTTCCCGGCTCTGGGGGCATTTGCTGTGGGAAGGGTCTGGGGCTGCCGGGCCATCCCAGGGAAACTCAGCAGCAGGTGGCCGAGTCCCGAGGGCAGCCACAGTCCTCCTGCCATGGTGCTGGCAGATTCACAAAGATGGCCTGACCCACCCAGGGCTGCTCAGGGTCCATCTTCCGCCAGCCTGGCCCCGCCTGCCCAGGCCTGTGTTCCCAGGAAGCAGGAGAGTCTGTGGCCCTTGGCTTTCCCTGTGTCCTCCTCTGGGCCGAGGTCCCCGAGCAGCTCACAAGTTTCAGGCCGCACGACCACATCTGCCACATTCTGACCCATGCTGTTTTTCATCTTTCCATCACTTCTCAGAAGCTCTCCTTTTTCTGTATTCTCAAAGAGAGAAAACACCTTAAGAGACACAACCGCATGGCTTCCTGCTTCGGTCAGACCAGGAGCCCAAGTACAAGCCACACAAACAACTCTGCATGGAAGGCGAGAAGGAGCAGGGCTGTGGTCCTGACGCGGGAGGCGTGGTATGTGTAGAGCCTGCTGGTCCATCCTCAGATCCCGGAGGGGAGCTGCTGCAGACCAGCTGGTGATGGGGGCTTCTGAGGAACGGGCTTTGGCCTCCCTACCGCCGACCCTTCCCCATGGGACAGAGGGATGGCATTAGGGACTGCAGCCCAGCACAGAGGAAACAACTCAGAAAGCGATGTGGTCGACACACAGAGGGAGGGGTGTGTGGGGCCAGAGGCAGGTGCCCCACATGGTGCTGCCCATCGCCTCACAGACCCCTGGATCGCGCAGACCCCTCCAGCCTGGCTGGGTCTGTGGTGGGTGAGACAACGATCCCTCCATTGAGGCTGAACTGGCTCAGCATCAAAGCATGAGGGCTCGGAGAGGCTCCTGGGGTTTGTGGGGGGGGGACTGGCAGCGGATAGAAGGGCATGAGGCCACCTCTGGGGCTGGTGAGATGCCCTCACCTGCACGCCGGGGACACTTTGGCAGAAGTAGACAAAGGGCTCCTGAAGAGGCTCCTGTACCCGAGCACGGGTGGGGTGAGGAAGGCGCAGTCGCTGGTGGGGCTCTGCCAGGTGTTCAGGGTGTCCTGGGGGGCAAGGATGGGTGCAGTGGGCACCCGGCCTGGGCTGCAGAGGGTTCCCACCCAGGGCCACTGGGAAGCCACTTCCCGAAGTCAGGCCACCAGAGCCCCGAGGGCTGCGACTCCAGGAGAGATCTAAAGATGCGTACTCTTTTATTTTTAAGCAATTTATACTTGGCTTTGATACTACACAGGTAAATAATTGGCATGATAAAGGTAAAAGTAATCCTGAAAGTCTTAACATGAGAAGTAAGAGCTCCCAAATGATGACCCTCTCGGGGTTGAACGCTAGAAACAACTGAGTTCACATCACTCCGGAATGTCCATGGGCAGCTCTCGTAAGAATGCTGCTTCCTATATGGGCGCTGGCGGTGCCTCTAGGGTTTTTAAAGGAATTTACATGTGTGGATAATAATATATTCCGGCATTTTTCTGTATCAGCATGGAAGATTGGTTTCTTCTCTTCTCACTGCGTAACCATTTCACGGATGTGCTGAAACATATTTCCCAGCCCCTGAGGTTATTTCCAGCTTTTTGGCATCACAAAGAGGCGTCAGGAAAATCCTTGTCGTGTACAGGCCGGCCTTGGAGACTCGGTTGTGGGTTCAGTTCCAGGCTACCACAACAAAGCCAGGACTGCGAGAAAGGGAGTCATAGGAACGTTTGTTCTCCTGATGCATGTGAAAGTGAAGTTTACACTACTTCAGCCTAAGTGTGCAATGGCATTATTTCTTAAAAAACAAAGTATGTACCCTAATTTTAAAAATATCTTATTGCTACAGAAATGCTAATGACCACCACAGCCTCCAGGGAGTTGTAATCATTCTGCTGGTGGAGGGTCTTGCCTTGATGTTGACAGCTGCTGACTGCTCAGGGCGGGGCTGCTGCAGGTGGGGGTGGCCGTGCCGATCTCTTAAAATTCGGCAACAAGAACGTTTGCTGTGTCCATCGACTCTTCCACTGGAGATTTCTCCGTGAAACACGATGCTCTTTGAGAGTATTTTACCCACGCTAGAACTTTTCGACAAGTGGAGTCACTCCTCTGAAACCCTGCTGCTGCTTTATCAACTAAGTATGGAATATTCTAGATCCTTTGTCATCAGTTCAGCAATGTTCACGACCTCTTCACCAGGAGTCAATTCCATCTCAAGAAACCACTTCCTTTTCTCATCCACAAGAAGCAACTCCTCACTGTTCAGGTTTTATCAAAACATTGCAGCAATTCAGTCCCATCTTCAGGATCCACTTCTAATTTTATTTCACTTGCTATTTCCACCACAGCTGCAGTAACTTCAGGCACTGAAGTCCAGAACTTCTCAGTCATCCACGAGGATTGGAATAAACTTCTTCCAAACTTCTATTCATGTTGACATTTCGACCTCCTCCTGTGAATCATGAATGTCTTAATGGCACCTAGAATGGTGAATCTTTTCCAGAAGGTTTTCAATTCACTTTGCCCGGATCCATCAGAGGAATCACTATGTATGGCAGCTACAGGCTTATGAGATGTTTTTCTTAAATAATAAGATTTGAAAGTTGAGATGACTCCTTCATTTGTGGGCCGCAGAGTGGACGCTCTATCAGCCGGCGGGAAAACACATTAATCTCCTTGGACCTCCACATCAGAGGTCCCGGATGACAGGTACGTAATCAGTGAGTAGCAATATTTTAAACAGACTTTATTTCTGAGCAGTAGATCTCAACAGTGACCTTGAGTATTCAGGAAACCCGCTGTAGACAGCTGTGCCGTCACCCTGGCCTTGTTGTTTCATTTATAGGGCACAGCCAGAGTCAGTTCAGCGTCATTCTTAGGGGCCCTGTGACTTTCAGAATGGAAAATGGGCATTGGCCTCAAGTTAAAGGCACAGCTGCATTGGCCCCTAATCAGAGTCAGCCTGTCCTTTGAAGCTTCGAAAGCAGGCATCTTCTTCCAGTAGAAGGCTGTTTTGTGTAAGTGACAATCTGTGTTTAGCGGAGTCACTTGCATTCACGATTGTTACCGGGTCTCCTGGAGAACTTGCTGCAGCTCCTCCGTGAGCATCTGCGGCTTCACGTCGCACTTCCCTGCGATGGAGACACCTTCCTTCCTTACCAGCCTCGGCTGGCTTCAAACTTCCAGCCGTGGCAGGATTGGAGAGTCAGGGCCTTGCTCTGCGTTACGCTCTGGCCTGAGGGAACGTCGTGGCGGGTTTGACCTTAGCACGTTCTCCAATAAGGTTGTCTCACTTTCTTATTGTTCACCTGTTCACTGGAGTAGCACATCTCATTTTCTTCAAGAGCCTCTCCTTTCTACTCACACCCGGGCTGCCTGGGCAGGAAGCCCGGCCTTTGCTCTGTCTCTGCTCTCATCTCTTCCCTCACTCGGTTTAATCCTTTCCTGCTTTTGATTTAAACTGAGAGATGTGACTCCTCCTTTCACGTGACATAGAGGCCATTACAGCCGTATTAACTGGCCCAGTTTTGATAGAGTTGCATCTCTGGGAACTGGGAGGCCCGACTAGAGAAGAGAGAGGGGGGATGCAGCCGGTCTGCGGAGCAGTCACATTACATACAACGTTTATGGACTAAGTCCGCAATCATACAGGTGTGGTTTGTGGCGCCCCAAACAGATGCAATAGAAACATAGAAGATCACGGCTCACACATAACAATAATTATTATCACAATGAGAAAAGCTCAAGTACATATGACACAGAAACATGAACTGAGCACTGCTGGAAAAACATCAACAGCAGCTCTGCCGCCGTAGGGCCGCGCCAACCTTCGAGCTTGGGCTCAGAGGATGGCTCAGGAGCATGAGGCACTGCCGATGGGCTGCCCTGGGCACTGGGAGACCGGCCCCAAGGACCAGGGCTGCGAGGACAGGCCCCGAGGCAGGACAGAGACAGACAGTGGCACGGACCGATGCTCTACCTCCATGCCACGTTAGGATGAAGGTCTAGCAAAAGATCTGCAGACTCTCTTTGGTGCATAGAAACCTCGTCTGGAGGAGGGTGGCTGCGGAGCAGTCACCGGAGCAGGCTGTGGGGTGTGCTTTGCTCTGCACTCAGCCTTCCTCCTCCAGAGCAGCTGGCAGACGGCAGACCTCAGACCATGAAATGAAGACCTGTAAGAGGGAGTCCCTGGCCGGACACTGGATCCTGGCCCGCCCTCTGCACAGCGCACTCCCTCAGGCAAGGCGGGCCTCCTGCGTTGAGCGTCCCTGCAGTCTCAGTGAGAGCCTCTGGCCTAGGCATGGCCGGGTGCTGGCTCCTGGGCCCCAGGCACGCTGGCTGCATGAGGGTGGGCATTGCAGGGGACAGCTCCATCAAGGGACTGGGCAATAACTGTCTACAGCACACTGAAGTCTGTGCAGATGGATACCAAGTGGAGCGGAAGCGCGAGGCAAGAGACCCCTCCATGACCTGCTGGGTTTGGGGCAGAAGGAAGCCCCAGCAGACAGGTCACGAAGCCAGAAACCGGGATACTCTAGGGCTCTGGGCCAATCACAGGTGCGGGCCTGTTCAACCCACCCCTGAGGCTGCATGTGCCCTTTCACTTGTGGGGGCACGACCCTCCCCACCAGTTTCTGTGTCGGTGAACACTGAGCTGCTCCCCCGAGGGCCGGCGTTAGCAGTAGTAGAAAGGAGAGAGCTGACGTGACATGAGCTGCCATGCAGGCTTGTGCCCGGTGAGGCCCTGCTGCAGCACAAGGCATGGCCGCGAGACAGGGCTGGGGTGGAACGGCCCGGGATGAGGGCCTGGAAAGGCGAGTACTTGGAGGAACATCCAGGCGCGTCACTGGAGCCTCCCCAGGAGGGACCGTGGCACCCGCGATGCAGCTGGCCTCTGTCTGTTGGGATCAGAGCCGTGGACGCCTCTGGCCTAGAGAGGCTGCCGAGGGTGAGTGGGCGGACGTCCTGCATTCCTCCTGTGGAGCTCAGCCGGGAGGCAGGAGTGAGGACGTGGGAACGGAGGCATTTCTTCTTCATTTGTTGTTCGGATGAGATTGATTGCAAGAAAATTTCCAGTTCAGCATCAGATGAGGACGTGGTTGGGGAGGGACCCTGGAGGCCCAGAAGCTCTGCCTGCGGGAGCGAGGGGGGGTCTCAGGGCTGCCTGTGGCTACAGGATCCTCAGAATCTGAGCCCGTCCCCCCAGGCCTGCCTGCCGGGGCCACGGAACCAGCGCTGTGGCAGAGGGACTGGCTTTCCTCCCTCACGACTGAACTCCACTACTCACTTGCACTGCTCGTTTCTTTACCTTTTAGCTGTTTCAAATAGTAACCAGAAGATCAAAAATAGTTTAGGGAAAACCCACGGCACCTGGGCCAGCCCACGGCACCTGGGCCAGCCCTCCTGGCACTGCTCTCGCCGTGCAGTTTCAGAGGGGCTACCTGCCATGAGGCGCATCTCCCTGCCTGGACCGAGGCAGGAACGGAGGCAGAGAAGCTGCAGGGCCAGTTCTGTGGAGGCGGCTCCTCCAGATGGCAGTGGGGACCCTCGGGGCTGGTCACGGTCCTGCATACATGCCACACATCCCCAGTGACAAGCTGGTCACAGCCGTGCACATGTCCCCACGAGGGCCACGGTGGCGGGTTTACAGAATTACTGATCTGAGTGTACATTGGATGTTTGGCTGGTGCATGTAAAATGTTGGTCCTTCCCCACCCAAATCCACCAGCAGTGATGTTTGCAGATAAGACGGAGATTCTGCAAGTCCTGTTCAGGCCACTTCCTGAGCAGTAAGTGGAAGAGCACCTCACACGTGCTGTGCGGGCTGCCGTTTGGCCTTTGATACAGTTTGGCTCTTGGGTCAGAACTGTAGACGTGGGGAGGCTCGGCTGGAAGGACAGATGGCCCTTCACGCCGGGTGGATCTGGCAAACCCAATTCTACTTCCAAGAGGAGGTCCTCCCTGCCTCTTAAGAAAAGGAATAAGCAGTTAGTGAGGAAGGTTGTAATCTTTCTTTATAATAAAGTTCCACAGTCATCAACCCGGTTAATACAACATCAGTTTAAGGGCCAGGAGACATCCTTCAGAGCTAGCAACCCTTACACCAGCGGGGCCTGGGGCTTCTGAGCCCAGAAAGAGATGAGTGGAAGACCCCGGGCGGCTCAGGGCCCAGGAAGCAGAAGACCCCGGACGGCTCAGGCCTCAGGAAGCAGAAGACCCCGGGCGGCTCAGGGCCCAGGAAGCAGAAGACCCCGGACGACTGAGGCCTCGGGAAGCAGAAGACCCCGGGCGGCTCAGGGCCCAGGAAGCAGAAGACCCCAGACGGCTTAGGCCTCGGGAACAGAAGACCCTGGGGCAGCTCAGGCCTCGGGAACAGAAGACCCCGGACCGCTCAGGCCTCGGGAACAGAAGACCCCGGACAGCTCAGGACCTCAGGAATGGAAGACCCTGGGTGGCTCCGTCGACACCTGTCCCAGTGCTGGCGCCGAGTGAGGAAGGGGTGAAGGGTGGTCCTTTGGGCCATCACATGCGGCCTTTCTCATTTTACTATGATGTGAGGAGAACGAACCACGTGCTCTTGGCGAGAGTGTCCTGTGGTCTCCAGGACACTGCAGTTTTCACATTTCCCACAGGCCACTGTGAACACCATCAACACACAGCTCAGGGTCGCCACCTGGGATGCCCTTTAAGTCACGATAAACGGTTTTTACTCAAAGCTTAGGCAGCAATAGCACCTCCAATGGTATGTTGAGGTGATGATTTAATGAGTGAATCGACTAATCTAACATCCAGGAAACAGGATTTCCACATAAACTAGCGCTTCTCCAAGATGCTGAGGTCTGGGAGATGCAGCAGTGACTCATTGGAGGTGCCATGAAGAGCCAGGGCAGGGAGGGAGGGAGGGAGACAAAGAGGGAGAGAGGGAGGCAGGGAGGGGGAGACAGAGGGAGGGAGGGCTGGAGGGGAGAGACAGAGGGAGGGAGGGAGGGAGGGAGACACAGAGGGAGGGAGGGAGGGAGACAAAGAGGGAGAGAGGGAGGCAGGGAGGGGGGGAGACAGAGGTGGGGGGCTGGAGGGAGAGACAGAGGGAGGGAGGGAGGGAGGGAGACACAGAGGGAGAGAGGGAGGCAGGGAGGGAGGGATGAAGGGAGAGAGGGAGGCAACGAGAAACAGAGGGAGGGAGAGAGGGAGGGAGGGAGGGAAGGAGGGATGGAGGGAGAGATGGAGGGAGGGAGAGAGGGAGGGAGAGAGGGAGGGAGGGATGGAGGAGAGATGAAGGGAGGGAGGGAGAGAGGGAGGGAGGGATGAAGGGAGGGAAGGATGGAGAGAGAGAGGGAGGGAGGGAGAGAGGGAGATAGGAGATAAACAGAGAGAGAGAAACAGAAAGAGATAGAAGGAGAGAGGGACAGAGAGAGAAAGCTCTAAAGGGTGTCCTGCTCAGAGTAGAGAAGAAACAAAAACAGCGGAAAAAGTTGGGAAAAAATGCCCCAAAGAGAATGGGGAGGGAGGGAGAGAAATAAATTCCACTTTTGCTTAAAGTTCTTAAAAAACAAAAATTCCTGAGAGTATTTATGGTGATAATTTCCAAGTCAATTATTTTTGTTAAGTTGGTTTTCAAACACTATGAAATACAATAGCCAGAAATATTTTACCCACATTCTTGATTAGAAATCGTCTGTTTAAACATTCCGTTTTCTAGCCATGATGGGGTCGTGAGGACTGGCTTTGCCCTCCTGCTTTAAACAACTCAGGGCCGAATCACCCGGCCTCTGGGCAGTGCAGGGCGGAGGCCCTCAGGGAGGTTCCAGCCGAGGAGGGGACAAGCCCGCTGGAGGTCACGGTGTAGGGAGGGTTCGACCCATTTTGGGGACAGAGGTCACAGTCTGGGGAGGACAGAAGGTTAGCTTTTGATTGTTGAGAAGGGCGAGCTCCCAGAGTGGGTCCAGGGGTCCCAGGTGGATCCACAGGCTGGCTGCAAACCGAAGAAATGGCTCAGGGCTGAGGAAGAAGCACCAGGAGTCGGCAGAGCCAGCAGGGACGCAGGCGGGGCCGGAACAGTGAGTGCTCCGGTCAACCCAGTGAAAGGACCTCATGCAGCAGGGGGCCGAGCGGAAGCCTTGGAGGGCGCCCCACCCCCCACCCGTCGGGCGACATCTGGAGACGCGGATAAGGCAGTGGAGGTGCATTGGCATCTGGTGGGCTGAGGCCAGGGATGAGCGGAACACACTGCTGTGTTTAAGACATCCCGAAACAAAGGATTATCCAGCCCAAAACACCCCCTGCACCAGCACTGAGAAACCCTGGGCTGCATCAGTGCAGGTTTGGCCAACAGGGTGGTCATCTCTCACTGCTAATTCTTGGTGACACCCTGTGTGGCCGCAGCACTGCAGAGGCTGGCGGGGTCCTCTGAGCTCCTAGGACCCATTCCTGTCCCCCCAGGTGGTTCCGTGGTCCTGCGTGGCCGCAGCACTGCAGAGGCTGGCAGTGTCCTCTGAGCTCCTAGGACCCAATCCTGTCCCCCCAGGTGGTTCCGTGGTCCTGCGTGGCCGCAGCACTGCAGAGGCTGGCAGTGTCCTCTGAGCTTCTAGGACCGGCTCCTGTCCCCCAGGTGGTTCCGTGGTCCTGCGTGGCCGCAGCACTGCAGAGGCTGGCAGTGTCCTCTGAGCTCCTAGGACCCAATCCTGTCCCCCCAGGTGGTTCCGTGGTCCTGCGTGGCTGCAGCACTGCAAAGGCTGGCAGTGTCCTCTGAGCTTCTAGGACCAGCTCCTGTCCCCCAGGTGGGTCTGTATGTTGCTCTGGAGAACGGCCACGGCTGCACCATCATGCAGTTCAGCTGCACCTCTGCTGTATGTTCCTGCATTGGGCCTGAATCTGAAGTTTGGAGGCAGCGTCTTCCACTAAGCATGCTCCTGGGAGACACCAGGTGATCCAGCCTTGGGGGGTCACTGCCTGCTGTGACCATTGGGAGGCAGCTCAATGCTGTAATTTGTAGCTGTTAAGGCATTCTCAAGGGCAATTTTGACTCTATGAGATTATTACCTGTGATTATTTGGTACCTAACTCCCTAGAAAACATGATTCTGAAGGAGTGAAGCATTTATTAGGTACCCAGGGCACACCTGGATACCCTGATGAGCGCTTGCAGGGTGTATGGAAAACAGACATGAGGCCTGTTCCCCTCCTGCGCATGGACTCCAGCCATGCCCCGTGGGCCACCCTGTGCTAAAGCAGAAATTGTGCCTCAGGAAGGAGGGACTTGAGGAGGGGTGGCGAGGTGGTGCTGGGGCAGGTGGTCACAGGCAGGTGGTCGTGGGCAGGTGATCACGGGCAGGTGGTCGTGGGCAGGTGGTCATGGGCAGGGGGTTGTGGGCGGGTGGTCACGGGCACACAGTGCCAGTGCAGATGATCATGGGCAGGCCATCATGGGCAGGCGTGTTCAGCAGCCTGGAGGGTGCAGGCAGGAGGGGTGGGCTTTCTGGAGGAAACGAGACTTTGGGACCCGGCCTCTGCTCTGCCAAGCCTCTCTCTCATGCATCAAATCCAACGCCACAGCCTGGCTACCTCAGCCCTTGAGTTTCAGGATGGTTTCTCAGAACTGAATGTGGTCACATGCAGGCCATTTGTGCCATGCACACGCGTGTGCTTCCAGCTCCATCTGTGATGGCTGCGGCAAAGAGGGGGAGCCATTTGAGGGTCTTTTTGCAGTTTTCATGAGTGTCCTGCTTCAAGACCCAAACACACGTGAAATGTGACCCCACACGCTTGGGAACACATGGCCTCATCTGGAGGAACTGGCTGGAGAGGAGGGACCGTGTCTGCTTGGAGAGGTTGGGCTTCACAGGTGTCCAACAAAGACTGGGGGACCCTGACAGCCAAAAGAAACTAGGAGCAGCCCCATTTCACACGTGGGGGCTGGCAGGCTGGTGGAGTATGACGAGTCGTGTCGATGAGGAGGCCCAGGGGCTGGCTGGGGCCGATGCGGGAACCAGGGAGGCTGGGATTGGTGATGTCTGTGGGGACCGTAAAGGACTCAGCTATTGCTCTGCGTCAAGTGGCCTCCTGGGGACACGGCTGCATGTTTTAGCTCGAGGGCACAAGGGTTTGTTGGAGAGCTGGGTAAGCTGGGGTCTGCCGGGACGTGGCCACCATGCTCACCGCAGGAGGTCCTGGTCCTCACCCAGTGGACGCCTCCAGCACCAGGTCCTCCCACCAGCCAGGCCTGCCCAGCTGAGCCTCCCCAGGCAGAAGCTGAGTTATGTTTTCAACCAGGGCCTTAAAGAAGCCGGGACAGTTAGGAAACAGCATTTACGCAAAGGATTGATTCAATTATGCAGAGCAGGAAACATCAGCCAAGGGGCTGAAACCCAAAATTCCACCCCACCGAGAGGCTCCCTGAGCCTGGGCTGACTGAAAGCCACGAGCTCCGGCGGAGCAGGTTCTGCGTCCAAACGTGGAGCCCGGCCAAGCTGCTGCAAGCCCGAGGCTTTCCGGGCGGCCCGGCGCAGCCACGGTGCTGCCGTCCCCAGCAGCTGCAGGAGATCCCCGCGGCTTTCCCTCAGGGTCCGGAGCCGCCTCCCCAGCCCTCCTCGTGCAGGGAGAAGAAGGCAAGGAGTTCTGGGAACTCGCCCGACCCGAGCGCTCTGCTCGGGCTTCCAGGAAAATGCAACGGGGAACCGCCGGTTCCGGGGCACCCGGTGTCCGCAGAGGACCCTGTGGAACCTACGCTGCCTCCCGGAAGAACACGCTCCCGTCCAGCAAACGCCGAGCGCACTGACGGGAAAGAATGAGTCAAAAAAAGAAATGCAAAACCACTGAGGGAATTCCTGGGAAGCGGAGCCAGACCAAGCCTGTCTGTCAGGGTCCCTGGAAGTCACCACCTCTGGTGATGATGAGGAGTGAGGATAAGTGTGACCCCATTGTCCACCTCGACCAGCATCTGGGTCTAGAAATCTAGGAGAAGGACTGAGATGCTGCTGCTTGGTGGGGGATGGGATTGCACTCTGAGGACAAGCCACGGACTGATTCCGCGTTCATTTTAGGAAGAAATGTCAGTTAAAATCATCGTGACGGGTGTCATTTATTAGGCCCTTTAGAAGTACTATATACTGGGTTAATCTCCGTACACACATCACCCTCTTCGGGCTTACAATGACTCAATAAAGTAGGTGGTTTCATTGTCCCCATTTCACAGAGAGGAAAACAGAGACTCAGATGTGCAGGAACCTGTTGAGTGACTCGGCCATCTGACACCAGAATCTCAGGGGTGCGGGGCCAGGCCGCCTGGCTGGGGGATGCTGGCTTCCAGCCATCGCATTGCCCCTGTGCTCAGGGGACCCTCCACCCTGAGCTGAGCCTCACCAGATGTGGGATTCCTGAAGATGTAAACAGCCTCTTCCTGGTGGTCACGCAGTTGGCCGCAGCTCCGGCTGAGTCACGCGGGCAGAGCTGGAACACTGTGCTCCCTTCCTCTTTTGCAAACAGGAGGCTGTGGTGGTGTCTCAGGGCCCGCTCTGCTCCTTCCCAAGTGTGAGAGCAGAAAGCCCACCCCGGACCCCAGGACCTGCCCCCCACGGCGCGCCCCAAGGACACCAAAGCTCCACCCCCTGCACCAGCACCCAAAGGCTTTGATTGTGCCTCATCTTTACCACCAAAGGGGCCTCAGTGGGGCTGCTGCATTCCGTGGGTACTCGTGGCCAACGTGTGGCCCCATCTCTGCTTCTGTGATGTGGCTCTTCTGGGAGCACAAGCGCCTTGAGCTTCCTCCTCACCTTGGGCTCTTTTAGAAGCCCTGGCAGAGCTCTTGTGTTAAATACATACCCGTAAGGGAAAGCTCAGAAGCCCAAGCTCTGTCTTGAATCTTTGCTCAGCTTCACAGCCCAGCCAAGCTGACTGTTAATGAAGAAGTCAGGTCAAAATTTTAATTGCATAAACTTATTACCTTACAGGTCATATTGCTGGCAGATTCTTTGAGAAAGGATTGAAGTCATGCCTGTCCCTGGGCAGGCCATGTAGAGCCTATTCTCAAAGGTGGCCAGAATGTTAGAGCAGAAATGACAGTTTTTATCTACTGTCTTAGTCTGTTCCTACTGCTATAACAAAATATCTGAGCCTGGGTAATTTATCAAGAACCAGAAGCTATTTCCTAGTGTTCTGGAGGCTGGGAAGTCCAAGGCAGGGGCACTGGTGTCTGGCAAGGACCTTCTTGCTAGGTGCTCAGTTGCACACTCCCTTCAACCTTCAGCTTTTCTGTGAGGACACTGAGCCCAGTCATGAGGGTGGGACCCCCAAAGCCACACCCTACAGTATTGTTGCTTTGGAGATTCAGTTTCAACATGAATCTTGGAGGGGCCCCGCCATCGTTCAAATCACGGCAGCTAACAAACTGGCAAAGCTTTTTCTTTAGGAACAATATTCCCATGGCTAGCAAAGGCCTGGGCAGGCCTCTCCATCTGCTTCACGGGGGATTGGCTCCCCCCTCTCTGGGAAGTAACTGTCAACACATTTCCCAGATTCTTAAAGTGTGCAAACTTTTGCCCAGTGGTCACTGTAGGGTGAGGAGTCGGGGAGGGTGTAAGGATATGAGCTGTTCATTGTGATGTGCTTCCTAAGAGGGAAACATTGAAATAACGAAGAGGAATATCTAAATAAATTATGGTACACTGATATGATGACATGGGGTCATGAAAATGCTGAGACCTGTGGGAAGAGGTTTGGCCACACAGTGCATCAGGCCGGCGTGGCTCGGGGCCAGCCCTCCTTCAACTCTGTGTGGCCTTGGGAGAGCTGGTAACTTATTTATGCCACAGGCCCTCACTGGCCAAGTGAGGATAGAAATCACGCTGCCTCACAGGACAGTCAGTAAATACCCAGCCCCCACCCCATGCCTGGCATGCACCATGCACTATTATCAGGAATTGTCAATAAAAGCAGCCCATGAAGCTCAGATGTGCTTCTATGTAATACAGACCACACGCTCGCACACATTAGGAGATTGCACCCACAGTATTGTACCGGCAGCTCTAGGTGCAGGTCGGGAGTGGCACTCGTAGTCACTTCTGCGTGGAAGGGTTGGGGAAGGTTTCCAAGGCTCCTCGTGACACATATGATTTTGTTTTTCTGCAATGGGCATCTTTTGCAATAAAAAAATCAATATTAGCTCTTGTGAGAAACATGAAACACACAGCACATGTAGATTCACCCACATGGCTTCATGCCCATATCCAACACCCCTTCAGGAAACCCTTTCTCAAAAAATCCCGAAATTTGCCGGTGGTGGTCTGCAGCATTTCCTCTTACTCACACAGCAATCAGCGTCCGCCTCGTGTTTGCCACTATTTCCAGATTAGTACTTTTTCCCTGAGTCACTTTAATAATTGTAAGCAAACTAAAAATAAGGTGGTTTCTTCCTTTTTTTTGTTTTGGTTTATTTTCTTTCTGTTTTTCTTCCTCCCCTCCCTCCTTCCTTCCCTTCCCTACTTCCAACTATGCACAGTTTTTCTATAATCATAAAATACTGACTGAGAAAAGGAGTAGAGAAAGCGTTTTTTCTCTGTGGCCTGTGAACACAGGGCGTGATGGATCTGTGCACTGCCACATTCCGAGTGAAGACCAGCACCCTGCATTTGCAGCAGTGAATTTCCTCAGCGATGAAGCCACATAGAGACAGCCACAGTCTGCCTATCACTTGGGGGTGAGAATCCGGCTTCTGACTCTCATAGGTCTCCTCACCTGCAGCCATGCACACACCCGGCAAAGAGCTGGCCCCACAAAGTTAACTCTGAGCCCAGTGAGGGAGATGTCCTGGCCCAGTGGAGGGGCTCCCTGGGGTTAACTCAGAGTCTTGTGAGGGAGATGTCCTAGCCCAGTGGAGGGAAATGTCCAGACCCAGTGGAGGGGGGGGATGTGCGGACCCAGTGGAGGGGGATGTCCGGACCCAGTGGAGGGGGATGTCCGGACCCAGTGGAGGGGAAATGTCCAGACCCAGTGAAGGGGGGATGTCCGGGCCCAGTGGAGGGGGATGTCCAGGTCCAGTGGAGGGGTGTGTCCAGACCCAGTGGAGGGGGATGTCCAGATCCAGTGAAGGGGGATGTCCGGGCCCAGTGAAGGGGGATGTCCAGGCCCAGTGAAGGGGGGGATGTCTGGACCCAGTGGAGGGGGGGATGTCCGGACCCAGTGGAGGGGTGTGTCCAGGTCCAGTGGAGGGGTGTGTCCAGGTCCAGTGGAGGGGGATGTCCAGGTCCAGTGGAGGGGGGGGGATGTCCGGACCCAGTAGAGGGGGGATGTCCAGGTCCAGTGGAGGGGTGTGTCCAGACCCAGTGGAGGGGGATGTCCAGGTCCAGTGGAGGGGGATGTCCAGGTCCAGTGGAGGGGGATGTCCAGGTCCAGTGGAGGGAAATGTCCGGGCCCAGTGGAGGGGGATGTCCGGGCCCAAGGGAGGGAGATGTCCGGGCCCAGTGGAGGGGGATGTCTGGGCCCAGTGGAGGGGTGGGTCCGGGCCCAGTGGAGGGGCCCCCCCCCAGGAAGGAGCATTGTCTTCTTGCCTGAGAAGCACTTAGACAAGCACTTGGCTTAGTGTCAGAATGGAGAAGAACATTCTTTTAATGGAAAGTTAAATGGGAGCTAAACCCAGGGCATTTCTCATTTGCTCAGATGTGTCCAGAAGCTGAAGTGCACGTAGGGCCTGTCCTCCCTCACAGAAGGCACCATACCATCCACTGCAGTGATCACACAGCCCGTGTTGTCCACACGCCCACTTCAGGGACCACACACCCCGTGCTGCCCACACGTCCACTGCAGGGACCCCCTCCCTCTGCTGTCCACACCAGCCACTATAAGGACCACACACCCCGTGCTGCCCACACGTCCACTGCAGGGCCCACACAGCCCGTGCTGTCCACACCATCCACTACAGGGACCACACACCCTGTGTTGTCCACACATCCACTACAGGGACCACACACCCTGTGCTGCCCACACTATCCACTGTAGGGACCACACACCTCATGCTGTCTACACTGTCCACTGCAGGGACCACATACCCCATGCTGCCCATGCTGTCCACTGCAGGTGACCACACACCCTGTGCTGCCCGCCCCTGTCCTGGGTAGACCCGTTGTCTATGGCTGTAGAGGAAATGGAAGCCATGCATCCCTTAGACATACGTGGGCTTCAAGGATTGCCAGGTGGAAATTAAAGCCCCATCACGTGACCCTTGTGTGAATGGCAATGTCTGAACCATTCAACAGGGTTCAAGGACAGAAGCCTGCTCGGGGTGTCTAGAGCAGGAGGAAGCCACATTGAAAAGGCTGAGTTTGAGTCTTGCACCAGCTGGCCCTCAAGGGTCATGCACAGATGGGCATCACTCTTTATGCTCACGAGTAAGTGTGTCCTTGCCAAAGTCCTGTCTGTAACTCGGAGTCCAGTTCTGTGGGAAATGCTGCCGACCTGTGTGTTAGGCAGAGTTTAGGAGCTTGAACTCTGGGTGCCAGGACAGGAAAGCCGAGACATTGATCCAGGATTGCTTTCTTCTCTTGCTGTCCTGGGATTAAGGCTCCAAAGAGCAGACCCTGGTCACAAAACATCACAAAGACCAAAAGTAGCAACTCAGCCAAACTCCATCTGCCTCTGCCACTTGATGCCACTGGGATTCTGTGTCACTTCAAGTTCTTGACTTTGTGCAGTGCTGGGAGTCAGGTGTTAGCCAGACAGTGCCACGTGCATTCTTTCATGTCGCTGGCTTCCCAGTCGTGCTCAGGGTGCTTTCCCACTAGACTAGCAGGGATGACACAGGTCCCACTGAGACACAGGAGCCCACAGGTCCAAAGTCCCCAGAAGCAGCCATAGCACCAGGGAGACCTGAAAGGAATGCTTCGAGGACCAGGAAGAAATGACGGAGGCAAGAGGGAACTTGGGCTCTGTGGAACGTGGCCTCCCATGTGCAGGCTCCTGGAGCACAGGTCCCCAGAACATGGGGCTCCATGGACACAGCTTCGTGGATGCATGTTCCATGGACATAGGCTCTGTGGAATGTGGCCTCCCATGTGCAGGCTCCTGGAGCACAGGTCCACAGAACATGGGACTCTGTGGACACAGTTTCATGGATGCATGTTCTGTGGACACAGGCTCTGTGGAACGTGGCCTCCTGTGTGCAGACTCCCTGGAGCACAGGTTCCCTGGAACATGGGACTCTGTGGACACAGGTTCATGGATGCAGGTTCTGTGAACACAGACTGTGGAACATGGGGCCTCCTGCATGCAGGCTCCCTGGAGCACAGGTTCCCTGGAACTTGGTGCTCTGTGGACACAGCTTCATGGATACAGGTTCTGTGGACGCAGGCTATGTGGAATATGGGTCTCCTGCGTGCAGGTTCCCTGAAGCACAGATTCCCTGGAACACGGGGCTCTGTGGACACAGCTTCATGGATGCAGGTGTTGTGAACACAGACTCTGTGGAACAGGGGCCTCCTGCATGCAGGATCCCTGGAGCAGATTCCCTGGAACATGGTGCTCCGTGGACACAGCTGTGTGGATGCAAGTTCTGTGGACACAGGCTATGTGGAACAGGGGGCCTCCTGCATGCAGGATCCCTGGAGCAGAATCCCTGGAACATGGTGCTCCGTGGACACAGCTTTGTGGATGCAGGTTCTGTGGACACAGGCTATGTGGAACATGGGCCTCCCATGTGCAGGTTCCCTGGAGCACAGATTCCCTGGAACATGGGGCTCCATGGACATAGCTTTGTGGATGCAGGTTCTGTGAAGACAGGCTATGTGGAATGTGGGCCAGCCCTCTCACTTAGCCACAGTGGCCACCTTTCAGCTGGGGACATGCATCTGGCAGCAGGCTCTGGCCTCCAAGTTTGGCTGTGGTTAGTTAGGACCACAGACATGTTCTCTTACCTTGTGTGAGCTGCAGCCACAGCTCAAGGGCTCCTGCACGAAGTGCTGGGTGAGCAGTGTGCAGATCCAAGCTCAGGGACCTCCTTCCCAGTGCAACCTGGGTGCGCCCCTCCAGATGGCTCCTTACCCTGAAATGAAGGCAGTGCTGCCAATTCATCATCACTGTGCCGATTTTGAACTACTTGTTTTCTTGCAAAATAATGTTCAGTGTTTACTGAGCCTGTTATATGCCAGGCATAGTGACAAGCACTTTATACCTGACTTTTCCAGCCCCTGGGTGGACACCTTCACTTGTGCCTCCTTTGGGGGAACTGGCCAGTGGAGATCCAGGCTCTATCACAGGTTGTAGGTCTGGACCACATCAATGCTCCCTTGCCCCATCTATTCTCACCTGTGTGAAAGACGGCCCACCTGACTCGGATCTGGGTGTTCAGTCACCGACGAAGGCAATGCTGTTAGAGCGACACCCTGCTCAGACCTAGACATTGCTGTTTGGGACGCGGCATGGTGGAAACCGCCCCTGCGTGGTGTTGCAGAGAGAAGGGAGCAGCCCCCGCGTGGAGGGTCCTTCACGCCCAGCTCTGCCCTCGTTGCAAAATCTTCTCTGCAGGGACAAGTCTGTCCTGTGTGGAGGGACCCAGGAGCCTCTTCTACCGCAGCGTTTATATAGTGGATCTGAACCAGACAGGCATGAAGTCATGCAGGGCTGGAGAAGTTTTCAGTGGCAGGGCTATTGAGACTGTATATATGTGACCCGGGATGAGGGGGGTGATGTCTGAATGCAAACGCCAAGAAAAAAGGTCGACTTTGATTTCTGACATGTGGATGCTCTGGCTGCAGCCCCTGACAGCGCCTGTCCCCACTCAAGGACAGCAGCGTCTAGCCAACGGGACCCTGTGTTCCAATGGGACTGCTGGCATTTTTCTGGATCTTGTTGCTCCGTGACACCTGTTTGAAGAGCTGGCTGATTTGACAAACGTGTTAATAAGGGACATCAGATTGTTCTGCCATCCCCGCACCAAGGACACACAAAGAGCCATCTCCCTTCGGCCAGACCTTGAGTCTCTGAGGCTGGCTCGGAGTAGGGGGTCATTTGTGTTCGTTCCTCCAGCCAAGTGGCCAACTGAGCTGAACCGAGCCAAATCTCATGAATTTTGAGTAAATTTTCTTCTTTGGTAGACATTACTATGGTTTTTAGTTGTATTACGTGAAGTCTAAACTTCACAGACTATGAAAAGGGGATTTTTATCACAATATTTTGGCTGATTATGAAATCAAAATAATGTAGCACTGAGAGAAATCGTGGCTCCGATTTCACTCCTGAAGTTGTAAATGCAGCGTAAACACGTCCTCCGAAAAGGAATTTGGAAGACGGAGGAGACTCCAGTGAACAGTTTGCAAACTGGGAAGATGCAGCCACTGGTGTAAAGCAAACGTGCCCTGGAGAACAAGGTGCCAGTTTTTTTTTTTTTTTTTTTTTTTTTTGAGACGGAGTCTTGCTCTGTCGCCAGGCTGGAGTGCAGTGGCACAATCTCGGCTCACTGCAAGCTCCACCTCCTGGGTTCAAGCGATTCTTCCGCCTCAGCCTCCCGAGTAGCTGGGACCACAGGCATGTGCCACCACGCCCGGCTATTTTTTGTATTTTTAGTAGAGACGGGGTTTCACCATGTTGGCCAGGATGGTCTTGATCTCTTGACCTTGTGATCCGCCCGCCTCGGCCTCCCAAAGTGCTGGGATTACAGGCAGGAGCCACCGGGCCTGCCCGGGAAGGTTCTGGTTTTAAAGCAAAAGCTCCTACCCAGGTTTCAGTCAGGTCTGCTATGAAAATGAAGGATTGAAACTTGCTTAGTTCTGGTTGGTCAAGGCAGCTGAGTTCTGATTGGTTGATAGCCCCTGAGTCTTGATTTGGCCAAGGCCAGTGAGCTCTGATTGGTTGGTTCAGGTGAGCCCAGAAAGGCCCCCAGGTGCAAGGGTGTGGTTTTGGGGGAACTCTGGGTGTGTGTAACCTAGAGTCAGCAAACGGCTGCTGGGCTCTATTCTTAGCCACTCAGGATCCACCTTGAAGGACAGGCTCGCTCAGCTTCACAGCTGTTCCCAGGAGTGGCCGTCTCTCCCCCGGCAACACCTGCTCTTATCCTGGGCTAGAATCACATTAATGCTTATTCTTATAGTTTAGGGTCTAAACTATAAGAATAGGGTCTTCCCAATGGCCCGGACAGATGGATGTGTTATCACTTCCTTTTTATTCAGACAAGAAAATGGAGGCTTCAAGAAGGTAAATTGCTCAAATTCCTGTTTAATAAGTAGCACTGGGATTTAACCCTCAGAGCTAACAGCAAAGCATTTTAGACCCTAAACTCTGTAAAATATTTGAAGAGATTTATTCTGAGCCAAATGTGAGTGACCATGGCCCGTAACACAGTCCAGGTCCTGAGAACGTGAGCCCAGGGTGGTCAGGGTGCAGCTTGGATTTACACACTTCGGGGAGCCATGAGACATCAACCAAATACATTTGAGAAGTACGTGGATGTGTGTTAGGGTTAGGGTTAGGGTTAGGGTTAGGGATGGCAGGGACATGGAGGGATGACAGGGACACGGAAGGACAGCGGGAACATGAGGGACAGAGGGAACATGGAGGGATGACAGGGACATGGAGGGACTGCAGGGACTCAGAGGGACAGCAGGGACATGGAGGGACAGCGGGGACACAGAGGGATGACAGGGAGGCAGAAGGACAGCAGGGACTCGGGGGGACAGGGGGACACGGCACCCAGCAGGGACTTGGGGGACATTGGGGACCTGGCACCCCAGCAGGGACTCAGAGGGACAGCAGGGACATGGAGGGACAGCGGCGACACAGAGGGACGACAGGGAGACAGAACAGCAGGGACTTGGGGGACAGTGGGGACACGGCACCCAGCAGGGACTCGGGGGACAGTGGGGGACATGGCACCCCAGCAGGGACTTGGCATCACCTTTGTGGCATTCTTGCCAATAGTGCATCACTTCAGTCCAATTGGACAGACCAGATAGTCGGCAAAATAACTGCTCAACAGTCTTCCAGTGTGTCAAGGTCCAGAAGACAAGGGAGCAGCCACAGCAGCAGGAGGCCAGGGCTCAGGGCACCTGGACCCATCGGGCCCCCTGGATGGACCCTGGAGCAGAAGCCAGGCCCACGTGGAAATGCTGTGAGCTTTACGTGAAGTCCGTCGGTTTAACGAAAAGCGCTGAGTGAATGTGAGTGTCCTGATTCTGGCAGCCGTGCTGGGGCCAAGGGGCTAACTCAGGGAGGCTGACTGTGCTGTGTCAGGAGGGCTGTGTTATTTTTGTGACTCTTCTGTCAGACTAAAATTAGTTAAAAGTAAAAGGCTAAAAAAAAATAAAGAACATGTGTGGCATCATTCAGAATAGTTTGCACGTCAGCTAGAAACTGAAGGATGGATTTCCAGAGCCTGGCTGGGGCAGGGGCGGGAGGTGAGCTCCCCCACATCTTTCCGAGGGTCAGTCTCCTGATTCACGAACACCAGGTGCACAGGGCGTGAGCCAGGGTGTTCACTTCCTGGTTCCACTTGATGCGCAAGCTGGAATAATTCGTGGGGTTTGTGGATGTCCAGTGACCCGAGCGCCCCCTCAGACCCACCACGTCCGTCCACATCCTTTGGGGTGGGAACAAAGCTTTCAGATTTTTGTCATAAAGGACAGTGGCTTGTGTGATCGTGTTTTATAAAATACTCCTTCACTCTTTCAGAAAATTTGCTACAGGATAACTTCCCAACTTATTTTCAGGAGTATAACTGTCGTGTAAAATGTTGCCAGTTGGAGGCCACCAGGACCAGCCCTCTGCCACGCACGGATTTAGGAGTGCGCCCCTGTCCACAGTCAACAGTGAGCTCAGGCCGGGCTTTCCTGGTGGTCAGGGTGGTGTCTGTGTACACCCCTGGCACAGCGGGGAAGTGGGACCCACGTGCTGATGATTAATCTTACCTTCGCCCCCACCGCAGCCATCCTCCCAGGGAACGCCCTCCCTTCCCAGCAATTATGCAGCTCTCATCCTCCTGACCCGTCTCCCCCTCCGCAGCCCTGAGGGCAGGGATCTACCTTATTTATGTCTCACATGGAGAAGGTGCTTAATACTGACCTTCACCCTTTCAGCAAGTTTCTAAGCAGAGACATGCAGAGCTTTCTGCTTTCACATTTGAACTAGTGGGCACAGCCAAACTCCAGGTCTCTGGAAGGACATGTGGGTGTGCTAGGTGCCCAGGACAGCACAATGTCCGGCTTGTCCTGAGGGCCATCTGCAGGAAGCACCAGTGGCAAGGGCTGAGGGTGCCGTGGGTGTCCCCATCCCTCACTGGTGTCCAGTTCACATGGGAACAGCTTGAGCACCCCCTTCCCCCACCCCCCTCCCCCCGTGACAGCGCGGGAGCGGCCGGAAGCTGACTCTGGGTGGACACTCAGAGCACAGACCATCTCGCCAGCTGGTCCCTGCTACCATGAAGGTGCCAGATTCTGGGTCATGCTTTTGGAATGGAGTGTTTTAATTGAGATATTTAGCTAAGATAAACAAGCTTTTTGTAATGTCTTGTTTGCTGGAAAATTAGGAAATTGAAAAGCTTGGAGGGTGGGCACGTGAGAGAATTGCAAAAGCGAAACCGAACCTTAGTAGGAGCTGAGGGGTGGGTGTGAGAGGAGCAGCCCCTGGGAAGTGTGCTCTGGGCGGGGTCTGCTGGTCCTGGTTCCTGGGAGGTGTGTCTGGGCACAGGCTACAGGTCCTGGTCCGTGGGAGGCATGCCTGGGTGGGAGCTGCAGGCCCTGGTCCCTGGGAGGCGTGCCTGGGTGGGGGCTGCAGGCCCTGGTCCCTGGGAGGCGTGCCTGGGTGGGGGCTGCAGGCCCTGGTCCCTGGGAGGTGTGTCTGCGTGGGGGCTGCAGGTCCTGGCCCCTGGGAGAACTGTCTGCGTGGGGGCTGCAGGCCCTGGCCCCTGGGAGACCTGTCTGGGTGGGGGCTGCAGGTCCTGGCCCCTGGGAGACCTGTCTGGGTTGGGGCTGCAGGCGCTGGTCCCTGGGAGACCTGTCTGCGTGGGGGCTGCAGGTCCTGGCCCCTGGGGAGACCTGTCTGGGTGGGGCTGCAGGTCCTGGCCCCTGGGAGACCTGTCTGGGTGGGGCTGCAGGCCCTGGCCCCTGGGAGACCTGTCTGGGTGGGGGCTGCAGGTCCTGGCCCCTGGGAGACCTGTCTGGGTTGGGGCTGCAGGCCCTGGTCCCTGGGAGACCTGTCTGGGTTGGGGCTGCAGGCCCTGGTCCCTGGGAGACCTGTCTGGGTTGGGGCTGCAGGCCCTGGCCCCTGGGAGACCTGTCTGGGTGGGGGCTGCAGGTCCTGGCCCCCTGGGAGACCTGTCTGGGTGGGGGCTGCAGGTCCTGGCCCCTGGGAGACCTGTCTGGGTGGGGGCTGCAGGCCCTGGCCCTGGGAGACCTGTCTGGGTGGGGGCTGCAGGTCCTGGCCCCTGGGAGACCTGTCTGGGTTGGGGCTGCAGGCCCTGGTCCCTGGGAGACCTGTCTGGGTTGGGGCTGCAGGCCCTGGTCCCTGGGAGACCTGTCTGGGTTGGGGCTGCAGGCCCTGGCCCCTGGGAGACCTGTCTGGGTGGGGGCTGCAGGTCCTGGCCCCTGGGAGACCTGTCTGGGTTGGGGCTGCAGGCCCTGGTCCCTGGGAGACCTGTCTGGGTTGGGGCTGCAGGCCCTGGTCCCTGGGAGGTGTGTCTGCGTGGAGGCTGCAGGTCCTGGCCCCTGGGAGACCTGTCTGGGTGGGGGTTGCAGGTCCTGGGCCAGGTCAGGAGCTGGGATGTCCCGCTGGGACCCTGGCAGGTAGTAATGGTGAAGATGACCCAGAAGAGCTGAAAGATGATTCTCTGGTGCTCTGGCAGAGGGGAGGGATAAAGGAGTAGCAGAGGATACCGTGAGGCTGGGGCTCTTGGTGGAGATGCCTGGGAGATTTTGAATGTCCCAGAGCACATGGGGCAGGCTGAGAAAATTTCCAGGTGTTCCTTTCACCTCACACTCAAAATACCTGACTTTCAAACTCAGAGTTAAACTCTAACAAAAATTAAACAAGCACACGTTTCCCCAGAATGTTCTGTGAACGCTCAGAAGTTCTGGAAGGGAGTGAAGTTTCTGTCCATGTGTTAGTGGGGGCAGGCTGTATGATACGAGCTGGATTTATGTCCCACCCAAACCTCATGCCGAGCTGTAGTCCCCAGTGTTGAGGAGGGGCCTGGTGGGAGGTGACTGGCTCATGGGGTGGATTTCCCCCTTGCTGTTCTCATGACAGTGAGTGAGTTCTCAGGAGATCTGGCTGTTGTAAAGTGTGTGGCACCTCAGCCTTCGCTCTCTCTTTTCTCCTGCTCTGGCCTCATAAGTGATACCAGCTTCCCCTTTGCCTTCTGCCATAACCGTAAGTTTCCTGAGGCCTCCTCAGAAGCAGAAGCCTGTACAGCCGGTGAAACTGAGCCAATTAAACCACCTTTCTTTGTAAGTGACCCTTATAAGGTAGTTCTTTATAGAAATGAGAGAATGGAATAATACGAAATTGGTATCAGGAGTGGAGTGGGACATCGCTATAAGGATATCTGAAATGTGGAAGCAGCTTTGGACCTGGGTAATGGGCAGAGGGTGGAAGAGTGTGAAAAACTCAGAAGAAGACAGGAAGGTGAGTGAGTTTGGAACTTCCTAGAGATTTGTTAAATTGTTGTGACCAAAATGCTGAAGGTGATGTGGACAGTGATGTCCAGGCTGAGTTGGTCTCAGATGGAGATGAGGAACGTGTTGGGAACTGGAGTAAAAGCCACTCTTGCCATGCTTTAGCAGAGACACTGGAGGCATTGTGCCCCTGCTCCAGGGATCTGTGGAACTTTGAACTTGAGAGTGATGATTTAGGGTGTCTAGTGGAAGAAATTTCTAAGCAGCAAAGTGTTCAATATTTGGCCTGGCTGCTTCTAAAAGCCTATGCTCATTTGCATAAACAAAGAAATGATCTGAAATTGGAACTTAAATTTAAAGGAAAAGCAAAGCATCACATTTTGGAAAGTTTGCAGCCTGGCCATGTGGTAGAAAGAAAAACCCATTTTCTAAGAAAGAATTCAAGCTGGCTGCAGAAATTTGCATAAGTAAAGAAGAGCCAAATGTTGATAGCCAAGAAGACAGGGAGAATGCTGCAAAGGCATTTCGGAGACCTTCATGGCAGCACCCCTCATCACAGGCTCAGAGGCCTGGGGAGAGAATGATTTTGTGGGTCAGGCCCAAGACCCCACCACCCTGCACAATCTCGGGAAGTGATTCTTGTGTCCCAGCTGCCCCAGCTCCAGCCATGGCTAAAAAGGCCCCAGGTACACCACTGCTCCAGAAATTCCAACCTGTAATCCTTGGCAGTTTCCACGTGTTGTTAAGCCTGTGGGTGCGCAGAGGGCAAGAGCTAAGGCTTGAGAGCTCCTGCCTAGATTTCAGAGGATGTAGGGAAACTCCTGGGGTGTCCAGGCAGCAGTCTGCTGCAGGGCCGGAGCCCTCATGGAGAACCTCTACTAGGGCAGAGAGGAGGGGAAATGTGATGTTGAAACGTGAAGCGGGGGGACATTAAAACCCACGCTGTGCTTCCTCCGTGGCCCAGCAGAGCTCACAGTCTGTGGTCAGTACTCTCCCGTCAGAAAGGAGTGCTGGTCAGTGTTCATGCCAAAATCAGAAAAGAGAGGGGTGACATCAGGTTGGCTGAAAGCAGCGTGGTCTCTTCCGAAGGGGCTGGATTCTGAGTAGCCCTCAGGGAAGAAAGCTTAATGGTACTTAGTGAGGGAGGGTATCACGAAGCATGTCTGACCTCCCATCCTGTCATGGCTGCAAACTCAGTTTGCAAGCTTTCTTGGGGGTCCCTATGGCCAAGAGGGGGTTATTTCAGTTGGTTGGGGAACTTAGAATTTTACTTTTATTCCTTATAATCATAAATTATTCCATGTAAATTGACAGTGGCTATAAGGAAGCTGAGAGAAGCCGACAAGTACTAAAAAGAATCACAGCAGTTCTGCAAATGACTCTCACGATGTCTCTAAGTTGCATCCATTTAGCAAGATGCCTACGTAACGTGTCAATCATTTAGCACGATGCCTACACAACATGTCAATCACTTAATACGATGCCTACATAACACGTCAATCATTTAGCAAGATGCCTGCATAACATGTCAAGCCGTCCCTCACATCCCATGGACAAAAAGGGAAATAGAAGAGTGGTTGTAGTCACTCTGCCTTTTGCTGACTGTGAATATGAGCTGTCACACCATCCATGTGCTGTTTGCAAAGAGCTTCAGACATGTCTCAAAGTCCCTCACACCATTTGGGAACAAAATATGATCTCTAGGAAAGTGGATATTTAAACCTCTGAATAGAAATATTCTAAACTTTGGATCATAAAAGTCGTTTGCAGACATATTACATGAAAGTAATTTCCTTTTTAAACATACACTCAGTCCTTAAACAAAACAGAATATAGTAGTTTGCTTCAAATGTATTGACAAGTCATGGGTTTTTCTTACATTTACTTTGAAAGCAGAGGAAAGTGCATACAACACTTGCCAAATGAGGAAATCATAGGACTATTTTTAAAGACCGCATGTAAGTGAACCTTGTAATGCATACTTCAACCATAGATAACTTTAAATACATTATTTATTACTTAAGATGTGTTTGTTTTCACACACCACTAAAAATCAATGCACTTTCATTATCCATCACAAGAGGTTACGGCTCTGAAGAGAGCCCGTGGGGAAAAGCCCCGGCAGGCGGGTGAGGGCCTGGCCAACCCCAACCTCTCAGCCTCCATGTTTCCAGCCTGTGCCCATCACCTGGTCACGTGTCAAGGCAAGCGTTCTCCGTGGCAGATGCCATGGTGAGATGGCATGTTACATCTCCAGCGTGGTGATCTGTGCCAGCAGCCGGACTCTTGACTGGCCTTCTTTGTTTAAAGCCATATCCCTGGCCGACAGGCTGAGAAAATTTGTCACCTGGGCCCAAGCCTCTGCCTGCTCCTGGACCTCACCCTCCCTATGTGCTACAGACCTCGTGGACTGAATGGCGCCTCCAGTCCTATGCTGAAGTCCCAGCTCCCAGTGAGACTGTATTTGGAGTCAGGGCCTTTGGGTGCAGCAAGAGACCCTACGTCCAAATGCCCCTTCCCTCGTCCCTCTCTCCAGGAGCCCTTGGGCAGGGTTGGCTACACATCTGGAACTTGGAGGGAGGGATCTTTCCCTCAGAAGTGTGCAAACTTTCTTCCCCCAATTTCAATTTTGATTCTTGGAGGTGATTTGGGTGCAGAGGACTCTGAGACCACAGCTGCACTAGGAAGACCAGGTCAGGAGAGGCAAGTGGGGGCCCCAGGACGGCAACGCATCTCCGCATCTCCCTGGCAGAGACCCTTGGACGGAGCAGCCAGGGCCAACTTCCAGGCCTCCTCTGCTGGGGATTTGGTTTGTGACCTTGGACGAGAGGGTGGGCCTTCGCTCCCTATCTGGAGCGTGGTGAGACGGGAGTAGAGGTCTGAGGCCGCAGCATTGTAGAGTCAGGGCCACGGCCTCACCAGCCACAGCTGCCGGGGTGAGTGCGAGGGAACGGGGTGGAGGCAGTCTGCTGCTGTGGGCCTCTGGCAGTGTGAGAGGTTTCCAGTCGGACGTCCCCGGAGGTCCATCTGCTGCCAGTCCCTGTCTCCCTGCTGAGGCAGAGCAGAGGGCATGGGCTGCCCTTTTCTTCCAGCGACTTCTACGTGGTCAAACTCTCCCATCTGTTAGAACCTCGGCCCGACTTCCCCAGCGTCCTGCCCACGGCCACAGGTGTGCCCTCTGCGATGGGGTCTCCTTCTCCCAGCCGAGCCCTCATCAGCCTCAGTCTCAGCCTCCACGTTTGCCCCGTCACCTGGCTCGTGTGTCAAGGCAAAGCCAGGTCCGGCTGCTGGAACAAAGTTCCACAGAGTGGGCGACTTAGCAGAGATGAAGCCCTGGGCCCCGACGCTCACATCCCGTCTCGCCGGTGTCATCTGTGTGGCAGTGTCTCATATTGGTGGGTTGTGAACATGGCAAAGCTTGCTCCTGCCCCACTCCTAGGCTCTTCCATAGCCTGGGAAAAGCTGACCCAGGGCTCCCGCATGGACCCTTGTTTTCTTCTCGGGGCCACGCAGTGCAAGCTTCCACCCTTGTGGGCCCACGGCCTCTGCCATAGCCATGATCGTAGAGCGAAGGCAGCCACAGGCCACCCAAGGCCAGCGGGTTCCTTGGGCTCCACACAGCTTTAGAGTCCCGCCCCGTGAATTCCATCCCCTTTCCGTGTGTCATAAAAGACCGATCTTTTGCTTTTGTTTTTCCTTCAATCATTTACAAAGATAAAAATTATTCTTAATCTACAGGCCATATAAAAACAAGGGTCAGGCTGACTTTGGCCACAAGCCATGATCCAGAAAGGCCCGTAGAGAATCACAGCGCTGCTCGCCCCCAGCTCCTGAGACCTGGCTCCCTGAAGTTATGGGGTCAAATGCTCCTGCCCCATCTGAGGAGGCCGTGGACTCCCACAGCAGGGCCCGGAGACGCATCCCCATCATCAAGGCATCACAGACAAGTCTAGCCGGCATGCCCTGGGCTCTGTCTCCCCAAGGTTCTGAGGGCCCCCGTGGGGGATCCCCACCAGCCATAAAGATGGGAGCTTTTATTACAGATGGTACACGACGGCAGATTGCCAAGGAGGAAGCTGAGGCCGAGGGGAAAGGAGAGCCCTCCTCTCAGGAGACAGAAGTTTGCCTAGGTTGCTCTGAGCAGACAGCAGGGCCTTGAAGCCATCACCACCAGGCTCCAGAGTTCCCTCCTGCCCTGCAGTCCGCTGTGGCTGCAGTAGCTGCCCAGGAGAATCAGAGGAGATGAGCTGCCTGCCACGGGCAGGCCCCTAAAAGCCAGAAATGCCGTGAGGAGGCAGCTTGTAGAGAAGGAGATCTGGAGCCCACACCGCCAGCTCTAGGAAGCATCCCCCATGGAGATAGAGCCTGGGCCTCCTGCTCTAGGAAGGCCTCCCATCTAGATATGGCCTAGGCTGCCACCTCTAGGAAGACCTCCCATGGAGATAGAGCCTGGACCACCTGCTCTAGGAAGGCCTTCACACCCTCTGGAACTTTCCCTTAGCCCTTCCTGCTCCTGCTCCACCTACAGTGCTGTTCACCTCGCTGGGGCAGCAAGGCTGTGTTTTCTAAATGCTCAGCATTCTTCCCTGAGGGTTTCAGTGGGTGTGAGTTGTTAACTTGACTTCTAAAGCACTCAGAACAACTCCCATTGATCATAGCTGAAAGCAGCTATGATTGCGTCTCTCTGTGAAAACTGTACAAAGGTTTTAGGAACCATGACTGGGCATGACACGGGGCAACTGGAACACAGCCATGTAGGATTCCATCTGAGGGAGTGCAGCTTGTGGGTGGCTGCCTCGGTCTGTTTGACTCCAGGTCTCTTCTGCATGAAATACAGAGTCATAGTCTTGCTGGTTCAAGAGCAGCTCTTGCTACTGAAGTTTGCTTCTCACTTGCACATAGAGGTTTTCATGGGTTTCATGCACCAACCAAGATGTAAACATACAGGTCGCCACCACACATTCTGCAAAGAAGGGGTTAGCAGGTAGGTGCACAGACAGGGATGCTGTATCGTCAGCACAAGTGACCCACGTCGGTCCTCACAGCTGCTGCCAAGTGTGGGGGTTTCTCAGGCAGTGGAGAGATCTCGTTTATTCCAGGCGCTTCCAAACCACAAGGAGAACACTGGAGGAGGTCAAAGGAGGCTAAATTTAATAAGAGAGAAGGAAGAACTTTGTAGCAGTTAGAGTTGCCTAAAATTGATAAGTTCATTCATTCAATTAAGTATTTATCATGTGCTGTTCCAATCAGGGTGGACATCACTGTCTAGAAGGGTCAATGGCCATGCACACAGATTGCGGCAGTGGGAGGCAGTTGATCAGCACTACTAAGAGAAGAGGTTACTTCCCCACAGGCTTGGCCTCACAGAGAAGGTAAGCAGGAAATAGTGTGTGTGTTGTGGGCTGGGTCTGGGAAAGAGCCTGTCTGATGTGGTCTGGGTCTGGGGAAAGAGCCTGTCTGATGTGGCCTGGGCCTAGAAGACAGGTCACTTTGACTGTTTTGAGCAAAGGGCAGGTAATAAAGGTGGGGGACAGGTGGCAGGTGGGAGGACGTGGTTTTTCTGAGGTCCAAGAGGGAAAGGTGCTGTGGAGGTGCACTCAACGCTCAGCCTGGTGCTGGTGGGCTCAACACCCTGAGGAGAGAACGTCCCTGTGCTGGATACTTGAGCAGGGTATGAAAGCTCTGCGGTTCAGGAAGGATCATGGGTGAGGATGTGCCAGGCAGAGTGGCCATGCTGGATACTTGAGCAGGGTATGAAAGCTCCATGCTTCAGGAAGGATCATGGGTGAGGATGTGCCAGGCAGACTGGCCAAAATGGGGATGAGGGGTTCCCTTGAGAGTTAGGGATGAAAAAAGGGAAAAGGGGGTGATTGTAGGAGACAGTTGAGAGAGAGCAATGACCTGACTTCACAGTGGTTTGCATGGGAGCATGAGAGTGAGAAGGAGCCCAAAGTTTGGTTCTGGCTACCTGGTTGATGGTGGTTCCCGCACCAAATCAGGGCACCCAAGGGAAGAAGTGGGATTCGGGGGAATTCCATCAAGTGTTGAAATGTGAGTTTTAAGTGCTGATGGAATATCTGGTGGAGATATTCACAGGAGGTTGGGAAGTTACAGGACCAGAGGAGGATGGAACTGGTGGCAGATGCTCCAGAAGTCAGCTGCTGGTGGTCCCGGGTCTGACTTGGGCTCCGGAGGAGACCCTCCCAGCAGGCTGCATGACTGGGGGTCTGACTCCTGCAGAGGGAATTGTGTGTCTAGTGGACATGGCCTCTGATGATCTGAAAGATGTCTTCTGTGTTTGAGCTTCGTGCAGCCTCAGTAGCTTAGACATTTGTCCGTGAGAACCTGTGGGTTTGTGACGTACCTAACGCCTCTGTGCTGTGTCTGTGGGACCTGATGACTGTTTGGCCCAATCTCTTGTACTGTGTGGAGCCACATAGCTGAAGTGTGGTGCCCAAGTTGGTCACGGCAGCTGCTGCTGAATGCTTGCAGCAGGGAGGCCCTGAGCACTGTCTGTCTCTTTCTGTGCATTTTAAACATTTCAGTCCTAAGAGACTGAAAGCCCCTGTTCTTTATGGGCTGGGGTCATGAATGTGCACTGACTCGTTTACGGAGAGGGAAAGGTTGGGGTCCTGGATGCAGGCTGGTTCACAGGTCCAGACGGGGCAGCAGAGATGAACCGGAGTGTGCCAGGGTGATAAGGCCCTGCCAGCAGCCCGCCATGCACAGACTCTGGAAGTGGGAGGCACCAGCAGCAGGAGCAGCGTGTCTTTTCATCTTCTTCCCCTGGGCACTTGTTCTAGGGAGTGGGAAGCGAGGAAGAAACAGCGTGCAGGCAGGGCCCTGGATCTGTGCTGTGCCCCCGGGCGGAGATGCCTTCAGTGCTCTCTGTTCCTACTCTTTTGCCCCCTCTCCAGCCCACCCTGTTCCTGGAAGGCAGAGTCCAAGGGAGGAAGCAAACGTCTCCTGTCTCATGAGCCCCGGATCCCCTGGCCGGGCTTTTCTGGCTAGTGCCATGAGCTGCTCCAGGACATGGGAGCCACACTTGGACTCTGGCCCCTAATATGGGGCCAGCTCTGGGTTGCTGCTTCTTGTCTGCTATGCAGTGGAGACAGGCTGAGGTCCAGGGGCCTTTCTGTGCTGACATCATGGCCGCACAGGGCTCCTGCCCAGCTTTCCACCAGCAGGTGTGTGACCCGCACTTTGCACCTCCTCCCTGAGCCTGGCTTTCTCCTGGGCTCTGTATCCTTGTTGGATATTTGGGGTATGGGGGAGAGGTAGAGACCACAGAAATGGTGGGTCCTCTGGTCCAAACATTCCCTTACAAATTTAGTCCTAACTCCAGCCACCTTATTCACTGGAGCAGCAGCAGGCATCACTCACGCCCTCTCCCGCCTCTCCCACACATCTGGTCTCCACTGAACCCGGCTGCTGTGAGCTGTCCCTGTTGGGTGTAGAGGACGTGGGTGCTGGTCCTCTCCGGTTTCCCGCTGCTGGTTGTGATGAGCTCATAGCTCGGGCTGGTTGGATGGGAGCACACAGGCCAGATGCCTGATGACACCCGGTGACTGTGGCCTGAGGTCTCCTGTGACGCCAGGAGTCCATCGCCCTAAGTCATGACTGACTCATGGCTGCCTTTGTCAAAGGCTGAGAACTTTGGCCTCCCTGGCCCCTATCTCCGTTCTGGAAATGCCTCAGTGGACATGCCCCTAAATGCACTTTTATAGGCTTACTATGACCGGCAATGATGATGTGATTTGTTAATAAGCATAACAATAAACAGCTTAGAAATGGGGCAGAACGAACCACAGAAGAAACCTGTTTCTGATTTCCAGAGCACCAGGGCCCAGCTGGAAGGCGGCTGCCCAAATCTGGAGCATTGTGAGCACTTTAGAGGGCTGCCCGTGCGTTTATGAAGAGCACAAAAAAGAGGACAGTCCTTGCTGTTCTCGGGAGACCTCAGGGACGTTGTTCCTACCCCACATTTCCCAACACAGAACCACAGAGCCCCAGCCGGCAGCAGCAGCTCTTGCCGGAGGCGTCTGCATCCTGGCTGCGTCCCTGCGAGAGCTGCCTGCTGCCGGCGCCATCTGTGCTGAGCCGGACCTGGGATGCCCTGGCTCCCCCTCCCTTTCAGCAGGGCAGCCCCACAAAGGAGAGGGCCTGCCAGCCCCAGGTTTGTGTAAATATTTACCGGGCCACTCAGGCTGCTGGGATTTGAAGCCGTTGCCACATCACAAAACAGGCCAGAAAATGTGCTGGCAAGTTCCCGGAAATGAGGCTGCTGAGGCGCCAGGGCTGTAGGAGAAGCCTTGCCCTGGTCCCTGCCCTCAGGCTGCAGCGGGAGGGAGGTTGAGTTCTGGGTCGGCTTAGGTGGCAGAGCCCAGGGCTGCCCTGGGGAGGAAGGCTCAGGCCTCCAGGAGAATCCGGGAGTGCTGCGGGGGGAGAAGGAGCGGCTCCGGGACAGCAGGGCCGCAGCCCCCACAGCCCCCAACCCAGTCACCCCAGTCACCCCAGTAATCACAGGCATCGCCACAGCAGCTCCAGGACAGCAGGGCCGCAGCCCCCACAGCCCCAACCCAGTCACCCCAGTCACCCCAGTAATCACAGGCATCGCCACAGCAGCTCCAGGACAGCAGGGCCGCAGCCCCCACAGCCCCAACCCAGTCACCCCAGTCACCCCAGTAATCACAGGCATCGCCACGGCAGCTCCAGGACAGCAGGGCCGCAGCCCCCACAGCCCCCAACCCAGTCACCCCAGTCACCCCAGTAATCGCAGGCATCGCCACGGCAGCTCCAGGACAGCAGGGCCGCAGCCCCCACAGCCCCAACCCAGTCACCCCAGTCACCCCAGTAATCACAGGCATCGCCACAGCAGCTCCAGGACAGCAGGGCCGCAGCCCCCACAGCCCCCAACCCAGTCACCCCAGTAATCGCAGGCATCGCCACGGCAGCTCCAGGACAGCAGGGCCGCAGCCCCCACAGCCCCCAACCCAGTCACCCCAGTCACCCCAGTAATCGCAGGCATCGCCACGGCAGCTCCAGGACAGCAGGGCCGCAGCCCCCACAGCCCCAACCCAGTCACCCCAGTCACCCCAGTAATCGCAGGCATCGCCACGGCAGCTCCAGGACAGCAGGGCCGCAGCCCCCATAGCCCCAACCCAGTCACCGCAGTCACCTCAGGCATAGCCATGGCATCTCCAGGATAGCAGAGCCGCAGCCCCCCCCAGTCCCCACCCCAGTCATGCAGTCACCTCAGGCATACCCACAGCAGCTCCAGGACAGCAGAGCCGCAGCCCCCACAGTCCTCACCCCAGTCACCTCAGGCATCGCCACGGCACCTCCAGGACAGCAGGACCGCAGCCCCCACAGTCCTCACTCCAGTCACCTCAGGCATCGCCACGGCACCTCCAGGACAGCAGGACCGCAGCCCCCACAGTCCTCACCCCAGTCACTGCAGGCATCGCCACAGCAGCTCCAGGACAGCAGGGCCGAAGCCCTCGCAGGCCCCCACCGCAGTCACCCCAGGCATCGCCACAGCGGCTCATTTTATCAGCACCTCTCAGCCCTGTCTTCAGGAGAGGAGGAACCAGGAAACCAGAGGAGCACTGGACTCACCGCCTGATGCCCCTTGTCGGAGAAGCTCACTTCCCGTGGCTGCTGGGTCTTCTCTCAGGGAGGAGGTGTAAAGGCATTTTGCTTTAGGCTATCATACGTGGGATCCAGAAATTCTTACCCTGACCCTCTCACTACCATGAGAGACACAGTGGTGACAGTGGTGGTCGGGAGGATGTGCAGTTGTATGAATATACATGCAAACACGTCTTCACTTGTGAACATGTTCAGGCATGTGGATGTGTGCATTGCACTTATGCACACATGTGACCGTGTACTGTGTGTGTGTGTGTGTGTGCATATGGACTGCGTGGACGTGTGTAGACATGCAGATGTGTGCATTGCACTTGTGCATACATGTGTGACCATGTACCATGTGTGTGCATATGTACTGTGTGGACATGTACAGGCATGTGGATGTGTGCATTGCACTTATGCACACATGTGACCGTGTACCGTGTGTGTGTGTGCACATATGGACTGCGTGGACATGTGTAGACATGCAGATGTGTGCATTGCAGTTGTGTGTACATGTGTGACCGTGTACCATGTGTGTGCATATGTACTATGTGGACATGTGCAGGCATGTGGATGTGTGCATTGCACTTGTGTGTACATGTGTGACCATGTACCGTGTGTGCATATGTACTGTGTGGACATGTGCAGGCATGTGGATGTGTGCATTGCACTTGTGTGTACATGTATGACTGTGTACCGTGTGTGTGCATATGTACTATGTGGACATGTGCAGGCATGTGGATATGTGCATTGCACTTGTGCACACATGCATGACTGTGTACCGTATGTGTGCATATGTACTGTGTGGACATGTACAGGCATGTGGATGTGTGCATTGTACTTGCATGCACATGCGTACCGTGTACCGTGTGTGTGCATATGTACTGTGTGGACATGTGCAGGCATGTGGATATGTGCATTACACTTGTGTGCACATGCGTGAATGTGTACCGTGTATGTGCATATGTACTGTGTTGACATGTGCAGGCATGTGGATGTATGCCTTGTACTTGTGTGCACATGTGTGACCGTGGACAATGTGTGTGTGTGCATATGTACTGTGTGGACATGTGCAGGCATGTGGATGTGTGCATTGCACTTGTGTGCACATGTGTGACCGTGTACCATGTGTGTTGTGCATATGTACTGTGTGGACATGTGCAGGCATGTGGATGTGTGCATTGCACTTGTATGCACATGTGTGGCAGTGTACCATGTGTGTTGTGCATATGTACTGTGTGGACATGTGTAGACGCTTGTGTGTGTTGGACAGTCAGGCATGGTGCACTTTGAGAGTGGGCCCCTCATTCACACCTTGCTGTGTGATGGCCTGTGCCCACGTGGAAGCAGAGATCACGGCAGCCTCTGCAGTGAGGAGCTCAGAACGCCATTACCGAGAGGCCAGGCACAGCACGCACGCCCTGAAACGTAGGTCTCCCTGTGACTTCAGGCGGTGTAGAGCTGGGCGCGGCAGACTCACTGGAGGCTCTGGGAAGCCTCCCAGGAGGGGGATGTGGAAGCCAGGTGTGGAGTGTTTTTCAAGCAGGTGACGGGGCGTGCACCAGCTCGGCGGCTGCAGTACCGCAGGACCTCAGCTGCAGGGGGCGTTTCATCGTTGCTGTTTTCGAGATGATGGTTGGGGTGGTTCAAGCAGCTGCTGGGAGGTCATGAAGGAGGGATTCCACCTGTGCTGGCCCCTACCTGGCTGTGTCAGGATTACCTGGGGCTTTAACAGGGCCTGGACTCCAGCCCATACCAATGAGACCTAAATTTCTGGAGAAGCCCAGGTGTGAGCATTTTTTTAAATGTCTACAAGAGATTCCAATGTACGACTGAGTTTCAAGGCCACGTGGAATTTACAGCAGGAAAATGGCCGTGGTTTTAGACAGGTGCAGGGCACGGAGCAGGTGGGCAGGGCTGCGGCAGAGGTGGGCCGTCGTCAGGCTGCCCTGAACACCAGGCGGCTGCTTCTCTTCCACATCCAGCCTCCTGTGTGAGTCAGACACAGAGGCCCAGGACCTCCTCCCAGCACCTGACACCCCCTGCTTTTGCCTGGGGACACAGAAGTCTCCAGCTCCTAGGCCTCCTTCGTCACTGTCAGGCATGCCGGGCCTTTATTCATCTAAGCCTAAAATACAGTGTTTAGCAACAGTTCACTTGAAATATGAACAAATTCCCAGTTAAAGGAGTGTGTGCTGATCAGAAGTCTGGGGGAGCCTGGGTTTTCATGGTTGGAAGTTCTGGCTGGGCCTTGCCTCTGCCCTCCTCTGGGGGACAAACCCCGCCCACCACCTGGCTTCACTGCTGGGCTTGCTCCAAAGGCCCCTTGGAATTAAGGCCATTTCGAGGCTCCACGCCTGTGCTGGGCTCTGATGGCCGGGGCAGCCTCTCTGGTGTCTTCTCTGTTGCGAAGTCACCTCTGCTTTCCCACAGGTGGCCTGGGGGCAACCAGGAGGCTTCTTCCTGGTCCTGTATCCCCCAGGCAGCTGTGCGCCCTGGGGAAAGCAATGCACAGCCCGACGTGCCATGCCCACGTGCCCACACCACCCGGCCCTGGAGTGGCACATGCTGGCTCGCACTGTCCCAACCTCTCTGTCTCCATCTCTCCCTGTCTCTCTCCATTCCTGTCTCTCTGTCTCTATCTCTCCATCACCATCTCTGTCTCCATCTCTGTCTCTCTCTCCCCATCTCTGTCTCACTCTCTCTATGTCTCTATTTCTGTCTCTCTTCATCTGTTTCTGTATCTCTTCATCTGTCTCTCCCCATGTCTCTGTCTCTCTTCATCTCTGTCTCTGTCTTCATCTCTCTTTTCATCTCTCTGTCCATCTCTGTATCTCTTCATCTCTGTCTTTCTCCATCTCTCTCTGTCTCTCTCCATCTCTGTCTCTATCCATCTCTGTATCTCTTCATCTCTGTTTCCATCTCTTCATCTCTGTCTCTCTCCATCTCTCTGTCTCTCCATCTCTGTCTGTGTCCATCTCTGTCTGTATCTCTGTCTCCATCTCCATCTCTGTCTCCCCCGTCTCCCACTCAGCAAGGCTGCGCCCCCCACCAACTCCCCTACCCCCCAGCTTCTCCCCCATCTCTGATTTGCCAGGGTCCTGGGGGAGGTCTGGGCTTCCTACTGCCTTGGTTACAGCCTCTCCTCCCCAAATCTGTCCTTCCTCCTGGCCTAATGAGTCCACATTTTATTCATGTGTGAATACATGTGACAACCAATAACTAACATCCAAATTGAAAAGGAAATATAAACGTAGTTTGTACAATATCAACTTTCTGTCTCAATCCAGGTCTTCTACAAAAGGTGTTCACTGAGGCAAATCCCAGGTACAAAATGAAAGTTTAGTAAAATTCAGCCCATTTCACGTATGTGACTGTGTCAAGGGGCTATGACAAATGGCAGTTGCAGCTGAGTAATGAACAGTAACGTGCTTGGAATGTAAGCAGAACGTAAGCTACCCGCCTGTCCAGTCTCTCCTAGGAAAGGCCACATCCGATCTTATGTTCAAGTGGTAATGGACATGAGAGTTCCCGGTAAAACTGAGATGCACTTTGATGTCAGCTGCCTGACTGCACCTGGTGAGTTCAGCAAGGCTCCTCTGAGGGAAAGACACCTCCTCCTTCAATTTGCCTGCTAGGACAGCCGTGGATACTCGTGGACGGCTCCTTAAAGCAGATATATCCTCCCATTTCTTGAAATAGATGCCTAAACAGTTAAAACCTATGTATAGAGGTCTGGCTGGGATTAAGGAGCTGGCGTGAAGTGCCCAGAGTGGGCCCAGGGTCAGCACTCATGCCTGGGTGACACACCTCAGCTATGTGGCCTGAAAGTGTTGCTCACACTCTGAGCCTCAGTCCCTCCAAGGATAAAAGACAATGATCTATCTTGTCTGGCCCTGGGTTTGCAGAGGCGCCACCACCAGTGCAGGTGAAGAGCCCTGCCTGGAGCCTGGCTGAGGGCACCGGGATGGAGGATGAGATTGTGGACAGTCACATGAGAGTGCTGCGGAAAGCTAAAGCACCACGTGAGCTCCAGGTGTGCTCCTGCCACGGGGCCATGACCCGCCTGTCCACGCGCCTGCAGGGTGTGGGCACATGTATATCGAGTGTGCCGACGGGATCCTGTGCACAGCCAGCAGGCCTCCTGCCCTCCAGGCACGTAGATGCCCAGGCACAGCGCCTGAGCAGGCAGGTCCGGAGCCAGGTGTTTGGTGCCGTGTGCGTGCCTGTGGAATGTGTCTCTGCAGCGGTGACTAAGCGGTCAGGCACTCAGGGCCCCGGGTGCTGAAGCAGGGGCAGAGCCAGGCCGCCCAGGCAGGTACTGTTGTCCAAACTTTCACCTAGGAATGCTTCTTCCAGCTTCTCTAAAAGAGACACTGGCCTTGGTCCTATCCTGGAGATAAACAGTCCAGGAAACCCTACCCCTGAGGCGTCTCTGCCACAGGCCTCCTCCTGGTCAAAGGCGGAGCGTCCCCAGCCCCGGCCTGCCCTACTACCCACCTGAGGCTCCCAGGTCTGAGCTGGTCAGTTGGGTTAGGTCCCTGCACTCCCTCCCCAAGCCTCTGGCCACCCCAGCAGGGTCAGGGGCCTCCATCCTGAAAGGATAGGAAGTCAGAAAAACAAAAACCAAACCCCGGGTGTCATCCTGTTACGACCGCACAGCGGCACTGAGCCGGCGGTGCCCCTTGCCCTGCCTTGCAGCCATGGTCTCAGTGGCCTCCAGGACAGCAGGCCTGTGAGGTGCTGTGAAGATCCCCATTCCTATGAAAAACCTGCGGCCCAGGCAAGCCTGGGGGCCACGGACTTGCAGCTCCTTCTGGGGAGGGATGTCAAGGTGCTGGGGTCAGGTGGCTTGCAGGTGCTCTGAGGCAGGCGCCGCAGCCTGAGCGGGTTCAGAAGGGGAGACCCAGAGCCCGTGCCCCCCATTATGGTGGCACCGACATCACTTGCTAGCATGTGGATTAGACGCCCATCCACAGGCTCCCTCCTCACGCCCTTGCCCACTGGACTCCCCGGGTGCAACGTTAGGAAGTCCTAGGCAGACACTGCCCACCAGTGAAGGGGACATGAAGGCTCAGGGTGCCCACCTGCCTCCCTGCCTCTCCTCCGCTCAGGCCGTCTCCTCCCGGGCGTCTCCTGGGACCTTGCCTTGGTTCCTTCCTTGCTGGCTGCCCCTGCCTGTCACCCGCCTTCTGAGCCCTGCCCCAGGAAGTCTGGCTGTCCCTGTGACCAAAGGGGACCCAGCTCCACAAACACAGGTGTTTGCCTGTGGTGCGTGGTACAGCATGAGGGGGAGCCGTTAGCCTCGCAGAGAACAAACGTGCCTGGCAGTCTCCGCCGCGCCGTGGAGCAGTGGAGGAGGCTGGAGTTCGTGACGCTTCACTGTACACACAGGTACGTGGAAAACTGGAGAAGAAACAAACCTCAAACGCTTATTAACGGACGGCCTTGAAGACTGGGAACAGTTGCCCTCTGAGTGTGTTGTGCCTCTCCAAATTCCACCACGAGCAAATGCCTGTCTTCAGGATCCCATGTTTCCTGGGCTAATGTCCTGTCTGTTGTTCAGAAATGAGGCTACACAGACTTGGGTTTCTGCCATGAGGGAGGTTGGTGCTGACCAGATGTTGGGTTTCTGCCATGAAGGAGCCTGGTGGTGGTGTGCTGACCAGATGAGCCGCTGCTGTCTTTTAACCATACAGTGACATTTATTCACAATTTGCAGTTACCAAAGCAAACAGTTATTTGTCCCCCACATCCTAGAGGACTATGTTATTTTTAATCTCCATTATACAGTTGAAGAAATGAGGCTCATTTATCCCAAATCATAAATTAATGACCACATCTTTTGGCCATTAATTTCATGCTCTGAAGTTACTTTATGCCTTGCTAACACAAAACACACGTCCTCAGGACCAGCTAGCATGTTTAAAAGGTCAGCGTTACTTTTTCTCCAAATTTTTTATTGTGGTAAATGTAGGTAACAAAAAATGTACCGTCTTAACCATTTTTAAATGTACAGTGCAGTGGCATTAAATAAATTCCTACATGCAGACACCACCACCATCCGTCTCCAGAACTCTTTTTGAGTAGGCTGTCTTACTAGAATTAAAAAATAATTTATACATGAGACAGCAAATAAACTGATTTTAAAACACGGCCCCCTGGGGACCCCATCCAGTGCCTGGGCTCAGAGGCACCTGGGTTCAGGGGGTGATCTCTTCCACTGTGACTGTCACTGGACTCGAGGTGGTGTCCTCCACTGTGACTGTCACTGGACTCGAGGTGGTGTCCTTCACTGTGACTGTCACTGGACTCGAGGTGGTGTCCTTCACTGTGACTGTCACTGGGCTAGGGATGGTCTCTTCCACTGTGACTGTCACTGGGCTAGGGGTGGTCTCCTCCACTGTGACTGTCACCTGGTTCAGGGTGGTGTCCTCCACTGTGACTGTCACCAGGCTCGGGGTGGTCTCCTCCACTGTGACTGTCACCTGGCTCCGGGTGGTCTCCTCCACTGCGACTGTCACCTGGCTCAGGGTGGTCTCCTCCACTGTGACTGTCACCTGGCTCAGGGTGGTGTCCTCCACTGTGACTGTCACCGGGCTCGGGGTGGTCTCCTCCACTGTGACTGTCACCTGGCTCCGGGTGGTCTCCTCCACTGCGACTGTCACCTGGCTCAGGGTGGTCTCCTCCACTGTGACTGTCACCTGGCTCAGGGTGGTGTCCTCCACTGTGACTGTCACCTGGCTCCGGGTGGTCTCCTCCACTGTGACTGTCACCTGGCTCCGGGTGGTCTCCTCCACTGCGACTGTCACCTGGCTCAGGGTGGTCTCCTCCACTGTGACTGTCACCTGGCTCAGGGTGGTGTCCTCCACTGTGACTGTCACCTGGCTCCGGGTGGTCTCCTCCACTGTGACTGTCACCTGGCTCCGGGTGGTGTCCTCCACTGTGACTGTCACCTGGCTCAGGTGGTGTCCTCCACTGTGACTGTCACCGGGCTCGGGGTGGTCTCCTCCACTGTGACTGTCACCTGGCTCCGGGTGGTGTCCTCCACTGTGACTGTCACCTGGCTCAGGTGGTGTCCTCCACTGTGACTGTCACCGGGCTCAGGGTGGTGTCCTCCACTGTGACTGTCACCGGGCTCGGGGTGGTCTCCTCCACTGTGACTGTCACCTGGCTCCGGGTGGTCTCCTCCACTGCGACTGTCACCTGGCTTAGGGTGGTCTCCTCCACTGTGACTGTCACCTGGCTCCGGGTGGTGTCCTCCACCATGATGTCACCAGGCTGTGGGAAGGTGGCAGCGAGTGGTCTCCTACACATGACATCACCAGGCTTGGGGGTAGTCTCCACTGAGACGTTACCAGGGTTGCAGGTGGTCTCCTCCACCAGTAACATCATCAGACTCAGGGGTGGTCTCCTCCACTGAGATGTCACCAGGCTCACAGGTGGTCACCTTCACCGTGACGTCACCAAGCTCGGGGACAGTCTTCTCCACTGTGGTCACCTGGGTTGGGGGAGGTCTCCACCATGAAGTCACTGGGCTGTGGGGGGGGTGGGGCGAGTGGTCACCTCCACTGTGACGTCAGCAGGCTTGAGGGGTGCTCTCCTCCACTGTGACGTCACCGGGCTGGGGGTGACGTCACGAGATTCGCGGGTGGTCTCCTCACCGTGATGTCAGCGGACTCGGGGGTGGTCCCCTCCACCATGACCCTGGCATCTGATGCCTGTGCCTCCCAGGGAGTGGGGTCCAGCCGGGCTGGGCAGGGTCCAGCCTCCACACGTTTACAGCTCCCTTCGTGGCAGCAGGGGACGGTCGTCGTGCAGCCCCAGGCGGGGACGTGGGCTCCGCCTTGAGAGCAGGTGGCCCGCGGGCAGAGGCGCCGTGGGCGCGGCAGGAAGGGCCGGGAGGGGCTGTGAGCCTCATGCGTGGGGCGAGCGGAGGCGCTGGCGGGTTCGGCTGGGCCCGTCCCGGGGACCCCCCGCAGGAAGGAAGCCACACGGCCCCGGGAGGCCTCGGGGCGGCTGCGGGAGCGGGAAGGCCCCACAGGCCTGCGGCTGAGGTGGGAGGACGCGGCGCCGGTTTCCTGCGGCCTGCGGCGGCCTCCAGGGCGCTCTCCCCCGGCGCCCCCAGGACGCGCGTCGGCTGCCCCGGGCCCTCGGCCGCCGCCTGGGAGCCTGAGCTCCACCGCCTCCTCCGCTGTGGCCTCGTGCGCGCCGCGCTCCTCGGAAGCCCGCGGGTCCCCGGCGCCATCTTTCCTCAGCCAGCGCGGGAAGCGGCCCGAGCACGGCCCGGCTGGGGAGGCCTCCCGCGAGTCGGAGAAGGGCGCCGCCTCCCGCGCTGGGCGGGGAGGGAACGGGAGACAGAGGCGGGCAACGCCGCCGCTCACCGCGGGGCCGGGCGGGCAGCACGGGAGGCCGGGAGGGCGCGGGGACGGACCCGCCGAGACGCCCCGCCCAGGGCGGCCGCCGGGAGCCTCGTGGGCGTCGGAGCGAGGAGCGAGCGCGGGGCTGAGGCCGGGCCGAGGGGTCGCGCCGGGAAGGCGGACCGGGCCAGCGCCTTCTGCGGGCCGCACTGCGCGGTCCCCCACGCGGGTCCCGACCCCCTGCAGGGACGGGCCTCCCGGGGGCCGCAGACCCGCCGGCGTGAGCGGGGTCGGCCCAGCGACCCCTCCGCGGGGCGTTTTCCCACCTGTGACGCCGGGAGAAACGCCCCCTCCTGAGTCTTACTCCCATGGCCGGTGGACGATTGAAATGTTTGAAGCAAACTGGCTGTTCTAGAAGGTTCTTTATAAATTCTTAAGCTTTTATGCTGCGATAGAATAACGTTAACGCTATTAAATTGTCAACATTCAACTGCTTTCAATCTACAAAACGACAATTGTGATCAACCTAATATTAATGTTATTTTGTGAAATAGGATCCAGAAGGAAGAGCAGCATTAAAGCCCCGTGGCCTGCCCCGTTCTGGGGGCGCCTTCTGCAGGTCCCGCGGCCACCGGAAGTCCTGGCAACATCGCACTTCCGGTGAAGTCAGCCTTCCAGGAGCGGCTCTGACCACCCTCCAGACGCACAGCCAGGCTTGCCGGGTCCCAGCGCACCGCGTCCCAGCCACCGCTCCCCAGCGCACCGCCTACCACGGAGTGCTGGGGCCGGGCTGTGTGCTGACCAACCAACCGGAGTGGGTCACCGTGGCCCACCACACTAGCAAGGTGGAGACAGCAGAAGTGTGAGTCTAGTGTGGACGGCTACAAACCACAGTTTTCTGGCCTCCAGGGCAACAGTTTCCTGGACGTGTGGAGACATGGATGCGTGGATGGAGAGGTGGATGCGTGGATGGAGAGGTGGATGCGTGGATGGAGAGGTGGATGCGTGGATGGAGACGTGGAAGCGTGGAAGGAGGGTGGACGCACGGATGGAGGGGGTGGACGCACGGACGGAGGGGGTGGACATGCCAGGTGGACCCGAGGATGATGTCCATATGGATGGCTGGAAGAATGAGCTCTGGTCAGCGCTGTTTGTGCTGACTTAGAGCTGGTGTGGTCGAGGGCCTGTGCTGGAAACCTTCGTAGGCATCATCAGGCCATTATCTAGGGCCTGTCATGCATGTTTGAGGTGACGGATCACAATTTCCATGCAGAGTTTGTCAACCTCCCCAATACCACGGAATGCAGTTGCTGTGTTATAGGACATGCAGAACTAGTCTCAGGTTCCATATACATCCTTTGCGATTTCTAGTTCAGATTCACCAGAGACATGTAATTATTTCCACCAATCTTCCCACAGACCCGTGCAACGTTACTATTCTGCTATTTGGAGAATGAGGTCCAGAGAGCCTGGGACAGCGTCCCATCCCTGAGTAGCCCCAGCAGATGTGAGGGAGGCACCCACTAACGGGGCTGTCCAGGGAACTGATTGCCCTGGACACCCAGACCCTGCAGCACACCCCCCGTCCAGGTGCAGAGCCCACCATCCTCTCCACACCCACGAGTGCTTTTAGGCCCATCTCCCCCAGACACGCGATCCCCTTAGCAGCACTTGCTCCGCTCTGCGGGCAGCTGAATGGAGCCAATGGCTGCAAACTTCCACTTGACACTCAACTGGCTGGCGTCAGGCAAGAGGCTGTGTGCTTTGGGAGGAAGAATTTAAACCTAGCAGATGCCACGCACTCCTCGGGGGTGGAGATTGTGTTGCCTAAGCTGACCCAGGACCTAATACTAATGAAGGGCCTCCATTTTGCATTTTCAGTATTTCAATCTCCACGTGCAGTTTTATCTACTGTCACAAAATAACATGATTGAGAGACATTTTTCTTTTCCACATTTCTGTAAAGACATATACTCTTATACATGTTAGTCTCATTTCCAGACACACTGCCAATAAGATAGTATGAATTACATATAAAAGCATTAATATGCTAAATGCAAATGTTTGAAATATGTAACAACTTTAAGAAATTCTGATTCAGTGCTTTATATTTTTCTCTACTCTTAACAGAAACACACATGCACATGCACACACACACCCCTGGAAATGCCCAGACCACTCCTGAGTTCCAGGAGCCTTTCATAGCATCCTCAACAGAGCCATGTTTCCCATAGAGCAGGTTTTTAATGGATGCTTCATTGATGAGGAAAGGTCAGGAGGAGGGAGGCAGGGAAGAAGGGAGTGCTTAGCCGTCTTCATTGTGAAACTTAAGACTGGGTTTGGAGGAGCTCCTTTTCTCAGCTCCCTCGTCGGTAAGAGGGACCTGCCCTGCCCGATAGTGCCATCATGGTTGCTGGGACCATGGGCTCAATTGGGAGGAGGCGAGTTTTAATTTAATCTTCCTACAGGGCGCTCTGGGGGGAAGGCAGTGGCCTGCAGTGGTTTAGGGTGTGGGCTGTGGGTCAGACAGACCTGAATGAACTGTTCTCCCTCAGTGTAGGTGACCTCTCCAGGCCTCAGCTTCCTCACATATGAGTGGAAAATAAACATGTAGGATTTGATGAGTTAATAAATGCCAGTGGGCAGCACAGGAGTGTACTTCAGCTCAAAAAAATTGTAGCTATTGTTAACAAAGAGTAGTAAACATGAAAATACTTGGAAAAGGTACAAATGCTACAAAAATGTGAAGTGTTATTACAGAATTACTAACTGCAGCAGACCAGGCCTTCCTCAGCACAGAGCACTGTCCTTAATGGCAGAAGTCCACCTGTGGTTTGCAGCGTGGCCACCTGCCCCACGGCCTCCTACCCTGTCTCACCGTCTGCTCTCAACAAGCCGCCCCAACCCTGGGGAGGGCACCTGAGTCATGCCTCAGAGTCCTGTGCAGGTAGCCGACCTCAGCACACGGAAGCTGCTTTGGCAGGAGCTCCGTGAGTGGTGAGGAGCAGTTGGGAGTGAACTGCAGGCTATGCGCTTTGACCAGAGGCAGTGGGGGCCTCAGACACTTCAGGGTCAGGAAATTGTGGGATGGCGGTGCTGCTGGAGACCGAGCAAGTGAGGAGGACACAGCGGTAAGAAGGCGGCTGCCTGGGCTCCCAACAGAAGCAAACCAGACGGATCCAGAAAACTTCCTTTTGGACCACGTACATCGTCCACCTCTTGTGGACCAAAATCTCTGCTGGCTAACAATAGCTGTTTGGGCGCCTGCTGATCTGGGAGAAAGAATTCAAATTCTTACATCACATTCCTGGTCTGAGGGGCTTCTCTGCAGGAGACCCCAGTGGGAATTGGCACCGAGTGGGTTTACAGGAGACCCCAGTGGGAAACAGCACTGAGTGGGTTTGCCTTACAGAAGGCTGAGGGTTCTCCCACTCCCTTGCCGCTGGTGCCTCATCTGCACAGGGTGGGGCCACGCACTTTGTGAGCGCAAGGCTCCTGTGAGCCCTGACGCTTGGCAACTCGCAGGAGACGTTGAATCTGGGCAGGTGAGTCCTTGTCATTTGGAATGAGGGGCCTGGCCCAGATGGGTCTGAAGCAGATCCACAGCCCCTCTTCTCTTTCTCACAGTGTGTTTTCCCCCTGGTCTATCCCACATTTGGGGAATGACACTGGGCGCTTCACCAGAAACCTGGAGCCAATCCTGGCCTTCTCTCATTCACTGATTTCATGTCTTTGCCTTTGCACATGTGTTTTTTAGGCATCGGTGTAGAGCCTGCCCTGGGCATGGGGGCCCAGGGGCCCTGTCCCCACGGAGATCATAGTCTATGAAGGAAGCTAAATATAAAACCAACAGCCACACACTGAAATACATAATTGCACGTTGCCATAAATGTTGTGAGGCCAAGTATAGGGTATTGTAACGGGAGGACTTAATTTAGGTTTGGAGACTGGACAAGGCCTTTCGCGGAGGAGATGTTTACAGAGGTGCGAATCACTGTTAAGAGTCTGGTGAAGAATTCAGGGCTGAGCATGGCAGGCATGGGAGGAACATGAGGAAATGGCCTTGAAGCAGGAAACAGCTTTGAGAATGAAGGCTCAGGCGGGGAAACTCAGTTGTGGGCCATGGTAGGCAGGCGCTGCATTACTTCCTGGATGGTCCAGCTTGGCAGCTGTGATGAGAGAGGGCCCTTGGCCCCCAGGACCAAGCCAGCACAGGCAGGGGAGGGGCTTCACCTGGGGTGGGCTTGGGAGAAGTCTGACCAACTTCCAAGCACCCCAGTGGCTCCAGCCACTGGACCCCTAGGCCGCCCGCCTAGATGTATTTCCACATCTCCTGTCAGTCTTACGGTCCCCAAGGCCTGCCCCTGTCCACACGATGTCACTCCAGTGTCTCCTCCCCCTCGGACCCGCTGTCCATCCTGGACACCACCGTCTCTGGCCTGAACCATCCACACCCTCCTGCTTCCTGTCCTGGCACCCAATCTTGTCACCCACACAATATTTTATGCTGCTGTAGAGGGATTTCCAAACCCAATTTTATCTCTGCTCAACCTAAATTTCCCCTGACAGACCCCATGATGCTCAGGTCTGGCATAAGCTACACAGGCTTTGGTGATCTGCCTTCTCCCAGTTCCACTCTCCCTCATGCCTTCCCCATGAAGCCGCCTCTCGGCCACATGGAGTCTCCCATGGTTCCTGAATGTGAGAGGCTCTCACCATTTGCCTGGCCTGGGCTGTTCCCCTCCTGGAAGCTCTGCCCTCCACTCTCTCACCCTCAGGATTCGCCTCCCTCTGCTCAGGGTTCTGAGTCCCTGGGCTCCTATCCTCCATTTCTATTGGCCCCGAAACCTGTAGTCACAGGCTGAATACAGGCTTTGCTCCCTGAATACTGCAGTTGGTCCTTGTATGCCAGGGATCAATTGCTGCACCATTGCAAGTTCCCTGGCTGTTGGGGAAAACGGCAAAGGAGAAGGGACTGACAGAGTGCCTACATAAATTGGTTATGAGTAACACATAAACAAGGAACAGCAAACTGCGGAGGGCCGCAGGAGGCCTCTGAGGAGGAAGGCCTCTCCATGCCTCATGTTCCAGTGCGGGGTGACCTCAGCTCTGTTACCATAAACATTCTGCTCAAATGTAAAACCCCTTCATCGCACTGTGACGTAGCCAGACTTGTAGGCTCCTTGTAAGGCCCACGTTCCATCAGCCGTACATAGATAATGAGCTAAAGATAATCCCATGTTCTTGTTTTGTGAAACTCCCAAACTGCCACTGTGATCAGTCCTTAAGATGACACGCCAGTTCTGTCACTGATTCAGTTCCAGCTCACTGATTCACTCCAGCATCACTCCACCCCTACCCTGTAGATCAAAGTGACTGTCATCAGTAAATAGTGGGGATGATCAGAGCTCCGGGCCTTCACTGTTTCCTTCAGAGTAATAAAGTGATAATCAGTAAATAGTGTGGATAATCAGAGCTCGGGGCCTTCACTGTTTCCTTCAGAGTAATAAAGTGATGGCCCCCGGTCCCATTTTTTCTGTTAATCTGTCTTTCCCTCATTCCTTTGTCGCCACCAAACTCGGGGTACCCACAGGTGATGTGGGGTTCATGGATTCCCTACACCTGGCCTGCCTGCCCACTGGTGTGTGAGATGCTGGAGGTAATGACCTATGCCTTTGTCTCCATTACCTGCACCCAGCACAACATGGGGGATCTCAAATAAAAAAACATCGTGGATGAAAAATGGCTTTCTAGCCCTTTTGGACTCTTCATTCTTTAGAAAAACTAAGAGGCACCCTATTAGTCTGATGTCTTGGCCTCAGCAATGACAGTTTATATGGAGTACAGCAAAAATAGCTAAATTGGGGTAATCTGAGGAAAACAGGGCCCTGGGTCTCTGAGGAAATTTCCTAAAACCCCAAAGTAGGGTTGCCATTTCAAGGAGTGATGAAATTTCTTTTTTAGCAAAGTTGTTCTGTCAGACTTCCATTCCCAGCAATAAGCTTTGTTACAGAATCGTGGCAGAGCAGACCTTTGATTCTGCTTGTTGAGCTGCTCTGTTTGCAGAAATCAAGGCCAGCCTCCAATGGGACTTTTTAAGGAAAATGGCCGTCATCTCTAGGCTCACCCTGGGCTAATCAACGTTGTTTTCCCGACGAGAAATTGTTTGCAGCGAATGCCAGTTGCACGTTTGCTTTGTGCCATTTATCGTTCTGAGTATGTCGCGGGCACTATCTTATTTCTCACAGGAAGCCAACTGCACAAGCCATTTTATCACCCCAGTTTTACAAATGAGGAAACTGAAGCCGCGGAGAAGTAGGCTAGCTTGCTCAAGGCCACACGGCTGGTAAGTGCTAGAGCCGTAATTCAAACACAGACCATCTTATCCACAAATAGCTACAATTCCGCACTCATATTTTCTGTCAGCGTTTGATTTTCAATTTTGGTCCTGTTATTTTTAAAGTATCATTGTGATTCTTCTCCAGATGTCCAGAGGGTGCAGTCCCTTGGTAGGGAAGACAGGGGCATTGATGTCCCCCTACTTCTCTCAGGGGCCTCTCACAGGCAGCTTTTACAGGGGGATTTGAAGAGTTTCTCTTTCCACTGGGGGTCTCAGTTCGAATAATCTTCCACGTCATTTTATGAAGGAGGAGATGCCAAGTTGTGGCTTTCACTGGCGGAGAAGCTTCACAATAGCCAGGGTCCACCTGCCCCGTCTTTCTCAGTCCAGCCCACCACGTCTCATTTCAGCACCTTCCCAAGCCCGGAAGCACGCCAACAGGAAGCCTTCGCAGTGCCCACACTGATACCACTCTGACCAAGAGCCCAGGTTTATTCTCACCACAGAGGCAGGGGAATGTCTCCTTCTCTAACCTTAATGAGGTAGAATATATTCTTCTCCATTGTTACTGAGGGAAGAAAAGCTCTCTTCCTCCACAGTTACTAAAGAAGGAAAATCTCCCCTTCTCCACAGTTACTGTAGTAGGAAAATCTCTCCTTCTCCACAGTTACTGAAGTAGGGTAATATTCTTCCACAGTTACTCAGGTAGCAGAACTACCCTTCTCCATAGTTAACAAAGTAGAATCTGTTATTCTCCACAGATACTGAGGCAGGAGACTCTCCTATTCTACAGTTACTAAGGAAGAAAAGCTTTTCTTCTCCAGTTAGTGAGGAAGGAGAATCACTTTTCTCTACAGTTACTGAGGCAGGAGAATCTCTTCTTATCCACAGTTACAGAGGTGGAAGAATCCATTCCTCCTTACATGTGCTGAGACAAAAGAATCTTTCTCCAGTTACTGTGGTAGGAGAATCTCCCCTTCTCCTCAGTTACTACGTTAGAGAATAGATCTTTCTCCAAAGTTACTGAGGAAGAAGAATCCATCCTTTTTGATGATTACTTGGGTAGAAAAATCTTTTCTTCACAGTTGCTGAGGTAGGAGAACCCATTCCTCTCCACATGTGCTAAAGAGAATGTATTTTTTTCCCACAGTAGCTGAAGTAGAAGAATCTGTCCATTTTCACAGTTATGAGTTGCTAAAATCTTGTTTTGTGCCATTCATTGTTCTGAGTGTGTCACGGGCACTATCTTTATTATTTCTCACAGGAAGCCGACTGCACAATCCATTTTATCACCTGAATTTTACAAATGAGAAAACTGAAACCGCAGAGAAGTCGACTAACTTTCTCAAGGCCACAGAGTTGGTAAGTGCTAGAGCCATGACTCAAACTCAGACCATCCTGTCGTCTGAGACCGTCTGTGGGTATCATTGTAGAGGAATGTCTCTTCTTCCTCAGTCTCCACAGTTACTCAGCTAGGAGAATTCATTCTTCTCAACATGCACCTACAAGATTAAAGAGGCCATCTTTCTCCACAGTTACTGATGTAGAATAATAAATTCTTTACCACAGTTATTGACATAGGAAAATCTCTTCTTTTGTGCATTTACTGATTAGGGAAATTCATTCTTTAGTTACTGAAGTGAAAAAAAAATCCATTGTTCTCCACAGTTACTCAGGTAGAAGAATTTATTATTCTTTGTAGATATTATGGTAGGATAATTCTTCCCTGCAGTTACTGAGGTAGGAAAATCTTTTCTGCGCCCTTGCATCAGGAGGAGAATCCTCTTTTCCCAACAGTTAAGGGAAGAGAATATTTTTCTTCCCAGTTACTGAATGAGGAGAATCTTTTCTTTTCTACAGTTAGTGAGGTTGGAGATTCCATTTTTCTCTACAGTTACTGAGGTAGGAGAGTCTCTTCTTTTACACAGTTACTAATTAGGAAAATTCATTCATCTACAAAGTTACTGAGGAAGCGCTCTCCTTCCCACAGTTACGGAGTTTTAAAATAAGTTCTTCCTTCTCCAGTTACACAGGTAGGAGAATGTATTCTTCCCCACATGTATTGAAGAGGGTTAGGGAACTCAATCTTCTCAACAGTGACTGTGATAAAAGAGTCTCTCCTTCTGGAAAGTCATGGAGGAGGAGATCCATTTTCCTCCACAGTTACTACAAGAGGATAATATCTCCTCTTCGCAGTTCTGAGTTAGAAGAATCCGTTCTTCTGTACTGAGATAGGAGAATCTCTCTTCCTTTTACTGAGGTTATGGAATTTGTTCTTCCCCGTAGTTACCGAGATAAAAGAATCATTCTTCTCCACATTTATTGAGGTGAGAGAGTCCATTCTTCTTCAGTTACTAAGGTAGGATCCATTCCTCTCAACAGTTATTGAGGGAGAAGATTCTCTCCTCTATAGTTACTGAAGTACCAGAATGTATCCTCCACAGTTACTGAGGTAGAATAATAAAATCTTCATGATAGTTATTAAGGTAGGAGAATCTCTTCTCCACAGTTACTGAGGCAGAATAATAAAATCTTCATGATAGCTATTAAGGTAGGAGAATCTCTTCTCCACAGTTACTGAGGTAGAATAATAAAATCTTCATGATAGCTATTAAGGTAGGAGAATCTCTTCTCGGCAGTTACTAAGGTTGGGGAATCCATTCTTTTCTACAGTTATTGAAAGAGATCTCTTCTTCCTATAGTTATTGAGGTTAAAAAAATCCATTATTGTTCACTGTTGCAGAGATAGGAAAGTCTCTCTCTACCATTAGCGAGGTAAGAGAATTCATTCTTCTCCACAGGTACTGAGGTAAGAAAAACCTTTCATCCTCCACAGATAGAAAAGCAGCAGAATTTATTTTTCTTCTTAGTTACTGAGGTATGGGAATCTGTTCTTCTCCATACATACATAGTGCAGTCTTTCCGTATCCACAATTACGGATTTAGGGAAATTGGTTATTCTCCACAGTTACTGAGGTAGAAGAATCCAATATTCTTTACAGGTACTGAGGCAGGAGATCTTCTTTTCCTCCAAAGATAGCAGGATTTATCCTTTTTTCACAATTAAGGAGGTAAGTGAATCAATTATTTTCCAGGTACTGAAGTAGGAGAATACATGCATCCCAACAGTTTCCGAATGAGGAGAATTCATTTTTATCCACAGTTAGAATGTAGGAGAATATCTCCTTCGCAACTACTGATGTAGAAGAATCCTTTCTTTCCCACAGTTCCTCACATTGGAGAATCTATTCTCCACAGTTACTGAGGAGAAGAACCTCTCTTATCCACAGTTATTGAAGTAAAAGAATCTATTCTTCTCTACTTACTGGAATAAGAGTTTCTTCCTTCTCCATAGTCACTGAAATAGGAAAATCAATTTTTTTTCCAGTTACTGAGATAGACAAATCTTCTCCACAGTTACTGAGGTTAGAGAATGTCTTCTTCTCTACAGTTACTGAGGTAGGAGAATCTCTCTGTATCCACAATTACCTACATAGGAAAATCCACTCTTCCTGTAGGAGAATGTTTTTCTCCCATAGTTCCCGAGGTAGAAGAATACAATATTCTCCACAGTTACTAAAGTCGGAAAATCTGTTCTTCTTCACAGGTACTGAATTAGTCTTTTTCCACAGTTATCGAGGTAGGAGAATTCATTTTTCTTCGCAGTTACTGAAGTAAGAGAATCTCTCCCCTTGTTGTTCAGCAGATTTCACTGTTGTTGTTCTGAGTCATGGAATCCCTAGTGCAAATGGTGGCCTAGGCAGGTCATGACCCACAGTGTGTCATTATGTCCTGTGCGTGGTCACTGGATGTTTTAGTTCCATCGCCATGGATGTGGATAATGTAATCACCATGGATGGTGCGGGCCTGATGCAGCCTCTTCCCTGCAGAGTCAGCTCATTTCCCTGGTGGACCTTCTGGTGACTGGGACAGAAGCAGGGCATCCGGCTTTCACACCAGTGGAGGTAATTCTATGCTTTCAGCTGCTGATTGTATTTCCATCGTGTGGAAGGCTGAGAGTGCTCTTGCTGAAGACTGCATCTAGGAAAGGCTCACATGGGAGTCACTGGGAAGAAGGGTATTTATTCAAGGATGATTGTAGACCTTGCTCAAAGCAGGGTGCAAGACCGCTATTATTCCTGAGACTTTGGCGCACGTCCTGATGGGCGTGTTACACATTTCCACCTTTGTGGCCTGCATGCACGGCTTCATGACTGACTTCGGCTAGTAAATTGTGAGCAAAGGGAATATGTCACACGCGTGGGCAGAAGCTTTGAGAGTGAACACATCGTTTCCCATGTTTTCACTTTCCTTCTGCTGTAAGCAAGCAGCCACTTTCCAGTTAGAACGTCCTCTACCTGAACTACTGAACAGTATGCAGAAGAACTGCTACTGACCGGCAGTGACAGTGCAGCAGAAGCAAAAGAGAAGCCTGTTGCTTTTTGTTCTTTGAGATCTTGGAACTGTTTGTTAGCACAGCGTACCTTAGTCCATCCTGACTGACAAAATGAGCCCTTTAGATAGCTTCTTCTCCAGGATCCGCGATTTCATGTGTCCAAGCATTTTATACATGAATGCATGGGCAGGCATATAACCTACATAATGTCTGCATGGCAAGAAAACCTACGTCTGAAATAAACTGAAGCCTACCCACTGCAAGTAGAATGAGTGTAAGGCAAACAAAAAGAATAGTGGCCTTTCTGAAATGCAAGTTTTGTTCTCTGGACAGCAAACAAGTGATTATCTCAATAATTAGTAAGACCTGTCAAAATTATTTTCTAAAGGAACAATACTATTTTATTTTATTCAAATAAGTAGAACATCTCAAGGCAAAAAAAGAATCTTTTGCAGTTATTAAGGTCGAGAAAAGCTGATCTGGGATTATCTAACTATTTCTTCTTTCTTGTTCTCTTCTAATTCATAGATCACTTAGCTTTTCTTAAAGATAACTCTTTTCAGATTGCCAGTGAAATTAAATCTACTTTAGCTTTAGTCATAATCAATACTGTGTTTATAAAGTTTCCAGACTATTTGTTCGCAGACCCCCTGAGCTCAGAGAGCGCACCAGGCACTGGCTTGTTACAGCAAGGACGCAGCTGGGACTCTGCTTTGCCAGGGACCCCTTCGGTAAGCCAAGCAGAGGATTCGCCTTCCAGAGGCTATTTTCCAAACTTCTGAACATATGAGGTGGCTGGTCCTCCCCTGACATGGAATTCTGTTATTGATTTATCTTTTAAAAGTGTTTCAACACCAAGATCTGGAAACCTTGTAAGATGTGTAGTCAGTGTGTCCTCAACACCCCCTCATGACTGAATCTGAGCACTTTTGCTTTCAGAACTAAGACATCCAACCTGGTGAATATTCTGGCATCTGTTTTGCACCTAATCTTACCCAAAAGGCTACCTCAGCATTCCACGATGTGGACATTGGTGTAAGCCTCATTTTGCGATCCTCCCTGCCACCACCCATTCCTTCTGTCACCGTCAGTGACCATCTTTCACCCCATAGCCACGGCCACACACGGAGACGATGGACCTGTTGGTTCTGTATTTACCCAAAGTTCCTTCCAAACAGCACTGCAGTCTGAGTGTGAAGAACTCTGGGAGGCAGAGCCGTTCCTGTGTCCGTTGCAGGGCCAAGGTAGATGCTAGGTCTTCACCAACTTTGCTGTTGTCCCTAGCAATGTTCCCCTGTGTGCCTGAGCTCCGGAGCTCAGCTGACACTCCTTCGCCGCGGTTTTCGATAATGACCATTTGCCTATGTAGACTCCTTCTCTCTGTTCTCTGCCTTGGTGAATGATCATTTTTACCCAGTTGTGAGAGAAGGAAACTGAAAATCATATTTCAAGTATGCCTTTCTGTCGTGGATCCTTCCTCCCTGCTTGTATCACAGCCGTCAAAGCAAAAGAGAGGGAGGCCTCCTCGAGACGCATGTTTTCCTCGTCTCTCACTGGCTCTGTTCATAGCCTCCTTTCTGGCCGGTGGGTCTCCATACTCCACAACGTGGCATGATCTTTCTAAGTGTTTACTCTGCTCATTTAGCTGCTGCTTAGAATCGAGGGTAAAACAGGAACTTGGTGACGTGACAGATGAGGCTGGGACCCTCTGCGCTCCCCAGGCCCTGTCTGCTCTCTGCGTCCTGAATGCCGGCTACGCACGTCCTCTCCCCGTCCTGGCTTTATTGCCTCAGGTGCTATCCTGTGCCATGCTCCCTCTGTCCTTGCCATCCCATTTTGGCCGATGAAAGCTGCTGTTCTAGTTTTCACCACGTAAAAGGACAAGCAAGCCCGAGCCGTCTTCCCTGCCACCCCGTGGTGTGGCCTGTGGTTTCCATTGGCCTCTCTCTCTGGTTGGCATGGCCACTGTGTTGTTTGTCTCTCTGCCAGTAGCAAATTAGGAAGGTCCTTTGGAGAGACCTTTGTGGAAGGGAGCAGCTTCCTCCCTCAGGGAAGCCTCTTGTGCAGCCAGGACCTCGTGCACTGGCCTCTGACCTCTCCTCCGCCTGCCCCCATGTGCAGGGAAGAGAGAGCTCCCGGGGCAGATACGCTGGCTCAGTTGTCGGGCAGGCCCAGCCGTCCTCACTGGGCAGGGCTGTGGGCGTCACGGAGGGGAACCCGCAGTTCCTTTTTCTTTCTCACAGGCACTCCTGCAGGCAGAGATAAGCACCTCAGGACACACTTGGACTTCCCAATCTCAGATCTCAGCCCAGTCCCAGCCCCAGGCCGGGCATGTTGTCTGGCACCGCCTCAGGCCCTGTGCCTATCCTCAGTTGCACTTGTTACAATTGTGGTTAAATAATCAATCATGCAAATCACCAGTTGGTATCTGTTCCCCCCATGAAGGCCGGGAGTTTGTCTTAGCACTGCATTCCGAGGCCTGGCACCCAAAAACATGTTGGCGAGGTTGTTTCAGCTCTCGCCTGCTTCCTCCCTCCTTATTCCCCTCTGTCCTTCATCCCTCTCCTTTCCCGTTCTAGGTCACGGAATAGGGGAAGCCTTAAGCTACACAGAACTAGCCATCAGGGAGCCCCAGCTCCAAGGTTCCAGCAAGGGCGCCATATCCTTGGTGCCAGGAGTCAGAGGAGACCCCAGGAGGCGCTGACCTTCTGCAGGACGCACGGAGACCCTCCCCAGTCCCTCAGGGAATCCCCTCAGTGCCGCTTCTGCCTCACCTGACTGCCCTGGCCATGCTGCTGGAACGCATTTGCTCCCTCCGGCCCTGGGTGCCACGGTAAGCGGCAGCTCCCTATGCTCCTTCTCACTGTCCTTTCTACACAGCAAGGAGAGAGGCGACGGCTCCGGGAGGCCCGGTCCCGGGCCCTGGGAGGCTGCGCACAGCAGATACTCAGGGGCTTACGAGAACCTCAGCGTGTGGGCCGATGACCTACGTTGAACCCCAGCCTGGGGTGAACCTACGCCCACGGAGGGAAAACGTGAGAACCTGCGCAGGCAGCATGCAGGGGATTCGGATGTCTGACAGGTGGGGGCGCCTGCTCTGAACAAAGCACACTCCCGGGAAAAGTGCCCATTCGCTTCCTAAGGCAGGGGTGGTGCATACGTACTGATTCAAAATGAGAAAACACACATATAACAATACAGAATTAGGGGGAATCTTGACTGCCAACACTTGGGTGCATATTCTTCCAATGTTCTAGGAGTGTGTGTCTACATTTTAAAGCAATTTATGATGATACCTTAGCTCCTACTGTGCGATCTCGTCTTTTCGCTTGATAATATATGAGAAGCAACTTTATAGCTACATTTCTTTTAGAATTAACTTTAGAATTAGTCAAAGAGCCACTTACATTCCGTAAAAATCTACACAAAGTGTGTTGGGCAGGTTGTATCACTCTACACCATCCCAGCACACCGGTAATGGAAGCGTTAATGGAGCAGACAACACGTTGTGTGTGGTGTGCACGTGTGTGCCATGGGTCCGGTATGTTTACGCATCCAGCGATATTTCTCCGGTGACTTTTAGGTATCAGACACTGTTTTAGGGACCTACAAGACATCTCTCAAGAACCACGACGTTCTTCTCATGGAATTTCTCTTCTGGGAAATGTGAATTCAACCAGTTTTTGAACATAGAATATGGATTATAAGAAAGAGGAGCATGTTTGGTGCCAAAATATTTTTGATTACAGATAACTTTTAAAATATCAAAATTTAAAAAAAAAAAATCGGTGCCTTGTATTGCAGCTGCAGGTAAGCCTTACGACGCTGTTTTCTGACTCACCTGTTCTGAGCATTCATTCACATTTCTCCAAAATAGCTACATCTTTACCTAAGAGAAAGTGGCACATTAACCCCAATTTTAAAGAAATTTTTATGGCCTGAATTAAATGCACTAGCACAGATTTAATAAACTGTAAACCAAAAATAAAATTCTGAGGCCCCCCAACCATCTGAATGGGCTTCCTCCTCGGCCAGGGCACTCTTAACATTTAACCTGAAAGACTGGTTCAGGCAATGACGGGGAGTGGGGGGCCGGACAGGCCTCATTAGACCTCTCTGGCGAGAACATCAAACGGACCTGAAGTCTGATAAGAGACGTTTACAGTCTCCTCTCTCTGAAGCCTGCTACCTGACGCCTTCATCCGCACAACAAGAAGTTTGGTCTCCACAACTGTTTTTCTTAACCCAGACATTGCTTTCCATTGAACCCAGGTCTTTAGATAGACTCAGCTAATTATGAACCAGAAAATTTTTTAATTTACCTATAGCCTGGAAGCCTGTCCTTAATATACCAATTAGCTTCTTAATAAAAGGTGGTGCATACATATTGATTCAAAATGAGAATCAATTTGTCATCCTGCCTTTCTCAACCGAACCAATGTATTTCTTAAATGTATTTGATTGAAGTCTCATGTCTTTCTAAAATTTATAAAACCAAGCTGCACCCCGACCACCTTGGGCTCTCGTTCTCAGGACTTCCTGGGCTATGTCACAGGCCATGGTCACTCACATTTGGCTCAGAATAAATCTCTTCAGATATTTTGCACTTTGACTTGTTTCGTTGACAAAACCTTAATTCTGTATCTAACACAAAACTGACAGCTCAAAGCCATAGCCCAGGGTTGGGGTGGAGTTAGGTAGAGGGGGAGTTTAACCGAAATGAGACCTGAGACTCTTCCACGGGGGAGCGGGCGGGAGGAGTGAACGCTCTGTCCCTGCGGGTGAGAGTCAAGGGGGCTGAGGAGGGCTCCTGAGAGTCCGGTGGAGCTCATCTCCGGGCGCGCTGATGAGAGGGCACGGCCACATGTCGCCTGTTTCATCCCATTTCCACCGAGGAGTGGGCGGGAGGAGGTGAACGCTCTGTCCCCGCGGGTGAGGGTCAGCGGAGCTGAGGTGGGCTCCTGAGAGTCCGGTGGAGCTCATCTCCGGGTGCGCTGATGAGAGGGCACGGCCACAGGGTCTCCGCAGCCTGTTCTGACTCTGAGTCTTCGTTTCACTGGAAATTTGGTGCTGCAGGAGCAAGTGGTACTTTGCTGCCCAGCTGTGATTCCCCATTGTCTCTCTCAGAGGCTGTTTGCATCCAGAAAGGCCAGTTCCCTAACACACCCTGAGCTCAGTCCCTTCCTCCTTTACCTCCAGCAGCTGTGGCTGTTCTCTTTAAAGCCTTGACTCAGCTCACAGAGACTCTCCACATTCCAATGAGTTAAAAATGTAAATGGCCGCATCCTCCCCCGAGTTCTGCTGTGTGAAGGGAGCACTGGGTGGTTTTGGCTAGGAGTTACCCTGGCTGTGGTTTTGGATAAGGAATTATCGTGGTGGTGGTTTCCGTTAAGGAGTTACCCTGGAGATCACACGCGGGGTTCTGGCATCTCCAGTGTGTCACCCTTGTGTTTCCTTCAAGGGTTCCAGGAAGGTGACCTTGAGATCCTGAATGAACTCCTTGGTCTCTCAGCGGCCCTGACCCTCCAGCGAGCGAGTTCACAGGTCTGGGGACAAAGTAGTGGAGACAGGTTCCTAAGAAGCGCCCTGTCCAGCCTGGGGTATCCGTGGTGTCCAGAGAAGCCCTGCTGGCTGAGAGGTGCCAATGTAAGACAGCATGCCTGGAGCTTCCACACCAGCCCCATTTTAGGAATGCACCATTTGAACGATGTTGAACAGTCTACACCACCTACCCCAGTTCTGCTGCCTTGGAGTCTGGGGCACCAGTCTCTGCCTCTCCTGGCGCCCCTGCGCCGCCCCCGGGCTTACCGGTCTGTGCAGATCTGGCTTTCTGGGCAGCTTGCTGTGCAGTGTAAATTAGCATTTTCCTATCCTAATCTGCATGGCACACACACACATTAGGAGATAAAAAAGCTGAGGGAAAACAGGGCCCGCTCCTCGCGGACGCTTAATAAACAGTAATCAGTGGGAAGGAGGCTGAGGGGGCCCAGCTCATTATCCCTCTAAGGAGCAGGGCCAGTGGGGGGGTGGGATGGAGTCCTGCGTCTGTTCCTATAAAGAAATCATTTGAGAAATTTCTAGGGTAACTGGGGTGAAAAATTACAAACAATGTCTATTTTGAGCATAAACTCTTGCTGCTTGGTTACCAGCCCCAGCAAACATCTTCAGGATGTTCTTTAAGACGAACAAAACACAGACAACAACAGCGTCTGTCCTGGCAGCCGGGAGGCCGGGCCGCAGAGCCGCCCCAGGTGGCGGCCTTTGTCATGCTAATGCCCGAGCTGCTTTTCAAGGTTTTCACCTGAGGCCTCGCCGCCCAGGGCTGCCTCGGTGGAGTAACCTAGGTAACTCCAGGAATGCCGCCCTCCGGGGTGCCCGCTGACTTGGGGACCGGGCTCATTAAAACACCTGGCACATCGGCGTGGTTTTGACCATCTGCTTGTCACACTCATAAAATTTTGATTTCTAACTCTGTGGCAGAGGACACAGACACGGCGAGTTTTCCTCCCCTGCCGGCCTGGCGGCCCTTCCTCGCGGCCTGTGTCTGCAGTGTGGTTCCAGAATGACCTCTCCGGGGCGGCTGCTTCTTCAAATGCATGCATGTTTCGGCCACGCTGCAACCCACCCGGTCTCAGAGGGCGTTCCTTCTGCAGAATGCGGGTTTTGTCTGGTTTATGGCCTGCACTCTCAGGAGGAAGGGGGGCTTGGTGTCTCGGGAAGATTTTCTTTTTGCCAGACTCTGGTTAAATTCTAGCTCTCCTCATGCTGGGAAGCCTCCTCTGGACAGCGCCGGTTCCTTCTATTGGACTCATAAGCAGTTCCTGCAGCTGCCCAGGCTGCATACATTGCTCTAACCCAGGGTTCCTCAGACTCAGCCTCAGCAGTATTGACACTTGGAGTGGGATGACTCTGTTGCTGGAGACTGTGCTGTGCCTTGTAGACGGTTTCACAGCATCCCTGGCTGCATCCCCACTCAACACCTGCAGGGGCAGCCAAAAATATCTGCAGACACTGGCAAATGTGCCCCCAGGGCACAACTCTACCCTTGATTGCTGCTGGTCCAGTCTGTTCTTTAAGTTAAGTTTTGCACCAGTGGGACTTTCTCTCAGACACAGAGAAAATCTGATCAGGACCAGCTATGTAATTCCCAGAGCCTGGTGCAAAATGAAAATGCAGGGCCCCTTGTCCAAGGTCGTTAAGACTCAGGATGGTGAAGGCAGAGAACCAGGCAGGGCTTTGTGTGCTGATGCAGCGGCCAGGCCCCTCTCACCTCAGTACAGCACTGTCCCTTTAGCAGTCATCAGAGCAAGCCACACAAGCCCTGCTCTTCAGGTTGAGACAACCAGGCTGGGGGCTCATGGGCCCCTCTTACCTGTAACCCTGGTTTTGCGCCGTATGGCTTTGTCACCAAGGGAAAACCCTAATTTCTCTCCCACAGACCCACAGGGTGGGTACTGGCCTCTGTGGGTCTCAGCCTAGTAAAGCCTCAGCAGCCTATGAAGCTTGACCCAAGTGACACAGTGTGGCTATGTCCCCACCCAAATCTCATCTTGAATTGTAGTTCCCATAATCTCTACATGTTCTGAGAGGGACCCAGTGGGAGGTAATTTAATCATGGGGGTGGTTACCTCCATGCTGCTGTTCTTGTGAAGTGAGTGAGTTCCCATGAGGTCTGATGGTTTTATGAGGGGCTTTTCCCCCTTTGCTCTGCACTTCCTCTTCCTGCCATCATGTGAGGAAGGACGTGTTTGCTTCCCCTTCTTCCATGATTGTAAGTTTCCTGAGGCCTTCCCAGCCATGCTGAACTGTGAGTCAATTACACCTCTTTTCTTTGTAAATTACCCAGTCTCAGGTATGTCTTTATTAGCAACATGAAAATGGAATAATGTAGTAAGTAGGTACTGCAGAGAGTGGGGTGCTGCTATAAGGATACCCAGAAATGTGGAAGTGACTTTGGAATTGGGTAACAGGCAGAGGTTGGAACAGTTTGGAGAGCTCAAAAGAAGATAGGAAAATATGGGAAAGTTTGGAACTTCTAGAGACTTCTTGAATAACTTTGCGCAAAATGCTGGTGGTGATATGGACAGTGAAGTCCAGGATGAGGCGGCCTCAAGTGGAGACGAGGGACTTGCTGGGAATGGGAGTAAGGGTCACTCTTGCTGTGCAAGGAGACTGGCAGCATTTTTCCCCCTGCCCTAGAGATCTCCGACACTTTGAACTTGAGAGAGATAATTTAGGGTATCTGGCAGAAGAAATTTCTAAGCTGTAAAGCATTCAAGAGGAAGCAGAGTATAAAAGTTTGGAAAATTTGCAGCCTGGTAATGCGATAGAAAAGGAAACCCTATTTTCTACGGAGAAATTGAAGCCTGCTGTATAAATTTGCATAAGTAACGAGGAGCCAAATATTTATCACCAAGACACTGGGGAAAATGTCTCCAGGGTATGTCACAGACCTTCATGGCAGCCTCTTCCATCACAGACCTGTAGACCTAGGAGGGAAAAATGGTTTCCTGGGCTGGGCCCAGTGCCCCCCGCCCCGCTCTGTGCCACCTCAGGACATGGTGCCCTACTTTCCAGATGCTTCAGCTCCAGCTGTGGCTAAAAGAGGCCAAGGTACAGCTCAGGTTATCACCTCAGAGGGTATAAGCCCCAAACTTTAGAGGCTTACACATGGTGCTGGTCCTGCAGATACACAGGAGTCAAGAATTGAGGTTTGAGAACCACCTGTTAGATTGCAGGGGATTTGTAGAAATGCCTGGATGTCTAGGCAGAAGTTTGCTGCATGGGTGGAGGCCTGATGGAGAACGTCTGCTACAGCAGTGTGAAAGGGAAATGTGGGGTGGGAGCCCTCACACAGGGTCTCCACTGGGAAACTGCCTAGTGGAGCTGTGAGAAGAGGGTTACCCTCCTCCAGGCCCGAGAATGGTAGATCCACTGCCAGCTTGCACCATGTGTCTGGAAAATCCATAGACACTCGATGCCAGCCATGAAAGCAGCTGGGGTGGGGGAGCTGTACCCTGCAAAGCCACAGGGGCAGAGCCACCCAAGGCCATAGGAGCCCACCTCTTACATCAGCATGACGTAGATGTGAGACATGGAGTCAAAGGAGATCATTTTGGAACTTTAACTTTTAATGACTGCCCTATTGGATTTCAGACTTGCATGGGGTCTGTAGCCCCTTTGTTTTGACCAATTTCTTCCATTTGGAACAGAGACATTTACCCAGTGCCTGTATCCCCATTGCATCTGGGAAGTAACTAACTTGCTTTTGATATTACAGGCTAATAGGCAGAGGGACTCGCCTTATCTCAATGAGGCTTTGATTTGGACTTTTGAGTTAATGCTGGAATGAGTTAAGACTTTGGGGGACTGTTGGGAGGGCATGATTGTGTTTTGAAATGTGAGGACATGAGATCTGGGAGGGGCCAGGGATGGTATGATATGATTTGGCCATGTTTCCACCCATACTTCATCTTGAATTGTAGTTCCCATAAACCCCACGTGTCATGGAAGAGACCCAGTGGGAGGTAATTTAATCATGAGTGTGGTTACCTTCATTCTGTTCTTGTGACCATGAGCGAGTTCTTACAAGATCTGATAGTTTTATAAGGGATTTTCCCCTTTTGTGCTCAGCACTTCTCCTTCCTTGCTGCCATGTGAAGGACACATTTCCTTCACCTTCTGCTATGATTGTAGGTTTTCTGAGGCCTCCCTAGCCAGGCTGAACTGTGAGCCAATTAAACCTTTTTCCTTTATAAATTACCCAGTCTCAGAATGTATTAGTAGGATGAGAATGGACTAATACAGCAAGGTAAGGGCTGAGGGAAGCAGTCTCAGCCTCCTTGGCAGCTGTAACACCTCAGCTTTGCAAGAGTCATGAGGACAGGACAGGAAATGAGTCAGAAGCTTTCTGAATCCCTTCCCATCAGAGCAGACATTCCCCCAAGCTCAGATAAGCCATGGTAGAGAGAAAAGGGCAGCTCACAAGCTTCAGAGACTTCCACATCTCTAGGTCCAACTCCAGGTTCAGATAAGGCAAAGCACTCTCCCATGCCTCTGTCAAGGGCTGGGCAGAAATTAGGCTGAAAGACAAAAGCCACAGTCAGTAGACAGGGCAAACAAATAAAGCCGTTGTTAAGGGAAGGCATGGGACTTCACACAGGGCAACTGTGACCCTGGAGACAAGGAAGCCATAAGTCCAGTTTCCAGTGGACTGTCCCATCCCTAATGGGGTCATTCATCTGGAGACACCCATTTATAGTGAAGCTGGGGTCAGCCAGGCCAGTCCTGATAGATGGCTGAGTCCAGGCTGGTGTCTGCAGGGCTGCACTGGAGCAGAGCTTCCAGCAGAGGTGCTGTGCCCTGCAAGGGCTGAGGCTCCAATCCTGTCAGGACCAGAGAGGTAGGGAGCAGGCCCTGCAGCATTGCAGCCACAGTGCAGGGCACATGGCTGGATGCTGCAGGGAGGCTTTCTTTTCCTGTACCTGTGATACTGCACTGCTAGGCCTGGCCTCCTGCTTTGGAGTCTGCTGTGATGAGATAAATGTGAAATGAGGTGTGATATCATTTGGCTGTGTCCCTACCCAAATCTCATCTTGAATTCCCATGTGTTGTGGGAGGTACCCAGTGGGAGGTAATTGAATTATATGGGCAGGTCTTCCCATGTTGTTCTTGTGATGGTAAATAAGTCTCATAAGATCTGATGGTTATTTAAGGGGGAGTTTCCCTGCACAAGCTCACCTCTCTTGTCTGCCATGCCTTTCACCTTCTGCCATGATTGTGAGACCTCCCCAGCGATGTGAAACTGTAAGTCCATTAAACCTCTTCCTTAAAATTGCCCAATCTCAGGTATGTCTTTATCAGCGGTGTGAAAATGGACTAATACAGTAAATTGGTAGTGCAAAGAGTAGGGTGATGCTGAAAAGATACCTGAAAATGTGGAAATGACTTTGGAATTGGGTAACCGGCAGGGGGTGGAATAGTTTGGAGGGCTCAGAGAGGACAGGAAAATGTGGGAAGGTTTGGAAGTTCCTAGAGACTGGTTGAATGGCTTTGCCCAAAATGCTGATACGATATGGACAATAAGGCCCACACTGAGGAGGGCTCAGAGGGACATGAGGAACTTGTTGGGAACTGCAGCACAGGTGACTCCTGTTATGTTTTAGCAAAGAGACAGGTGGCATTTTCCCCCCTGCCCTATAGATTTGTGGAACTTTGAACTTAAGAGAGGTGATTTAGGGCATCTGGCAGAAGAAATTTATAAGCAGCAAGGCATTCAAGAGGTAACTTGGCTGCTGTTAGAGACATTCAGTTTTATAAGGAAAACAGAGCATAAAGTTCAGAAAGTTTGTGGCCTGAGAATGTGATACAAAACTAAAACCCATTTTCTGAAGAGAAATTAAAGCCAACCACAGAAATTTGTATAAGTAACGAGGAGCCAAAGGTTAATCCTCAGGACAATGGGGACAATGTCTCCAGAGTATGTCAGAGGTCTTCACAGCAGCCCCTCCCATCACAGGCCTGGAGACCTAGGAGGAAAAAGGACAATGGGGACAGTGTCTCCAGAGTATGTCAGAGGTCTTCACAACAGCACCTCCCATCACAGACCTGGAGACCTAGGAGGAAAAGTGTTTTTGTGGGCCAGACCCAGGGTCCCTGTGCTGTGTGCAGTCTAGGAACTTGGTACCCTGAATGTCAACTGCTCCAGCCATGTCTGAAAGGGGCCAACATAGAGCTCAAGCCATGGTTTCAGAGGGTGCAAGCCCCAGGCCTTGGCAGCTTCAACATGATGTTAAGCCTGTGAGTGCTCACAAGTATTGGGGTTTGGGAACCTCCACCTAAATTTCACAGGTTGTATGGAAATGCCTGGACGCCCAGGCAGAAGTTTGCTGCAGGGGTGGGGGCCCCATGGAGAATCTCCGCTAGGGCAGTGCAGAAGGGAAATGTGGGGTTGGAGCCCCTACACAAAATCCCTACTGGGTTACTGCCTAGTGGAGCTGTGAGAAGGCCACTGTCTTCCAGATTCCAGAATGGTAGATCCACTGACAGCTTGCATTGTGTCCTTGGAAAAGCTGCAGACCCTCACCATCAGCTCATGAAATCAGCTGGGAGGGAGGCTGTACCCTCAGAAGCCACAGGGGCGGAGTGGCCCAAGACCATGGGAACCCACCTCTTGCATCAATGTGACCTGGATGTGAGACATGGAATCAAAGGAGATCATTTTGGAGCTTTAAGATTTGACTGCCCCATAGGATTTTGGATTTGCATGGGGCCTGTAGCCACTTTGTTTTGGCCAATTTCTCCCATTTGAAATAGTTTTATTTACCCAATCCCTGTACTGCTATTGTGTCTAGGAACTAATTAACTTGCTTATGACTTTACAGGCTCATAGGCAAAAGGACTTTCCTTGTCTCAGATGAGATGTTGGACTGTGGACTTTTGAGTTAATACTGAAATGAGTTAAGACTTTGGGGGACTGTTGGGAAGGCATTGTTGGTTTTGAAATATGAGAACATGAGATTTGGGAGGGGCCAGGGGCAGAATTATATGATTTGGCTGAGTCGCCACCCAAATCTCATCTTGAATGCTCACATGTTGTGGGAGGGACCCAATGGGGGGTAACTGAGTCATGGGGACAGGTCTTTCCCATGCTGTTCTGGTGATAGTGTATAAATATCATGAGATCCGATGGTTTCATAATGGGGGAGTTTCCCTCTGCAAGCTCTCTCTTTGCCTGCTGCCATCCGTGTAAGACATGACCTGCTCCTGTTTGCCTTCCACCATGATTGTGAGGCTTCCCAGCCACGTGGAACTGTGAGTCCATTAAACTTCTTTCTTTTGTAAATTGCCCAGTCTTGGGTATGTCTTTATTATCAGCATGAAAATGGACTAATATAAGGTGGGAAGGAGGGGATGGCTGCAGTTCCCATCCAAGCCACTCCAGGCCTGCTGCTAGGGACACAACATTGGGCTGCTGCAGTGCAGGTGGTCTTGGGTGGGGGGTGGAGAGTGCTGCACGGGGCAAGGGCCCCACCTATCCTCCTTCACCTCTTTCCAATCCTGTCCTTAGTGTCTTTGTCCACCCTGGGAACCACCTGGGAGAGACAGCAAGGTTGCCTCCAGAGGGACAGCAGCAAGACCCCCCAACAGCCCAGGCAGAGGGACATGGAGTATCTGACATGGCCAGAGCTGGTGATGTGGCCAGGCAGGTCGACCCAGCAGGAATCCAGTGTAAGCCATGGCTCTGGCTGGAAGTGAGTTTGCTGTTCACAGATGGGCCTGGCTCCTCCATGGGCATCGAAAGCTGGCAGTGGTAGGTGCTTGTCTGAGGGTCATTGCTTGGACTGCGTACAGGGAGGAGGCTGGGCACTGGGCCACACACCTGTCCTCGTGCTCTGTGATGGGATGAGCGATTTGGAGCCGTCACCCAAAGGCAGAGCTTCCAAGGCTGTTCAGGGCCAACTTGGAGCCCAAGAAGCAGGAACACCTTATTGACTAGAGAGTGAAAATCTGTAAAATATTTGAAGAGATTTATTCTGAGTCAATATTGGCGACCATGGCCTGAGACACACCCTCAGGAGGTCCTGAAAACATGTGCCTAAGGTGATTGGCCTACAGCTTTACATATTCTCAGGAGATGTAAGGCATCGATCAGTGCACGCCAGGTGCACATTGCTTCAGTCTGGAAAGGCGAGACAATGGGAAGGCAGGGGGTCGGGGGCAGGGGCTTCCCAGGTGCACATTGCTTCAGTCTGGAAAGGCGGGACAACGGGAAGGCAGGGGGTCGTGGTGGGGGCTTCCAGGTCACAGGTGGATTCAACAATTTTCTGATTGGCAATGGCTGAAAGAGTTGTTATTATCTAAAGACTTGGAATCCATAGGAAGGCAGTGTCTGGGCTAAAATAAGGGGTTGTGGAGACCAAGGTTTTCTCATGCAGATGAAGCCTCCATGTAGCAGGCTGCAGAGACAAGAAACTGTAAATTCTTCCTCTCAGGCTTAAGGTCTATACTGATGTTCATGCTGGCCAGTTTTTCCTGAGTTCCAGCGGCTGGAGGGTATAACGAGGCATGTCTGACCCCACGTCCCATCATGGCCTGAAGGAGATTTTCAGATTAACTTCAGAATGCCGTTGGCTGAGAGAAGGGGTCCATTTCGACCCTCATGGAGGCTTAGAATTTTGTTAGACTGCCCGGTAAAAATATTACACCTTGAGTCACTTCATTCTCAAGCTCAGTGATTCAGAATGTTTTTGAAACGTAATCGTTAAATGGGCTGTGTGTATGGACCACGAGATCTTGTTACTCCACTCCTTTTAAAGGCCCTGAAACATCCAGACTTTCTCTGGGCCGCTTTGGAGCAAAGCACAGTGATGTGTACAAGCCTTAGGTGGAATGCAAGGTTTACATCAGTGCATAAGAGCACGAACAGTAGGGGTCCACCTGACCTTCTAAAACACCAAGGACCTTTATTTATTTGGCCACAGAGAGAGGGGGACGCAGAAGCTCGCCATGCACGGACCTTTTTCACAACACGAAGGGGCTACGCTTGTCACTTCTTTGAACACATTCTTTTCTTTATTTAAAAAAAATTTATGATTCTTTTCTTTGTAATGCCCTCCTTATTGTATCACAAGATTGCCCAGTAAAAATATTAGAAAATACAGAAAGTATAAAGTAGAACATGAGAAATCCACAACGCAAGCCGAGGCGGCCACCTTGCATGCTGCACGCTGCCTTTCCTCTTCCCTTCGTGCCTAGCTTTGCACTGTAGGAGCCCTGCGTCCACCAAACACGAAACTTCTGGGGCTCCTCCTGGTCTCATTTCCTGTTTCCCAAATTTACATGTTGATTTCCAATTAAATCTTTAAAAACACAGTGTCCTCACATTAGTCCTGTCTTATCAATCAGCCCGCTGGTGGCTGCACCGGGGTTGACTTGGCCCTCACAAAGCCCCAGCCTGTGGGTGAGGGAGCTACCCAGGAGGAGGGTGTGGAGCACACGGGGGACCCAGCCTGCAGACGCACAGACTCACTGGTCCCAGCGGCCCTTTCCTGGGCATCACATCTCACCCTGTGGCTGCAGTATCTCTCCACGGCCACACTTTTGGCCTCGTCGATTGAAACGTACATTTGGAGAGGGGTGGTTTTGCAGCTGTGTCCATGCTGGTTAACATCGTCTGTGGCCTGAGGAAGGAAGGGCCCCACATCACTTTCTTCTGGGGGTCCTAACCCAGCACAAGGCCCTAGAAAAGATTTGATTCATAAATGAATAAATGGGTGAGTGAAGTTTGCAAAAAAAAAAAAAAAGATTTGTGTACAGCTAAGACAAACTGCCTTTCACCTCAGTTTGTCTAAGGTAAGGAGAAGGGGTAGGTAACTCAATTTCTGACAAACCTGACTCCCACTAACACTCACCATCCACTTTCCTGTCTCGTTCTCTCTCTCGTTAGAAAACTGTTTCCTGACTGCCTACTGTAGATCGTTCCACACTTTCAAGTAGATGAGGGGTTCATATGCACCCGACCGACCCCTCATGGGATGGGCTAGCTCCAGGCAGAGGTGTCCTGTGGAGTGTCCAAAACTTTCCGAACATCCTTGCACCAAGATCTTCCTGCCCCCAGGGCTCCCCAGGGCAGACCCATCAGTGCCAGGCCTCTGGCCGGGGCTGGGTGATGTGAGTCACTCTTGTGGTGTTGCTGAGGAAGTGGAAAAGGTGGGCAGAGCAGAGACAGAAGAATCCACAGCTCACACACATATGTGGTTCTGAGTTCCAGCCTTGGAGAGTCCAGGCAGCTTGGACGGGGCACCTACCTGCTCAGCACCTTGATGGTGAGGGAACCACTTTTCTGTCCAGTGAAAATCTCTCCAGCCAAAAAGAGGTGTCCTGGTTCCTGGGAGATGACTCAGCAATGTTGGGATGACGTTGCTGGTTCTCAGACTTCCTCAAAGTCTGTAGGCTCGGCGAAGTCTCAGGAGACAGTGACCACAGCGTCTGGCTATAGTGTCAGTCCTAAGACTTAGAAGAATCTCTAAAATGTATTTTGTTTCTCTCTGGGTACATTTGGAAACACATTTCCAGCAAGTCACATGCACACATTCACCAAGAGCGCTTCTTAGGGTCACGTGGCGGTGCCATCCATCTGTTGGAACTGGGTCATCCCAGGGCATGGGAGAGGAGGCTCCACAGAGAGCCAAGGACTGGGCGCTGTCCTGGTGGCCATCAGACCTGCCTGGAAACATCAACCTCAGGGCAAGTGTCCAGTGCCCACTGCTCTCATCAGCACCTGCCTCTTACCCTTGCTCAGTGGTGAGGTCTTTGGGAGCCAGGGAAATTCTTCAGTAAAACACCCCACAGCGTGGATGGTCTCAGCCATTTCTAGATGTTTGGCTCCTTAGTGTTAAGTAAATGCATATTGTCGTGCAGCTAGTCCAGAGCCTTTTTACCTCCGTCCCCATTAAACTCAGTCCCTGCTGCTCCTGGCCCCCACACCCACCTTCCTGCTTTCTGTCTCCGTGATGTGACTCCTCTGGGGACCTCAGGTAAATAGGGTCATGCAGGACTTGGCTGTCTGTGGCTGGCTTGTTCCACTGAGCACGGTGCCCTCAAGGGTTGTCCACGTTGTAGTATGTGTTGGAATTTCCTTCCTTTTAAGGCTGAATGATGTTTCACTATGTGCACACACACACACACACACACACACACACACACACAATTTTGTTTATCCACTAATCTGTTGATGGACACTTGGATTGCTTCCACATTTTAAGCATTGTGAATAACGCTGCTGGATTGTACAAATATCTCTTCATGACCCTGCTTTCGATTCTTTTGCATATACACCCAGAAGTGGGGTTGCTGAATAATATGCTAATTTCATGTTTATTTTGTGAGGAATTGCCATCGCGTTTTCCACAGCGGCTGCACCATTTGACATTCCCGCCCACAGGGAGCAAGTGTTCCAATTCCTCTTCATCTTTGCCAACAATTGTTAATTTTTGTTGATAGTGGTCACCTGACTGCGTGTGAGGTGAGAGCTCCTCGTGGTTTTGATTTGTATTTCCCTCATGTTAAGTGGTATTGGGCTTCTTTTCATATGCTTGCTGGCCATTTATATACCAGCTTTAGAGAAACGTCCTTTCAAGTCCCTTGCCCATTTTTAATGGGGTTATTCGGTTTTTGTTCTTGAGTTTTAGGAGTCCTATAAATATTCTGGATATTACCCCCTTGCCAGATAAATGATTTGCAAATATTTTCTCCCATCCATAGGTTGTCTTTCCTCTGTCAATTGTGTCCTTTGATGTACAGAAGTTTTTTAATTTTAACGTAGGTCCATTTGTCTATTTTTGCTTTTATTGTCTGTGTTTTTGGTGTCATAGGCAGGAATTTTTGCCAAATCCAATTTAATAAAAACTTCCTTGATGTTTTCTTTTAAGACATTCACAGTGTTGGGTCTTGCATTAGGCTTTTGAGATATTTTGAGTTAATTTTGTTCATAGTGTAAGGGAAGTGTCCAGCTTCACTGTTTTGCATGTGGACAGCCAGGTTTCCCAGCACCATTTGAAGAGGTCATCCGTTCCTCACAGAATGGTCTCGATGCCCCCGGTTGGTTTTGTGATGAAGAAAACACTCACTGAACACACCGCCGTTACTGGGTCCTGTTTTCTCAGTCGATGTGAGCAGAAAGCACGTTGGTCCACAGACCTCTCTGGCGTTAACGAGACGTCACTGCACTCAGCCCCGCTTTGAGTCACCGCCACAATCCGCACAAACGGGGGAAGCTCCGTGGGGTAACCAGCGTGCGACACGGGGGCCCGTCACGTGTTGGGGCCTCATCCTTTACTTCCTGTAAAGCATACTCAGAAACCCACAATGCAAACCATCTTCTGGACAGGCTACACATGGCATACAGACACGTGCTCATGTTTTAAGGTAAGAAATGACCATTTTTACTTTCTTCTATTAAGAGCTTCGGTTTTCCCTTTAAATCATGCAAATAGCAAAGTATTCAAAGCAGAGGTTGATAGGGGACTTCCACTCTATCCAATAGTCCGTTTACTTAGATCACTGCTTGACTGTGGGCTTTCATGCTTGTGTGTGTGTTGTGTGTGTTTGTGTATGTGGGTGCATGTGAGTTTTATTGCATGTGCCTGTGTGTGTAATGTACATGCATATGTGCGCATGCTTGGGAGTGTGTGTTGTAACCTGTGTGTTAACGTATATGCACGTGTGTGCTTGTGTGTCATGTGTTGTGTGTATGTGTGTAATGTATATGCACGTGTGTGCTTATGTGTGTCATGTGTTGTGTGTATGTGTGTGCATGTGTTTTACTGTGTGTGCCTGTGTGTAATGTATATGCATATGTGTGTTTGTGTGCTTGTGAATGTGTGTGTATGTGTGTAATGTATATGTACATTTGTGTGCGTGCTTGTGTTGTATGTGTGTGATGTATAGGCACATGTGTGTATGCTTATGTGTGTCATGTGTTGTGTGTATGTGTAATATATATGCACATGTGTGCATGCTTGTGTGTGTGTATAATGTATATGCAAATGTGTGTTTGTGTGCTTGTGCATGTGTGTTGTGTGCCTGTGTGTTAATGTATATGCACATGTGTGTGCTTATGTGTGTTGTGTGTATCTGTGTGCATGTGAGTTTGTGTGTACCTGTGTGTGTAATATGCATATGTGTGTGTGCGTGCTTGTGAGTGTGTATTATTGGAGTGCATGCATGTGTGTGAACATACAGGGTACATGTTGTTGACCATGGTGATAACTGTGTGCAGAGAATTTCTAGGTGCTGAGGAGGAGCACCAGAGGCCAGGGCCTGAGGCCAGACACCCACAGAGGGGCTGAAGGGCTGGCTGGCCAGGGCAGTTGCCAGGGGCCTGGTTTGGGGCTGGCTTGTTGGAGGCGAGAACCCAGCAGTAGCAGCTGAGGGAAGTGCCAGGAAAGATGTGCCACGTGTGACTTCGCGTGGTGAGATGGGGCAGCCCGCTGGCCCTTGACAGTATGAGGAAGGAACTACTGTGTACCTGCAGGTCGTAGGAGGCTGCACAGGTCCACAGGCAGGTCCTCCTCTTAATTCACCTGTAATTTAAATGTGCCACAGGCACATGCAAGGCTGGCCACAGGTGCATGGGGATCAGAGGGGGATGGGCTGAAGCAGCTGCTGAGGACATGGCTGGGCCAGGAGGGCCAGATCCAGGAACCTTTCCCAGGCATAGCCCGCCGGATGCAGGAACCTCTGGCTTAGCATCTCCAGACCAGCCTGGTGCCGGTTGCTTTGCTGACCTGCACATCCCAGCCCCACAGGGCTCATCCCATCCAGCCAGATGGTGACCCAGTGTGACGGTGCCCGGCTGAGGTGGCCGTGGGAGCGGAGAGGCCACTGGGCTGCAGGGAGACCGAGCCTTGGGGAACAGGACAGAGGCTGGCAGGGGGTCGATATGCAGGCAGGGGGAGCCCTGCCATAGGCCTGGCACAAACTGGGGCCGGGGAGGCTGTGGCCATGAAGAAGGTGCCCATGGGAATGAATGAGGGGGAGCCATGCCAGCCACTGGCGCCAGTCAAACACGTGTTTTTCAGTGTTAATGCTCGCAGAGTTATAATGATATGGCCTTGGAAGGCAGGTCTCCTCAGGCCACCCTGTGGCTGGACATCGTGGCCATCTCCCGGGGCTCTCTGTGCTCAAGCTGCCCTCGTGTGCCTTCTCCCAGCCTTCACTCCATGGGTCCCAAGCTTTCCTTTCCCTCCGAGGCCCTGGGTCACCGGCTATTCTCTCTGGCCAGCCACATGTTGACTTCTGTCTGGTGACCTCACCTCGCAGAGGTGACCTTCACGCCCGCTCCCCAGGGCACCCCTTGTGCCAAGCCCTGGCTCTGCATCTCCCCCATACCCCAGTGACTCTACCCAGGAACCTCGCCCTAGTGGTTCAGGGGCTCCCCAGACCCTCAGCATGGCCCATCTCCCAGATGTGGGCAAATGTGGGCCTCAGTGATGGCAGGTAGGTGGCCCTGGCCCAAGGGTCTTGGCTCAGAAATGGCCGAGTCATGGCCGGGTTTGTGACTGGGGTGCCCAAGCCAGTGCTGTGATCCTGCTGTGATCTCATCGGAGGAGGCCGCCCTGGGGAGGAGAAAGAGCTGGAGTCCACGGTGCTGCATGGGGTGGGCGGCTGCGGCTCTTCCTGGGGTTCTTAGCCTCCACTGAGCAGAGAGGTAAGATGATCCAGGAAAATGTGGCCCTGGGCCGCCATGAGCAGCCACTCCACATTCTCACAGCCCCCGCATCTGTGTCAGACGTACGCTGCAATATCGTGTACGTGTTTCCCTGTGGCTGGCGCCTTGGATATGTCTCATGGGGAGCAGGGCCCTTCTTCATCTGTCACCAGCTATGGACACAGTCTCTGCTGGAAAACTTCTCTGGACTCTGTAGCAGGTGCGGGCTGAGAGGGTGGCAGGAGCGACGGGGCCTCAGGACGGGCAGTGGCCCTGGCTTCCTGCAGCTGAAGGAGACCCAGAAAGCAGCACAGGGTGCTGGAGCAGAGGGTCCTCAGCATGGCTGGGCGTCCTTGGGCACGGGCAGGTGCCTGAGGCTCCTGTGGCTGCCATGGTGCAGGGGGTGTGGCAGCCTCAGGATCTGGCCCCCACCACCCATGGATGCCACCACTGCCAGGCTGAAGGAGCTTAAACAACCACTCTCTGTTTCCAGAGCGATCAGATCTGAAGTTTGAAATTTTTTCCTGCAGGCATGGCCCTGATAGGGGGAAGGTGGCGTCAGCCTGTTCCTCCTGAGACAGAGGTGGCCATTCCCTTGTGGGTCGCCACCACACATGTGCAGTGTCTGCCTCTTGAGGGGCACATGGAGGACCCCATCCTGTCTGAAGAGCTCTGTCTGTCTGTCTGTCTGACTCGCCTGTCTTCAGAATCTGTGGCTGTGGACTTGGGTCTTTAATTTCCATCGAGTGGCTGCTGTGGTGCTGCTGGCCGCTGCCTTGCAGGTCACATGTGTCCGGCCGTGTCCATCACACACAGCTTTGTACTGTCCCATAGGCCACGCTGTTTGAGGCTGAGCTGAGAGCTTAGCGCTCCCCCATATTGTGCTCACAGGCTGACACCTGGCCTCCATCAAAGTAGAAGGTTCTGCATGGAAAACAGCCAGGATCTGAGTGCTTCTCTCCACACATCACCTCCATCCTCATCTCCGCACATCACCTCCATCCGCCTCTCCACACATCACCACCATCCACCCGGGGTCTCTTGCCGGATTACTGCAAGCCCCACTGCCCTGTGCACTGGCCTGAACCACATCTAGTACAGTTCAGATTCGGGCTCTGCAGCACCAAGCTCCCTCGGCTTCTCCTCTCACTTAGAGTGGAAGCACTCAAAGGAGCGTGTGCATGCAAAGGAGGAGATGCACCTGCTTGGCTGTGGGAGCGGCGGTTTGAGATGGAGTCAGGGCCGCTTAGGAGCTGCCAGGCGTGTATTTGGGCTCCAGAAGAGGCACAGGCTGTGGTCTCACTGACTTGTCACCGGTTTGCATGGCGGAGGCTGCCTGGGGCCCCGGGGTGAAGAAGGATGAGAAAACCGCCGTCTGCATCACCTCCGTTCACTGCCTTTGTTTCCTGGAGGGTGTGTGGGATTTTCTGGCCCCCACTCAGGCCAGGACCATGTCAGGTGCCCACAGCCACAGCCTGAAAAGTTTGGACCAGCCGGCGTGGCTGGGATGCAGCCCCTGACCCCGGCCGGGTGGAAGTGTCTGGCAGAGCGGGTGCCAGCCTGAACCCTGGCCACTCCACATGTCCAGTGCTGACACAGCCAGCGAGCCAGGTGCAAGCCTCAGTCTCTGGAAAAGCTCAAAGCTTACAGCCTCTTTAAATCTGAAACAACACAGATGCACAGGGGCTTATCTCTACGTGATTCAAATGGGGCAAAAGTCAGGAAATGTCATCTCAAAAATGTGCAGCAGGTTGGAACGTAGGGTTTGAAAAAAAAGAAATGTGCAGCAGGGATGAGACCCTCCGAGCAAGGCTGTTCTTCCCTAGACTGACCCTGTGGCCTCCCCCGGTAGTGACCCTCTGGCCTCCTCTAGACTGACCCTGTGGCCTCCCCGGTAGTGACCCTCTGGCCTCCTCTCGACTGACTCTGTGGTCTCCCCTGGAGTGACCCTCTGGCCCTTCCTAGGGTGGCCTTGTGGTTTTCCTCGTGGTCTTCCATCATGGGAAGTGCTCTGCCTGACGGGCCATTCCTGTGCCTGGCTTCAGGTTCCACCAGGGCCGTGAGAAGTGTTGATTCTAGAGCGCCCACCTTTACTGTGGGCCAGCGTTGTCCTGCTTGCTGTGGCTACGTCAGCTCAGGCACTGTCCCTGGAGAGTGAGCGCCCCGGGAGTGAGTTCTCCACCCAGTCCTATTAACTGGGCCCTCAGGAGAGATTTTCAAAGATCTTGAATTAGAAGATTTTCACTCCTAGGGGAAAGTAAGCTGGACTTCGCTCCTTCTGAGCCTCCACAGCAAACCAGAGTTCCTGGTGTCCTTCCTGGAGGAGATCCATGGTGGCAACGGCGGGGACGTGCTGACCCTGGCTGACCTGGCTCTGGCCACACCGGCCACTTGAATGTGCATTGTATTCTAATGAGGTGACCACATCTACAGCCCAACCAAAGCCAAAGCCATTTCTTGTTGAGTTCTTACCTCGGGGCCACAGAGCACAGCTGTGGAGGCCATTCCTGCCTTGCTGAAGGGGCCTGGGAGAGGCTTTGGGGGGATGCAGTGCACCCCACTCCTCAGGGCCAGTAGCTGTGTCCCCTAGTTCTGCCAGTGTGACTGGGGATGTGACATCCACTCAGGGGGCCATCAAGGTCTCCTGAGCCCTGGGTCCTGGGGCCTCGTCTCTGGGACCACAGAGTGGGGGGTCTGTCCTGGGGTCTCCACCTGCTGCCCGTGGTAGTGAGTGACCTCTGATGTGGCTGAGCATGCCCCCCAAGCCCACAGTTCCCTGCCTGGAACCTCACCCACCTCACCTTGCCTTGCTGGGCGGCACGGCCTCCTTCCACCTCGACACGTCACGAAGCGCCCCGCACACTGTCTCTGAGGTTCAGGCATCATGACCCTGCAAAGGCCTCAGCTGCGGCAGCCCTGGAACTCAGCCAAGGCCTGGCAGGACGCGTTCCTCATGTACTGAATTCTCACATGGTCCTGCAGGCCCATTAGTGGAAGAATCCCTGCAGGTCCCAGCTTAGAGAGCTGGGGAGATACTTTCCCATTAGCTGATTGCACAGAGCCTGGAACAATGCCTGGAGTGATGAGACTGCCACCTTCCGCCCTGACACTCCCTCTCAGGATTCCGGAGCCCGCCAAAGGCCTGAAGGCTCCAGGGGTTCCCGGCTGCTCTGAAAACACTTTACCAGGTTTCCATTTCTCATGTGCTCCTTAACGAAAACCATGACCTGGTTGTGAGGAGGGCCCAGAACTCCACACGTGTTCTCAGCATGGCTGTGGTCACTCGGGACCTAGGGGTCCTCTCCACCTCACAGCTTGGGACACTGTATGGGGAGGGAGAGAGTTTCTGGGGAAATGCGAGGGCCACACACCTCATGTACCACACATGGGACCACAGAGACAGTAAGATTCAAGGGGGACTCCAGAGGAAGGCTGTGGCAGGGCTTTCTGAAGGCTCTCTCAGGGCTGAGTCCCCCAGCAGCCCCCAAGCCTCTGTCCTGCCCACTGGCTTTTGCAGGGGTGGTCCCCCCCCCCACCGCAAGAGCCTCTATGCCACCCACAGGCTTCTGCAGGGCTGGCCCTCCCCCACCGCATGGGAGCAGCTGTGGCCATCATCCAAGTTCGTCCTGGACTCAGAGGCCACTGACCAGTTTCCATACAGTGGTGCTGCTCCCCTGGGGTGCTTGGGTCTGCCCTCTGCACCAAAGCCTAAGTGATGACTGTGCCAGGCGGAGGGTTCCCCCTTCCACAGGAGAGGGCAGCAGAATCCTGAGCACACCCAGCTGCTCCGACCTCAGGGATCACAGATTCACCTTCCACCACGGCTGATGGCTGCAGCAGAGATGGCCACAACTCAGTGGTGACCTCCCCCCAGCCACAGCTCACGTTCAGAGATCAGAGAGTCTCCCAGTCTCCAGGGGCAGAGCAGGGCCCAGAGCCCCCGCATTCCAGGTGGGAACACAGCGAGACAGAGAGAGTGTGTGTGTGATGGGCTGTGTGTGTGTGTAGTGAGGCTGTCTGTGCATGTAATGGGGCTGTCTGTGTGTGATGGGCTGTCTGTGTGTGATGGGCTATGTGTGTTGGGGCTGTGTGTTTGGGGGCTATCTGTGTGTGGTGGGCTGTCTGTGTGTGATGGGCTGTCTGTGTGTGATGGGTTGTCTGTGCATGTTGGGGTTGTCTATGTGTGTTGGAATTGCCTCTGTGTGTGGCAGGGCTGTCTGTGTGTCTGTGCATGTATGTGGTGGGCTGTGTGTGATAGGTTGTCTATGTGGTGGGTTGTATATTTGTGATGGGTTGTATGTATGTAGTGGGGCTGTCTCTGTGTGTCTTGGGCTTCCTGTGTGTGTGCTAAGGTTGTCTATGCCACTGCCCCTTGGCCCTGGGGCACTCGCTTCCTCTAGAATTCTGTGTGCCCTCGTGTCCTGCTCTGCACGTATCCATGCTGAGTGACTTCGGACTGACAAAGGCTTCAAAGAGCATCTAGGACTCTATCGGAGCAAGGCCACCCTCAGTGCCCTCTGAGAAACGGGAGCTGCCAACCCTCGATCATCACCGTTGCCCACAGCATGTTCCAGATGTACAGAAAATCCTGTGTGCACCCGGGATGGAGGGAGAACTTCCCAGTGGCTCTCTCTCTCTCTCTTTCTTCTTCTTCTGTCTCTCTGTCTCTCCCTGCCCCTCCTTTTCTTCTCATGTCCTTCCCTGCATCTCACAGGAATCTCGCCAGGAACCTCCATCTGCCCTGCCCGCCATCATGGGGCTCTCTCTGCCTTGGGCCTGAGCATTGACCCCATGGGGGGTGGGGAGGCATGCGGCCCCCGCAGACACCTGTGGCCCTGCGTGTGGGGTGCCAGTGGCTGTACCACCCCATATACACGAGGTTATTCCTGCGTGGGAGTGTGGTCCCAAGGTGGCCAATTTTTTCCAAGAGAAGCAAGAAAACCAGGTTTGACCTGAAATGAACCCGAGGCCCCCACGGCTGCTGGACGAGGTCCTGCTGCCCACCCCAGCGGGGTGAGCGCGTTTGCGGGAGCTGCCTTACTTCTGGTCTGTGGGAGCTGCCTCACTTCTGCTTCCCAGTCTTCTCAAACGTCAAACATCTGGGGTGTTTCCCAGCACTCAGAACAAGGCGGGGAGGGGCATTTGGGGAAACCCAGTTCCGAGAGAGCAAAGCGGATGAGGCAGAAAATGCCACACACAGAACCCAGAGGACCCAGCTGGCACAGCGTGAAGCTATCAGCGGGCAAAAGCCTTTTAGAGCTGATTCTTGGGAACTGAATGGCTCAGTTAGAGCGAACCTATCTCGACGTGAATCAGTGAGGCTGTGTTTCCTTCTGAGAGGCGTCGTCAGCCTCTGCTCCACCACCAGCGTGCCAGCACCTCTCCTAAGCCACAGCCTGCCCCGTCTGCCCTGCTGCTTTCCGCCCGTCTCCCGCGTGAGATGCATTTTGCTGCCTTTGTAACTCGGCGTTTCCCTGACAAACAAGGCTGGCCGTTTGAGTGACTGTAGTCAGACCTCCCCAAAGTCCCGGGTCTCGCTGTCGCTCTGTTTTGTGGGTTTTGTGCCGTGCTGACGGCTACCTTGGGTTGTACACTGTGAATATTTTCTTCCAGGCTCCCATTCCCTTTTCCTGATGGCAGATTTTGTCATAGAAAAGGTTTAATATTTGTTTATTTTTGTTCTGATGTGAGGCTTTTCTGGGGCTTCAGCGTTTCATGCATTGCTTAGGCAATTTTTCCACCTCCCAGTCACAAAAACATTCTCCTACTTTCTTCTATTGCATTCTAGAACTTTTAAATAGGAAGCATAATGTAGTGAACCCATCTGGTTTCAGCAAGCACCAGTTCAGGCGAGGGACTCGGAACGAACAGGGAATATCCCACGTGGCGGCTGAAGACACAGCGTTTCTGAGGACACCCAGAAAGCAAGGGTCAGCGAAGAGCGTCCCCAGCTACCCCGTGTTATGCTGGCAAGGCCCACACCTCACATCGTTTCTTCCATAAATAATTCCTACAAGTCTATAAAGATAAGCTCTGCTTAGCAAACCATAGCCACAATCCACTGTCATGTTATAAAGTTATCAGTGGTCCCTAATACCATCAAATACACAATCAGGCTTCACCAGCCCCAGCTGTTCACGAGCGCCCGCCCTGAACTGCGGGGGTGGGTGAATCTCAGTGCGTGTGTCTGCACACTGCGGGAGGTGGGGCTCTTCCGCTCTCAGCACATACGTTCCTCCCTGTCTCCTCCTCTGTGTGATTTACCTGCTGATGAAATGGCCATCGGTCCTGCAGAGCCTCCCACCTCCGGGCTGTGCTGGCTGCGTCTGGCCACGGTTCAGCTCAGCACTCTGTGGGCTGTGCTTCCTATAGCTGGCAGCTGGCTTTGGACACTGTCGGATCCAAGTCTGACCATCAGCACGGGCTTGTGGGTGTCCTTTATGTGGGGTCTAATCCACCACTGATGACACTGCTTTGATTCACTGATTAGGAACTGCCGAAGGGCAGGGTTCTCATGCCGTCCTTCCCCGTTTAGAAGCTGGAAGACTCATCCAAACAGTCTTTCCCTCATTCGTACCCTGTAAGTGGCACAGTTCCTCTAAAAAAAGACAAGATTAATGTTAGATCCTGTTTCCTTATTTACCTGTTTTTTAAAAAAACATTTGATTCACTGGCACCCTGCAAGACTCACCATGCGTGTGTGTGTGTGTGTGTGTGTGTGTGTGCGTGCGTGTGTGATTTAAAGAACTCTTTTATAGGATAAATTACTTACAAAAGAAATCCCTTCTAACATGTTTATGTTTTTACAATCACTTATTTGCATTAATTATATTTATTAGTGGTGCTTTGTCAATATTGACTTGTTCAGATTATCAAATAGCAGTGATCAAAGGTATCAATTATAATGTTGATTCTATCGTGAACAGACCGATCCAACCTCAGTATTTCTGTGTATTTAACCCCCCGCAGCTGGTGTTTAAATTATCCCAGGAGCCTGCCGTGGGGTCTCTGAAGGTGACGCCTCTCCTCTGCCTGGAAACCTGCGTCTTTGGACACTTCTGTGCCCTCTGGCCTCCACTTGTCCTCTGACAGCCGATCCAGAGACTGCTGCCTCCCCCACGTGGCTTCCCTGCTAGTGTGACAGTTTGGCAGTTTGCGTGTTTAGCAGTTTAGGGTGACTAGAATTTAGTTCCATGTGTAGGGTGAGGCAGGGTGGAGGCAGTCATGTCTCCCCAGCCCAGCCTGGTGCTAAGCATTCCCAGGAAGGAAAGGGAAAGTCCCACGGAGACCCTGAGTAGGAGGTGGATGGTGCAGCACTGATGATCTCAGAACCCTGCCTGGTAGGGCAGCCCCAGGCCCACGGGAATGGCGCCTGAGCCAGCACGCGGGGACGTTCCCATCTGGAGCCACTCACTCCTGCAGCCCACGCTGCACTGCAGGCCAGAGCAGCCTCCAAGCTCAGCTGCCTGCCGCGTGCTGCACAGATGAAGCCGGGAAAGCACACGCATCACTTGCAAGCTGGAAAGTATGTCAGTCACTTCCTTGTGACTAAGAGGCAGCCGGAAGGTCTTGTTTAGACATGTTTGGATCTGATGAAGATCGGGACTAGAGGACGGCTCAGGCAGGCTGCCCAGCTGTGTGTTCCACCACCCTGACACGTGGGAGCTGCTTTCTGGGCCAACGGGCGGCAGCAACACAACCTCCTTCGCTTTGTTCCCGTGCTCACGGGGCATCCTGGGGGTCAGGGGTGAGAGTGGCGGCCCTATTGCTGCCCACCAGCTCAGAGATGCTCCAGCGTTGCCCCACCTGGGAGGTTCTGTGGGGTTGGACGCTCCAGCATCGCCCCACCTGGGAGGTTCTGTGGGGTTGGACGCTCCAGCGTTGCCCTACCTGGGAGTTTCCATAGGATTTTTCTTTCAAATGGTTTTTTCTTTTTTTTTTTTTTTTTTTTTTGAGACAGAGTCTCGCTCCGTCACCAGGCGCCAGGCTGGAGTGCAGTGGTGCGATCTCGGCTCACTGCAACCTCCACCTCCTGGGTTCAAGCAATTCTCCTGCCTCAGCCTCCTGAGTAGCTGGGATTACAGGCGCGTGCCACCATGCCCAGCTAATTTTTGTATTTTTAGTAGAGACGGGGTTTTCTAAAGACCCACCTGTCAAGTGGAGGTAGCAGAGTTAGACGGAAACACTGTTTCATAAAAAATGTTTACTTATTCTTCATAAATTTAAATTTCCATTAATTAACCAAAGCTTGCTACCTCTCAAAAAGTACTTTTAATAAGTAGGAATTGATTAATCCTTTAATGGTAGGAATGACTTAAGGAAGTTCCCAGAGGGAGAGCTACTTTGTGTGTTCAGCTGTAATTATGCCAACTTTTTCCTGTGCCATCCTGGGCTATGATGAAGGTGAAGAGCAGCCTCGTGTCAGACGCGGCCGTAGTTTATCGAGTGACTATTCACTGAGTTCTCACTTCTGTTAGGGTGCTCTGGGTGCAGCTGGGCCCGGCCTGGGCACTTGGGACTCTCATGGACACTGCCGTGGAGCCTGGGGGGCGCCACGGATTGGAAAAAGGTACCTCATGCTGTGGGCACCAGAAAGCCAACCCCAGATGCCCCTGCTTATAGCACCCAAGTCTCTCCATAAGGAGCATCCATTTGGGGTGCCCCGGGGCAGGTAGGGCTGGGGCGCAGCTGTGCCAGGGAAGCCATGGCTCCCTGAGTGCACTGCCCCTTCTGCATGGGTGCTGTTCTGCGTTGACCTCATTAAAAGTCTGTCACATTTTTCCTCTGCTGAAGCCCCCTGTAGTTTCCCAAGGCATAAAGTCCTCAGGTCCCCCAGCCCTGGCTGCCTCCTCTGCCCACCTCCATCAGCTTCCTGAATGGAGCGACTCCCGCAAGGAGAGGGGCACATCCACATCTCTGAACTATGTACTTCACTCGCCCCATTCCTTGCACATTGCACGTGTCTGGTCTTCTTTTGAAACCCTCTGGCCCTTCTCGGTGCCCCAGGCTCCTCAGCACACACTGCGGTGCCCCTTCCTGCCCGGCGTGCAGAGTCCGTCACCCACTCCAGCTGCAACCCCGCCCCAGGCTCCTCAACGCACACTGCAGTGCCACCTCCTGACCCGTGTGCAGAGTCCGTCACCGACTTCGGCTGCAACCACTGGGCACTTGCCTCCCTTGCTGTACCCGGGGGCCTGGGGGCTGGGAACTCTTTCCGGTTCATCTTTCTTGCTCATCCCTGGGCCCTGTCACATAGTATGAATTTCTAAAATGTTGACTGAGTGAAAGAAAGGAGGAGGGAGGGGGGGGGAGGAGACCCGAGTCACCCTCGTGTTAATTGGATGCTTCCGATCTGCGTGGAGGGCATGGCAGAGGGTTTAGGGCAACCACTGCCCGAAGGCACCTCACTCCTGACCCCTGAGCCCTGAATCCATCGCAGGGATGAGCCGAGAGTTGTCATCTGGATTCACAAGCTGACATGCTCCCCGGTGCCACCACACCCCATACAGCGCAGCCGGTGGCTTCCTTTTCTGAAGGAGACGTGCAGTCGGCACAGTGAAAGGATAAAGAATAAAGTCCCCCTAGGGGAAGAAGCATGACCAGGCAGGAGGAGACCCCCTCGGGCTGCCCCCCAGCCCCTGTGTCTGGCTGGGTCTTCCTCCCGTTTCCACAGCACCTGGTTCAGGCCTCGCTGTGGGCATGCGCTCACTCGGCACCAGAATTCACACTTGCACATTCACTTCCTCCACTAGACGAAAATCACGCTGGGCACAACTGGCTTCCTGGCAGCACCATGCCCTGTTGTTCAGAGCACGGGATTGTGCAGGGCAAGGTGGATACCCTCCTTGTCAGTGGAGGAAGTGGAGAAGCAGCAAGGCCCCCACTGACTCGAGGCGCTGCTGTCTTCAGCTGGGGAGGACGTGTCCTCCTCTGCCACAGCAGGGCCTCCCTGGGACAGGTTGTGGGTCTGGAAGCTGCAATGGGCATGTGCTCGGGGAAACTGTGCATGTGCTCCCCTGGAAAGCTACAGTCCCGGGGACAGGTTGTGGGTACGGAAGCCACACTAGGCATGTGCTCCACTGGAAAGCTACAGTCCTGGGGACAGGTTGAGGGTACAGACGTTACACTGGGCATGTGCTCCTGGAAGGCTCTAGTCCGGGGGACAGGTTGAGGGTACAGACGCCGCACCGGGCATGCGCTTCTGGAAGGCTCCAGTCCCGGGGGACAGGTTGAGGGTACAGAAGCCTACACTGGGCATGTGCTTCTGGAAGGCTCCAGTCCGGGGGACAGGTTGAGGGTACAGAGCCGCACTGGGCATGTGCTTCTGGAAGGCTCCAGTCCGGGGGGACAGGTTAGGGTACAGACACTACACTGGGCACGTGCTCCTGGAAGGTTCCAGTCCCGGGGACAGGTTGAGGGTACAGACATTACACTGGGCATGTGCTCCTGGAAGGCTCCAGTCCCGGGGGACAGGTTGAGGGTACAGATGCTGCACTGGGCATGTGCTCCAGGAAACTGTGCATGTGTTCCCCCATAAGGCTCCAGTCCCGGCAGGAGGTTGTGGGCACGGAAGCCACATTGGGTATGTGCTCCTGGAAGGCTCCAGTCCCGGGGGCAGGTTGTGGGTACAGAAGCCGCACTGGGCATGTGCTCCCGGAAGGCTCCAGTCCCTGGGCCCTGCAGGAGGGTCTTAAACTGCGGAGCTTCTGATGACATCGGATGGGCTCTGAGATCCCTCTGAAGCACACACGGCCCTCTCACTCTCAGCTGAGCTGTGGAGGGTGCATGGGCACAAGGCAAACTGTTCTCCCTTAGCTTAAAATCATTTACATGCACACCCAGGCTGGAGTGAAGCGTGTGCCAAGCAGGGAAATGGTCCAGGGTCGATGCACAGACTCTACCCATCCTAGGAAAAGGTGTTTACGAAACTGACCCAGAAAAGGAGTCCAACATCAAGATGCTCAAAAGTACGTGTTGGGCGCAGAACGTCACTGCGATTTGGCCTGTGCGTCCGCGAGCCCAGGGGCCATGAGAGGCTGTTTGCCATAAGACTCAACTACATAAGGGCGGCAAGTGAGTGACAGCTGAGTGTCCTGTGCTCTCTCTTCCCCTAGGCATGGAAAGTGGTGCGCCCTGCTCAGGTACACAAAAGGCTCTGGGCCAACCAGCGTCCACCCTGCCCGGAGGAGAAGGCTGTTGTCTGGGTGGGCCCCATGGGCAGTGGGCACATCCACATCCTCACGGGAGCACAACCACTCCACACAGTGATGCCTGCACACCCACACCCACACAGGAGCACACCCACTCCACACAGTGATGCTGTGCACACCCACATCCACACGGGAGCACACCCACTCCACGCAGTGACACTGTGCATGCCCACACCCACACGGGAGCACACCCACTCCACACAGTGACACTGTGCACGCCCACGCCCACACCCACACGGGAGCACACCCACTCCACACAGTGATGCTTGCACACCCCACATCCACACGGGAGCACACCCACTCCACGCAGTGACACTGTGCATGCCCACACCCACACGGGAGCACACCCACTCCACACAGTGACACTGTGCACGCCCACACCCACACGGGAGCACACCCACTCCACACAGTGATGCTTGCACACCCACATCCACACGGGAGCACACCCACTCCACGCAGTGACACTGTGCATGCCCACACCCACACGGGAGCACACCCACTCCACACAGTGACACTGTGCACACCCCACACCCACATGGGAGCACACCCACTCCACACAGTGACACTGTGCACACCCACACCCACACGGGAGCACACCCACTCCACACAGTGATACTGTGCACACCCACATCCACACGGGAGCACACCCACTCCACACAGTGACACTGTGCATGCCCACACCCACACGGGAGCACACCCACTCCACACAGTGACACTGTGCACACCCCATACCACATGGGAGCACACCCACTCCACACAGTGACACTGTGCACGCCCACACCCACACGGGAGCACACCCACTCCACACAGTGACACTGTGCACACCCACACCCACACGGGAGCACACCCACTCCACACAGTGACACTGTGCACACCCACACCCACACGGGAGCACACCCACTCCACACAGTGACACTGTGCACACCCACACCCACACGGGAGCACAACCACTCCACACAGTGACACTGTGCACGCCCACACCCACACGGGAGCACACCCACTCCACACAGTGACACTGTGCATGCCCACACCCACACGGGAGCACACCCACTCCACACAGTGACACTGTGCACACCCACACCCACACGGGAGCACACCCACTCCACAGAGTGACTGTGCACACTCACACCACACGGGAGCACACCCACTCCACAGAGTGACACTGTGCACACCCACACCCACACGGGAGCACACCCACTCCACAGAGTGACTGTGCACACTCACACCCACACGGGAGCACATCCACTCCACACAGTGACACTGTGCACACCCACACCCACACCCACATGGGAGAACACCCACTACACACAGTGACACTGTGCACACACACCCACATGGGACCACACCCCTTCTACACAGTGGCACTATACACACAGTCACACAAGTGCACACCCATTCTTTGCACAAACACATGTTATGTGGTCATATCTACTACTCACAGTGACATGGGACCAGCCACCCTATACTCTCCTACTGGGCACAGCTACTCTGAACAGTAACATGGTCACAGCCAATATTCACAGTCAGATGATCACACGTTTTTCAAACAGTCACACTGGATGCATCGACTCTCTAGAGTCTCCTGGGCATACCTAACCTACACAGTAACAGGGGCACAGCCACCCTACACAGTGACATGGGCACAACCACCCTACACGGTGATGTGGGTGCAGCCATCCTACACGGTGACACGGGCACAGACACCCTGCATGGTCACGTGGGTGCAGCCACCCTGCATGGTCACATGGACGCAGCCACCCTACACAGTCACGTGGGCCTGCCAGTGGGCCTGCAGTGGGCCTCAGCTGGAGCCCTGGTCTCTCATGCTTGTGTCCGGCTGCCTGCTGCCTGAAATTGCTCTGGTGTTTGGGACCATTGTCCTACCTGCTACACATACAGGTGTGTCTAGAATAGCACTGTCCTCCTGGCCCCAGCCTGGAGGGGTGAGGCACCTGCTCCCAGTGTCCTGGGTCCCTGGGGAGTGCAGACCTCAAGTGTGCAGACCTGGCTGGCTCACCTGTCTTCCCCGCTGTACCTCTCAAAGACCTGAGATGCGAGTCCAGCGATGTGTTTTTCATGGCCCAGAGGGTTGCGTGTGGTCACCAGAAGCTCATTATCCTCAGAAGGCTCTGGGCACTCTGTTCTTCTCCAAATGAATGCACTCATTGTCTCATAATTAAAAACAGCTATTTTTTTCCAGAGGGCAGGACACTCTGCATTCATCTTTATTCTTCTTGAAATAAACTTTGAGGATGGACAGCCAAAGCCAGGGTGCAGGCAGCCCTTACCCACGTACACACTGTCACAGCTGCTGAGACGCCCACAGCCCAGGGTGGAGACATCCCTCACCCATGGTGCCCACTGTCACAGCTGCTGAGACACCCACAGCCCAGGGTGGAGACATCCCTCACCCATGGTGCCCACTGTCACAGCTGCTGAGATGCCCACAGGCCAGGGTGGAGACATCCCTCACCCATGTACCCACTGTCACAGCTGCTGAGACACCCACAGGCCAGGGTAGAGACATCCCTTACCCATGGTGCCCACTGTCCCAGCTGCTGAGACATCCACAGGCCAGGGTGGAGACATCCCTCATCCATGTGCCCACTGTCACAACTGCTGAGATGCCCACAGCCCAGGGTGGAGGCAGCCCTTTCCTGTGGTACCCACTGGCCTGCAGGTAGCACCTTCAGGTCATTCTGTCATTTCCACATAAACAAACTATGCTCCAAAGACAGTGGGAGGAGGACCAGAGCACCCCTTCTTCAGCCCAGGGTCTGGGAATGGATGGGGAGAGCCGGCTACATGTGGGTACAGTCTTCCCCGAGAGCCCCAGCCTCCCCACACTGACTGGATGGGACTGTGGCCCCCTGGGCTACGTGCTCATTTGTAAACCTTGACGAGGGAGGCCTGGCTTCATGGGTGCTGTGCGGAATCTCTGAGACGAAGGGGCAGTTGCTTCCCAGAACACCCCAGACCTAGGACATGGCCAGCAGTCGCTTGAAGAAAGTCTGTCTGGGGCAGGCAAGGGGTGGGCAGGAAGACCCCCATCTCAGGAGAGCTGGTTCCCTGAGTGACCCAGGCAAGGTGGGGGGTGGGAGGGGGAGAACACCCACTGCATGAGAGCTGGGTTCCTGGGTGACCCAGGCAAGGTGGGGGAGCAGGGAGAAAATCATGGAGGTGCAGCCCCAACAGGGACCCGGGGCATGTGCCGGGGTCAGCAGCGCCCTGCGGACGGGCATGCAGGGCTCCCTGGGTTGTGTGCCCCAGGCCCCAGGGTGGAAGTGCCTCGGCAGGCGGGCACTGGGCGAGATGGCTTCCGACTTCTGCAGGTGTAGGGAGCACAGGACAGCCCTTACCCTCCACCACACGGGCGCGGTTCAGAACTGGGGCCCAGGACGCACACGCCTGGGGTTGCCGGGGCTCTGTGGGGGAGCAGTGAGGCAAGCCCCCTGTCACCAGGCCCAGGGCATCTGGTGGGCCCTAAACCACCCACCGCCACTGCCTGGTGCCGAGGGCTGCGGATGTGAGCTCCTGTGCCCCAGCTGCCAGCCGAGCAGGGAGGACCTGGAAGCAAAGTTGCTGAGACTCAGGAGCTGCCCCATGCTTCTGAGCCCTAACACACGGGTTCCAGCACTGCCCTGCCTCTGCCAGGGCTCCCACCCCCACGGCACAGACCTCAGGGCCACTGGTGCCCCGCAGCCACACAGGAGGGCCCACGCCCCAGCCCTGACCTGCCCATGTGCTGGCCGCTCCCTCCACAGCCCAGGGAGCCTCCGCTCACCGCTCCGTCCTGGCTCCAGGCCACAGCACTGCCTGGGAAACCCACTGACCACCCAGGCTCCGGATCAGAGGGACGGCTCCAGGCTGCGCCACACACATCCTGGCAGCCATCTGGGCGAGGCTGCACATGGCTGGGAGCAACAAATGGGGTGCGGCGGTGGGGAACCAGCCCTCCTGCCTCTGAGGAAACCCAGGAGGCCCCGGGCCCACGGAGCGGCCTTTGCTGAAACTGCCCATGGACCTAGCAACTAAGAACAGGCATTTTTTCTTCAGGGGAGCCACGGCTATGACAGGTGATTCCTGTTGGAGGACCCAGTGGCCTGAGGTGTTTCTTTTGGGGTTTCAGGAAGAATGCCAGGCATTCCTTGTTCAGGGACCTAGCACTGTGGAGGTGTTCCTTGCTAGAAGACCTGAGTTTCTTCTGTGCTACCCATGGCTAATGACAGGGTCTCTTGGTGGCTCCAGGGCGACGAGAGGTGCTTCTTGTTAGAAGGTACAAAGATCACCACAGTGTTTTCTACTGAGCAACCCAGGGTCTAGACCAGGTGCTTCTTTTCAGAATCTATGTTGGTGGCAGATGGGTTGTGTTGGGGGAATCGGGGGCTGCCACAGAAGTGCCCACCAGGGAGAGCCGGGGCTCCTGATGTGTCTGTTTTTAGGCGTGCTCTCCCTCCTCTAAAAATCTTCCTACGAGGAGGGTCAGAGCTCAATAACCTGCCAAACACTCCCCCTGGGCCCGGTGAGCCTCTGACCAGCACAGCTCCGCCTCGGCCCAGCCTCCTCCTGCTTCTCACTACGGCCTTCCACCCTAGGAAAACGAGTCCCTGGAGACACGGTTCATCCTGACGAGGCCACGTGGGACGGGACCTGTTCAGGATGGGGGACGTGCCAGGGGAGTCTGCAGCCAGCGGCGGGCACATACAGCCACAGACTTTCGGCGTCCAGAAGCCTCTCGCCTGGACCAGCCGCGGTCCTGAGATCTATATGGTGCCCCCGTGCCCTCAACCTTGGGATGCTTGGAAGGGAGAAGAGAAAACGGGCAGGGAGGGGAGCATGCAGCCCAGGTCCAGAGACGCCTGTGGCAGCAGTGGGGAAGGATGGAGGGGCTTCGCACAAGAGAGGCGGACGGAGGAACTGCCAGGGAGGGCAGGTCGCTGGGCCCGCTCCACCAGTGAGGCTGCGGCCGACACCCGGGCCAGATGCCCTCGGCTACTCGGCCGGAGCTATGGTTTCTCATTTCAACTGCCCAGTAGCAGGGAAACATGACTGATGGGGAGAATCCCCCAGAGGCTTAAAAAATAAAAGAGAGAACAGACAAGGTCTGTCTTTGACAGGCAAGCCAGGAGACTCATTTGGCACAGAAATTAGTAACTCAGACAGGGATGAAACCCATCAAGGGAATTGAACACAATCTCCTTTTTCTGCTCAACAAAAAACAAGGAACTTGGGGCCTCTAAAACGGAGTCCGCCCCGGCGATCTCATCCCTCTCCCAGCTGACTGCGCTGGTCCTGGGCTCCCTGTGAGAGTCGTGCTCTCCGGCTCTCGCCTGCAGCTTCCTGAGTCCCTGGGGCCACCTCAGGCCCCTCCACACTCTCCACTCTCCCTTAGGACCTGCTCGGGCAAGAGGCTGGCAGCAGTTGTTTCTAAAATCCCAGCTCTTCCTCGTCTAACCGTTAACCTTGCCGTCCTTTATTAGAGCTCTTGGTTGTCTGGTCATGCGATGGAGGGAGGAGCTGGGCAAGGGCGGCAGGCGGAGCCCAGAGCCAGAGCTGATGCTAGGGCGGGTCTCCTGGCAAGAGTGCTGGGATGGTGCCCCAGGGGGATGGGAATCCACTGGGCATTCTGTCCTCACACGCTTGCTAGAGAAGAAAAGAACGGGGAAGCATCCTGTTGTTGAACCTGGGTGGTGACCACCCAGACTGTACAGATGGTGGTGGAAAGAATCTACAGAATGAGCTCCCGGTGCCCGGGTTCTGTCGGAGGAGGGCAGGCACCGCAGCCACTGTCCTCCAAGCTACGGCAGGAGCAGGACATTGCCATCCTGGACGTGCCGCCATTTTAAGTTCCCCTGGATTAAAAAAACTGCCTAAATCTGCCCCAAAACATCAGCCTAACTGCTGATGTCAGCACAGCCAGAAACTGCAACCCTGAGATAACCCCCCCTCTGATCAGAGACATTCCATCCCCCACAATAAACTTTCCCCTCACATAGAAACATTCCAAGCCTGCGATAAGCTCCCCGCTTCCTAAACCCTTAAATATCCTTAGTCTGTAAGAGGGAACGGTCCTGACCCAAATCGGCCAGAAGCCCCTCTCAGGTTTATTCTCCAAAATAAACCTGACGTGGACTGTTGAATGCTTTTCGTGATTCTTTCCTCTTTCTTTAACTCTTAGACCAAGCTACAGCCAGGAGCAGGAGACCACGACCCGGGGAGGATGCTGACAGGACATGGTTCAGAAAGAAGGGTGGATGGAAGGTGATTCATCTCGTCATGATGATTATTTTTTAGAGACAGGATCTTGCTCTGTGGCCCAGGTTGGAGTGCAGTGGCAGGATCATAGCTCATTGCGCCCTCAACCTCCTGGGCTCAAGCCATCCTCCCACCTCAGCCACCTGAGTAGCTGGGACTACAGATACACACGACTAATTTTTAAATTTTTCTGTAGAGATGGGGTCTTGCTATGTTGCCCAGGCTGGTCTTGAACCCCTGGCCTTAAGCAATCCTCCCACCTTGGCCTCTGAAAGTACTAGGATTGTTGACGTGAGTCACCTTACAGGCCCCAGAGGTGAGGAAGTGAAACACGAATGCTCACCTATCCCCCGGCTACTTCTCTTCTGCACACGAACCCTCTTCTGCGCATTTGCTGCCGTATTTGCAAGGTCGTCTCCCTGTCACTGGGAGCTTTGCCAGCTGCAGGCACGTATTCGTCTTTGCGCCATGACACTGAGAACGCAGTCACTGCTCTACTTTGAAGAAAAACTGATCTGCTTGTATCCAAAAACACTGGAAGAAGCCATCGGTGCCTCTTTCAAGAACCATTTTTAGTATGCCTGTACCCACGCCCACCTGATGAAGAAACAGCGTGGCACACGGCACCCTGGCGGGGGGCTAAGGTGAACAGTGCTTTCATTATTCCTGCACAGAGCTCTGGGCTCCTCTGTGCCTGCAAATCATTTGCACCCACCTGTGAGTTTCTCCTTCTCACATGCACCCGCACGCTGCATGGAGTAAATGCGATGAGCCCTGATCTCACGGGGCTGCTTGGAAACGGGCTGAGGTAACGCAATGCAGGCACCTGCTCTGTCTGGTGTTGTGGGACTTTGCATAACACAAGGCGAAGCTGTGAGCAGAAGAGGGGCCTGTTGGGCTCTCTGCATCTTTAAAGACTGGGCCTGGCCCTGATGGCTTCACAGGAGAAGGGCAGCATTTCCTGGGGACAGAGAATCTCACAAAGATGCTTCTCTCTCAGGGTTAACGCAGCTGTGGCGGGCGGTGCTTCATACCACGGTCAAGCTCAGGCCCCATGGAGGGAACGGGACACACCATTGGAATCACGGTGCCCCCTCCTGTGAGTCGATGCTTACCATGATGCCTCAGGGGTGACAGGAGCCGCCAGCCGTAAGTCTTCTCTGGGTGGGGAGCGAATGCAGACCAAAATCCAGGGCAGGCCCTGGGGGGAGCTGCCTGCCAAGGGGGGAGCTGGGGCTTCATTCTAGTGCAAAGAGAAGCTCTGCAGAGGAGCGTGGCTCACGACCCACCCACACAGAGGAGTGTGGCTCCTGTGAGCACCCGGGCGGTGGGTTTCAGGGGAGCGGGAGACACAATCCCACCCACACAGAGGATCGCTGCCCTGGGGAGCACACGGCGAGTGGGTCACAGGGGAGGGGAAGGGGAATGCGACCCCACCCACATAGAGGAATCACTGCCCTGGGGGAGCACACGGGGAGTGGGTCACAAGGGGAAGGGAACACAACCCCACCCACACGGAGGAACGCTGCCCTGGGGAGCACACGGGGAGTGGGTCTCAGGGGAGGGGAAGGGAACACAACCCCACCCACACGGAGGAACACTGCCCTGAGGAGCACACGGGGAGTGGGTATCAGGGGAGGGGGAAGGGGAACACCACCCCACCCACACAGAGGAACGCTGCCCTGGGGGAGCACATGGGGAGTGGGTCACAGGGAAAGGGAACATGACCCCACCCACATGGAGGATCACAGCCCTTGGGTGCACTTGGGCAGGGGGTTGCAGGAAGGGAACAGGAAGCAGGGGCTTCCTTTGGAGGCTCCTGGAGTCATCCAAGGCTGATGTGAGGAAGTGTCTGCAAAGCTCAGAGAAAGGTGGAGGCTGCAGAGCCCAGAGTAGAAGTTTCCAGGCATTTTTGGAAACAGGATTAACAGGACTTGGTGAGGCCTGAAATACAGGAGGGATGAGGGCTGAGCAGAAAGACCAAGGGGAAAAGATGGGCCTCCCAGGACTCTCAGGCTGCTGCCTGAAAATTGGGGTGTAAGGCATTGCCTGGGTTGAGATGAGAACTCCACACTAGAGTCATTATGTGTCACTGCCACAGAGCGCCATGTGCACACCCAGCTCAGTGGAGAGACTCACAGCATATGAGGGATTTGCCCAAACACCACATGGCTCACCCACCATGAAGCCGGAACCCTGCCTTGATCCGCTGACTTCAGAGCAGATGCCGTTTCCTGCGCCCCAGCACGATGTGCTCCAGAGGCGCTCACTGTTCTCCAGGAGATGAGAGCTCTGCTCCTCTGAGCTCTCAGGGCAGCAGAGAGGGTGCCGGCCAACGCTCTCACCAGCAGCAACTCCTGGAGCTTGAAGTTGGGGCCTATGAGGTGCCCATCACCGTGCAGGTTCAAGCACAGAAAGGTGGAGAGGACTGAACCCAGGAGGACTAGACCCAGGAGGATTAGACCCAGGAGGACTAGAACCAGGAGGATTAGACCCAGGAGGACTAGATCCAGGAGGATTAGACCCAGGAGGACTAGACCCAGGAGGATTAGACCCAGGAGGACAGAGCCAGGAGGACTAGACCCAGGAGGATTAGACCCAGGAGGACTAGAGCCCAGGAGGATTCAAGAGCCAGGAGGATTAGACCCAGGAGGATTAGACCCAGGAGGATTAGAGCCAGGAGGATTAGACCCAGGAGGACTAGACCCAGGAGGATTAGAGCCAGGAGGATTAGACCCAGGAGGACTAGACCCAGGAGGATTAGACCCAGGAGGACTAGACCCAGGAGGACTAGACTCAGGAGGACTAGACCCAGGAGGACTAGACCCAGGAGGACTAGACCCAGGAGGACTAGACCCAGGAGGATTAGACCCAGGAGGACTAGACCCAGGAGGACTAGACCCAGGAGGACTAGACCCAGGAGGACTAGACCCAGGAGGACTAGACCCAGGAGGACTGAGACCCAGGAGGACTAGACCCAGGAGGATTAGAGCCAGGAGGATTAGACAGGACCAGACCGAGGAGGACTAGACCCAGGAGGATTAGACCGAGGAGGATTAGAGCCAGGAGGACTAGACCCAGGAGGACTAGACCCAGGAGGACTAGACCCAGGAGGATTAGACCCAGGAGGATTAGACGGAGGAGGACCAGACCGAGGAGGACTAGACCCAGGAGGACTAGACCCAGGAGGACTAGACCAGGAGGACTAGACCCAGGAGGACTAGACCCAGGAGGATTAGACCCAGGAGGACTAGACCCAGGAGAATTAGACCCAGGAGGACTAGACCCAGGAGGACTAGACCCAGGAGGACTAGACCCAGGAGGATTAGAGCCAGGAGGACTAGACCCAGGAGGACTAGACCCAGGAGGACTAGACCCAGGAGGATTAGACTCAGGAGATCTAGACCCAGGAGGGCTAGACCCAGGAGGACTAGACCCAGGAAGATTAGAGCCAGGAGGACTAGACCCAGGAGGACTAGACCCAGGAGGACTAGAGCCAGGAGGACTAGACCCAGGAGGATTAGACTCAGGAGGTCTAGATGCAGGAGGACTAGACCCAGGAGGACTAGACCCAGGAGGATTAGACCCAGGAGGACTAGACCCAGGAGGACTAGACCCAGGAGGATTAGATCCAGGAGAATTAGACCCAGGAGGACTAGATCCAGGAGGATTAGAGCCAGGAAGATTAGAGCCAGGAGGACTAGACCCAGGAGGACTAGACCGAGGAGGACTAGACCCAGGAGGACTAGATCCAGGAGGATTAGACCCAGGAAGATTAGAGCCAGGAGGACTAGACCCAGGAGGACTAGACCCAGGAGGATTAGAGCCAGGAGGACTGGACCCAGGAGGATTAGACCCAGGAGGAGTGGACCCAGGAGGACTGGACCCAGGAGGACTAGACCCAGGAGGATTAGACCCAGGAGGATTAGGCCCAGGAGGACTAGACCCAGGAGGATTAGAGCCAGGAGGACTAGACCCAGGAGGATTAGAGCCAGGAGGATTAGACCCAGGAGGATTAGAGCCAGGAGGATTAGAGCCAGGAGGACTAGACCCAGGAGGACTAGACCCAGGAGGATTAGAGCCAGGAGGATTAGAGCCAGGTGGACTGGACCCAGGAGGACTAGACCCAGGAGGACTAGACCCAGGAGGATTAGACCCAGGAGGACTAGACCCAGGAGGATTAGACCCAGGAGGACTAGACCCAGGAGGATTAGAGCCAGGAGGATTAGACCCAGGAGGACTAGACCCAGGAGGACTAGACCCAGGAGGATTAGATCCAGGAGGACTAGACCCAGGAGGATTAGACCCAGGAGGACTAGATCCAGGAGGATTAGGCCCAGGAGGACTAGACCCAGGAGGATTAGATCCAGGAGGACTAGACCCAGGAGGACTAGACCCAGGAGGATTAGATCCAGGAGGACTAGACCCAGGAGGACTAGACCCAGGAGGATTAGATCCAGGAGGACTAGACCCAGGAGGATTAGACCCAGGAGGACTAGACCCAGGAGGATTAGATCCAGGAGGATTAGACCCAGGAGGACTAGATCCAGGAGGATTAGGCCCAGGAGGACTAGACCCAGGAGGATTAGACCCAGGAGGACTAGACCCAGGAGGATTAGAGCCAGGAGGACTAGACCCAGGAGGATTAGACCCAGGAGGACTAGACCCAGGAGGATTAGACCCAGGAGGACTAGACCCAGGAGGACTAGAGCCAGGAGGATTAGACCCAGGAGGATTAGACCCAGGAGGATTAGACCCAGGAGGATTAGACTCAGGAGGACTACACCCAGGAGGACTAGACCCAGGAGAATTAGACCCAGGAGGACTAGACCCAGGAGGACTAGACCCAGGAGGATCCAGACCAGGAGGACTAGACCCAGGAGGATTAGACCCAGTAGAATAGACCCAGGAGGACTAGACCCAGGAGGATTAGATCCAGGAGGATTAGACCCAGGAGGACTAGACCAGGAGGATTAGGCCCAGGAGGACTAGACCCAGGAGGATTAGACCCAGGAGGACTAGACCCAGGAGGATTAGATCCAGGAGGACTAGACCCAGGAGGATTAGAGCCAGGAGGACTAGACCCAGGAGGACTAGACCCAGGAGGACTAGACCCAGGAGGACTAGACCCAGGAGGACTAGACCCAGGAGGACTAGAGCCAGCAGGACTAGACCCAGGAGGACTAGACCCATCCTCCTTCTTGAAGAACCTTCTAGAACCGACTGTCCAATATGGTGACCCCTAGCCACATGTGGCTATTTAAACTTAAATTAACTAAAAGTGAACAAAATTAAAACTCCGCTCCACAGTAGCAATGGCTTCGCCCCGGTGCTCATGTGGCTGTGGCTGTGGCGCCTGCAGTGCTGAGAATCGTCTCCACACTCTGGAAAATTCCATGGGACAGGGCATGTCTAGGAGTCCCTGGCTGGTAATCATAGACACATGTAAAAGTCACATGCACACACAGACACACACACAAACACTCATACACAGATGCACAGACACACATGTACAGATGCATAGACACACAAACATGCACATGCACACACACACACATGCACAGACACACACAAACACACATACACAGATGCACAGACACATGCACACACAAACGCATGTACAGACACACAGGTACACAGATGCCTAGACACACAAACACGCACATGCACACACACATGCACACATACACAAACACATGCACAGACACACACATACATGCACACACACAAACATGCACAGACACACACAAACACACATACACAGATACACAGACACACATGCACACACACAAACACGTACAGACACACAGGTACACAGATGCATAGACACACAAACACACACGTACACACACATGCACAGACACACACAGATGCACAGATGCAGACACACATGCATACACACAAACACATGCACAGACACACACATACACAGATGCACAGACACACACATAGATAGATGCACAGACACACAAACACACACATAAACACACACACTGGCAGATACACCCCTTTGGCAATCATGATGGAGAAGAGCTGGCTCCCCTGTGGAGTTGAGCCCAGAACACAGTGTCTCCTGGAGGCACAGCCTCGGCTCCAGAGAAGAGCCCTGTGTGTCTGCAATGGAGTTGGAGGAGCTGGCGGCCTCAGTACAGCATTCCAAGGATGGAACCTTTGGGAGGGCCTACCCCACTTGCACGGCGCTCATCAGGATCCACGGCTTGGGGTTCTGCGGGCACTGAGGCAAAGAGAGTCATGGCCCCGCTCCATGGAGCCCCGCATCCTCCAGGGGGACCCCAGGATGGTGACTGAAATGACCCATCCTCATGAGGGACTCAGGGCCTCATCAGCACCTCCCGTAGACCCTGGACAGAGCTCCCAAGAAATGCGTCAGTCAGAGCCACACAGGCCTCATGAGCTGAGTGCTGGTAGAGAAGAGAGGCCTTTGGGAGGAATACAGTAGAGGAGAGGCAGGTTTCTAAAAGGAATGCGGTGCCATTGCCAGAGAGAGCCCTGATGGACCGCACGCTGCCTCCCACGGCGTCTGCTGCCCAGCCGGACGAGCGCCTGGTCTGCCCAGTGCTCCAGCCCAGAGGTTCCTCCCAGCTTAGCCATCAGGACTCCAGCCGGGAGGAGAAGGCGCCTAGTATTTAAAACTTAAATGAATAATGAAAACATTTTTTATTCAGACTTAAAAGAATAAGTCTCCAAAAGGTGTGGAGTTATGAAGAGCCGAGGCTCCGTCACAGGCCTTGGTCCTCCTCTGAAGGGAGGTGGTCTGGCCAAGGACCTCAGGGATGGGGCTTGGCTTCCCCCGGAGGAAGGGCCCAGAGGCCGGCCTGACACCCAGGGTGGGGAAGGCGCAGGGCTCCTGAGGTCCTCAGGCAGGCGCTGTGGGACTGCTGAGCCTCACAGAGAAAGCAACTATGGTGCCTTTTTAACTTCACAGGAGTGAAATGTAACCCCATTTCTTGCCGTGGTTAATTATTTCTCTTATGTTTCCTAATTACCAACCGACTCTTGTTTGCCATCAACTCCTAAATTAATTCTGATTATTTGGATGAGTGATAACAGGATTTCTATTGCTCCTAATACTAAAACCAATCTTTTGAAATTCAAAAGCACAGACATTTTTTCAAGAGCCTTTTCAGAACCTTATTTGGAGTGGGCACTCAATAAATGTTTGCCAAATTGATTTAAACCCTAGACTGAACTCTGTTAATAGCATTTCAGGACATTCATCTCGGCACTGAGCAGATGCTCCTGCCAGCCCCTGGGAGACCCTGAGGGCTTCGAGTGGCCCGGGGCCTCCTGCTGCTCGGGCTCCCCTGTGGCCTCAGGCCCCTGTGCCCTGACCTTGCCCCCGGCTGTGGAAGCAGAGCTTCTACCCCTGCAGTCATGAGTGCAGGCTGTGCTCAGGAGCTGGGAGCTGAGAATGTCTCAAGGTTGGTGTCCGAAGGCTCCATCTTGGCTCTTACCCTCAAGGTCAGGGAAGGGGTAAATGATTGGGCACCAAGATTAGAGTCGTATAGGTCACGCCCTCCAAATGAGCTCTGAGCACCCCTCTCCTCTGTGGGGCGACAGGTGGACCTCCACAGTGCCCTCTACTGGGAAATGCCCTGGACCTCTGAGGTGGGCCTGGCCCCTGGGACTTGGCCAACCGAGGTGCAGGGCCCACGGGCCCGAGAGAGCCACCCGAGGCCCGTGATCCAGGCGCAGGGCCCATGGGTCCTAAGAGAGCCACTCGAGGCCTGTGATCCAGGCGCAGGGCCCGTGGGTCCTAGAGAGCCACTCGAGGCCCGTGATCCAGGCACAGGGCCCATGGGTCCAGAGAGCCACCCGAGGCCCGTGATCCAGGCACAGGGCCCATGGGTCCTAGAGAGCCACCCGAGGCCCGTGATCCAGGTGCAGGGCCTGTGGGTCCGAGAGAGCCACCTGAGGCCCGTGATCCAGGCACAGGGCCCATGGGTCCAGAGAGCCACCCGAGGCCAGTGATCCAGGTGCAGGGCCCGTGGGTCCAGAGAGCCACCCGAGGCCTGTGATCCAGGTGCAGGGCCTGTGGGTCCTAGAGAGCCACCGAGGGCCCCGTTGCCAGCATCCGCGGCAGAAGGTAAGACCCAACATAGTCACTTTCCCCGGCACACCCATCCCACTTGCTTAGCTTCCTTTTGTATTAAAAGATTTTCATGGAAATGACTTCCTCCGAGATCAGATGCCACTCTTTCCCCCTTTCCTGGAGGTTTTGTTGTTCTGTGCTCTTGAAACAGCTGCAGACGCCAGTAGGCTTTGAGACACAGAGGCGGCGAGCAGGTTTATCATTCACTGCTAGCTCGTTAGACATTGTCAAAAGCAGGATCTGGCCCAGCATGCATTTTAACGGTGCCAGGGGGAGAGGAGGAAGGCAGAGCTCAAACACCCCAGGAGAGCTGCTGGGGCAGTGGGAGGGGGACCAGCACAGGCAGGAAGTGTGCGCCACAGACATGCAGGGGCTGCAAGGCACCGTCCCCACCACACGTGGTGTTCCAGAGGGAAGCGCTCCCCCTGCTTCTCATCTCACTGCCAAAGTGCCCTTGCCGCTATCAATATGCTTACTGAGTGGAGTTCGTAAACACCAAGTACCAGGTGCTTCTTTCAGCGGGAAACAGGCCATCTGCTAGTGACTCAAAGGGTGGAGGAGAATGTTCTTGAACGTCTTTCATGCTCAAGTACCGTGCAGGTACAGGGCAGGCGCTCTGCTGGCGTGTTCACGCTTTGACTTACTCGTCTGATCCATCCTCGGGGAGGAGTTTTCTTCCAACTGCAGAGGAGGCGACTCAGCCCAGTCACGTCTCAGTGGTTGCCAAAGCCACTGATTAATGATCAGCAAATCTGAAGGTTTGACCCAGGTATTTATAATAATAATAATTTATCGAAGTGAAGTTCACAACTCTAAAGTGAGCCACGTGGAGGTGAGCAGTTCGCTGCATTCCATCTCCGTCTAGTCCAGAATGCTTCCGAGACCTGCAGAGGAAGTTCTGAACTCCTGCTGCGGCTTCCCCTGCCCCCTGGTCCCCCCAGGCTGGCAAGCACCAACCTACTTTGTCTCCATGGATTGGCCTGTCCTGGGCATGCCGTATGAACGGAACCACACAACACGTGGTCCTTTGTATGTGGCCCCTTCCACAAGCCTTATGTCTGCAAGGTTCATGCTCATTGTTGCGTACTTACAAGTACTTCACTGCTGTTTAGGGCTGAGTAATATTCCATTGCGTGGATGGACCACATTTTGCTGGTCCATCTGTTGATGGACATGTGGGCTGTTCCCACCTCCTGCCTGCTGTAGTGAATGCTCTGATGAACATTTATGAACAAGTGTTGGCTGCAGCCTGTGTCTTCAGTCGTAAGAGAGTTGCTGCTGGATCAGATGTTAAGTCCGTTTTCTGTAATGAACTCCTGGGGGAGTCCCTCTATCGTCTCCACAGTGATTCTCACCAGCAAGGCAAGGGTCGCGTATTCCTCCAGATCCTTTGGCCATAATGTGTTATTTTCTCTCATTCTCTTTCTGCCTTTCCTTCTGCTGTCCTAGTGGCTGTGAGTGACCCAGGTCTTTTTAATGCCAGTCGGCCTGATTCTATGACTCAGATTTCCTGTTGACTTTCATTTCTCCTTAAAATTGAAAGGGGATATCATTGACTTCAATTTCTCTAACGACAGTTAGAATAAAGATTACTGTGTTTATATTTCAAGTTCAAAGAACCAATTATCTGTGACATTTTTTCTTTCTGGAAAACTTCCATCTCAACGAATAATCTCCAGCCTCTCTGCCTCCAAGTTCCACTGAAAACAAAACTGCTTTCAACCATGGAGGAGCCGTCCTGAGCTGGGCTTCGCATCTGCGGTGCCCATCTGGGGAGGGGCAGTGGCCGTCCAGAAGGGTGGCAGGAGGGTGCTGGCGGAATGCTCTTGGGGGAGGCGCAGAGGCATCCCCTGGGGATGTGCCGGTTCAGCCAGCCAAGGGCAAGGGGGCTCAGGAGGGTGAAAGGGAATAAAGGAGGCCTCAGGCAGGGAGGCCAGTGTCCAGGTGTTTGGCCAGGACCCACTGAAGGCCCAGGCAGCAGAGACACGGGACCCTAGAGCACTCAGGCCCCACCACAAAGGACATGGGGTCTAGGAGGGCTGTGCCTCATCCCCCAGCCACTGACCACAGTGCCTGGGTACAGCCTCAACCACTGACCACAGTGCCCGGGGTACAGCCACTAGCCACTGACCACAGCGCCCGGGTACAGCCTCCAGCCACTGACCACAGTGCCCGGGTACAGCCTCCAGCCCCGGCTGCCCTGGACTTTCTCCTAACAGTGCCACCTGCCTGTGACTGCTTCTCCAGTGAGACACTGGGACCCATGACAGCTCAATGACTCCTCTGAGAACCAGCAGAGACCAGAAGCAAACCAGCACCCACTGACACAGGTCCCATAGCCCCCAGGTGTAGAGGTACAGCCCCCACCATGCCCCCTCAGATGCAGGACCCCAGCCCCCACCACATCCCCCTCAGATGCAGGACCCAGCCCCCACCACACCCCCCTCAGATCCAGGTCCCCAGCCCCCACCACACCCCCCCTCAGATGTAGGACCCCAGCCCCCACCACACCCCCCCTCAGATGCAGGACCCAGCCCCCACCACACCCCCCTCAGATGCAGGAACCCAGCCCCCACCACACCCCCCTCAGATGCAGGAACCCAGCCCCCACCACACCCCCTCAGATGCAGGAACCCAGCCCCCACCACACCCCCCTCAGATGCAGGACCCCAGCCCCCACCACACCCCCTCAGATGCAGGATCCCAGCCCCCACCACATCCCCTCAGATGCAGGACCCCAACCCCCACCACACCCCCCTCAGATGCAGGACCCCAGCCCCCCACCATACCCCCCTCAGATCCAGGACCCCAGCCCCCACCACACCCCCCTCAGATGCAGGACCCCAACCCCCACCACAGCCCCCTCAGATGCAGGACCCCAACCCCCACCACACCCCCCTCAGATGCAGGAACCCAACCCCCACCACATCCCCCTCAGATGCAGGACCCCAACCCCCACCACATCCCCTCCAGATGCAGGACCCCAGCCCCCACCACAACCCCCTCAGATGCAGGACCCCAGCCCCCCACCACACCCCCCTCAGATCCAGGACCCCAGCCCCCCACCACACCCCCCCTCAGATGCAGGGCCCCAACTCCCCACCACACCCCCCCTCAGATTCAGGGCCACAGACCCCCTGCCATTCCTCCTCAGATGCAAGTTCCCATAACTCCCTCAGACATGGGCCCATCCCATGCCCTTCTCAGACATGGGGTCCCCAGCCCCTGTTCAAAGGGAGCTTGCGGCTCCTGATGGCTGCCTGGGTGGGCTCCTGGACGCTGCCTCTGGGCACCACAGGGAAGGCGTTGAGGGTGGAGGACGCATGAGGCCAGCGGTCCAAGAGGAAGGACACGTCCACTGGGGCCCAGGCGGGGCACCAGGCTCAGACCTGCTGGGAGACCCAAGCGCAGGAGGCCTCTGAGCCCGAGGAGGCAGTACTGGCACTCCTGGAAATGGAGTGACGTTTGGAATGCTTTAGGACCTTCTGTCCAGCAGAATTTTAGAGAAGCTTTTAGTAAAATGAGAAAGAAGAGAAAGTTGTAAGCCCTGCCTTGTAACTTCCCGGCCATCTGCCCGTTGAGTCTGTGTTCTTCTGTTCAGGATGAGATTTTCTCAAGGCGGCACATGTGGGTGTAGCTACTTAGCATCCCCATTTCAGATAAAGAAGATGCAGGGACTGACTCAAAACATGAAACAGATACCAAATTTGAATTCAGTGGCATGGGCTGCAAAAGCAGACCCCAGCGTCCCCTTCTGCCGAAAGTGGACTTGGCCCGGCAAGGCCTGGCTTGTGGAGCCCGCCGAGGCAGGAGGTGAGCAGCCCCGTTGGTTGCTGGCTGGTTGATGGGCTTTCCTAGGGTGTCAGGAGGAATCCTTCCAAAATATGGGTGCCTTGAGGAGGTTACCATCAGCCCTGGGTGATGCTGGTGGGGCTTCAGAGACCCTGGTCTGCTGCCGAATGACGTCTGGACCCTCAGGACCCTCAGGACAGCCAAATTCAGCTCCATCCTCCGTCAACAAGTGCCACCCAAAACTCTGTTCTCATGTCCTCAGCCCCACCCAACCTGATCCTAGGGCTGACGTGGCCTTTCCCCGCTCGACCCCACTTCACCTGAGAGCCTCCTTGCAGCCTTGACAGCACAGCCAGCTCTGAGGGAGGGAAAAGAAGGCTGGTCCCCAGTGAAAGCCAAACACACAGTCGCCCTTCTTCACCCACGTTCTCTGTGAATTTGCGCTCTTTCTGCAAAACTCTACCCAGGTCCTGTGTGTGGAGCGAAACTGCTGCCGGCCCCTCCCTCCACTCACCCTGGAGGCTGCAGTTCACATTAGCACAGTGAACACTCTTCTGTGATTGCACTACAGAAACTTGCTTGTCAGCAGGGCGCAGTGGCTCATGCCTGTAATCCCAGCACTTTGGGAGGCCAAGTGGGTGGATCACCTGAGGTCAGGAGTTCAAGACCAGCCTGACTGACATGGCAAAACCACATCTCTACTAAAAATACAAATGTTAGCCGGGCATGGTGGTGCATGCCTATAATCCCAGCTACTTGGGAGGCTGAGGCAGGAGAATCTCTTGAACCCAGGAGGCGGAGGTTGCAGTGAGCTGAGATTGCACCATTGCACTCCAGCCTGGGCAAAGAGCGAGACTCCATCTCAAAAAAAAAAGAAACTTGCTTGTCATTTTTAACCCAGCACTTCCCAAACTTACTTGCACGGGGCTCTTTTCTTTTCTTGCAAAACGTATATGAACATTTGGTGGACCACTTGTAGTCCGTAAAGCACAGCGGTAGGATTCTAGTCTATACACGCTTTTGAATTCAACAAATGCCATTCCAGGAGGTTTTTCTTGACAGCTTTATTGAGATATAGGTTAAATGCCATAAAACTCAGCCATGTAAGGAATACAATTCTGTGTTTTTAGCATACTAAACAAAATCAAGCTGTCATTAGCAGTTACTTCCTGCTTCCTCTTCTCTCACCTCCTGGCAACCCGAATCCACTTTGTATTTCCACAGATTCTCACTTTGTGTACGTTTCACATAAATAGAACAATGCAACGCTGGTCTTCCGTGACTCTTTCACTTAATGTTTACAGGTTCATACATGTAGCATGTGTCTGGACTTCATTCTGTCTTTTCCTTGTTTTAAATAATCCATAGATTCACACATCATTTCTTTGTAATGGTTTAATAATATTCCATTGCATGTGTTTGTGTGTGCATTCGTGTCTGTGTTTGTGTTTTTGTATTTTTATGTGTGTTTGTGTGTTTGTATTTTTGGTTCTTTTTGTGTGTTTGTATGTTTGAGTGCATGTGTGTGTTTGCATGTGTTTCTGTGCGTGTTTGTATGTGTTGGCATTTGTGTGTTTTTGTATTTTTGTGTTTGTTTTTGTATTTTTGTGTTGTTTGTGTATGTTGGGTGTGTTTATGTGTGTTTGTGTGTATGTGTGTTTTTGTATTTTGTGTGTGTTTTTTTATATGTTGGGTATATTTGTGTGTGTGTGTGCGCATGTGTGTTTGTGTGTACGTTTGTGTGCGCATGTGTGTGTGTTTGTGTGTGTGTTCCACTTTATGTCCTTTCATCAGTTGATGAGCATTTGGGTAGTTTCCATTTTGGGCTATTTTGAATAGTTCCCTGTGACATTCCTTGTTCTAGTCTGGGCTCTTCGTAGACACAGAGCCAATAGGATGCATATACAGAGAGAAAGATGAGAAGGGAGTTTTTAGCGGAATTAGCTCATGCGATTTTGGAGGCTGAGGAGTCCCATGACAGGTCATCTGCAAGCTGGAGAACCAGGGAAGCTGGTAGCGTGGTTCAGTCCAAGTCTGAAGTCTTCAGAATCAAGAAATCTGATGGTGTAACTCTCCAATCTGATGCCACAGGCTCAAGAGCCCAGGGGGCCACTGGTATAAGTCCCAAAGTCCAAATGCCAGAGAACCAGAGGTTCTGACATCCAGGGCAAGAGAAGAAGGGATCCTAGCTCCCCCGAGAGAGAGCAAGAATTCTTTATTCCTCTACCTTTGTTCCATCCAGGCCTTTAGCCCCGATCATTGAGGGCAGATCAATGCAGGCTGGACCTTCCCCACTCAGTCCACCAGTGTCAGTCACAACCCACTCAGTCACACCTCAGTGTCCCCCAGAAACACCATCACAGACATATCTGGGACAGATCAATCATTCAAATCAAATGCCAATCTTCCTGGGTTTCCTTTTCAGCAGAAGAGGGATGAGAGCCCACTCAGCACCTCCTGGAGCATTGAGGATGATCGATGCCTTCCCAGCTTACTAAATCTTGATCCAGTCAGATCGACTCCTATAATTAACCATCACAACCACCTTTTGTCAAACTGGCACCCACATGCATCTTCTTAAACCACATTTAATCTCTTAAAGGATACGATAACAAGGTCATAGTTTCACCTAGCACGATACAATTATCCTTCGTATAATAAAATACACACTAACTCCTTCCCCAGAGGAGGTGACGTCCTTGAGTGACATTTACTCCTTTCCTGTAACTTAAATACTATGGTGTAAAACTAACAATACTTAAATACTGATATAAACTCAATACATCTCATATGATAAAGGAATAAAATAGAAAAGAAGAAAATTTTGCTTCATAATTAATATTAACACCCCCAAACCTAAAATGCAATAAAAAAATATATATATATATTTAAATAATAATAATTAATATTAACATTCATAGCCTGCCTGGAATGGGTTGTGGTCATTTCCCATTGACCTGAATCACAGGCATGCTTACACCAAGAGACACCCTAAAGGATCTCCTGTATCTCCCTTGTGAAGGAGTAGGGCAATTTCTTCTTGGTATCAGGTCACATAGCCAACACTCTCCCTTCTTAGCCTGACTCCGAGGCATGAGAAGCCCAAAGTGGCCAGATAGCATCTTAACTTCCAGTTCAATTGAATTATTGTTGTATCTCCTGGTGGAAGCATTTCTCCCTGTGGAAAGAAGACCTACAGGCCAGCAGAGCATAAAATTGGGAATAGGAAGCCATAGTTCTCCTAGCGGGTCACTAGGGGTGATGGATGGTGGCTGGTGGTCAGAAGCAGTGTTGTGTGGAGTACCATGATGGTGGACACTCCAGAGGCCAAACTCTGGAGAACCTGGATTTCTGACATCTAAGGGCAGAAGAGAGGGCAAGAATTTGCCCTTCCTGGCTCAGTGCTTATCAAATCATTGAGAATAATTATTTGCCAACCATCTGAGTATTCCTAATCCATTAAAGTTGACACCCAAATTGTCACATTCCTGCACGTTTTTGTGTGGAAATATGTTTTCATTTCTCTTGGATGCTCACCCAGAAGTAGAATTGCTGGGTCATGTGATAACTATGTGTTTAACATCAGAAGAACTGCCAGATATTTTCCAAAGTGGCTGCACTGGTTTACATTTCCATCAGTAAGGTGGGGCTCCAATTTCCCCCACATCCTCACCAAGACTTGTTATTGTCTGTCTTTTTAAATACAGCCATTCTCGTGTGTGAGGTGGTATCTCACTGTGGCTTTGATGTACATTTCCCTAATGATGTGGAGTATCTTTTCAGGTACTCATCGTCCACTTCCATATCTTCTTTGGAGAAAATGCTGCTCAAATCCTTTGCCCATTTTGTAATTGAGGATTTTGTCTTTTTTTTAATTGAATTATAAGAGTTCTTTATATATTCTGGATGCATGTCTCTTATCAGATCCATGATTTGCAAGTATTTTCTCCCATTGTGTATGTTGTCTTTTTACTTCTTGGATGCCATCTATTGAGGCAAAGAGTTTTTCATTTTGGTAAAATCCAATTTACCTAATTTTTTTCTTTTGCTGTTTATTCTTTTGGTGTTTAAGAATGCATTGTGTAATCTAAGGTCATGAATAGTTATTGATATGTTTCCCTCAAGGGTTTTGTCGTTTTAGCTCTCACATTAGAATGTTAATTAATTTTGAGTTAATGTTTGTGCATAGTGTTAGGTAACCATCCAGCTTCACACTTTTGCCATGTGGACGTCCAGTTGTCCCCAGAACCATTTATTGAAAGACTGTTATTTTCCCTACTGAATTATCTTGGTGTATCAAAAACCGATTAAACATAAAGGATTTATTTCTGAAATCACAGTTCTGTTTATTGATCTATATGTCTATCTTTGTGCCAATACAAGTACTTAGTACTGTAGCTTTGTAGTAAGTTGAAATCAGCGTATGTGAGTCCCCTAATTTCGTTCTTCTTTTTCAAGAGAGTTTTTGAGGACTCTCAGTCTCTAATTCTTTGGTCACCAAATGGCCTAGGTCTTATTATGTCTCATGAGAGCTTTAGAAAACTATTTTGTTCTCTCTTTTTGTTCTCATTCTGTATCTGAGGGTGGTTCACAGTTTATGTCTTCTTGTGTATCTTGTGTTTCCCAAATCATATTAGTGTTCATTGTTGAGGCTCTCACAGTGCACTCTTCACCCTTACCCAAAAAGGTGACTCCAGAGATGGTGAGTCACCCAGATAATAAGAATTCAGACCCATCTACAAGGCACCCAAGGAGATATCCGAACATCCAGTGATTTTCTCTCTCCCATTTTCCTGCTGGAGGCCTGGAATGGCAGCACAAACCTCAGATCATGATGACTAGAACACAGACAAAACTAGACAGAATTAGGGTATAGTGTGTTTGATCCTTTGTGTCAAACATCCCAATGTGAGATCCCTTCAACCCTATAGAAGACACTAAAATGAGGCTGTGTTTTTAGTCCATGGATAAAGAGCATGAATAATGCTGCTTTGTGAGACAAGGAAGGTGCTGTGGCTGATTTCAACAACCAGTAGAATTAGTACCCTCCCCCAACTGTTCCAGTTATCTAATGCTGTGTAACAAACCATCACAAAACTTGGTGGCTTAAAACAATAATATAGATTCTGCTCACAAATCTGCAGTTTAGACAGACCTCATTGGGGACAGTTGATCTCTGCTCCACTTGGCCTGGCCCAGGAAAGCTCTGAAGCTGGAAGCTGGAGTCACCCACAGACTCACTCATGCCCTACGTTTAGTGGTTGATGGGGAGAAGGTTCAGCAGCTACAGCTACCTAGGCATTTGTCTCTCTATGCAACCTTTCCATGTGGTCTGTCAGGCACGGACACTTCTGGATTTGTTGCAGGTTGACTTGGAGCTCCCAAGGGACACCTTCTGAGAGAGACTGCTGGGGAGAATTACATCTCTTTTGTTACTCAGCCACAGAAGTCACACAGTGTCAATTCCACTGCATTCCACGTGTTACCAACAAGTCACTAAGTCCAGCCCATATTCAGAGGGAAGGGAGTTAGATTCCACCTTTTGATGGGAGAGCTGTCTAGGAATGTGTGGACATGTTTTAAAACTATCCCAACTACCTGCATCACTCCAGGATACCATACTTTAGCTAAGACAGAGTGTCCTTGATGTGAATATGGTAGCTTTCTTATGGTAATTTTAGACTGGGACAGAATGACTAAAATAAAAAGAGGGCTGATTAGGATCAAGATTATGTAGATCAAGACACGACTTGGCTAATAGGATCAGGATGATGGAAAGCGTCTGTAGGTCATTCATAGCCAGAAAGGTGGAACGATGTGGAGGGGCAGTTGCTGCTGCAGTTGAGCCAGCGAGGACCCTGCAGGAATAAGATCAGCATGGACGCCCCAGTTGTCAAAATATTGAAATGTTTCCCTACCAGATGAGAAAAATCTGCTTGTGGGTACAAGTCACCCAATAATGCCACCTGGCAGCATCAAGGGAGAGGAGACAAGACCTGAGGTGGCAACGTAGGGACAGGCTGGCAGCATGAGGAATGGACATCTCACCCTTCCGCTTCCAGTGCGTGCTAGCCATGGGGCCCTGTGGCTGTTCACGGGGGGAAGAGCTGGATGCCGTTCCTGATGTCAAATCAGACTTCAGACAGGACACCACTTGCCTACTGTCAATTTTGTCAAACAAAAGAAATCACACCAGCAATTTTCTAAAAATAAGATTTGGAAAATTTTAAAGTGATTTGATGAACTTATGCTACAACTGATGTCATTTGATAAGCAGTTTTATGAAATACATATATGTACACACACACATAGGTATACACACATATAAATGTCATCCCCAAAGCCCAGCTGCCAGATCTCTTCATGGGAGTGCAGAGCTTCTGCTGGACCTTGGGTTAAGATTGTCCCTGGGTTTATTCAGAAGAAATTGGAAGTCCTTAAAAAAGGTGAATGGGGACCTAGTTAATGGTCACCTTGTGGCTAAGCTAAATTCCTACAAATGATTTACTGCTTCATGCAAAACTTGCTTAACTGAGGTATAATTTATGTAAAAGAGAATTCATCAAGTCTCACTGTAGTGTTACAAACTGGAAAATGTAACTTTATAGTCATGAAATCACCACCACAATCAATGTATGGAACATTTCCGTCACCTCCCGAATTTCCTTCTGTCCCTTTACAGCCACGTCCCCTAGCCACGTCCCCCCCACCACCAACCCTGGCCCTGTCAACACTCCTCTGTCTTTCACTGTGGTTTTGCCTTTTTAAAATTTTATGTAAATAAAATCATACAGTATGTACTCATTTGCATCTGGCTTCTTTCACTTAGGATGTTTTAAAGATGTATTCATATCATTGCATCATATATGAGCAGTTTATTCCTTTTATTATTTCTTTGCAGAATAGAATTCATTTTTTAAATATACCACAATTTATCTACTCACCAGTTGAGGGTTATTTAAATTATTTCCACTCCATGGATATTATTAGTAAAACTGCTGCTATGAACATTTGAGTACAAAATATTGTGTGAACATAAGTTTTCACTTCCCTCATGAAAGTCCTTAGGAGTGCGATTGGTAGGTTGCGTGTTTTAACTTTATTTTAAAAATTGCCAAGTATCTTTCAAAGTGTCTGTACCATTTTGCATTTTAATCAGTAATGTATGAAAACTTCTGTTACTCCACATTTTCACCAACACTTGGTACTGTCAGACTTTTTTCTTTAATTTGACCATTCCTAGAGTAGTGATACCTCATTGTGGATTTAATTTGAATTTTCCTAATCATCAGTGAAGTCGTCATCTTTCTGTATGCTTATTTCCATTCTAGCTCCTTTAGTGAAGTGTCTGTTCAAATCTTTTACTCAATTTTTTTTTAAAAACCTAGGTTGTTTATCTAATTATTAGCGAGTAGTAAGAGTTCTTCAAGTGCTATGGATATAAATCTTATGTTTAAAATATATATTTTTCAAATATTTTTTACTAGTCTATGGCTTTTGAAAATTTTTATTTTCTTAACAGTGTCTTTCAAAGAGTAATAGTTTTCAGTTTTCATGAAGCCTAATTTATCAAAAATTTCTTCATGGATCATGCTTTCAGTGTCATACCTAAGAAATATTTGCCTAAATCATGGTCACAAAGATTTTCTTCTATGTTTTCTTTTTAGAAGTTGTATAGTTTTAGCTCTTGCATTTAAGTTTTTGACACATTGTGAGTTGATTTTTGTGCATGGTGTGAAGTAATTGTTTATGCTCTTGTATATGGCTAGTCAATTATCCCAGAACTATTTTTTGAACAATTATTCTTCCCATTGAATTGCATTGGTATCATCATCTAAAATCAATTAACCATAAACATACGTTTATTTGTGGACTTTCTATTCTGCTTGGTTGTTTATTTATTCTTACACCAATACCACACTATCTTGATTATGGTAGCTTTTTAGCAGGTTTTGAAATCAGGTGGTGTAAATCCTCCTACTTTGTTCTTTCTCAAAATTGTTTTTGCTATTCTAGGTTATGTTTACTTCCATATAAATGGTAGGATCAGCTTATCAACTTCCATAAAAAAGATTTGCTGATATTTTAATAGAGATTGCATTGAATCTGTAAATCAATTTGAAGAATTTTTATCTTAGCAATAGTGAGTCACCCAATCCATGAACACGGAATGTCTCCCACTTTACTTGGATACTTAAAAACTTATCTTAGTAATATTGTGTAGCTTTTAGGGTACAGGCCTGGCACTTCTTTTGTTACATTTCTTCCTTCTACATATTTTACTCTTATGGGTGATTTTGCAAATGTGATTTTTTTAATTTCATTTTTGATTTTTCATTATTAGTATATTGATCTATAGTTTAATTTTCTTGTAGTATTTTTGTCTGGCTTCAGTATTAATGTTGACCCCAAAGAATGAGCTAGAAAGCATCGTCTCTGCTTCTGTCTTCAGAAAGACTTTGTAGACCACTGGTGTAATTTATTTTTTAAATGTTCAGTAGAATTTACCAGTGAAATCATCAGAGCCTGCTTTCTGTTTTGAAGTCTTTAATTACTGATTCAACCTTTTAGATATATTCAGAGTTTCTGTTTCTTCTTGGGTGAGTTTTGGCAGCTTGTATCTTTCAACGAGCTGGTTCATTTCATCTCTGTTACCAAATCAGCGGGCTCAGAGTGGTTCACACTAGTTTTTAATTATTCTTTCTCTTTCATTTCTAATTTAGTAATTTATATATTCTCCCTTTTTTCCTTGGTTAGCCTGGCTACAGACCTATTAATTTTATTGATCTTTTCAAAGTACCATACTTTGGTTTCGTTGATTTTATTCACTGATTTCCTGTTCTCGATTTTTAGTGATTTCTGCTCTTATTTTTACTATTTCGTTTCTTTTTCTTACTCTGGATTAATTTGGTCTTGTTTTTTCTCCTTTGCCAAGGTGGAAACAGGTTATTGTTTTTAGAATTTCTTCTTTCTAATATATGCAGTCAATGCTATTAATTTCCCCATAGCACTGCCCTCACTCTTTTTTTTTTTTTTTTTTTTTTTGCATTTTTTCTTTTTTGACATAATCTCACTGTCACGCAGGCTGGAGTGCAGTGGCATGATCTAAGCTCACTGCATTCTCCACCTCTTGGGTTCAAGAGATTCTCCTGCCTCAGCCTCTCAAGTAGCTGGTACTACAGGCAAACACCACCACATCTGACTAATTTTTGTATTTTTAGTAAAGACAGGGTTTTGCCATGTTGGCCAGGCTGGTCTCAAACTCCTGACCTCAAGTAACCTGCCCAATTTGGCCTCCCAAAGTGCTGGGATTATAGGCATGTGCCACTGTGCTCGGCCCCTAAGCACTGCTTTTGAAGCATCTCACAAATTCTGATAAGTTGTCTTTTTATTTAGTTCAAAGTATTTTTATTTCTCTTGAGATTTTGTTTTCTACCCATATGTTATTAAGAAATGTGCTGTCAAATCTCCAAGTAGTTGGGGATTTTCCAGTTGTCTTTCTGATAACAGATTTCTAGTTTAATTTGATTGTGGTCTGAAAGCAGACATTGTGTGATTTCTATACCTTCAAAATTTATGGTATGTCTTTTGTCCGGAATGTGGTTTATCTTGGTGAATGTTTCATGTGAGCTTCAGAAGAATGTGTATTTTGCTCTTCTTGGAAAAAATAGTCTGTAGACGTCAAGTATATCCAATTAATTGTCGATGCTGTTGAGTGTGACTATATTTTTGCAGACTTTCTGCCTCGTGGATCTGCCTGTTTCTGATAGAGTGATATTGAATTCTGCACCTTTAATACAGGACTCATCTATTTCTCCTGCAATTATATAAGTTTTTGCCTTTTGTATTTTGATGCTATGTTGTTAGGCATATACACATTAAAGATTATTATCCCTTCTTGGAGAACTTACCCCTTTATTATTATGTAATTCCCCTCTTTGTCCCTGGTAATTTTCCTTGTTCTGGAGTCTGCTCTTTCTGTAATTAATATAGCTACTCCTGCTTTTCTAGTGTTAGTATAATATACATTTCTCCATCCTTTTACTTTATGTGTGTGTGTGTCCGTATTTAAAGTAGGACTCTTGTAGACAACATATAGTTGGGTCTTGTTTTCTGATCCACTCTCACATTTCAGTCTTTTGACTGGTGCACTTAGACCACTGATGCTTACAGTGATTAGTGATATGCTTGGATTAATATCTATCATATTTGTTACTATTTTCCACTTTTTTTGCCTTTGTCCTTTGTTACTATTTTTGTCTTCCACATTTTTCTGCTTTTTGTACTTTGAGCATTTTATGTGATTTCATTTTCTTTCTTTACTTCACCTATCAATATAAATAAATTACCCAGTCTCAGGTATTTCTTTATAACAGTGTGAAAATGGACTAATACTGTGTCTTAGAAAAAGAAATGGATGTAATTTTCATCTTTGCTCCTCTATAGGTTAAGTTTTTGTTCCCTCTGGCTTTTTATTTATCTTGCATTTCCTGCAGTTTTAATATGATATGCCTATGTGTAGTTTTTGGCATTTATCTTGCTTGGTATTCTCTAAACTTCCTGGATCTGATATTAATTTAGAAAAATTCTTAATCATCATTGCTTCAAATACTGCCTGTGTTCCTTTTCCTTCTCGTGTTCCATTATGCAGATGTTTTCCTCACTATCCTTCTGTAGTTGTCCCCCAGTTCTTGAATATTATCTCCTGTTTTTCATGGTCTTTTTCATTTTGCTTTTTCGGTTTTTGACTTTCCATCACCATAGTCTCAAGCTCAAGCATTCTTTCCTCTGCTGCGTCCAGCCTATTGATGAGCCCACCAAAGACCTTATTCATTTCTGCTACAGTGTTATTGATCTCTAGGACTTAAAATATTAGTATTCTCATCTCTCTGCTTACATTTTTCACCTATTCTTGCATTTTTTTCTATTAAAGCTCTTAGCATATTAATTATGGTTTAAAAAATTCCTGGTCTAGTAATTCCAACACTACTGCCACATCTGGCCCTGGTTTTAATGCTTGCTCTGCCTCTTCAAACAGTGTTTTTGCCTTTTAGTATGCCTTGTAATTTTTGTTGAACTCTGGATATGATGCACGGGGTGAAAGGAACTGCTGTAAACAGAGGCCTCTAGGGATGTGAGTGAGATGTATGGGGGGGGAACTGTTCTACAGCCCCATGATTAGGTCTCAAGTCTTAGTGAGTCTGTGCCCCTGGTCTGTGAACTTCACAAATATTTCCTCCCTTAGGTGGGACAGGAGGACTGGATGGGGCTGGAGTTGGATATTCACCTCCCCCCAGGTCAGTTTGGCTCTGGTAAAACCCCAGCAGGTGGGGCTCTGGCTAACTGGTTTCTTGTTAAGGAAAACAGAATCCTCAAGTGTCTTTCAGAATGGTTCCTTTACACCTCCCTCTGCCAGAACCATGAGGGGACATTTCTCCAATATTCAGTGTGTGAACCTGGGCAAGCTCCAGGAGGCAACACTCACAACAGTATGAGGACCCCATGAGCTGCTCCCAATGCTCAGGCTTGTCCATGCTGAGCCTCCACCGATTCCTCAATTACAGTTCAGGTCTCCCTGCCCCTGCACTGGTTTCCACAGAGGTTTTAGCTCATGCATTTCTGCTCTAGTCAGCTGTGATTCTCTGCATTTGCCTGTTTCCCCAATTTTCAGGGCAACATTTTACACTGTGACCTCATACTTCTCTGACAGATCTAAGAAGAGCTGTGGAGTTTTTGTTTGTCCATCTTTTCACTTACGGTTAGGATGGAGTGGTGACTTCCAAACTCCTCACAGGCTGACTCAAAACCAAGTGTCAGCTTCTTAATTATCTTTAAATTTTTGTTGATACACTATTTGCTTATTAGCTATATTTTTGTCTTCCTTTTAAGTGGTGGCTCCAGGGTTTACAATGGTTCCCTTTTGTGTACCACAGTCCGTCCGCCTTTCAATAGTAACATCCGAGCTCAGGTTAGCAGAGAGAGCCTTGCAAGTGTCCATTCTAATGCCGCAGGCCTTTGTGTTTTTGTTCTCATATATGTTACCTCCCTGAATGTTGCAACTCCTAGAATACATTGTGATTATTATTCCTTTAAATAGCCAATTATCTTTTTAAATCTTAACTTTATTTGCATTGTCGACACTATTACAGATAAAGCGACCACAACCATGTTAACATCAACTATCTTCTTAAAAGATTAAAAAGAAGAGCACATTTTTCTTATTTACTACATATATTCTATTTCTGGCATTCTTTGTTCGTGTAGATCAGTTTTCATCTGACATCACACTCCTTCTGCCTAAAGAGATCCCTTCTGCCTTCTCGCAGCTCAGGTCCGCTGGGTTCTCTCTGTGTTTATGTCACTTCCAGTTCTGAATGGCATTTTCCCTGGATAAAGAATTCCAGCCTAACTTCCCCGCCTCGTCTTTAAGGGTGTGCCTTCACTGATGTCTGGACCATGCAGTCTTTGCTGTTCGTCTGTTGTCATCCTTGTCCTCATCTCTCTACCTGCCTTTTCTCTGGCTGCTTGGAGGGTTCACATTTTGTCACTGGTTTTCAGCAATTTGATTTTGGGATCCCTTGCTGTGGTTTTCTTTCTGTTTAGTCTGCTCTTGGTTTGTTGAACAACTTGGATCTGTAAGCTTTTGTGTTAATCATATTTGGAAAATTTACAGCCATCATTTCGTTAGATACTGTCTGTCTTTGTCTCTCTTTCTCTCTCTCCCTAGCTCTGTCTCTGTTTATACAGCTACACAGGTGGATATCCACATACACATACCTGTGTCTCCTATTGGTTCCTGTGGAGAACTCTAACACGGTGTGGGAAGAGGTACTTTGCATTTTATGTCCTGTACTTTTTAAATTTCTTAAACGTTACATTAATATTACATTTATTTTAGATTAGTTTAAACTTTAACTAGAAGTTTTAAAATTTAAATTTAGTTATTTTTTGAAATTTTTACTTTCAAATTGAAAAAAATTTAAAATTATGTAGCCAGCTCTCATTTTAAGTAACAGCATAGCGCATTTGCACCAGAATAGCCGGCCCTAAATGTTCCATGGAATATTAGTCACATGTCCTTCCAGAAAAGTGGAGGGTAGGTGATTTCATGACCAAAATGAAATTTAGTAAGCACCGGATTTAACCAGGAAGCAAAACATATTGACTTTCAACTAATTTCCTTAACACATTAACCACCGACTGGCCTCGACATTCCAAGCTTCCTTTCCATCTTGAATTAGCAGCAGAGCCAAGCGCCTGGATTCTCACGTGAAGGGTGTCTAGAGTCAGCCATTCATTTAAAATCTATTTTAATTTGAAAGTTAAGGTACCGTCTTTTCCTTTTGTTGTTCGATACCTGTTGGGTGGAGTAAAGAAACAAAGATGTGTTGAGCCAAGGAAGCTAAAGTTAAAACCCCACATCCCCCACTTTCTGATTCTGACGTTTAGAATTTCCCTCACTGTCTAACCTCAGTTTCCTTGTCTGTCAAGTGGGTGTAACGGAATCTTCTTCCCAGGCATGTGGCGTAGATGGGTCGTTTGTGCTAAAGCATCTGCCACACAGTGGGCCTTTTGTAAGTGGCGGCGGTGGAAGCAATGGGGTGTCACCAAAAGAACATTGCATTTTCTTTCTAAAGAAAATAAAATCTATGCAACAAATGTCACTTTTCACTTCAGCTGCCAGAAAACCCGCCAGCTTCTCTGCCTCTCCTGACACCATCTTCTCCCTGTTCCTCTGAAAGCTCTCAATTCTGCTCTTATTCGTTGTGGTTGGCTTCACTTGCGTAAACGATGGAAACCTCTGAGAGCCCTTTTGTGGAGCGGCGGGCTGACATTGCCTTCACTGCTGCTATTTCTTATCTCCAGCCAGGGCCCTCCCACTAGGGCTGGTGTGGCCACGGCCACACTCACCCCCATGCCCGTCCTCCACCTCCAGGCCCTTCCCACAGGGCTGGTCAGGAGACGGCCACACTCACCCCCCATGCCCGTCCTCCACCTCCAGGCCCTTCCCCACAGGGCTGGTCAGGAGACGGCCACACTCACCCCATGCCTGGTCTCCACCTCCCAGGCCCTTCCCACAGGGCTGGTCAGGAGACGGCCACACTCACCTCCATGCCTGGCCTCCACCTCCCAGGCCCTTCCCACAGGGCTGGTCAGGACATGGCCCACACTCACCCCCATGCCTGGCCTCTACTTCCCAGGCCCCTCCCACAGGGCTGGTGTGGCCACAACCACACTCACCCCCATGCCTGGCCTCAACCTCCCAGGCCCTTCCCCACAGGGCTGGTCAGGCGATGGCCACACTCACCCCCATGCCCATCCTCTACCTCCCAGGCCCCTCCCACAGGGCTGGTGTGGCCACGACCACACTCACCCCCATGCCTGGCCTCCACCTCCCAGGCCCTTCCCACAGGGCTGGTCAGGAGACGGCCACACACCTCCATGCCTGGCCTCCACCTCCCACGGCTGGTACATCCCTGGCCCAACCTCTCTCCCTCCCAGGGTCAGCCTGAGGCTGTCTCCTTCCCCTGTCCCTCTGGCCAGCCAAGGCCATTCCAGAGACAGCCATGCTGGGGAGAGCTTAGGCTGTAAATCACCTTCCTCCTGTCCTGCCTGTACTGGACTCAGCTCCATCTGCCCCTAAAAGCACAAGGTGCTGATTTTCCTGAGGCCCCTCTTGTCATCAGGCTGTGATTTACAACGTGCCCTCCTGTCTTCCTTGGAAGCCCCCGGGTCACCTTACAGGAGCCTCGTCTGCAGGGTCCAACCAACGGCCTCCCTCTGCTCCCTCCTCCTTAGTGGTGTCAGCCTTGCTCCCCTGCATTTTTGTTGTTGTTGTTCTCTGGACAAACAAATCAGATGGACAGGTCTGGAAAAGTCATCTGTGGCCGGTGTCTTTGCAGACTTCCTGGGAGCCCTGCTCTGGAGCAGCTGCAGCCAGACACACTGAGTGCGGCCCTTTGGGGGTTGCCAGCACAGTCCTGGTGAAGAGACCTCCAGACAGCAGCAACTGGACCCCCCAGAGTGGGGCTGCTCCTCAGGGGCGATGACAAACCAGCTGCGTCCCAGGCTCTGACCCCGGCTCCTCCAGCCACAGCTGGGAGGACGCCGGAGGGGCGAGAGGCAGGTGCAGCCTGGTTGTCACCGGTGCCTGGACTCAGGTTCCCGGGGCTCAGCCACTCACTAGCTCTGTGCCCTCCCCTGAAGGGTTGAACTGTGCCCCCAAATTCATGTGTTAGAGTCCAAAACCCCCCGTACTTCAACATGGGGACTTTTTTGAAAATAGCGTCATTTCCAAAATGAGCAACTCAGCAAGGATATCCCTGGCCATGCGGAGATGCAGCAACTCATTAGTAAGTTGTGAAATACATTCGGAAGGCTGGGAACAGTGGATCTCTTTGTTCGGTTTTTGTTTTATGGAATAAAATCCAAAGAAGATACCAGAATGTGTCCCCGGTGGCCAGGCGAGGGTGGTTCTGCAGCTCCTGGAGATGGGCAGGTGTGTGTCTGCGCCCCGTGTGATCCCACGAAGGACGCATTTCCTGCTGTGCAGGGGTGGCTCCGAAGCCTGGTCTCCCAGGTGCCAGTCAGCAGTGGCAGCGCCATTCTCCCTGCGCGCGTCCCCGTCCTGGTTTTGGCCTGTGTGCTCGTCCGAGTTCTGGTTGCGGCCTGTGCGCAAATCCCCTTCCTGGTTGTGGCTTGCGCGCATCCTCGTCCTGTCTGTGGCCTGCACGCGCGTCCCCCGTCCTCGTTGTGGCCTGCGCCCGCGTCCCCGTCCTGTCTGTGGCCTGCACCCGTGTCCCCGTCCTGTCTGTGGCCTGCGCGGGCGTCCTCCGTCCTGGTTGTGGCCTGAGCGCACGTCCCCGTCCTGTCTGTGGCCTGCGCGCGCGTCACCGTCCTGTCTGTGGCCTGTGCGCCCGTCACCGTCCTATCTGTGGCCTGCGCTCTCATCCCAGTACTGGTTGTGGCCTGCGGTTCCGGTCCTGGTTTCTCCTGTGCTCCTGGTCCTGGTTGCGGCCTGCGCGCGTCCCCGTCCCAGTTTCTCCTGCGCGCTCTTGGAGTGGATCTCGCCCGTCGGTTCGGTGCCATTTCCCGGGACCTGGGCCATGTTAACCAGATCGGGTGAGTTGGAATCTCCGCTGTGCCTGTTCCAACAGCACCGCTCTCCGCCCGGAGCCACCAGTGTGTCCACTCCCTTCCTGGCTGCCCATCACCTCGCACAGCTCGGTGGACCCCACGTGGCCCCTGTCCAGCAGCTCCGGGACACTGTGAGAGGCCTGAGACCCCCTGAGGCCAGGACACCGAGGCCGGAACACAGTCTGGCGATGCGCTCCCAGACAGGGCTGCCTCCACAGGGGGTGTCCTTAGAAGCAGCAGGGAATGGCCTGCCTGTCGCCCTGGCTGGTGGGTCCTCCCCACGCCAACGCACCCCCGCCCTCCCACCGCTTCAGTACCCAAAGCTGAGAAGGAGCAAACACCCCCTCTTAGGCGCCTTATCCCCACACCCAAGCATGAAAATAAAGGAGAATCTGGAGTTCTTTGAAGGGAAATTTCAGGTGCCCAGCTCGCCCTGAGAAGTAAATGAGCAACTTGACAAGAAGGTAACAGTAGCTTAAACAATACCAAGGGAGCGGAGTCACCAGACGTTTTGCTCGTGGTAGGAGCTAGAGATCCTTTCCAGCATGTGCCTGCGTTGCTGTTCAGAAACCCAGACCCTGCCAAGTGGGCCCCCTGCTCGCAGACCCCCGAAAAGGTGCCCCTGAGGTGGAACTCTGAGCCCATTCTTTGTTCTAAATTTCTGCCTGAGGGGCCTGGGGGAGGTCACGCCCATGAACCAGACCTAATGTTCTGTTCTGCTGATCCCAAAATTTTAGACAAAGCTTTGCCTCCTCAGTCAACTGCAAATCAGAAAGTCTTTGAATCCACCTGTGACCTGTGAGCTGCCTTTTTAGATGATACTAGCGGATAGCCCTCGTGTGCTCAGGTATGACTTCACCTGTCACCTCTGCACCCCGCCTTTAAGACCCTCACCTTTAGGCCACTGGGCAGGTGGGGGCTTAGGCACCAACTGCCTGAGTCTCCTGGTGCCGCGCCCTGCAAATTAGTGCCTTCTTTTCTCCCACTGCAAACCCCACGTGGACATCCAGCTTTGCTGGGCAGGGAGAGTGGATCCCAGTCAGGTCCAGCAGCAGAGTCTCTGTCCCTGTCTTCCGCGTCCGGAGGCCCTGTCCCCTCCCGTCCCTGCCTTCCCGGCCAAGAGCCCCTGTCCCTCCCTTCCCAGATGAGAGCCTCTGTCCCCCCCGACTTCCCCAAGCTCCCCAGGTTCTCACTCCTCCCAGCGTTTCCCCTTCTCTGCTTATGAAGGTGATTTCTTCTGCTTCTAGGGTGCATTCCCACATATTCATTATATACAAATCCTAACTTAGTGTCAAATCCTACCTGAGCCGCTGCAGCGCTTCCGAGAAGGGAAGGACATTTGTAATCCCAGGCTGGCTGCCCTCTGAGGAGCCCGGCCCTCGGCTGGCCTGATGGGGCAGGCATCACCCTGCCTGTCCCAAGCCGGTGGCCTCTCAGACCAACATGCTGTGTCTGCAGGGCCAGTTCCATCCCTCCCCCAGGTTCTTCCTCCCCCAGGGCCCTGCACAGGGCTTTGGGAAAGATGTCAGGCGGGTGTTTTCTGAGAGAGCAGATGAGAGCCCCACATTGGTGACTGAAGGCCTTCGCTGGGTGGTAAAGGCAGAGCTGCCCCCTGGAGAGAGGGGCTGCCAGGTCAGGGGCAGGGGTGGCAGGCGCCAGCCTCTGCTCTGCAGCCCAAGACAGGTCACCTGCATCTACTAAAGACTCAGGGCTGGACGGTGGGGGGCGGGAGCAGGGGAAGGGGGGCTTCCTTGAAAAAGCACTGGGTTCCGGAGATCACAGCAAAAGAGCGGAAAGGGGGAAGGCTGTGCCTGTTCATGGAGGAGGCGGTGGGCTGTGTGTTTCTGCAGAACAATAGGAAAACAGGCCCCAGCAGCGGAAGCCAGGCCTTTCATCTCGCAGCAGGCAGGGAGGGAGGAGGCTGCGTCCCACGCTCAGGGATGCTTCCACTTTCTGCCTCCTTGAGACCGTGCCTTGCTCCTGAGGGACCCAGGAAGATGAGAACTTCACAGGGAAGGAACTCAGAGTCAGCGAAGAGGGAGGGTGTGGGGCCGTTCCAGGAGCTGGACAGACGCAGCAGGCAGGAGTCTTCGAGCAGCAAGCCCAGCCCAGGCCACACAGGCACCCTGGAAGATAGAGCCTCTGGAGACCAGACCATGTCCACACAGAAACCAACCTGCTACAGTGGGCTGACCTCTGTAGCCCCCAGAGCCCCTGCTGCTCCAGGCCTGCAGGGCCTGCCCCCGGCCACCCCCCACCTTTCACCCTAAGGGAGGGGCTGGGCTGGGAGCCTGGCCCTACGTGGAGCCGGTGGGACCTGAGACAGGTCTTGAGCCCCAGTTTCCGTTCTATACCCTCCACACCTCGCGCTTCAGCACAGGGCACGGCAGGGTCCAAGGAATCCAGCATGGTCTCGGTCACACGCGTTGTTCTAGGTGAGGGTCCAGCGTGGTCATTTTCAGGTGTGTTGTCTAGGGTGAGATTCCAGCGTGGTCAGTGTCAGGCGCATTGTTCTAGGTGAGGGTCCAGCGTGGTCAGTGTCAGGTGTGTTGTCTAGGTGAGGGTTCAGCGTGGTCAGTGTCAGGCGCGTTGTTCTAGGTGAGATTCCAGCGTGGTCAGTGTCAGGCGTGTTGTCTAGGTGAGGGTCCAGCGTGGTCAGTGTCAGGCGTGTTGTCTAGGTGAGATTCCAGCGTGGTCAGTGTCAGGCGTGTTGTCTAGGTGAGATTCCAGCGTGGTCAGTGTCAGGTGTGTTGTCTAGGTGAGATTCCAGCGTGGTCAGTGTCAGACGTGTTGTCTAGGTGAGATTCCAGCGTGGTCAGTGTCAGGTGTGTTGTCTAGGTGAGGATTCCAGCGTGGTCAGTGTCAGGCGCGTTGTCTAGGTGAGATTCCAGCGTGGTCAGTGTCAGGCGTGTTGTCTAGGTGAGGGTCCAGCGTGGTCAGTGTCAGGCGCGTTGTCTAGGTGAGGGTCCAGCATGGTCAGTGTCAGGCACGTTGTTCTAGGTGAGATTCCAGCGTGGTCAGTGTCAGGTGTGTTGTCTAGGTGAGATTCCAGCGTGGTCAGTGTCAGACGTGTTGTCTAGGTGAGATTCCAGCGTGGTCAGTGTCAGGTGTGTTGTCTAGGTGAGATTCCAGCGTGGTCATTTTAGGTATGTTGTCTAGGTGAGATTCCAGCGTGGTCAGTGTCAGACGTGTTGTCTAGGTGAGATTCCAGCGTGGTCAGTGTGAGGCACGTTGTCTAGGTGAGATTCCAGCGTGGTGAGTGTCAGGCGTGTTGTCTAGGTGAGATTCCAGCGTGGTCAGTGTCAGGCGTGTTGTCTAGGTGAGATTCCAGCATGGTCAGTGTCAGGCGTGTTGTCTAGGTGAGATTCCAGCGTGGTCAGTGTCAGGCGTGTTGTCTAGGGTGAGATTCCAGCGTGGTCAGTGTCAGGCGTGTTGTCTAGGGTGAGATTCCAGCGTGGTCAGTGTCAGGCGTGTTGTCTAGGTGAGATTCCAGCGTGGTCAGTGTCAGGCGTGTTGTCTAGGGTGAGATTCCAGCGTGGTCAGTGTCAGGCGTGTTGTCTAGGTGAGATTCCAGGCGTGGTCAGTGTCAGGCGCGTTGTCTAGGTGAGATTCCAGCGTGGTGAGTGTCAGGCGTGTTATCTAGGTGAGATTCCAGCGTGGTGAGTGTCAGGCGTGTTGTCTAGGTGAGATTCCAGGCGTGGTAGTGTAGGTGTGTTGTCTAGGTGAGATTCCAGCGTGGTCAGTGTCAGGTGTGTTATCTAGGTGAGATTCCAGCGTGGTCAGTGTCAGGCGTGTTGTCTAGGTGAGATTCCAGCGTGGTCAGTGTCAGGCGCGTTGTCTAGGGTGAGATTCCAGGCGTGGTGAGTGTCAGGCGTGTTGTCTAGGTGAGATTCCAGCGTGGTCAGTGTAGGCGCATTGTTCTAGGTGAGGGTCCAGCGTGGTCAGCGTCAGGTGTGTTGTCTAGGTGAGATTCCAGCGTGGTCATTTTAGGTATGTTGTCTAGGTGAGATTCCAGCGTGGTCAGTGTAGGTGTGTTGTCTAGGTGAGATTCCAGCGTGGTGATTTTCAGGTGTGTTGTCTAGGTGAGATTCCAGTGTGGTCAGTGTCAGGCGTGTTGTCTAGGTGAGATTCCAGCGTGGTCAGTGTAGGCGTGTTGTCTAGGGTGAGATTCCAGCGTGGTGAGTGTCAGGCGCGTTGTCTAGGTGAGATTCCAGCGTGGTGAGTGTCAGGCGTGTTATCTAGGTGAGATTCCAGGCGTGGTGAGTGTCAGGCACGTTGTCTAGGTGAGATTCCAGGCGTGGTGAGTGTCAGGTGTGTTGTTCTAGGTGAGATTCCAGCGTGGTCAGCGTAGGTGTGTTGTCTAGGTGAGATTCCAGGCGTGGTCAGTGTAGGTGTGTTGTTCTAGGTGAGATTCCAGCGTGGTCATTTTCAGGTGTGTTGTCTAGGTGAGATTCCAGCGTGGTCAGTGTCAGGCGTGTTGTCTAGGTGAGATTCCAGCGTGGTGAGTGTAGGTGTGTTGTCTAGGTGAGATTCCAGCGTGGTGAGTGTCAGGCGTGTTGTCTAGGGTGAGATTCCAGCGTGGTCAGTGTCAGGCGTGTTGTCTAGGTGAGATTCCAGCGTGGTCAGTGTCAGGTGTGTTGTCTAGGTGAGATTCCAGTGTGGTGAGTGTCACGTGTGTTGTCTAGGTGAGATTCCAGCGTGGTGAGTGTAGGTGTGTTGTCTAGGTGAGATTCCAGTGTGGTGAGTGTCACGTGTGTTGTCTAGGTGAGATTCCAGCATGGTCAGTGTAGGCACGTTGTTAGGTGAGATTCCAGCGTGGTCAGTGTCAGGCGCGTTGTTCTAGGTGAGATTCCAGCGTGGTCAGTGTAGGTGTGTTGTTAGGTGAGATTCCAGCGTGGTGAGTGTAGGTGTGTTATCTAGGTGAGATTCCAGGCGTGGTCAGTGTAGGCGTGTTGTCTAGGGTGAGATTCCAGCGTGGTGAGTGTCAGGCGTGTTGTCTAGGTGAGATTCCAGCGTGGTCAGTGTCAGGTGTGTTGTCTAGGTGAGATTCCAGTGTGGTGAGTGTCACGTGTGTTGTCTAGGTGAGATTCCAGCGTGGTCAGTGTAGGTGTGTTGTCTAGGTGAGATTCCAGTGTGGTGAGTGTCACGTGTGTTGTCTAGGTGAGATTCCAGCATGGTCAGTGTCAGGCACGTTGTTCTGAGGTGAGGGTCCAGCGTGGTGAGTGTAGGTGTGTTGTTCTAGGTGAGGGTCCAGCGTGGTCAGTGTCAGGCGCATTGTTTAGGTGAGATTCCATCGTGGTCAGTGTCAGGCGTGTTGTTCTAGGTGTGGGCCCACAGCACACTGTTAGTTTGATTTGTAGTTTTGATCAGTTGAACACAGGGCACATGGACTTCTCTTTCCCCAGTCTCCACAGCATCTGGAGCTGGTAATAAAATGGAAGTACATGCAGGAAGTTCATCAGGGGTGGCTCCTAGATGCCACCCTGCCCTGACCATTCCCTTGGCCTCCACAGCACCCTCGAGGATGGGAAGAGGCAGGGCTGTGATGGGGAGGAAACCCAGGTGTTCATCCACTTTTTCATCGGGCCTGCCCCCGTCAAGTGTGCACCCCCAAGCCTGGACGCAGGTGGGCCTGCGCTGCATTCTCCTTGTTTCCACGGGGACCCCCAGGGCCTCTCCTGGGTGGTGCCTCCAGGGCACTTGAATTGATTTTTGTGAAAAGGTCTGCAGCTCCCTCTGTGGGCCCATCCCTCTCCCTCTCTCCTCTGGGCACATCTCAGCCTGGGGGTTCCCAACTCCAGAGAGCAAGGACCATAGGGGGTTATGTTCGCTCAACCCCAGAAAACATAAATCAAATCCAAGAGGAGGAAGACCTGAGTGGTATTTACAGCTCAAACCCGACCTTTTTTGAATCCAGCCTCCTCCCTCACTGAACAGGGATGCGTGTGGTCAGCCTGGGTGCCAGCCCGGGTCAGCGGACAGCCCCGTGAGCACGGGGCCCTGCAGGTGAGTGTGAAATTCCACCCCAGCTTCCCGGCGTCTGGTTGGTCAGGAGGCCTCACATCCCAGTCTCTCTTTCTGTTGTGAAGTCACCCCCTGCATGGTGATGGCAGATTTGCTGCCCAGCTCAGCAGGGGTGGGGCCTCTGGAGCTGCCACAGATCAGCCACCTGCCCCTCCATGCCTCCCACCTCAGCAGGTTGTAGGTGCCACTGGGACTCAGCTCCCAGGGCACTGGGGCCTCAGGTGCACCTGTGTCTACTTGGACAAAACTGCGTGGAGCCCAGGCCTCCATGGCTGCTCCAGCCCTACCTGGGCTCCCTCGTGTCAGCCCTGCTGATGCTGACCTGGCTTTATTGCCAGCAACAGAAGCAACACCCAGATGCAACGCTGGGTAAAGAAGGGCAGGCGAGGAAAGCCACGTTTGTTTGCACCAATGCCCTGGACTTCTTTGCCAAAACTGAAATGGATGTTGAGGAGAACGTCCCCCACCTCATCAGGGACCCCCACCTCCTCAGGGACCGAGCCACTTCTGGTGTCGTCCAGGAGACGGCTGCTTTCAGAGGGTTCCTTGTGTGGAACGCCCTGTCCAGCCTGAAGACTCATGCAGGGAACATGCAAACGTGTGTGGGAGCTGCTCATACCCATCAGGTTTCAGAAAACAGAGAACAATCCTCTTTGCATACTGTTTTTGGTGTTCAGACGTGTCTGAAGTTTATTGTTAGGGTTTTGATGGGCTGGAGGGTCATCATCTCACGTGATGTCTGAGTTCAGTAACTCACACCATCGCGTTCTCTCAGCTCCCCTCTGTGCCGTGGGCGATCACCAGGGCTGTGTGTCTAACGCCACTGCGAGGTCCCAGAGCTCAGGAAGAACCGCAGCCCTCTGGGGGAGGAAATGTGATTGGCTCCTGTGCGTAGAGGCCTGTTTTTGCACCCACATATCAGGGATGTGGCGGGGCCGTGAGGCAAGGGTGCCCCACGACTGGATCGGCAGCGGCCGGAGGACGTGCACCGAGACGAGCACAGCCGGGACTGCCAGGCTCTCGGCTCCAGGGCAAAGCCTGCTTACCAGGTGGGGCCAGGAGGAAACCAGTGGGCCAGGCTGCCATCCGTGGGCCAGGCATCATCCACAGCGCAGCCAGGACCTGCCCTTACGCTCTGCGCCTATTGTCTGGAATTCACATCCCGCTCCTACTGAAGCTGGTCAGGGTTTATCAGGACAGAGGAAGCCCCTGTGAAGCAGTGCCTCAGTGTGGATTTAAAGTGCACATTCCCTAAAGGAGACAGCGTGGAGGGCTCGAGGCCAGGGCGCAGGCAGCTGCCCACAGCCCGGCTGCGTGTCTTCCTTCCTCCAAGGGGGTGCTGGGCTGACCCTGTTCTTCAGGCTGCTGAGACCAGCACCTGAGCCAGCCAGGGCCGCAAGCAAAGCCCCAGCCACATTGCTTCAACATGAGACCCCTATATGCCAGCTCGGGGCTGCAAGCCTGGGTCAGGGTGCCTGCCGGCAGCTGAGGGTCTGCTGAGGCCTCTTCCTGGCTCGCTGATGGCACCTTCCCACTGAGCCTGGTGAGGCCGACAGAGGAAGCCAGCACTCCTGTGTCTCTTCTTGGCAGACACCTGTCCCATCCTGGGCCCCCACCCACAGGGCCCCATCTAACCTCAGCACCTCCCGAAGACCCCCCGCAACACCGTCCCAGCGGCCTGAGGACTTCAACACTCGGCTGGTGGGGGATGCATTTCAGTCCACAGCAGCCGTAAGCCACAGACTTCCTTCCGATTCTTACCTGCTTAAGCCAGAGGCTCCTCTGGGCGCTGTTGCTGCCCTGATGGGGCCTGTGGGCCACTGATGTCAACAGGCCAGATATCGAGACCCCACCCAGGTCCAGGAGTCCTCGCTGTGTCTGCTGCTCTTGCAGCCCCTCCGATGTTCCCAAGACCTGCTCCCATGCTGAGGGACCTCACATGCAAAATGGAGGAGGTTGTGGGCAGGAGACGAGGGATCTTTGTGATGAGAATAGAAGACGGCCACATGAGGAGTTAGACAGGCACCGACCAGAGGCAGGCATGTCACTTGCCGCCAAACACCTGCTGTGAGCCTTGGGAGCCCCAGACAGGGTCCCTGACCCTCTAGCTGGTGCTCCTCTTCCTCCCGCATTAGTCCTACAAATGAGGCTTAATTCCAGTGAGTGTTTGTGTTTGCCTTAGAAGAAGGAGGGAGTCACGAGCCCAGAGGAGAAGGAGAACTCAGGTGTCCACATCAGAATTAATAGAGCCTTGGGGGCCTCCATCCCCCACCCACAAACACTGTGCATTTTAGAAAAAGGCTGCGTTCTTGACATGTGGATCTGTGTGAGAGCGTTTTACATTTTTGTCAGGTTTCTAAGCATCACTTCAAAACCTCACACAAAACTTTTTGGCTAAAGTTTTAGGAGTTGATAAATTATAGCACAAGCAAATTCCAAACATCACGGTGGAAAATAATCCGTGGAGGCAGATATTCTCTTTAGAGCTGAGATCAGAAATTGCTGTGCTATCAAATTTCAACCACAAATAATAACGTCGTGATTAAAAATAAGCACCATTATCTGTGGAGCTCAGCCCATGGACGGGACTCCTTCCAGGTTCCTTCTGCCTCTGACCAGCCCCTGACTCAGCACAGACAGACCCAAACGGGCCGAGGGTGTCTGTACCCGGGAGGCAGCTCCAGCGGAACCTTCACAGAGAAGAAGGAAAAGGATTTTTGCACCACAGCCTGCAGAGAAGGGAAGAGCGGCCCCCAGCGTCCTAACCCCTGGAGGGGGACACCGTGCCCATCCCCATCGGTGGCTGGGATGCTGTGGGCTGACAGCAGACACAGAGGGTCGTGAAGGGGAGGAGCCCCAGTACCTCATTCTCCCTGGGGCCCCAGGACATCCCCCACCTAAACCATCTAAGCGCACGTCCGTCTCCATCCATTCCCACTGTGGCAGGTGAAGGCAAGGCTGTCCGGAAGCTGGTGTGGGGAAAATAGTTTGTATTTTTTAAAAAATTATTAAAAAGCAGCACAGTTGGGGGTGAAAATAAAAATATATAAAAGAAGTAACCTATTTTCTTGCTCTGTGTTTTTCGGGAGAGGCCAACTCCACGCCCCGCTCCGAGGCTGGCCTCTCTAACCCTGCGTCCTAGCGGAGTCTCTGACTCCATCCCTGGTGCAGAGAAAACCTGTGAGCCTGAACTAGCTCCCAGCGCTCCAGAAAGCAGGCCAGGTTTACCAGAAGCCCGGGATGGGTCTGAAAGGGGAACGCCCAAGAGGAAAGGCGGGTTGTCCCCCGCGCAACAGGGCCAGAGGCCCTGAGAGCCCAGATCAGCCCACACAGGCCCGCCCCGCCAATCGTGGGAAAGGCTGGTCAGAAGGCGGCAAACCCTGTCAGGTCAAAATGAGGAATTACACTTCTAAAGAGGCGAGGCTACCCAGGAAGCTGGACTCGCCGGACCCCTGGGAGGTTTGCAAGGCCCAGCAGGGAGGCGTGTGGTCTGGAGGATGAAGGAGCCGGCACAGCCAGCACGGGGCTCATCAGCATCATCGGCGGCGCCCCGGGGGCCCCTGCTGGTCCCAAATCTCTGACCTCGACCCTCAATCCTTGTCCCCTGACCTGAGACTCTGACCAGAAGCCAGGGGTGCGTGACCTCCGGCGGCCTGAGAGGTAATTCCGCTGCTTCTGTTCGGGTGAGCACATCCCCTTAGCAGCGTCAGAAAGTCCTGGAAGGGAGACAGGAGTGTAGGCAGCCAGAGGAGACAACTCGGGATTTGATCATCGCTCAACTGCACTCGAAGCCATGAGCTTTGTAAGAGTTTCGGTATTTTGATTTTTAAAGGCATCTGAAGTTTATGAGCATCTGAAGTATGAACTTGTGAGCTTATCAAAATGCTTAAGAATTTTAAAGTTTTAAAAAGATTAAACATTTCATCAATGTTTAACTACTTAAGGCAGTGATTCCCAGCCAGGGGTAATCTTGGCGCTGTTGGGAGATAATTTTTATTGTCACAACTGGGAGGTGCTGCTGGCCTCTGGGACTCTGTTGTAAGGCAGCCTTCACAATAAGGAATTGCCTGCTCAGAACATCCACAGTGTGGGGCTGAGGAAATCGGATTTAAGGAAATCAGCTCTGAGTCAAGCAGCCTGTTTGTAAATATTGTTTAATTGCTTGAGAAGATTTTATTCGTGAGATTTACAGTTTTTCCTTGTTAGGGTTTCAGAGTACCTAAGAAAATCAGATATGTTAAAATTATAATGATGGTTTGAAAAGCAGCGTCTGAAGAAATTTTATCAAGCAACTGGTACAAAATATGAATTTAAATTTAATCTGCAAATTTATACACTGAATACTAAAGAAACAAGAAATGAGTGCTTTTAGTCTTCACATTAAAATTACTATCTTAACGAACAAACAAAAGTATGTTACCCCTGCAAGCTTAAGAGAAGTTATTTCAAAGTTTACACTTGATGCATGTCATTAAAATAAGCGACAGCCTTCTCAGAAGAACAGGCAATGCAGCCCTTTGGCGCAGAGCCAGGGAGAGGATCCTTCTTCAGGGAAATTTGCGCTGCTGACCCTGGGAGGCAAAGGCAGTAACAGCAGCCTCTAAAAGCTGGGGTAAGGCTGCTCGAGGGGACGCAGAGCACACGGCAGGTGCCCAGTGAGTGCCACGCATCGTGATTCTCAGTGCCTTGATGACACCTTTGGGGCAGCTGCTGAGAGTGGGGCAGGAGCTAAGGGACAGCAGCACCCCTCCCTCTGTGGGTCCCCAGGATGTCCTTGGGAGAACACATAGTGGCCAGGGCCAGCAGAGCTTGAATTCTCACCAGTCCTATGACCCAACCCTGTCCACTCACCAGACCTTGCTTTAGCCCTAAAAGGTGGGCGTCATTGTCTGGACTTCACGGTGGAGGACAAAAGCCCACTGACCTATCCATCCTCATCCCCACTGCTGATGTATCCAGCTCACAAAGGCGGATGTGTTCTACTCTGGCTCAAATCCCTTCCTGTGCTGGGCTGTGTAAGATTGGGGGGTGTCAAAAATCAATTACCATTTCCATTCTCTTGGGATCTCCCCGGAGCCTTTGGCCAGACACCAGGAGGCATCAGAGGGTTTAATAATTGGCAAGACAGTTGATGCCCTGGTCACAGTGGGGTTGGGCCAGGCTTGGAATCCTCTGGGGGATTTCCAGCAGCGAGGCCTTTTACTTTCAGCATCAGTGCTGATGGTTGTCGATAATTTAATCTTGCTACTCCAGGAAGCTGACAGATGCCAGAAAACTCCCTTGATGTAAACCAGTTCACCTGCAATGCTGGACCAAACTTTTTTGAAATTTTAATTCACATTTGCAGAATTAAAATCCTCAAAAGGAATGTAAAATGTAAAGGTCCACAAAGTATTATCCAAAGAGAGAGAGTCATTGTTGCTATTCAGATATCAAGGTACAATAAGCCCTTCAGAATTTCACAAAAGATAGGAAGAGATGCCATTGTAATGCTTGTTCCGGAGGGCACAAGGACCAGCCCGCAGCTCTTGCCCAGAGGTGGGTTAAATATCCACCCACTCTACAATAAATATACAGTGAGTATTTATTATATGTCTACTACATGTAATGCACATTACAGACTTTTGGTAACAGAGTTAAGAGGTATTTATGAGGGGTAATGATTTCAGAGCAACAGTGATAAGAGTGTTTCCCAGTCAGCATCTCCCTGAAGAAAGGAAAACTCTTTGTGGTCCTCATAATGAGCACCAGGGGTGAGAAGTGTGACGAGGGAATCAGAAGAGAGAGGAAAATCCGTCATAATTAACGTTGATGGGGACCCGGACAGAGTGGGCCACAGACCCAGAAAGGAGGTGCCTTCTATGTCTTACTGCTTCCTTTTCAACCATGATTTATCACCCATGTTAGTGTAGACTCCACCTCCAGAACAAGCCTCCTACCCCCATTTCACCAAAACATGCTGAAGAAAGTAACTCCATCTTCAAAGGACTGATACAGACTTTTAAGTCCTTAGCTTTTTTGCTTCTCTGCCATATTAGCCAGAGTCAACAACTCCTTCCTCACCGTTGACCTCCCCATCTCACTGCTGAACATCTCTTTCTCACGATCGACCTCCCGTCCTCACTGTTGACCACTTCATTCTCACTGCTGACTGCCCCAGACTCAGTGGTAATGAGTGGTTCCAGGAGGGGTTCCAGGCCAGTGAGGATAGTTCTGCTTCTGAGCCCTTCCATTCTTTTCATCTTCACCTCACTCATGTGCACCCCTTTGCTTTACCCAGGCCAGACACTTCCCCACCTCAATGGCCACCCCTGCAAAAATGAAGTAACCACCTTTTCCCCCTAAATTTGCTCTAATTCTGATTCTATTGTGTCAATCAGTGGCACCAACCACCAACTACCCAATCTCCACGTAGGAACCTGGAGGGATTATTCTCGACCCATGCCTCTCATTTTATCTCATACCCTGTTCATTTGACACAGCTGATGGGAGCAGGTGGAGCTGAAGCAAGGAATTGTATTGATGAGAGTAGGTTTGAGGGATGAGATGCAGTGTCACCAGCTGTAAAGTGTAAGTGGGGAGAAAGAATACAGTGATATGTGTGAGCTTTTAAGAGCAAGTGGGCAGAAAGAATATAGGGATATGTGTGAGCCGCTGTAAACCCCACCACACCTTCCTGAAATACAGGAAGTACGTCATAAATAAAGCTGAACATTTAGTCTGTTTTATAGTGTTGCTGCAGCCCCTTCATTGTGATGCAGATATAAATTATTGTTCTTATCAGGGCTAAATGTAGAATGGACCCTTCAAGTTACAGTTGCCCCCATTAGACTGGACATGAATGAGTGTGTGCCTTCATTCTGGGAACAATACCAATACCTTAGGAGAGAAGGCAATACACAGCCGTAAATAAAATATTATGTAAACCCTTTACTTACTCGAGGGTTGAAAATCATGTCTGTCTACCTCCATATTCTTCCAGTTAAAAAACCTACATGTAATGTCCAGTTAACCTCCGTACAGTTAGTTATTTCAATTGCTTTACCACCAAAACAGTATTACCTAATACACATGCATGATGATCAGTATCTGTGCATGAAGTTGTCAACCTGGGAAAGCTTTCTCTGAGAAAAAGGGGGAAAGGTAAGCCTGGAAATTCACCTCGGACATACGTAAGCATGTTGTTTCTCTCTTCCCTTCCCTTGGGCTCTTCCACCATGTTTCCATTGACCAACACGGCTCTGGAGAGAACAGCCACTGTGCACTTCACTTCCTCCTCTGTAAACTACCTGTGGGTCCACTCTTGACCAGGGATCGCTTGGCTGGCAAATGAGACATTGCAGCTCACTCGTAAGTGATGTTATTCATTAACACTCTGGTTTTCCAGGAAAGCATTTAGGATGTCTGTGGAGCCTTAGAAGGAAGAAGCCTGGGAGTTTCCAGTCTGTATGGTTGTTATTAACCATCATTAATAAGCATTTATTAATCATCAACAAGAGGTGAGACCAGGTTGTAATGTAACTGCTTCCTGAGTCTTTGAGGGAGATTTTGATAAATTGAGTCCCAAGAGAACGAGCCCAAACCGTGAGTCAAAACGTGGCGTTTCCGTACGTTGTGGGTGCAGCCAGCGGGCCCACCTCCTGATGGCACAAAGCCTGGCAGGGGACAAGGGCTGTGCTGCCTGCAGCTTTCCCCCGTCTGCCCTCCTTTGCAGCTGATGGAAACCTCCGACTTTTCTTTCAACACCCACAAGAATCACCATTGTGGGGTGAGCTGAAAGGCTCTTCATTGTCACGAGTTTAGCACAGCACCCAAGCCTGCACCACCTGCCTCTGTCATCCACCAGCTTCCTGAGCCACCCATGCTCACTCCATGTACCATCCTATTGCTTCCTAAGACGCCCTGGCATCCGTGATCTTTCATACACAGGAATCATCCTTGAATGTGGCACTCACCGGTGACTTGCTTCTAACTAATAGAACATATCAAAAGGGATGGATGTCCTTTGTGTGACTTAAGTTATGTAAATTTGCAGCATCGGTGTTGCTATGACATTCTCTACCTTGGTAGTTTTAATGAAAGCAGCCAAGAAAGACGCCCACATGGCAAAGAACTGGAGGTGGCCTCCAGACAAGCAGCCAGAAACCCAGGTCCTCAGCCTGGCCCCTGTCAGGGCCAGGGCACTGCCAAGGTGATGAGCTCAGAAGCACGTCCCCTTCCAGTCAAGCTGCCAGATGGGAGCACAGCCCTGGCAGGCACCTTGATGGCAGCCCTGCAAAAGATCCAGTGAGCTGTGCCCAGATTCCTGTCCCACAGAGCCTGTGCAATAACAAACGTGCATTTTAAGGCCCTAGATCTGTGACAGCACTGTTACATAGTGATGGATAACCAGCACAGTGTGTTCCAATCACGCCCTACACAGAGCTCGCCTTCGAGGCCGCACGCTGATTTCAGACACATCGCCAGCTCCTCCTCCGACGTTGGCTCCAGGCACACAGCACGCCTTCCTCACATCAAGCTCTGTCTTTGTGGCACATGCTCCATTTTCCTAAACATCCTCCCATCACTGAGAAGCAAATATAGTGAGCAAGAGTCATGGGCTTTGTGAATGGGCAAGACTCCATGGGCACCCTGAGCTCCCTGTCTCAGAGAGTGATGAGCAGTCATGCTTCCCCGTGAAGGAGACAGAATTCCTCTCTCCAGCACAACCTCCAGGGATCTCAGCGACTCACAGACTTGGGATTCCAAAGCCAAATGTGACCCAGGCAAGATGTGACAATCAAATGAAGAAGCAGATCTTGTCTGTAACCTCACACTTTGCTCCTAAAGAACACGAGGTCCCGGGACAGGCAGAGTCATACTGGCCATCTCTGAACACCTGGCACTTAACTCCTGGAGTGAGGTACATGCCCCAGATTGCCTTTTATTGAATAACTGAATTTCAAAAGTGTGTTGGCCGTCATTCAGCCAAACATAAAACTTTCCAAAAACAGCATTTTGAGAGACGGTACTCATTTGAACACCTGCCTTTATCTTTATTTGAAATAAATTACCTCTTTACTTAGTCTCTTCAGCTAAACCATGATTTATCGGGCACCTGCCATACGCCTGGAACTGGGTCTACCATCGGGGCCAGAAGAGCAAGTTGTGATGTTCTTTCAGGAGGGCAAGTGTGAGTGTGTGAATGTGTGTGCATGTGACTATGGTGTGATTGTGTGTACATGAGTGTGTGTGGTTGTGAGTGAATGTGTGTGTCACTGTTTATCCTGTGAGAAAGTGTACACGTCTGTTAATATATATAAGTGTAGATGCATGTAGGCAATTATGTGTGACTGTGTGTGTATATGCACACACACATGAGTGTGTGAAAGCATAAAGAAGCCAGGATTGGGTGGGGTAGAGTGCCAGGGAGTGTAAGTTGAGTGCCCCCTGTGGCTAGGTCAGATGTGGCCCCAGCAGGCTGCAGGGGGGAGTTTTGTGGAGCTGATGGGTAGGTAGTCGGAAAAGTGATTAGTGGAGCATGCTTGGTGTGTAAGGCAGTGATACAAAGCCGATTGCTGTGTTGTCTCTTTACCAAATGCCAGACAGCAGCAGCTGAAGGGTAAGAGAAGCAGGACCCAGCTTCAGGGGGAATGGGCAGGGCATCAGGTTCCAGCAAGCATCTTAGCGCCCAGGGTGGGCTCAGTCTTCACACTCGGATCTCAGATTCCAGATTGGACAAATGAGATCCAAAATTTTCTGTGCCAGCTGAGCTAACATGGTGGGTATGAGAACCTCCCTGATGCCCAGGTAAGCACTGACGGCTTGTGAGCCAACATGGGGGTTATAAGAAACACCCTGATGCCCGGGGGAAGCACTGACAGCTTCTGAGCCAACATGGCGGGCATGAGAAACGCCCTGATACCCGGGGAAGCACTGACACCTTCACACTGGGAGATCAACTTCAAGATTCAAACCCTCTCCCTCCCCTTCCATGAGGTACTTCCATGCAGGAGGCCTGGACCTCTTAGAGGAACCAATCGTGGCTCCTACTCTGGGGTCAGAAAGGCAGGACCACCAGCTGAGTCCATAGGCACTGGAATCAGATAGGTCTGGGTTTGCATCCCAGCTCTGTTATGGGATGGATTTCTCTCCACTTTCTCACTTGTGAAGTTAAAATCAACCTCAAGGGAATGGAAGTTTGAGGAATGATACATATAAACGTCTTGATAAGAGCCAGGGTCATTGTTAGCTCTAACAATCGTCACCAGCATCATCACCATGATTCCTTTCTTACAGCCCTGGTGTCACCCAAAGCACTTCTACACGGCAAAGGAAGGGTTGAGTTTATAAGGGCCTCTAAGATGCAAGACAGGGGCTTTGAGGCAATGGGAACTCAGAGCCTAAGAATTTTTCCAATGAGGGAGACCTGCATAAGAAAGGAAGACTGAGCAGAAAGACTGTGGGCAGGAGTCAGATAAAAGTGCCTCCAATTCCAGCTCCCACACCTTAGAGCTGTGTGAGCTAGGCTGGCAAGGTGCCTGACTGTCTTATGATTCTGTTCCTCAAACTGGAAAATCGTGGCAGTAACACTTTGGGAGAAAGATCATCACATGGTAGAACAGCGTGGCCTCAGTCCTGCTTCTCACCTGGTGATGATGGTGATGACAGAGATAGTGATGACAGTGAATGTGATGAGAATGATGGTGCTGGTGATGGTGATGGTGACAAAGACAGCAATGACAGTGAATGTGGTGGTGATGAGGATGATGGTGACGGTGATGGTGATGGTAATGGTGGTGGAGATACTGAAGACAGTGAATGTGATGAGAATGATGGTGATGGTGATGGTGACAAAGACAGCAATGACAGTGAATGTGATGAGGACAATGGTGACAAGTAAAGCTCTCTTACTTGGCTTCTCCTTACAGTTCTCTTCATTAAATGTTCTCTTTGGTTCCTCTGTGATCCCAGGGCCTGGTTCCGGGGGTGTTCTGGAACCTTCACCACTCAGGGTCATTCCTCTAGTGCCCATGTACCCCTACTGCCCTTGGTAGAGCTGTGTGCTGACCAAGAGTCATGTCCCAAATGGTCTATGCCTGTTATAATTACGTAAGTCAATCATTATGAGTTAGACCCGAGAAAAGCACCAAATACTTTCTGAATTAACAAATTGTGTAAAACATCGCTATATGAGAAGGAAAAGCAGTTGCTTCTATCACAGCTCACACGACCGTTCTGGAACGACTCTTTTGAAGCGAGTGGATAAAAGCGTGATCAGGTGTTGGCACCCGCAAGCCCTGGGCCCACGTGGTGAGGACGCAAGAGGCTCTCTACTCAGGCTGTTCCGTGAGCACCATGTTCGGTCCACTTCACAGGGAAACCGGAAACCCCAGCCATGCACCATTGCAGTGGTCTGTTTAGAGAAAATGTGCAAAACACCAATAGCAACAGTGGAAGTAGTGGCTCTCTCTTAAAACATTTGAAAGTAAGTGTCCACGTCTTCAGAGAAACTAAGGTATCGTGAAATGTGTGTCGGAGTTTTCTTAAAACTTAAATTGACTCTGACTGAACCATCAGAGGCCTCTGGTTGTTGGATAAACAACTTCCTCCCCCCTGGGTTAACTGAGCAGGATCAAATCCCAGTCAACAAAGGGGCTGTGCGGTGTCGAGACCGTCTCCGCGTGGAGGAGCCAGGCCCGCGACGCAGCCGCCTGAGCAGAGGAACTGCCTGGGATGAGACTAATTTCCGGACCTCCGGGACAGTGCTGCGGGTGAGCGCTTGTGTCCTGGGAGCTGACCCAGCCACGCTCCTGCACCCGAGGCCCCCATCCACTGCGCTTCTCTCTCTGAGTCCCTGAAGACTGCCTTCCTCCTCCTCCCAGGCAGCCCTTCTCTGGGAACACAGACTCCGAGAGCACCCTGACCAATGACCCTGGTGACAGATTAAACAAATGGGTAAAAATTAGCTGCAAAACAAACTTCCTGGGCCCCGACCTGAGCCTTCCCCTCCCCCGCAACAGCCCCTGCAGCGTCAATGTCACTGTCCCCAAGGGGCCCACTCACACCCCTGCCAGGCCAGGATCAAGAGTGCATCCGAGGGCCCCACCCAGGCCTGACCTGCTTCCAGGGGGCAGGTGGAAGCCTCTGTGGGGCTCCTCTCTTAGGGCCCATCTACCTCCCCGAAGGCTGCCACTTCCACCTCCTAAGCGTGACACCGGCCCACAAGGCATGAGTCCTAAGCCTCAGTCTGCAGCCTGGCACTGTGAGCCTTCCTCCCTCACAGGGCTCTCCTGAGACGGTGTCCGGGAGGTGCTCAGAGTGTGCCTGGGGCCCAGCAGTGTATGTGCCAGCCTCACTCTGCCACCCAGAATAGCCTGGAAAGCCTCAGGGCCTCCGGGGCCCCCGACCTTGGAGGAGCCCCTCTCAGTGCTGCTTCTGCAGGGATGGTCTCAGCACAGAAACCGTCGCCAGCCCCCTCCTCCACCATGTCTGTCACTCACCAGATGCGTGGCCATGCATTTCATATACATTTCCCGGTTTGATTCTCTTACCAGGCCTTGGAGGAAAACTCTAAAATCCTTATTTTATCATAGCTTAACCAAAATTACACAGCCAGAAAGTGGTAGGAGTGGGATTTGAACACTGCTCCCGCTATAAAGGCTGTTTCAGAACCAACAGGACTGAAATAATGAACTGAAAAGACTCACCTGTGAGCTGCAGATGAATTTACCAGAAATTGCCCATCGGCAAATGGCAGAGTCCTCGCCAGCGTTCCCCACACTTCCATGGGACGCTTAATTTTGTAGGAAGTGCTGGCTGCACAGGGCCTAGCCCTGGGGTCAAGGGAGCCTATGTGAAAAGCCCCTCTGCAGATGGCCACGTTGTCACTGCCACTAATGGCCACGTTGTCACTGCTGCTCATGGCACAGCCACGTTGTCACTGTCACAGCCACGATGTCACTGCCACACACAGACACGTTGTCACTGCCGCTCACAGCCACGATGTCACTGCCACTCACAGACACATTGTCACTGCCGCTCACAGCCACGATGTCACTGCCGCTCACAGCCACGATGTCACTGCCGCTCACAGCCACATTGTCACTGCCACTTGCACCCACGATGTCACTGCCGCTCACAGCCACATTGTCACTGCCGCTCACAGCCACGATGTCACTGCCGCTCACAGCCACGATGTCACTGCCGCTCACAGCCACATTGTCACTGCCGCTCACAGCCACGATGTCACTGCCGCTCGCACCCACGATGTCACTGCCGCTCACAGCCACATTGTCACTGCCGCTCACAGCCACGATGTCACTGCCGCTCACAGCCACATTGTCACTGCCGCTCACAGCCACGATGTCACTGCCACTCGCACCCACGATGTCACTGCCGCTCGCAGCCACGATGTCACTGCCGCTCACAGCCACATTGTCACTGCCGCTCACAGCCACGATGTCACTGCCGCTCACAGCCACGATGTCACTGCCGCTCACAGCCACATTGTCACTGCCGCTCACAGCCACATTGTCACTGCCGCTCACAGCCAGCAGCATCCCTGTGCCTCCAGGTGCTTTCTGGGCACGAACGGGTTACTTGTTCCCTTTCCTCTCTGAGATTGAGGAAGTTCCCAGGAGAAGGGGTCTTGAGCAGGGCTATAAATTTGACACTGCAATAGAAAGTCCTAGCTAGGGGATCTATGACCCATGAAATTAAATGCTCTTATCTGAGAGTCTGTCCAGGGCCAGGAGGAAAGGCATTCCCCCCAACACCTCACTGCTTGGGACAGTCATAAATAGTGAAGTCACGCCCTGTGTCTGTATTTCTGAAGTACGTGTGTGGCGTGGGGGGCGGGCAAGTACAGGCCCAGAGCGGGTCTACATGCACACACATGCTCTGAACACATGTTCATCAAATCCCCAAATCCACAGGGGCTGTTAGTGCTCATATGATGAAAACAGTTCTCCTTCCCCCATCATGTGGCCCTCCCAAAGCACACACACATTTACCTGTCGCCTGCCATATGCAGAGCATGCAGAGATGAGAAAGACGTGGCCCTGTCTGGCTGTTGCTGACAATCTGAAGACCATGACAGGCTGACAGGCTACAGCCACACAACCTCCATTCATGTGCAAAGGACAATTTACAGCATTGAACTGATCTCTTTAACCAGATTCGACAGGCTCATGTCCTTCTTAAAATACTGGTCAGAGATACCTGCCAAAAAATTCCTGCAAAAGTCCATTGATTCAAAGATAGGACATGTGGTCTCACACCTTTGCCTATAGCATTTGCCTTCATGGGTTACGTGGATGGAACGTCCCAGGGCTTGGTAGAGTTTTCAGTGTTCATCCACACACACAGCATAGTGAGGATCAGGATGGAGGTTTTGATGAGAGCCACCGACTCTGGTAGCAAAAGCTGGGAACAGAATAACTGATGGGAAAATAATAATACTAGAGTTTTATTCCATCCACACTGGATGAAGTTATCTTCAGAAGGGTCTAGCTTCAGGTTGGTCCACATATTGTGACATTCTAGCTTGACTTTATGTCAAAATAATTCCTTTCCTAAATCTTGCATAAAAATAAAAAGCCAACGACTTTTAAAGCCACTTCGTTAGCACCATTCTCATCTCGGTAATTGGAGAATTCTGATAATAACAACAAAATGCTGTTCGGTGTTTAATGACCAAAGCCAAACTTGTGGATTTAAAATACAAGGTTCATTCTCTCCTTAAACCAGGAAATGATGCAGTTCAACTCAAAACAAACAGAAAACGCAGACTCTGCCGTCTCTTCAGGCACTGCTGCCTTGGGCGGAAGGAGACAAGGTAAGAAACGACTTCTTCAGATGAAGAGCCCAGGATTAGAAAGGAGGACACAAACGAGTCACACCTATTCAGCGTGGCGCCACACGTGGTACATGTGACGGACGCATGAGAAAGGAGCTGAGCCGCCGGGCGAGAGAGGCCCCATCAGCGCACCCTGGTCCCGTGGCCCCTGGGCTTTTCCAAAGGTGAGTCCACGAGGTGGTGTGGAGGGACATGGTGCCTTAGAATCATCTGCTCAGGGAGGAGTCCCAGCTGTTGTGAAATGGATACACGCTGAATACACACACTGTGTGTACGCACAAACACATGTCAGACAGCCGCAACGTGATGAACAGCAAACAGAGGTGGCAAACACAGAAATAGCCCTGGCCTTGCAGCCTTTACTCCCTAGGGCTGAGCAGTATTTCCACTTGCGTAAGGTATTTACTTATGGACTACAGATTGCTGTACACACATGTACACACACGTGCCTGCACACACGCCTCCTCATTGGCTGCCATGTGGCTTCCATACCAGGCTATGACCTCATGCTCCCACACCACATGCCACATCGTGAGTCTAGAAACTCTCCAACACACCTAGAACTCAACGTTTCTCTGACTGTTAACTCCACTTTTTCTAAAAATCTCGGAGTGAGAATGCTCTCCTCTGAGATTCCAGCCCTGACCCCCTCCCTTTGACTGACTCAGACCCTCGTGCATCCTAGGCTAGCAGCGACAGCTGTGTGTTTCCATGACACACACTATGATCCACATCAGCGCACCCGTCTCTGCCTCCTGGCCACCGTCCAGGACAGAGACCGCAGTCTCTCCCCTCTGTGCCCCTGTCCCGTCCCAGTGTGTGTTGCCGTTAAACACCCAAGAGCATGTGTGGGTGTCTGCACCATCGCACATACACACATGCACCCCTACACATGCACACACATGCACACGTGCACCCCTACACATGCACACACATGCACACATGCACCCACATGCACATATGCACCCCTACACACAGGCACACATATGCCCACACATATGCACACATGCACCCCTACACACAGGCACACATACGCCCACACATATGCACACATGTACCCCTACACACAGGCACACATGCACCCACATGCACACATGCACCCCTACACACAGGCACACATGCGCCCCTACACATGCACACACATGCACACATGCACCCCTACACATATGCACACATGCACCACACACATGCGCACATGCATCCCTACACATGTACACACATGCACACATGCACCTACATGCACATATGCACCCCTACACATGGCCACACATATGCCCACACACATGCACACATGCATCCCTACACACATGCACATATGCACCCCTACACACATGCACACATGCACCCACATGCACATATGCACCCCTATACACAGGCACATATGCTCCCACACACATGGACACATGCATCCCTACACACATGCACATACGCACCCCTACACATGCACACATGCATCCCTACACATGCACACACAGGCACACATGCACCCCTACACACATACACACATGCACCCCACACACATGCACATATGCGTCCCTACACACATGCACACATGCATCACTACACATGCACACATGCACCCCTACACACATGCACCCCTACACACATGCACACATACACCCCCACACACATGCACACATGTGCCCACACATGCACACACATGCACCCCCACATACATGCACACATGCACCCACACTCATGCACACATTCACCCTACACTCATGCACACATGCACCCCACATGCACACATGCAAACACACTTGCACACGTGAACATGCAAATACACAATGCACATATGTACAACACACACACAGGCACATGCAAACATGTGTACACACATACACAGAAATTTATGCACATATGTGCACACAAGTATGCACACACATGCACATGTAAACACTTGTGCCCATATGCACACAGTCATGTGAACAATGCACATATGCACACATGTGAAAACACAAATATACACATGCACATATGAGCACACAGGCATGAAAAACATATGCATGCACATGCAAGCACATATGTCCACACACATGCACAAGCAAACATGTGCCCACTGGCACAGTCACATGCACAAGGCCCTCAGTCACACATGTGTGCAGGCGTGTGTATGCATGCCCTTATGCATGTGGATGTCCACGCATGCAAATGTGCATGCACACACACACCAAATGCCCATGCAAACACACATGTACCCGTGCATAAACAGGCACACATGTGCAGTCATATGCACACAAATGCCCGTGCAAACACACATGTACCCATGCATGCACAGGCACACACATGAGCAGCCACACACATGTATATCAAATGCACGCATACATGTCCATATGTAGGCACGTGTCCAGCTCCTGATCCACATTGATTTTTGCCTCTTTTTGCAGCATTTAACCTCAAGGACTTCTCTAAATGTTCTCACCAGTGATTTTGATCTGAAATCTAAAATACCACACTATGAATTCCTAAGCACAGAGAGTATGTCAGGTTGTCAGGCTCAGCAAGATCCCCCGCTGTATCACCAGCCATGAAATGTGGGCCACTCACGGAAGGTGGACACGTTTTACTTCATCTTGCACTGTTTCTGACTAAGAAGAGGTAGTTTAAAACCTGGGTTTTGTGTTTCTCATTCATTTTTATAAACTTTTCTTTCCTCTGTTTTGAAGAGCAGGTAAAAGGAGGTGACATTTGACGAGTTGGAGCTGATTCATTTACTTCAGGCGGTCCGCACTCTGAGCTTCGGAGCGTGGTGCTGAACAATGAGGGGAAGTTGCCAGTTCCTGGACTTGCTCCAGCCCTCGGATCTTGTTATGATTCACAGGCCCAGCGTCAGGCAAACCCATTATCTTTCCGAGGACTGTTTGTCTCCTGTCCTCGTGTGCCAGGCACATGGTGTTATCTGCACCTCCCAGAGATTGACCTGGCTGACTCCTGCTGGAACAAACGGCAGCTACTTTCCACACTCAGCATAAACTCACATACATAAGGCGAGGAAGGAGCGTGTGGTCGCGCCAGGATTTCATGGCAGACAGTGCAAGGCAAGCGTGCATGTTACACAGCGCCAGTGTGACCAGCAAGGATGCACACCTATAACGCCACCACCTACTGCTGGCCATGTGCCAGCCTGGCCTTGCTTATGAGACAAGGCTGTTTACGGCCAGTACTTGGGGAACGAGATGGAGTTGCAGTTAACAGCATTAGACCGGAGAAGGAAAGAATGGAAGGGCCAGGAAGGAAGGTGGGGCATCTAACCGAATTCCACAGTGTCCATTTTTCACACAGTTCACAGCCACTGAGATGGGCTCAAACACGGCCACTGGTTGATTAAATGAAAAGCCGACCATTCCTGTGGGGAAAACACTGCATATTTACTTAAGAGCGTTAAGCCTGATTCCAGCTCAGTTCTTTGATGACTGTTCATCTTTAGAGGTGTCATTGAGTCTCTCTGAACCTCAACTCTTTAACCAACAGGCTTGCTGAGGATACCAGATGGAATCACACACACGACCGATGGGGTGTTTTGCAAATGTGTTCGTTTGGAAAACTGATCAAGACTTAGCCATGCACACTACTGAGAACAACAGCAAGAGCAATCGTGGCTTAGAAATAAACACTAGCACCTTAGAGAGACTCGCATTCTTCCTTGTTCCATTGAGCTCGGTGGTGGTTACATATTTTCTCATCTGCATTAAGTAATCCTCAGTTTTATTATGTGCACAGTGGTTGTTTTCACTACTAATAAGTTAACCTGTGGAAATGGGATTTTAAAAGCTGGGACCACCTGGAAAGCCCTAATAAAGCATGGCAGCAGCTTCCCTTTCTTTTTGCACAAGAGGCATTAATATAAGAATTACATGACGGCAAAGGAAGGCAATAATTTAAAAGGTCCCCAGCATACCGCCAAATAAAGCCTAGGAAAACACCTCCCACTGAAAAGCGATTTTTCTCAAGGGCCGAGAAGACAGGAAAACCTCACAATGCTCTGCTCTCTTCCTAAGCCAGGCAGGCGAGATGCCAGAGGAACAGGCAGCTGAGTCCTCCCCGGGGAAGGGCCAAGAAAGTCCAGACACCAGGAAGAGCAGACACTGTCCCGGGCTGGCCCTGGCACACAGTTGCTCTGGAATGACTTGAGACAACGTTTCTGAAATGTTTTGGCCTGAACCCTGCTAACAAAGCCACATGGATGCCCAAAGCTCTCCACCGTGACCACCCACAGAGCGGGGCTGGGGCCACAGCACCTCATGCCACTTCCTACCTGCCTCTGTGTCCCTGCCACCAGGCGTGTCTGGGACAGGCGGCCATGCATCAGCAGACCTCATCTCATTTTGGGTCTTGCTTTTCCCCCACAGTCAAATACTGTATTGCTCTTTTTCTAGTGAGTAATTTTTATAGTATGTTTTTGGCATCAAAATTCTAACCATCCTGTAGAGAAAGAAAAATCACTAAAAACCCAGAACCCTGCAGTGCCCAAAGTTAAAATACCGGTGACTGTCGTTTTATGCATCTGCGCGCGCCGGTTTTTACATAAATGAGATGGGTCACACATGAAGTTCTCAGAGCCAATCTTTTCTAAAAAGCCTTTTTTAGTGGGCAAAGGACATGAACAGACACTTCTTTAAAAAGACATCATGTGACCAACAAACATATGAACAAAATCTCAACATCACTGATCATTAGATAGACACAAATAAAAACCACAATAAGCCACCATCTCATGCCCGTCAGAATGGCTGTTATTAAAAAGTCAAAAAATAGCAGATGCTGGCCAGTGTGTGGAGAAAAAGGAACACTTTTGCACTGTTGGTGGGAGTGTAAATTAGCTCAACCATTGTGGAAGACAGTGTGGCAATTCCTCAAAGACCTAAAGACAGAAATGCCATTCGACCCAGCAGTCTCATTACTGGGTATATATACCCAAAGGAATACAAATCATTCTGTTATAGAGACACATGCGCACGTATGTTCATTGCAGCACTGTTCACAATAGTGAAGACACAGAATCGACCTAAATGCCCTTCAATGATAGACTAGATAAAGAAAATGTGGCACATATACACCATGGAACACTACGCAGCCATAAAAAGGAATGAGATCACGTCCTTTGCAGGAACATGGATGGAATTGGAAGCCATTATCCTCAGCAAACTAACGCAGGAACAGAGAACCAAACACCGCATGTTCTCACTTACAAGTGGGAGGTGAATGATGAGAACACAGGGAGACATGGTGGGGAACGTCACACACTGAGGCCTGTCGGGGGAGGGAGAGCATCAGGGAAAGTTGCTAATGGACGCTGGGCTTAATGCCTTGGTGGTGGGATGATCTGTGCAGCAAACCACCATGGCACACGTTTACCCGTGTAACAAGCCTGCACACCCTGCACATGTACCCCTGAACATAACATTTTTAAAAAAGTGCCTGTTAACCCACAAAGAATAAAAATAAAAAATAATACAATAAAAAAGGCTTTTTTGGCCAGCTATTTCCTGATCCTCCCCTCTGCAACCCCCACTGCACATATAAACCACAAGGCATGTTTCCCGTTCCAGTGAATCCTGTGCAATTATAGGTCACATACATAGGGCACTTGTGTCACTGTTCCAGACACAGGATCTCACTATCACATTTCCTTTCCTCGCTTCAGAAAATGGTGCCAAGGAGCCAGTACAGACACATCGTGTCTGAAACAGCCACAGAACCAGCCACAGATGATGAGCCACAACCAGCCATCACCTGGCTTCCTCTCTGAGGGGGAGGCAGTACAGAGAATGGTGCAGTGACCATCCCTGTCCTTCTGCAAGGCCACCTAGACACATCTCTTGCCCCTGCACTTCTGTTCTTCCCTGCAGAATGAGGTGCAGACCCCTGGAGGGAAGCCACTGAGGTGGCGGATGTGTGTGTTTTCAGCTTCAGTAGCTGCTACCAGATTCCTTCCCCAAAAGCTGCATCCGCTCACACAGCCACACGGCAACAAACTCTTTCAAGTGACTTCAAAAGGCAGAAATTACCTGGTGGAACATGCATAACATAAGGTCAAAAAGAGACAGAAGAAAACGCGTAACCTGTGGTAGGAATCACGTAACCTGCGGTAGGAATCATCACGTAACCTGCGGTAGTAATCACGTAACCTGTGGTAGGAATCATCACGTAACCTGCGGTAGGAATCATCACGTAACCTGCGGTAGGAATCATCACGTAACCTGCGGTAGGATCATCACGTAACCTGCGGTAGGAATCACGTAACCTGCGGTAGGAATCACGTAACCTGCGGTAGGAATCACGTAACCTGCGGTAGGAATCACGTAACCTGCGGTAGGAATCATCACGTAACCTGCGGTAGGAATCACGTAACCTGCGGTAGGAATCATCACGTAACCTGCGGTAGGAATCATCACGTAACCTGCGGTAGGAATCATCACGTAACCTGCGGTAGGAATCATCACGTAACCTGCGGTAGGAATCACGTAACCTGCGGTAGAATCACGTAAACTGCGGTAGGAATCATCACGTAACCTGCGGTAGGAATCATCACGTAACCTGCGGTAGGAATCACGTAACCTGCGGTAGGAATCACGTAACCTGCGGTAGGAATCATCACGTAACCTGCGGTAGGAATCACATAACCTGCTGTGGGAATCACGTAACCTGCGGTAGGAATCACGTAACCTGCGGTAGGAATCACGTAACCTGCGGTAGGGATCACGTAACCTGCGGTAGGAATTACATAATCTGCGGTAGGAATCACGTAACCTGCGGTAGGAATCACGTAACCTGCGGTAGGAATCATCACGTAACCTGCGGTAGGAATCACATAACCTGCTGTAGGAATCACGTAACCTGCGGTAGGAATCACGTAACCTGCGGTAGGAATCACATAACCTGCGGTAGGAATCACGTAACCTGCGGTAGGGAATCACGTTGTTGGCTCTGGTGCTTTATTCTTGGACTATTGCAGGCGTACGCGAGAGAAGCCACAAGCAACGGTGTTCCGTCATGGGAAGCAGCATTTTGGGCATGGAAAGAAGCAGCAGAAGATATGGGATGTTAAGTCTTGAATTTGAAAATGCATTTCTCAGGTCTATCTATGGAAAGAACCTGGAAATAAGGCCAGTCTATTAACAAGGCACATTCCTAGGTCTGTTGCAACCTACACTTACTTTCCACTCAAAGGAACCAGGACTCCATAAACTGGCTAATTCCAGGTCCAGGGTAGAAAACGCCAGCATGAACCTGGAACATCTTGTCAGGCCAAGGGTTCCCTTGTGCCCCTCGCAGGGCGTGCACTGGGCTGTGGCTCACTGCGTCAGTGCTCTGCTGCTTTAACCTCTCTCTGGGGGGAGCCACAGACAGGCAGGCCTGGGGCTCCGACTCCACGGCAGTGTGGCAGTGTTCCCAGTGACTGTGCACAGGGGAAGCCCCAGTGGGCGCCATTACAGGGGTCCTCTCTTAGTTTGCTGTCTCAGGGCGGCTTGTGATCACCAGCTCAGACCCCTGCCTTATCACAAGGATAGGGCTTTCTGTATGGCGGGTTCTTGCCTTGGTGTACCAGAAGGATTGGATCACACGTGGGCTTGGAGAGTGAGTGCAAGGTTTTATTGAGTGGAAGTAGCTCTCAGCAGATGAGGGAGCCAGAAGGGAGATGGTTTTCCCCTGGAACCCGGCTGCTGACTCTCCTCTGACCGCTGTGGCCAAACCCTGCGCCATTCCACGGATGATGGCCTGCCGGTGCCCGGCCGTGCTCTTCAGCCCGCGTGCTCTCCACGACCCACTGCTGTGTCTTCTTCCACCCATGTGTTCCTCACGACGTCCAGCCACTTCTGTGCGTCTGTCCGCTAGGGTTAGGTTTTTATAGGCCCAGGATGGGGCATGCGGGGGCCAGGGCAGTCTTGGAAAATGCAACATTTGGACACGAAGGCAGAAGTGCCTGTCCTCACCTAGGTCCGTGGGGGGTGGAACCCTCACCAGGAGCCACTCCTTCCTCTGCCCAGCACTCCTGTATCACCACAACGGTTGCAGGAATAGCAACATGCAGAGCCCCCCACCCAAGCCTGGCACGTGTGAGGGTAACCATGAAAAATAGCTCCAGCAACCAAAACACTGCAAATGTGTTGAAATCTGTGAGTCTGCAGTGAGTTCTCATGGGAAGAACCTGGCGGCGCTGCGACCACAGCAAGACTCACCGAGGCAGCGCCCTGCTCGTGCCCCCCCAGTCTGGGCCGAGGCCACCCATCTCCAGATGCCAGCGCCCTGCTCGTGCCCCCCCAGTCTGGGCCGAGGTCACCCATCTCCAGATGCCAGCGCCCTGCTTGTGCCCCCCCAGTCTGGGCCGAGTCCACCCATCTCCAGATGCCAGCCCCTGCTTATGCCCCCCCCAGTCTGGGCCGAGGCCACCCATCTCCAGATGCCAGCGCCCTGCTTATGCCCCCCCCCCCCCCAGTCTGGGCCGAGGCCACCCATCTCCAGATGCCAGCGCCCTGCTTATGCCCCCCCCCCCCCAGTCTGGGCCGAGGCCACCCATCTCCAGATGCCAGCGCCCTGCTTGTGCCCCCCAGTCTGGGCCGAGGCCACCCATCTCCAGATGCCAGCGCCCTGCTTATGCTCCCCCCCAGTCTGGGCCGAGGCCACCCATCTCCAGATGCCAGCACACTGCTTATGCCCCCCCATCTGGGCCGAGGCTGCTGATCTCCAGATGTCAGTGCCCTGCACGTAACCCGCCCCCGTCTGGGCCAAGGCCGCCCATCTCCAGATGCCAGCACACTGCTCATGCCCCCCTGTCTGGGCCAAGGCCACCCATCTCCAGATTCCAGCACACTGCTCATGCCCCCCTGTCTGGGCCGAGTCCACCCATCTCCAGATGTCAGTGCCCTGCTCGTGCCCCCCCCGTCTGGGCCGAGGCCGCCCATCTCCAGATGTCAGTGCCCTGCTCGTGCCCCCCCCACGTCTGTGCCACATGGAGACCACTAAGATGAAGCCAGAGAACAGTGTCTTCTTTAGTTTTTGTGTGTGCATACATGTGTGCATGTACATGTGTATGCAGGTGTGCAGGCATGTGCACAGGTGTGCATGTGTGTGCATGTGCAGGCATGTGTGCATGTGGATGTGTGTTGCAGATGTGCATGTGTGTGTTGCACATGTGTGTGGGTATGCAGGTGTGTGTACATGCATGTGTGGGCATGCGCATGTGTGTATACAGGAGTGTGTCTGCAGGTGTATGGTGTATGCATGTACATATGTATGCAGGTATGTAGGTGTGTGCATATGTATGCATGTGTGTATGCAGGTGCAGGTGTGTGCAGGTGTGTGTGTGTGCATGTGTGTGCATGCACATGTGTGTATACAGGGGTGTGTCTGCAGGTGTACGGTGTATGCATGTACATATGTATGCAGGTATGTAGGTGTGTACACATGTATGCATGTGTGTATGCAGGTGCAGGTGTGTGTGCAGGTGTGTGTGCAGGTGTGTGTGTGCATGTGTGTGCATGTGCATGTGTGTATACAGGGGTGTGCCTGCAGGTGTGTGGTGTATGCATGTGCATGTGTATGCAGGTATGTAGGTGTGTACACATGTATGCATGTGTGTATGCAGGTGCAGGTGTGTGTGCAGGTGTGTGTGCATGTGTGTGCATGTGCATGTGTGTATACAGGGGTGTGCCTGCAGGTGTGTGGTGTATGCATGTGCATGTGTATGCAGGTATGTAGGTGTGTGCACGGGTGTATGTGTGTGGGCAGGTATGTGTATACAGATGCAGGTGTGTGTACATGTGTGTGCATGTGCAAGTGTGTGCTATATGGACTGGAGGTCTCCCCCTCCCCTGGAATTTTGACCCGCCATAGGAAGCTCTGGGTTTCCTGTCTCTGTAGGATGGTTGGCCTGGCTTGAGTCCAGACCGGGGGACCTTCCCAAAGCCTTTCCTTCCCTGCACATCCTCTGTAGAGGACAGTGTCTCTGACCCAGCAGAGGGGACAGCCCGGCTCATCCGCAGAGACAATATGGTCTGCCCAGGATGCATTTGCAGGTGCAGGCACTAGAGCCACCTTGGAGCAGGGCCTGGAAGCAATGCCGAGGCCTCTCTGTGGTGGGTGGGGACCCCTGCAGGCCAGGCCCCCACATGCTGTCCCAGTGAAGTTCTTCTTCCTAAGAACTCCTGACTCCCAGCTTGGGGCATCTGCAGTGCAGCTTTTCCACCCAGAAACACGCCTGCCAACACCGAGGCCACAACCTGCCCCCCTGCCTGTCTTCTTCCTGACCCCAGGTCAATCAGCCGGACAGAGGCCTCTGCAGAGGGTTCAAATTCATCCTGCCGGAGCAGGTGTCATTAGTGCGGAAGTCAGAATCTGTTGGCCCTGTTGGCAGCACCCTCAGGATAGAAGGTGCAGGGGGCAAAATGTTTTCCTGAAGCCATTTGTGAATGAAGGCGCCCAGCACAGGCAGATCTCAGGCAAATTATTTCTCTCGTGAATCTCAGGTACCTCACTTTAAAATGCTGACGAGTAACACATAAGCTTTCAGGATTTTCTCTTTTTTAAAAGTATTTAAAGCCCACGAAGGTGTTCCACATCCATCCCCCCTCGCCCAGGGGGCAGGGACCCCAGCAGAGGCAGCCGCAGCCTGGCAGAGCCAGGCACCAGCATCGGCGCTGCCTCTGACTCTGCCTGGCCGCCTCCCAGGTGCAGGTAAGTCACCTCTCCCCAGGGCTCCATCTTCCTCATTGTTACGTGAGACAAACATGAGGAACGAGGTCTTCATTGTGCCGCCCTGTTTCCGAGCTGTGTGCCGGAACCCACCTGTGCGTTCCGTCTCAGTTAGCTCCATGGTGCTGTGGTGAGTGTGTCCTGTGCATGCGGGCTTCTCTGGCTGGAGGTTCCTCTCCAGGACGCCAGAAGCTGTGTGTCTTCACCACTGCCTTTCCAATACCTAGGAGAGCTCCCCACACCTGGACCAGGATGAAAAGTAATTTTTGGAGCAAGGAAGAAAGTGTGCTCCCCCATGAGAGAAACAGCAGCCAGCTGCATGGGAGCACGGCTGTCTTCCCTTCTCGAGTTCTGCTCTTCAGATTTCAAAGGAATTGGTTCCAAGAGGTGTGGGAGAAAATGAGCCTCTCTTTGCCATGAAAGTTGCCTAAGGTACTCTGCCTGTTTTTCAAACCTAATCATTCTGTCAACAACTAGAACAAGGCCAGGAGGTGGGGCAGAGCCTCACATCCCCCAAATTGAAAAGAAGAGAGCTTCGACTGAGTCAGCAGCACAGATCCCCACACCCTGGGCCTCCCGGGCAGCTGAGTGACCAGCACAGACACCCACACCCTGGGCCTCCCGGGCAGCTGAGTGACCAGCACAGACACCCACACCCTGGGCCTCCCGGGCAGCTGAGTGACCAGCACAGACACCCACACCCTGGGCCTCCCGGGCAGCTGAGTGACCAGCACAGACACCCACACCCTGGGCCTCCCGGGCAGCTGAGTGACCAGCACAGACACCCACACCCTGGGCCTCCCGGGCAGCTGAGTGACCAGCACAGACCCCCACACCCTGGGCCTCCCAGGCACACTGAGTGACCAGCACAGACACCCACACCCTGGGCCTCCCAGGCAGCTGAGTGACCAGTGCAGACACCTACACCCTGGGCCTCCCAGACAGCTGAGTGACCAGCACAGATCGCCAGGGGCTTCCCTGTCAGGCTTCCAAAACCCACTATCTGCCATCAGCTGCGCACACAAACCTTTTCCATCGGCAACATTTCAAGGCCTTCTTTTTCTTTCCTCAGCGCGGAAACCATCAGGAAAAGGTTCTGAGTCACAGGGCGATGACCTCCAAGTGTGTTTGTCTCAGTTTGCAGCCTGTTTGGGTGAGCACCAAGATGAACTGTAAATTGGCCGAGGCCACTAATAAGCAGGCACCCTGCCGTCATTCCCCTGAGGATGACCTGCGCTCTGAATCCGCGGCCCCGGGCCCCGTGCTCCTTCAGCTGGTCACCAACTGAACTAGGAGATCCGTGTGCGAGTCCTACGGCTTCCAGTGAGCGGCACTGCCCTGGGTGCTGACTTAGGGCATGCTCGGCATGTGCCAGGCAACCTTCTGAGGTCTGTCCACTTACAACCCTGGGACGCAGGTGTGGTCTCGCCATCCCATTTTGTGGATGAAGACACTGAGGCCCAGAAAGCACCACTTGCCCACAGATCAGATGCTTGGCAGGTGGCAGAGCCGGTGGCAGACACAACCATTCCCCAGGATGGCCCACCACAGCCAGGTCCCCCAGGAGGCTGCCCGCCCAGCGCCGAAGCCCTCCCCTGTCACCGAGCGCATGCGGTGCTGGCCCTGCCCGTCCTGCTCCAGCCTGTCTGACCACACAGTTCATTACAGAACTAACTCCAGATGGGCCTCCAGGTGCCCCCGCTGTCTGTGTGTAGACGTCTGAGCTCCTTGCTTTAAGCTCCAGGAGGAGGTGCACTGAGTGGAAGGAGTCACCTTCATTTTACTTCCCGCTATCCTGCGGAACGAGGCCTGGAGAGCGCTGCCACCTGCCCGGAGCTCCTCCTGCCCAGAGCCCCGCCTGCCCAGAGCCCCGCCTGCCCAGAACCCCGCCTGCCCGGCACACCTGCAGGAGGAAGCAGGCACAGGCCTGGGTTTTAAGCGACTGCGCAGTGGGGTCTCCTTGTTACAGCAGCCTCCCTTTGCCCTGACTAACGAATTCAAAACAGGGAACTTGGTCATTAAATTCCTATTAAGAAATTCAGTACAACAAACACAATTATCCTGAACCCAAACGGCCACAGGGCCTGAATAACGAGATTTTCCTCTTGTGTGGAATCAAGGCCTGCTTTGATGGACGCCCAGGCGCTCATGAGAACCATGTATGCCTTGTCCCTGCAGCGGGGAATGTGGCAGGGTCCGGGTCTCCATGAGCATGTTTGAGACAGTGTTTTCCATCTGCACTGATTCCCTGTTGCTGTGTTACCAGTTCCCATGAGCACAGGAGCTCAGAGCAGCACCAACCGTTCAGCCCCGTCTCCGCAGGTCTGTGGCCTGGGTACGATGTGACTTTACCCTCGGGTCTCAGCAGGCTGAATTCATGGTCTCAGCCGGGTCCGTGAGATGTCTGGGGCTGAGGGCCACTTTTCAGCTCCCAGTTGCTGGGGGAGTTTTCTTCTGGCGGTTGCAGGACAGAGGTCCCTGTGTTCCTTCCTACTCTCAGCTGCTGGAGGCCGCCTGCCTGCAGTGGGAGAAAATCATTTTTAGAGGGTCTGGGCCCCCTGGATCATCTCCCCTATCATAAGGTTGACTGCTTTGGGGCCTCAACCCCATTACAATCCCTTCCAGCTTTCCTGGATTCCTGGTGAACAGCCGGGGGTTGGGGCGCGAGGGGAGCGCGGGCAACCAGGGCCACAGTCATGGGCCATCTCAGAATTCCTCCAGCTGCTCCACTCGAGAAACACTTCCATTCACAAGCTAATGCTCCCCAATGCCCCCCAATAATGTTCTGGGGGAATTATTAACTCCCCAAGAAAACTGAGACTCAAAAGAGATGTCGCGTACGAAGGCTGCCCCTAAGAGCAGGGCTCAGGGTGCACAGGACCTCCCCGACCCTCACTCCAAGGCCGCACTGACATGGCTTTGGCTTAGGGCATTTTATCTCTTCATTGATTCAATCACTCCTCCATTCAATGATTATTTATTGAACCCACGACATGCCAGGCACTGCTCTAGGACTATGGGAGCTGCGGATTAAAGGACATCAGGTGAAAGTCCTCACTATCATGGGGACCTCCACATAGGACCGGGGATGCCTGGATGAACAGGAAGCACTCTCAGTGAAGCTGATGAGGCCCAGGGAAGGACCAGGCCTGAGGGAGCAGGAGGGAGCTGGAGGTGCAGGTGGCTCACCAGACAGAGGCCACTGATGCTTCAGCACCCGCCCCTGCCCTGCCCAGCGAGCACAGCTCGTCGTCCGGAACACGTGGCTGCAGACAGGGTTCACAGCTCGCGCCCTACGTGCCGGGACCCATGCTAAGGGCTCCTTATGTTACTTCCGTTCATCCTTTGAGATGGCTCCTACCTTTGTACCACATTGCAGGCTGGAAGAACAACTTGGGAACCCACGCAAGGAGACCTGCTGCGACCACACTGGTTCAGCCTCACACCTGACGCCTCCTCCTGGCTCCTACGAGAGTCTGGAGTCATCAAAGATTGGAAGGTGCTGAGTAAAACCATGCCCTCATTTCAGGAAGTGTCCACCAGGAATTTCACATAGAATGCTTATGGAGCCCGGACACATATGTGCCTAAAACCTTCTATTCTGTGTTTCTGAAGTGTCTCAAGCTGATGAAAGAAGGCCCCTGACAAAGTGGCCCCAGAGCAGGGAACTACGGGGCCTGTGCTGCACCGGCTGCGGGACACTGTTGCAGGGGGGCAGCAGCACAAAAGCCGTGGGGCAGGAGTGCATTCGTGGTCTCCCAGCTTCAGAAAAGGCCCATGTGGCTATAGAGGGGGATGGACAGCCGGGGCCAGACCCCAAGGGCTTTGCAGGCCTCCTACAGGGTTCAGTTTTATGCTATTTATTTATTTATGGAGTCCGTGCCACTCATCTTGCCTGGGTGATAAGGAACCCTGTGAAGCAGGCAAGCCAGGCCAGCTGCTCGGGTGGATGGCAGCAAGTGCCTCAGGGCAACCAGGTAAGGCACAGAGGACCAGGTCTTGGTGCCTTGGGACCCAGGTATTTACCTCACTGTGTTGAAGCAACACTTAATAAAATCCCTGGAATGTGTGGGCCTCAGACCAGATGTTCCTTCCCCTGTGGGTGGGAGGCCCCACACCCTCACCTCCCATCACCACATCAACTCCATTATCATCACTCCCATCATCACCATCACCCCGTCATCACCCACCAGCACCTTCGTCATCACCCCCATCATCATCACCATCACCTTCATTGTCATTGTCACCCTCATCATCACCCTGTCATCACTGCCACGCCCATCATCACCCAACATCACCTTCATCATCACCTCCACCCCCATCATCATCACCTTTATCATCACCATCACCCCAATCATAATCATCCCCCATCATCATCACCCCCATCATCATCATGCCCATCATCACTGCCACCCCCATCATCACCTTCATCATCACCGTCACCCCCATCATCATCATCATGCCCATCATCACTGCCACTCACACGTCATCACCATCTCCACCCATAATCATCCTTAACTCCTCATCATCACCATCAGCCCCATCATCACCACTGCCATCATCTCCATAAACCCCCATTACTATCGTCACCCCAACATCACTGTCACCTCATTATCATCATCACCCCAACATCACTGTCACCCCATCATCATCATCACCCCAACATCACTGTCACCCCATCATCACCCCAACATCACTGTCACCCCATCATCATCACCCCAACATCACTGCCACCCCATCATCATCATCACCCCAACATCACTGTCACCCCATCATCATCATCACCCCAACATCACTGCCACCCCATCATCATCATCACCCCAACATCACTGTCACCCCATCATCATCATCACCCCAACATCACTGTCAACCCATCATCATCACCCCAACATCACTGTCACCCCATCATCATCATCACCCCAACATCACTGTCAACCCATCATCATCACCCCAACATCACTGTCACCCCATCATCATCATCCCAACATCACTGTCACCCCATCATCATCATCCCATCACTGCCACCCCATCATCACCCCAACAGCACTGTGACCCCATCATCCCCAACACCACAGTCACCCCATCATCACCCCAACATCACTGTCACCCATCATCACCTCAACATCACTGTTACCCCATCATCACCCCAACATCACTGTCACCCCTATAATCATCACCCCAACATCACTGTCACCCCATCATCCATCATCACCCCAACATCACCCTCAGCCCCAACTTCGCTGTCACCCCCTATTATTATTGCCCTCAGCCCCCTTGCTTCCAAAGCCAGGTTGCAGCAGGTTTTGTGATCCTCACAGGGGCGGTGGTGAGCCCTGGCGTGCCTTTAGGCAGGGAGCTGGGACAGAGGCGGGTGCACAGCGAGGCAGCGTCTGGGCCACCAGAGTCCCTGGGGCGGGCACTCCGATGGCCATGCCCAGGAGGCGCGCCCAGGCCCTGGTGCTGTAACTGATCCGTAGGATTTCACCACTGAGGCCCAGGGAATCGGGGAGGGGCTCCAACGGCAAATCTGGGGGGCATAGAGGTTGTCTGGATCAAGATTGTCCGGGGGGAGCCTGGGGGAAGGGCGGACCTGAGAGTCTGCATTTTCACCAAGTCCCAGGGGTCCATCCACAAACTGAGCACCGAGTCCCCAGTCCGTGACCAGCTGCAACTGGAGCGAGTCTCTAGGAAGGTGTAAGGACGGGAGAGAAAAAGCGTGATCTTCCCCAAGGTCAGAAAAGGGTCCTCATGCCTGGAAATAAAATGCAAAGTCCAGTGTCAGCGTGAAGGGAAGTCCCCCCGCTCTCAGCCTGCAGCCCTGCCTGTAGCTCACCCTGGGGCAGAGGCCAGGCCTCAGCAGTTCCAGGAGGGCAGACACCCTCATCCCCGACTCCACGCAGCACCTCCGAGATAACCCGGCTTCCCTGGAGCCTGTTTCTTAGCGATAACTAGGAAAGAAAGCAGGTCAGTGAGGCACTTCCCCCCCATTGTTAGCCCTTCTATCGCCTGAAAGACCGGAGATGCGCTCCCCACAGGGCCTCAGCAGAGCGCCCTGGAGCAGGAAATTCGGCTTCCAGAAGATTCCTGCACCAGGTGAGCCCCGGGCTGGGGCCAGGCCTGACAGGTAGCCAGATCCAGGGCCTGCTCGGGAGCTCTTTTCTGAGGGTCAGACCGATGCCTTCCTCCGAGGAAGAAGAGGCCGGAGCAGCTCCCACGGGGGAAGTGGGGAGCTCTGCAGAGGGTGAGGCGCTGCCTGGAGTCACCTGCTGCCACCCCATGCTGGCCCGAGCCCCCTTGCTGGAAACTCAAAATGGCGGCCTCCTCCACACCCCACCTGGCAGGTCAGCTGCTTCTGAAGAAACTCACTCCGTTTCCGGAGCTTGCCACCAGCTGGACATCCCTGTTGTTTCTACCTGCAGACCTCGGCTGACGGATTGGGATAGAGCAGAAGCGGGAGTTCCTCTCCCACATGACGGCTCGGAAACAGCGAATCACAGGACGTGGGGAACTGTCACACATAAGCATTCACCGAGCGTCTGCCTTGTGGGGGAGACCAGAAGGCTGGAGAATGAGTAAGAAACTCTCAGGGAAGGAGCGTATGTGGCTTCACACAGCTAGACTACGGCTGAGTCACAGAGATGGGACAATGACAACAGACACACCGGAGAAAAACAAGTGGTGGGTACAGGGACAGGTGACAAGTCACAGACATGACAGGCACAATGATCCACGACACTGATGAAGGACGTACAGATTTTTGCTGCAAAAATCAAGTTGAAAGGGCTGAGGCATCCGTAAGTCCTGCGAGAACCCTGTGGGGAGAGCACTCAGCTCAGGCCAGGAGCTCGAGGGAAGCCTAACGGAGAAGATGACACTCGAGCCGAGCACCTTGGCCTGGTCTCCTCAACACAAGCAACAGAACACCCTTGTTCTTCCGTGAAACAAGATCCTCAGTGACGGGCCCCCCCCATTCATTTACTCATTCATTTCCGAGCTTCAGACTCAGAACTCCTTACCGACCATCTGCTGAGCACCACGAGCCAGGGGTCTGCGCAGGGCTGAGGGCGAGACAGAGCCTCACAGGTGCCGCCCGCCTGCGGAGGGCACAGGCAGCCCAAAGCCACGGTGGGGCATGATGACTCCGTGGTGAGGGGCGGCACGAGGGCGGCGGGGCAGGCACTCACAGGGGAGCAACACATGCCCAAAACCGGGGACCGAGCCAGGTTCCCTGGAGAAAGTGGTTTTTTAGCATAAATGAAATGAGAAGTCAACGAGAAGGACCATTCAGACCATGATGAGGGCCAGGAAAGGGCATGCAGAATTGAGCACATGAAGGAGGCTGTGTGGCCGGCGTGCAGAGGCCAGGAAGCCTGCCCAGGGTGAGCCCGATGAATGGGAAGGAGAACTGTGGGGTACTGTACACATAGGCAGGGAGGCCACGGGGACGGCTCAGAGGTGAGCTAGATAGGCAGGAGGGAGGCCACAGGGATCGCTCAGAGGTGAGCTGGATGGACAGGAGGGAGGCCACGAGGACCTGTCAGAGGTGAGCAGCACGGGCGGGAGGGAGGCCACGGGGACCTGTCGAGAGGTGAGCTGGACAGGCGGGAGGGAGGCCACGGGGACCTGTCAGAGATGAGCTGGACGAGCGGGAGGGAGGCCACGGGGACCTGTCAGAGGTGAGGTACATGGGCGGGAGGGAGGCCACGGGGACCGCTCAGAGGTGAGCTGCACGGGTGGGAGGGGAGGCCACGGGGACCTGTCAGAGGTGAGGTACATGGGCGGGAGGGAGGCCACGGGGACCGCTCAGAGGTGAGCTGGATGGACAGGAGGGAGGCCACGGGGATCCGTTAGAGGTGAGCTGGATGGACAGGAGGGAGGCCACGGGGATCCGTCAGAGGTGAGCTGGATGGACAGGAGGGAGGCCACGGGGATCCGTCAGAGGTGAGCTACACGGGCGGGAGGGAGGCCACAGGGACCGCTCAGAGGTGAGCTACAGGGGCGGGAGGGAGGCCACGGGGACCGCTCAGAGGTGAGCTACACGGGCGGGAGGGAGGCCATTGCTGCAGGTGGGGTGAATTTATGGTAACAACAATGGTGGTCTATGGAAGGGATGGAGTCAGGGCGCGACGTGATCGGACTCTTGTCTGGGGAGCTCACTTGTGCCCCAGAGCAGAAAGCGAGTGTCATTAGGGCAAGCCTGCACAGAGAGGAGGCAGCACCCACAGTTCTCCAGGCCAGAGAGGAGACGGCCCGCGGGCGTGGAGACCATCCGTGTTGGGGAATTCGCAGGTTTCTGCTTGGATGCATTGAGTCGCTGTGTCCTGTGGACCCTTGAACATGTCTGGAGCCCCGTGTTGAGAACTGGCCAGAGAAACAGATGGAAAGTGTGGACGGAAACCCGGAGGGAAGCCCTGCGCTACGCTGGAGGCTGCCGTGCGGGTGGAGTGTGCCAGCGAGGGCCCCGCCACAACGCCTCCTTGGAGAACAAGAGGATGGGGTGACATGGGGAAGAAGCCGCCCACCAGGATCGCGAGGCCCCTACGGAGGCGCCCAACCCCCACGCCCTCTGAGGGTGGCATTCGAAGCCAGTTCTGCCAACAGAGATGCCACAGAGGTGGGCAAGCGGAAAATGCCCAGGCCCGTTTGTGCAGCTGGCGGCAGTGTCATGGTGCAGTGTCATGTGGCCCCGAGGGTGGCCCTGCAGCCACCCTCCCCCAGGCCACGAGGCCTCCGCATCTGGACACCTGCGTGGCTGGTTCCCCGACTCAGGGAAGGCTCTTTGAATATCTGAGGTGGCCTCTCTCTCCATGACAGTTACACGGAGGGGAGGCTATTTGGATGACGGTGGCCAAAATCTCAAGAGCTAGAGGTCAAACTCGAGGTGTGGACAGCAGCCATTGGGGCGGTGTGGGTAGCATCAGCCAGAGTGGGCACAGGAGGGTGTGGGACATAAAATGGCATCGTGGCATGAATCCCTAAAGCAGAGGGGAAAGGAGCACTTTGAAATGACTTCTGTGTCTTTTTCTACCAAAATACAGGCTTATGACACACACAAAAAATAACATTAGAAGCGTTGGATCCCCACGATACATTGTTCAGCCCCGTTTCCTGCAAAGCCACAGATGCAGCCGGTGGCCACTGACACAGAGCAGGGCCAGTGCTGGCCGAGAGACACAGAGACATGGCTGGAGGGCCCCACACCGCCCTGCATGGTCAGGGGATCTGAACGTCTCCTGCCCGGGATCAACATACAGAGGAGAATATGCTCAAATGAATGTGGTATGGAGAGAGGTCCCCAATTGCTCAGAACCATCCGAATTCTCTTCCTCCATGGAGACTAAGTTCAGAGCACGGAGGGCCCCCCACGCCACAGAACGCGGCCCGTTAGAGCCCGCAGTACTTTGCCGTCAGCTGACTGGTTCCTGTAAACTCACTGCCCTTCAGACTGAGGCCCTCTTCTGTGAGTCTGAAGCACACACAGGGGCAGCCCCCAGCTTCCCAGACACAGTGAGGAGCCCACAGGCAGGATGGCACCCCACAACAAGAGGGGCCCAGCAGGTCAGGAAGGAGGCATTTCCCGGCCAAGGACACAATCCTTCCACTCCAGCCTCCAGGAGGCCATCCTCATGCTTCCGAGGTGCCGTTTAAAAGAAGGGAGGAATACCCAGAATTAGAGGGTGGAAAGAACCCAGCAGACACAGAGGGGTGATCCCTTCCCTAAAGAAGAGGAGCTGAGAGTGTGCACCGCAGGCCACACAAGCCACCTAACCAAAGGAGCCAGCTCCCTCAGAAGGACACTGAGCCACAGATTCAAAAACCAAAGACACTGAAAGAGTGGAAGCTGCAAACAAGCCAGGCCGCAGGCAGCAGCTCAGGAAAGTTCTTAATCAAAGAAACTAGTAATTACGAGTAAGATATGCAAGATTAGGCCAAAAAGAATTGCACACACTCACAAAGGTACTTACTGTGAAAGAGACCCTCCCCACGACGCTCACAGTGACGGAGACCCTCCCCCACGACACCCACAGTGACACAGACCCTCTCCATGACAGTGACACAGACCCTCCCCCACGACACCCACAGTGACACAGACCCTCTCCACGACACCCACAGTGACGGAGACCCTCCCCCACGACACCCACAGTGACCGAGACCCTCTCCATGACAGTGATGCAGACCCTTCCCAACAACACCCACAGTGATGGAGACCCTCCCCACGACACCCGCAGTGACGGAGACCCTCCCCACGACACCCGCAGTAACGGAGACCCTCCCCCACGACACCCCGCAGTGATGGAGACCCTCTCCACGACAGTGATGCAGACCCTCCCCCACGACACTCACAGTGACGGAGACCCTCTCCATGACACACAATCATGGAGACACACACTCTAATGCTCACAGTAAGAGACGCCCTTTCCATGTCTTTCCTTCGTGACCTTGCTCCATTTTTGTCCTCCATGCTCAGCCTCCTTGTCCTCCTCCTTCTCCCTGATCCCTGTCCTCCTCCAGGTCCCTCCTCCATGCCCTCCCATTCATGTCCTCCCCCTCCATGTCCTCCCCCTCCATGTCCTCCCTCACCCAACTCCTCTTCCACGTCCTCCCCTGAATGTCCTCCTCTCCACATCCTCCCCTGCCTCCCCCTCCTTCATGTCCTCCCCTCCACGTCCTCCCCCTGCTCATCTCCCTCCTCCACGATCTTCCTTCCTTGTTCTTTCCTGCCCATCACCCTCCTCCATGCCCTCCCCCCCACATCCTCCCCTCTACGCCCTCCCCGTCACGTCCTCCCCTCCATGCCCTTCCTCTATACCCTCCTCTCCACACCCTCCCCTGCCCGCCTCCCCCTTCACACCCTCCCTGCCCCGTCTCCCTCCTCCACACCCTCCCCTGCCCACCTCCCTCCTCCACACCCTCCCCCTGCCCACCTCCCCCCCTCCACACCCTCCCCTGCCCGCCTCCCCCCTCCACAGCCTCCCCTGCCCGTCTCCCTCCTCCACACCCTCCCCTGCCCGTCTCCCTCCTCCACACCCTCCCCTGCCCACCTCCCCCCTCCACACCCTCCCCTGCCCGCCTCCCCCCCTCCACACCCTCCCCTGCCCCCGCCTCCCCCCTCCACACCCTCCCCTGCCCGCCTCCCCCCTCCACACCCTCCCCTGCCCGTCTCCCTCCTCCACACCCTCCCCTGCCCGCCTCCGCCCTCCACACCCTCCCTGCCCACCTCCCCCCTCCACACCCTCCCCTGCCCGCCTCCCCCCTCCACACCCTCCCCTGCCTGTCTCCCCTCCTCCACACCCTCCCCTGCCCGCCTCCCCTCCTCCACACCCTCCCCTGCCCGCCTCCCTATTGCATTGCCATCCTCGGAGGTCACTCTTGCTCAGATTTGCTCCTCCGTGCCCCAGGCTCACGAAGTTCTGCACAGGAAGAATTTTTTCCTGTCTGGACCTGTTTGGAGAAGGGACAAAAGAAAGCAAAAAGAAGGCACTTTTCAACCCCAGGCAGCCGCTGCAAACGTCTCTTCCTGATCCCCTTCTTCCATCAGAATTTTGGAATTCTTACTGAGCTGCAAAGCAGGGATGATGTTTCTCCTTTCTTGGTTCTAGGAGTTTAGCACATCATTTCCCCATGAATCCCAGGAACGTTGTGTGTGGTATGCACCCCAGCCTTTCGAAAGTGGACCCTGGATGGAGGGCGTGGAAGAGGCAGCGACCCTGGAGTGCCTGACACAGGGCAGGGACGCCGAGACCCAGCCAGGCATGCAACCCGACCAGAGCCTCGGTGCCAACTGGCGCCAAGGATAAGAAGGACGACATTCAGGGAAGGCCCCAGGAACGTCACCAGGACCCCCGATGGGCCAGAGGCACAGCAGACAGGCCGGCAGGACGTTGATGGCCACGGGCCACTAAGACTCTGACTCTGGAAATGAGGAGTAGCTGAGAGGCCTGGGCATCAGCACTCGGCTCCCTCCTTCCCTCCACCCGCCCCCCACGCCCACCCCCACGCCCACCTCCACCACACACCCTGGAAGCCGTGACCGGCAGGCCCAGCCTGAGGCGGCCACCGAGGGTCGCCGACCAGGCTTACCCGACAGATGCTTTAATCTTCTGTTTGAAGAATGGCTTCTGCTCAGCTCTGCTCTTCAAACATCTGTTTCTCTTTAGAAAGATGGAGGCATTTCAAATGGCGCTGCCGGTGCCACGCTGGGGGACTTGTTTAAACGGCACCCACATTGTTTACATTGTGCTTTACAGCCAGGGGAGGATCTACAGCAGGCGGCTGGACATGCGTCTAAGCTCTGTAAAAGAGATCATTCACTTTTAGAAGTGAACAGCTTAGCTTCCTAAATACATCCTTTTTGAAAGGGGGTATTTACTTTATCAACCCATAAAAAACATTGAGGGAGGTTGAAGCTCCTGGAGCTGTTCAGGTTTCAGCTTCTTAAAGCCACTGAAAAGGAGGCGATTTCTGGCTTCACCCCTTGGCCTTGACACCACCCAGAAGGCGCTGCCGCTCGGCCGGCTGGTGGCAGCAACCCAGGATTCCTGTGTCTAAACAACACGCAAACACCCCACAGCAGAAGGCGTCTATATCCAGGTCCTGGAAGACGGAGGAGCCACAGACCTTTGGGAATCCCAAAGCAAGATGAGAATCCGAGCTGCATCCGGGAAACCGGGACTCATCCAGGAAGGACCGAGGCCAACCGCAAGGGCTTGGGGGATGTTTCCAGCTTCAGGATGAATCGGCTTCTCCCTGCACCCCACACAGCATCTTAAAATCTCTTCGCTTATTCTCTATATTTTATTTGTTATTTGGGTTCCTACATTTGCTAAAATAAATATCTCATTTGTCTTCATCTCTCCTAAACGTGACACCTCCCGGGCATGTGATAAGTGTTTGTTGAAATAATTCCTCATGAGTTACCACACTCAGGTGGAATGGAAAACCAGGAGGTGCTTCTATGTTATAAATAATCAGAGGTGCTCAGAAACAGGCTCCCCTGTTCTGCATCTGTAAAATTAGGTGTTTAACCACGGTGAGAGGAAAGGAAAAGATGTTCTCTTCTGCTGAGCACATACTGTGTGCTACATCCCGGCCCTGTCCCCATGAAGACTTGAAGGGCGCTGATGCTGCCTTGGGCCAGCGTTGAACACACATGCTCCTACAGAATCCCCCAAATCCTCTGTGCAGTAAGGCCATCTCCAGCCTATGAAGGAAAAGCCCAGGGCTCAGAGCAGGAGCTTTCCAGTGAGATTCATCCAGGACCGGAAGGAAAATGCCCCGATTCACGTCTTGGTTCACATCTTCCCGGTACACAGGTGTGTGCACTGGAGTCTCCATCTGTGCTCCTGCTCTGGGCCACACTTAGACCAGTCTTCACATGAGGATTAATTTACTCAAAACTTCATTTTGTCTCCCTGGTATCATTCAGCTAAGAGTCCAAGGAGAGATGACCTTTCAGATGTCCCCCACGTGGGTCCTTCCTGATGTCAGCCAGGGAAGGCTGGGCACCTTGGTCAACAATCCACCAAGAGGTAACAAGGGCCAAGTCATGCTTTCTGAAGGAGAGGGTAGAGGCAGCTGGCAGCAAACGCTCTCAGCAGTTGGGAGAGAGAAGACACTGTCCAGAAGCAGACAGGACTCCGGCAATGCCTCCCACTGCGTTTCAAGCTTTGTAGGAAATTGTGAGGCTTGGAAGACCTGCGACTCAGTGTAGGGTGAGCCTGGCAAAACGCTCTGGAACTGCCAGAAGGAAGTACTTGGCCCCTGGAGCAGAGGGCAGAGACCCCAAGGGTGCAGTAGGGGGTCCTGCCCACCTCCACCCCGGCTGCCCGCCACCCTTGGTGGACACGTGCGCACACACTGTGTGCACCCCCAGAGTAGGCTGCATTTGCCTGAGGAATGTTCCAATTGGGCTTATAATTGTCATTGCCTTGTGTAACTAGACAAGCCTCATTATGAGAAAATACGCATGTGAAAACAGAGGCATTATGTCCGTGTAATCCAAGTTGAATGCTTTGAAAAGATGCCATAAAGAAAATTCACTAAACATGTACACCCATTTAAGTGTGGATAAGACAGCTGTAAATAAATGCAATTCAAAAATTACCATCAAGTGAGATTCTGCTTGAGTCATTTACATGCGCCGGCAAGGTTTTGCTACATCTAATACCTTGGTTGACCTGGTCATTTTCAAATGGATTCGTCTTGCCTTAGTGGTTGAGGTGAATAGATGGTCAGATGGTGAAATGGTTGAACAGTAGGAAAGATAGATGACTGGATTCAGTGACGAGCTAGGTAAATTTTCAACGACCTGCTCTCTGAAAAGAATAGAGCCCTGATTTGTAGCATTTGCCAATTTCCATGGTGAAAATGATCCCATCACGGCCGATTTCAAGCCACCAATCTGACATCTGTGAACTGAAGTTGGGAAGAGGTGTGCACAGCCTGCCTGGCAGCAGGGACAGTGGCTGCAGCACCCACAGCCAGATGAAAGGCAGAGATGTGGACATGAATTCTGGAGCAGTGCCGCTTCAGGGCTTCACTGAAAGACCTCAGTGATGCCTGAAGGGCTCCAGCCCCTGGCAGCAGGACCATGCCAGGCCTCCCCTGCACGCTGCCTCTCCTGGCTGGCCACACAGTCCTTTTCCACCCAGCTGGAATGTCAATATGGCTCCTTTGCCAAAATTCTCATGCTCAAGGAGCATGATAAGAGAGGGGCCAGCTGTCACATGGACAATGTTGAACTAGACTCATCCATAGGTACGCATGCCCTCCTGCCTCTCAGTTATTGACTAAGACATTTATCACGGTCAATTCACTTTCCCCTAGAACCTATTGGGTAACAGATGTGTCTGAGCCTTACTTTGAAAATTAACAAAGACAACACAAGGACCCTGTTGTCCAGAATCTAAGAGCCTATAAATGACATGTAGCATATATATGAAAGACCATTTAATAAGTTGGTCTTGAGACTAGGAAGGTGCTTTGGCTTCAACGTGTCCCTCAAAGTTCATGTGTTGGAAACTCAATTCCCAGTGCAACACTGTTGGGAGGCAGGGCTTCATGGGAGGTGTTTAGGCCATGAAGGCTCTGTCTTCATGAAGAGATTAATGTCTGACTGTGGGAGCAGTTTTGTTATAAAAGCAAGTTCAGCCCCCACCCGCCCCTCTCTCGCTGTTGCCGTCTTTTTCCCTTCTGCTTTCCACCATGGGATGACACAGCACAAAGGCCCTCACCAGACGCTGGCACCATGCTCCTGGACTTCCCAGCCTCCAGAACCACAAGTCAAATACATTTCTATACATTATAAATTACTCAGCCCAGGTATTCTGCTACAGCAGTACAAATGGACCAAGACGGAGCATTTTTGGTTTTTATCCACTTGGCTGGGTGGGGATTATCCTTTATTCCTAGAGATAAATGACCTTAAAATAAAACATGTATCTCAGAAACGGACATTTTGTGGGAAGAAGCCCCGTTTGCTTTCTTTGTATGTTTAAAGATACTGGAATCTGAAGTAGAAATGGTACTGAGGGACACAGTGCTGGCCCGAAGTGGGAGCGGAGCAGAGAGAGGAAGGGCAAGGAATACCACGATCTCCCCTTCATTCTCCTTCCTGCGAGGAACCTGAGACGGTCAATGCTAAGCGTCAACTTGATTAGATCAAAGGACACAAAGTATCGGTCCTGGGTGTGCCTGCGAGGGCGTTGCCAAAGGAGATTAACATTTGAGTTAGTGGGCTGGGAAAGGCAGACCCACCCTTAATCCAGGTGGGCACCATCTCACCAGCTGCCAGTGAGGTTAGACTATAAAGCAGGCAGGCAGAAAAATGTGAAAGAGACTGGCCTAGCCTCCCAGCCTACATCTTTCTCCCATGCTGGATGCTTCCTGCCCTGGAACATTGAACTGCAAGTTCTTCAGTTCTGGAACTCAGACTGGCCCTCCTTGCTCCTCAGCCTGCAGATGGCCTATTGTGGGATCTTCAGAACATGTGAGTTAAAACTTAATAACTCCCATTTGTGTGTGTGTGTGTGTGTGTGTCTGTGTGTGTGTGTGTGTGTGTGTGTTTATTCCATGACTACTGTCCCTCTAGAGAACCCTAATACGAAACCTGAACATCACTCACTGGCACATGGGAAGTGGCCAAGGCCGGGGACACAGCAGCTTACCCAGGTGCTTCAGGGTCTCCCGGCACCAAGGCCCACCAGATGAGCGTCCTGCTGTGTGGACAGTGGGACACACCCATCACACCCACCAGGCTGAGCTAACTCCCTCTCCAGCCACACAGAGAGGCCCCAGGTTGCCAAAGTCCATGCATCTTCAGCCTCTGAGATTAACAGTGCCATGTGTTGATCTCCTAGCTTATCGCAGTAGCCATTTGCAGCAGCACAGTGTATATAGAAGTGTTGATCTTGAGATTTTTGCCTTCAGATTTTACTCTACTGTAATCAATAACTTGTTGTATATAATTAAGACAAATACATAATGGCCTTGTGTTTATGAAGTCAATATATAGCTTGCAGGAAATTCCTTGGCATTGTTTGTATGCTGTATAAATATTTTACGGTTCTGCCAGTAACAGAAGTCTCTGTGTATATTACAGAGTTCTCTTTTATCCGGTCTGAAGAAGTAGCATGAAGGAGCAGATGCAAAATTGTCCAAACAAACATTTGTTTCTTCCTCCAGCTGGGTAGATTGTCATAACTGCCTTCTGGGGAACCCTGGTGGTCCCAGTATTTATTCACAGGTAGGGTGCTACTGGGTTGAAATTGAGTTGGAGTGGGTGGGTGAGTGTGAAATGGTGCTGTGTGGTACTGTGTGGTGTGGTGTGGTGCTGTGTGGTGTGGTATTTTAAGATGAAAGATTTGGTATTGTGAGATGAGGTGTGATGGTGTGTGATGAGACGTGGTGGTGTAAGTGGAGGTACTGTGTAGTAGGATGTGATGTGCATTGTGGTGTGGTGTTATGAGATGTGGGGTATGGTATAGCGTGGTGAGTTGTGTTGTGTGGTGAGGGTGTCGTGTTGTGAGGTGATATGGGGTGGGGTGTTTTGTGGTAACAATGTGGTATGCAGTGATGTGTGGTGCTGTGTGGTGAGGGGTATGGTGCCGTGAAGTAAGGTACGGTGTTGTCAGGTGAGGGATGTGGTGTGTGGTGAGGTGTGGTATCATGTAATAAGGGAGTGGTGTGAAGTGAGATATGGTGTGGTGGGGAAGTGTGTGGTGTGTGGTGAGGTGTGGTATCATGTGATAAGGGAGTGATGTGAAGTGAGATATGGTGTGGTGGGAAGTGTGGTATTGTGTGGTGAGGTGTGGTGTTATGTGATAAGGGAGTGGTGTGAAGTGAGATATGGTGTGGTGGGAAGTGTGGTGTGTGGTGAGGTGTGGTATTATGTGATAAGGGAGTGGTGTGAAGTGAGATATGGTGTGGTGGGAAGTGTGGTATTGTGTGGTGAGATGTGGTATCATGTGATAAGGGGGTGTTGTGAAGTGAGATATGGTGTGGTGGGAAGTGTGGTATTGTGTGGTGAGGTGTGGTATCATGTGACAAGGGAGTGGTGTGAAGTGAGATATGGTGTGGTGGGAAGTGTGGTATTGTGTGGTGAGATGTGGTTTTATGAGGTAAGCTGAGGTGTGGAAGGAGTGTGATGTAAGGTGAGATGCAGTATTGTGACACGAGGTATGGTGTTGTGTGGCGAGTGTGTGATGATGAGTGATAAGGTGAGGTGTGGTGTTGTGATGTGAGATGCGGTGTTGTGAGGTAAGGTGTAGTGTTGTGAAATGAGGTGTGGTGTTGTAAGATGAGGTGCTGTGCAGTGTGATGTGATGTGTGGTGGGGGTCTGTGGTTTTGTGGGTGAGGTATGGTGTTCTGAAGTGAAGTGTTATACTGTGGGTGAGGTGTGTGTTCCGAGGTGAAGTGTGGTATTTTGGGGTGAGGTGTGGTATTCTGAGGGTGAAGTGTGGTATTGAGATGTGGTATGGTGTTCTGAGGTGAAGTGTGGTGTTGAGATATCGTGTGGTGTTCTGAGGTGAAGTGTGGTATTGTGAGGTAAGGTGTTGTGTGGTGAGGTGTGGTATTGTGTGATGAGGTGTGTGTTATCTAAGGTTTGCTGTTGTGCAGAGTGATGTGGTATTATCTGGTGGAGGATGCAATTTGTGTGGTGAGGTGTTGTGTGGTAAACTGTGGTGCTATGAGGTGAAGTGTGGTGTTCTGTGGTGAGGTGTTGTGTTGTTTCCTGAGGGTTGTAGTATTGTGAGGTGAGGTGCGGTGTTCTCAGGTGACATGTGGTATTGTAAGGTGTGACGTGGTGTTGTGAGGTGAGGTGTGGTGTTATGAAGTGTCATGCGGTGTGGTGTGTGGTGGGTGTTGTGTTGTGGGGTGAGGCGTGGTGTTCTGTGAGGTGTGGTGTTTGAGGTGTGGTGCAGTGTGGTGGGTGTGAGGTAGGGGTTGTTGTGTGGCAAGGTGCAGTGCTGTGACATGAGGTATTGTGCAGTGGAGTTGTATTATTGTGTGGCGATGTGTGGAGCTGTGAGGTGAGGTGTGGTGTTGTGAGGTGAAGTGTGGTGTTCTAATGTGTGATGTTTGATGTTATGAGTGAGGTGAGATGTGCAGTGGGGGTGTGGTGTTGGGAGGTGAGGTGTGATGTCATGCAGGAGATGCAGTGTTGTGAGATACAGTGTTGTGTGATGTGAGGTGAAGTGTGCTGTCATGCAGTGAGATGTGGTGTGAGATACAGTGTTGTGTGGTGTGAGGTGAGGTGTGGTGTCATGCAGTGAGATGTGGTGTTGTGAGATACAGTGTTGTGTGGTGTGAGGTGAGGTGTGCTGTCATGCAGTGAGATGTGGTGTGAGATACGGTGTTGTGTGGTATGAGGTGAGGTGTGGTGTCATGCAGTGAGATGTGGTGTTGTGAGATACGGTGTTGTGTGGTGTGAGGTGAAGTGTGGTGTCATGCAGTGAGATGTGGTGTGAGATACAGTGTTGTGTGATGTGAGGTGAAGTGTGGTGTCATGCAGTGAGATGTGGTGTTGTGAGATACGGTGTTGTGTGGTGTGAGGTGAAATGTGGTGTCATGCAGTGAGATGTGGTGTGAGATACGGTGTTGTGTGGTGTGAGGTGAAATGTGGTGTCATGCAGTGAGATGTGGTGTGAGATACGGTGTTGTGTGGTGTGAGGTGAAGTGTGGTGTCATGCAGTGAGATGTGGTGTGAGATACAGTGTTGTGTGGTGTGAGGTGAAGTGTGGTGTCATGCAGGAGATGCAGTGTTGTGAGATACAGTGTTGTGTGGTGTGAGGTGAAGTGTGGTGTCATGCAGGAGATGCAGTGTTGTGAGATACAGTGTTGTGTGGTGTGAGGTGAAGTGTGGTGTCATGCAGTGAGATGTGGTGTGAGATACAGTGTTGTGTGGTGTGAGGTGAGGTGTGGTGTCATGCAGTGAGATGTGGTGGTGTGAGATACAGTGTTGTGTGGTGTGAGGTGAAGTGTGGTGTCATGTAGTGAGATGTGGTGTGAGATACAGTGTTGTGTGGTGTGAGGTGAAGTGTGATGTCATGCAGTGAGATGTGGTGTGAGATACAGTGTTGTGTGGTGATGTGTTCTGTTGCCCCTGCTGGGGACAGCTGCGTGAAAGTAAAAGGCCAGGCTGGCACCATGGAAAAATCTGAAGTCCAGGTGGACACACAGCACACTGACCAGGGATATCGGGGGTCACAGGGGCCAAAGGGCTGCTGCTACTGGTGACCAAGTCCCCCTCAACCTGCTGAAAGCCAGCCTTCGTCTGCAGGGAGGCTGATCACAGCTTCGGTTCTCTGAGAGACCTCATCTGTATGCCCTGATAACCCAGAGGACACTCAAGTCTCACCTCACCGACTCACAGTCTTTGACTTATCTGGAAAAGAAGGTGATGGCAGAGGTGATGGCAGGCCTGGGCGCGAGCCTCTCAAGCCAGAGGGACTTCAGCACGACCCAAGACAGGAAAATCCTCTCTCTCCTGGATGTGGCAAGATACACAGTGGAAGCCAAGCCTCCTCCTGCCTTCCTCCATTGGCAGAAATCTACCAGAGCACCTGCTGGGTGCCAGGCACTGGGCTCAGGCTGGACACGGGCAGCCTCGATACAGCTGAAAGCCTTAGAGGCTTTCCTAGGACTGGTTGCACACATCAGAGAGGACCGGGGTGGCAAAGGCGCCTTTATGGAAAGGTAAGATTTGACGGCACAGATGAAATGGTCAGAGAGAGACCTCACATAAAATTAGCTTTGATCCAAATGGAGTCACAGCAGTGGCAAACATTCATTAAGGAGAGAGTGAGAAGAGTTTCCATCCTCTGCTTTCTTTCCAGCAGCTACCGTAAAATAAAAGGCTTCATTAGAAGACACGGTGAAGGCAATGCTGTCCCCAGCTCTCCTGGCACAGTCAATCAGATGAATGCTTCCGGTCCTGTCTGCCCGCAAGGTGTCTGTCCACAGGCGGGAGGAAGGAGGGGCAGCTCCTGGTGACCCTGATTATGTGGACAGTTAATTGGCCTTTATGTTACAGTGGTAATTAGCCTCTTGTTCTCTAAACAAATGTGAAAAGAAACAAGCTATCAAACACACTGTTTGCTTCTAGGCCTTTTGGGGTTTATACCTGAAATGTGCCCCGCTCCCAGGTGGAACCAGCAGCCGGATGAACGAAGGGCCCCTGAGGCCGCAGTGGGGACAGTGACCTCCAAGCTTGATAGCTCCACTCAGACCTTGCAGCACTAGCCTTAGAGGAGATGTGGCCTCAGCTCAGCAGAAACCCCACCCATTTTTAAAATCCTCCCTGAACCCTAACACTTACCCAAAGTCTGAGGTCCAGACCAGAACGGACACTTCTCCCTTTGCTCCGACCCTCTGTGAGCACAGGAGCTCAGCACTCTCACTGGCCACACTTCCACTGCGCAGCATGGTGCCCAGCCATCACAGGTGACCAGGGAGATGTGTCGGGCACTGTTCTGTGTCCACACGGCAGGAACAGGCAGAACCCCTGCCCCCGTGAGCTTAGATTCTAGTAGAACGCAGCGACAGGGGGACTGCGCTCATCTGAGCTTGGTCTCTGCATAAGATTTCAGCACCACCCTGAACCCTGTGTTCTAAAAGGCCATTTTGTTAAACCTGCTTCCTTTCATTGTCTATTTTTCAAGCTCTGAAAGTCAAGTCCACGTCAAAAGTTTCTGACCATGAAATAATTCTTTCTGTTCTACCGGAAAAGCACATACATGTTATCTTCTGGAATGGATTAGGAATCGAGCTACCCATTCATAAGGGCTTCTAAATACACAGCATGAGAGCCCTGCACGTGTGAAACAGTGGCCATTTCCAACTGCAGAAAGAAGACAGAAACAGGGTTGGGGCGCCGAGAAGCCGAGAGAGAGCTGCGGAGCAAACGGACGGAAGCGTGTGCAGGCAGCAGCGGGGAGGCAGGGCCCACCAGAGCTCAGTGGCACAGTGGTCAGGGCGTGGACTCTGGCCCCAGGCGGCCTGGAAAGGTGACAGCCGGTCTGTGCCTCAGTTTTCCCATCTGTAAAATAGGAATGCTAAAGCTGCTTACCTCATGGGACGATCCTGAGGAGTAAATGCGTGCATTGGAGGAAGGCTCACGGGAACGTGTCTGGATGCAGCATTCACACACAAAGGCTCTGCAAGGGCCAGCTGCTGCTTTGAGATACTCCAGGCAAAGCGGCTTCGGGGCAGTAGCCACGCTCTTGTGATGTCTGTCTTTGTGGCAAACAGGAGCAGAAAAGAGAAAAGAAGAACATCTGTGAATGGAATTTCAATTAACAATAAAAGTCATTTACAAATTTCCTTTAAAAATCCAGCTCTCCCATACTCCGATGCTGAAGAAGTCATATGAACTTCCGTTTCTTGCCAGGTGTACCACGTCATAAGCTAAAAGTGGAACATGAAATTAAAGTTAAGCCTTCCAAATACAAAGAAAGGGATTTCTCTTTCCAGGGGAAAAAAAATTAAAAGGAGAACTGAGCCTGGCCTCAGTAATAATATATTGCCCTGCTCTGTCCTGCCCCGGGGCACACCTCAGGGGATACCACCACTAGGCCCTTTGCCCCACCAGGATTGCAGGCCAGGTGAGGCCTCGCTGGTGGTCTGGCTGTTCAGGGAAGGTTTCCACAGCTGGGGCTCCTCCCAAAAGTGCCTGGAAATATTCCTTTCACCCGTTACCAGGAATCCGAACCCGCTGAAGAAAACCTCAGGGCCCTGGCAGATGGAACCAGCCCAGGAAGAAAATCATCCATGAGATCCCTTAGGTCTTTTCCATGGGCCAAGATGTTAGTCGTTTGAACAAATAGTTATTGATGATTTTCAACCAGGCCACTGGAAGCAGCTGCAGGGGTTCCTCTGGTGGGGCTGGGCCTAAGGGAAGCAGGTCTCTAACCTGGGACCACTGCCTGAGCACAGATGATGCCCCAGGGCTGGAGCTGAGGAACAAGGGGTGGGATCCTCCAGAGAAAACCTGCAGCCTCAGTTCCAGGAGTGAAGTCTGGTCTCAGGTAGAATGAGGAGCCGCCAGTCACTGACAAAGACCCCAGGCTCAGGTGTACAGAGTCGGGAAGCAGGGGAGGCTGGGCCGGTGCATCCACCTGGCTCCTGTGGAGCAAACAGTAAGAAGACAAAAACCAATGTCCATGAAAATGACTTTAGCAAAATCCAGTAGTCAGCAAGAGGACCGCCAGGCGTGGGTGATATGTGGCTCTTTAGGGGTGGCCCAGGCACAGATTCAGAGTAACAGAACTGGCTTCCAACCAACACCCACAGTTCAACACCGAAGAGTCTCCTTCTTACCGGTACTACTTGGGAAGGCACTCACCTTCTAATGATGCCACCTGTGCTTAGACGTTGGGAATTTCCATCTCCGTATGACCTGCAGAGCCTGCAAGCTGTTCTTGGCACTTCCAGAGGAGATCCATCTACATCTTCATTTTATTAGGACAGATCGCCTAACCAACAGTTAAATGGGATCAAGCCCAGAGAATAACAGCAAATGGTAAGGCAGAGTAATGGTGTTTGAAGCTAAAATTGAGATGAGACTGTAAATGATTGAAAATTATGTGTTTTGTGGTCAGTTACTAACCAGCAATCCTAAAAGAGCATTCCAAAAATGTCCAAGCAAAACCAGCCTCTCTGGAACAAGTGCAAAGCCTTCCAAAGCAGCCTGTGTAAAGGAACTACACTCATTTTAATTTCCCCCAAAGATCAGGCATGCTTTTTGAAATTCAGTCTCATTATCTCAGTACTGTCTCATAAGTCCTGTTCTTCTTGGATTTGAAAGGCATTTGATTAAATTCACAGGATCAGACTCAGTTCTGAAGCAGTTGGGCCCAGATGGCGAATCCTCAGCACACATACCACTGCCTGCCCCACTGACCCTCACGGCAGACATTGTTAATCAATTGTGACATCTCTTCTCACCAGAGGAGTCCAGGCAGTACTGCCGAATTTTGGAAGCTGGGACAATAGTTAGAGTGCTTTGCTATCCCTGGAGGAAAAGTTTAAAGAACCTGCCTAAAAGACTTCCAGTTCCAAGATGGCAGCATACATAGAAACAAGCTGGATTCACTCCTCCCCCAAACACAGAAAGCCTAAAACAAATAGACAGTGCTGAGATTATCACCAGAAATATCCCAGAAATCAAATACAAAGAACCGTTTCTGGGGCCACAGAGAAGTGAAAAAACTGTGAGCAAATGCTAAGAGAACTGGACTTCCACATCTGTGACTCCCTTCTTCCTATTCTGCCTAGTACCAAGCACATGAAAAATTTTCCCCCATCTCACTGTTTCTACACTGGAAAAGGTGAAATTGATGTAGACAAATAGCTTCCCCACCATCTTGGATTCCCTGGCAGGAGATCTGTCCCTCTCTTAGCCACAGGAAGCATCATGAGTGCCTGAAGGGAGAAACATCCCTGAGGACAGCCAGAGACAAAGGAGATAAGCAGGATTCCCCACACCCGGCCCTGGAAACTCTGCTCTGTCATTCAGTCACAGGAGATGTCAAGCCAGACTGGCCTAACCAGCCTTCCCACACTGCTGGGATATCCCTTTTGGGACCTCCCCCCATCCAGGAACAGGAGTATTCTGATCCTTTGCTAGAACTGAGGCAAAACTGGATTCAAGGTACTTATTGAAGCCAAAACGGAGGCAATAGTTGAGTGGTAAGGAATCTCTAAGCAAATATATTCAATAAAAACAAAATAAAGCTGGGCAGAGAAAACCGGAATAAATATTCAATAAAAACAAAATAAAGCTGGGCAGAGAAGACTGGAATAAATAACAAATGCTTCAATTCAAAGATGTAGATATTCACCCTCAAAAAACGACAGTAAGCAAGGAGCCATGATCTCCCCCAAATGAGCAAAACAAAACAAAAGAAACAAAAACTGACCCTAATGAGAGACCTGCATGGCAGCCTTCTGACCAAAAATTCAAGAGCAGTTTTAAGGAAATTCACTCATCACCAAGATAATACAGCAAAGAAATTCAAAAATTTATCAGAGAAATTTAACAGAGATTGAAATTAAAAAAAAAAAAACACACAGAAATCTTGGAACTGAGAAACATATTTGCTGAACTAAAAAATAGTCTCTCAATAGCAGAATGGATTAAGCAGAGGAAAGAATCAGTAAGCTGGAAGAGAGCTATTTCAAAATACACAGAGGAGAAAACAGAATAAAAATAAACAAAGATCTCATACAAGATGTAGCAAATTAACTCAAAAGACCAAATCTAAGAATTATTGATATTTAAGAGGGAGTTGAGCAGGAGCACGGGGTGGAAACTTGGTCGAATAAATAACAGAAAAATCTCCACATCTTGAGAAAGATATAAGTATTCAGTTACAGGAAGGTCAGAGAACACCAAACAGATTTAATCCAAATAAGATTTCCCCAAGGCATACAATAATCAAAATCTCAAAGTTCAAAGACAAAGAGAATTCTAATACCAGCAAGAGGAAAGAAGCAAATAATATATAAAGGAGTTCCAATTCATCTGTCAATAACATTCTCAACAGAACCATGCAGGCCTAGATGGAGTGCAATGACATTTTCAAAGTGCTGAAAGACAAAAGACTTCCATCCAAGAATACTCTGTATAGCAAAGTTATCCTTGAGTATGAAGGAGAGAGAAAGATTTTCCCAAACAGAAGCTGAGAGAATTCACTAGCACCAAACCAGTCTTACAAGAAATGCTAAAGAGAGTTTTTCAATTTGAAAGAAAAAGGAAGCCACTAATAGGAAAAGAACTGAAGGTGTAAAACCCACTTGTAAGATTAAGTACATGGACAAACCCAGAACTCTAATACTGTAATTATTATGTGAAATCCACTCACAACTCTAGTATGAATCTCAAAAGACAAATCTATCAAAAACAACAGCTACAGCAACCTGTGAAGAGATAAGCAATGTAAAAATACATAAGTTGAGACAACTAAAAGCCAGATGGGAAGGGGGTAGACGTAAAATGTAGACCTTTTCATTTTTGTTTGTTTCTATTATTTTCCTTGTGATTTCAGATAAGTTGTCATCTCTTTAAAATAACTTGTTATATCTGTAAGATGTTTTGTGTAAGCCTCATGAAAACCATAATGCAAAAACCTATAATAGATTCACTCAAAATAAATAACAAATTAAAGCATCCTATCAGCGAGAATCATTTAACTAAAAAGGCAGACAGTAAGAAAGGAAGAAAGGAAGGGAGGAGCTACAAAATAACCAGAAAACAAGCAACAAAATGGCAGTAGTAAGTCCTTACTTATCAATATTAACACTGAGTGTACATGGACTCAATACTCCAGTTACAAGGCATAGACTGGCTGAATGAATGAAGAACCAAGACCCAACTATATGTTTGGGCTTTTTGTTTGTTTGTTTGGTTGGTTTTGAGAAAGGGTCTCACTCTGTTACCCGGTCTGGAGTTCAACGGTGTGATCACGGCTCACTGCAGCCTCAACCTCCCAGGCTCAGGTGATCGACCCACCACAGTCTCCCATGTAGCTGGGACTATGGGTGCACATCACCATGTCCAGATAATTTTTGTATTTTTTGTAGATACAGCATTTCACCATGTTGCCCACGCTGGTCTCAAACCAACTATATGTTGCCTAAAGAAACCCACTTCATCTGTAAAGGCATACACAGACTGAAAGTGAAGGTATGGAAAAAAATAATCCATGCAACCAGAAATAAATTTAAAAAAAAAAGCAGGACAGCTATTCTTATATCAGATAGAATAGATTACGAATCAAAACCTATAAAAAGAGACAGAAAAAGGTAAATACATAATGATAAAGAAATCAATTCAGCAAGAAGATAGAGTGATTATAAATATCTATGCATCCAACACCAGAACTCCCAAGTATGTAAAGCACACAGTAATAGATCTAAAGGGAGAGACAGATGGCATTGCAATAATAGCAGGGTACTTCAACACCTCCCCTCTCAGTAATGCACAGATCATCCAGAAAGAAAGTCAAAAAGGAACCATCAGAGTTAAACTACACTCTAGACCTAATAGGCTTAACTGACATTTACAGAACATTTCACCTAACTGCTACAGAATACACATTATTTTCATCAGCACATCAAACATTCTCCAGGATGGACCGTATCTTAGACCACAAAACAAGTCTGAACAAAGTAGAAATCATATCAAGTATTTCTTCTGATCACAATGGAATAAACTAGAAATCAATAACAAAAAGAACCTCAGAAACATCAAAAACTCATAGAAATTAAGCAACATGCTTCTGAACAACAAATGGATCAATGAAGAAATTAAGAAGAAAACTTAAAAATTTCTTGAAATGGATGACAATGAAAATATAACATACCTAAATCTATGGGATGCAGCACAAGCAGTGCAAGAGGGACATTGACAGCAGTAAACACCTACGTCACAAAAGCAGAAAAACTTCAAGTGAACAACTGGCAATGCACCTTAAGGAATGAGGAAAGCAAGAACAAACCCAGCCCAAAGTTAGTGGAAGGAAAGAGAAAAATAAAGATTACAGCAGAAGTAAACTGAGACTAAAAAAAATACAGAAGATATATGAAATAAAAAGCTGGTTATTTGAAAAGATAAACAAAATCAACAAAACTTTGGCTAGACTAAGAAAGAGAGAAAATTCAAATAAATAACATCAGAAATGAAAAAGGAGATATAGCAACTGAGACCAGAGAAATAAAAGCTATCATTAGACACTACCATGAACAGTCACATGTCAAGTAATTAAAAAACCTAGAAGTGGATAACTTTATGGACACGTACAACCTACCAAGATTGAACCATGTAAAATAATATAAAATCTCAATAAACCCATAATGAGTAACAAGACTGAAGCCAGAATAAGAAGTCTCCCATCAAAGAAAAGCTCAGGACCTGATGGCTTCACTGCTGAGTTTTACCAAACATTTAAAGAAGAAAGAAATTGAAGAGGACATCAAAAAAATAGAAAGATATTCAATATTCATGGATTAGAAGAATTGATATTGTTAAAGTGTCCATACTATCCAAAGCAATCTACAAACTCAATGCAATTTCTATCAAAATACCAATGACATTCCTCAGAAATAGAAAAAACAATCCTCAAATTTATATGGAACCACAAAGACCCAGAATAGCCAAACCTATCCTGAGCAAAAGAACAAAACTGGAGGAATCACAATACCTGACTTCAAATTATACTACAGAGCTATGGTGACCAAAGCAGTATAGCACTGGCATAAAAACAGACATATAGACTAACCAGAAGTAAATCCACACACCTAGAGTGGACTAATTTTCAACAAAGTTGGCAAGAACATACACCGGGGGAAAATACAGTCTCTTCAATAAATAGTGCTGGGAAAACAGGATATCCATATATAAAAAATGAAATGATCTCTATCTCTTGCCATATACAAAAATCAAATCAAAATGGATTAAAGGCTTAAATCTAAGACTTGAAACTAGGAAACTACTAAAAGAAAACATTGGGAAAATGCTATAGGACATTGGTCTGGGCAAAGATTTTTTTGGGTAAGATCTGAAAAGCACAGGCAGACAAAGCAAAAATAGACAAATGTTATCACATCAAACTAAAAAGCTTCTGCACAGCAAAGGAAACAGTCAACAAAGGGAAGAGACACCTATAGAACAGGAGAAAATATTTGAAAATTACCCATCTGACAAGGGATTAATAACCAGCATATATAAGGAGCTCAAACAACTCTACAGGGGAAAAAAAATCTAACAATCCAATCAAAAAATGGGCAAAAGATTTGAATAGATGTTTCTCAAAAGAAGTCATACAAATGCCAAAGAGGCACACAAAAAGGTGTTCAACATCACTGATTATCAGAGAAATGCAAATCAAAACCACAATGAGATACTGTCTTACCTCAGTCAAAACGACTATGTCCAGAAAACAGGCAACAACAAATGCTGGCAAGGATGTGGAGTAAAAGGAACCCTCGTATACTGTTAATGGTAATGTAAGTTAGTATAAGCACCTATGGAGAACAGTTTGTAGGTTCCTCAAAAAAACTAAAAATAGAGCTATAACATGACCCAGCAATCCCACTGTTGTGTGTATACCCAAAAGAAAGGAAATCTGTGCATTGAAGAGATATCTGCACTCTTATATTTGCTGCAGCACTGTTCACAATGGCCAAGATTTGGAAGCCACCTAAATGTCCATCAACAGATGGATGGATAAGAAAATATGGTACATATACGCAAAGGAATGCTATTCCCCCCATAAAAAGAAGGAGATCCTGTCGTTTGCAGCAACATGGTTGCAACTGGAAATCATTATCTTACATGAAATAAACCAGGCATAGAAAGATAAACGTCTCATGTTCTCACTTATTTCTGGGATCCGAAAGTCAAAACAATTGAACTCATGAAGACATAGAGTAGAAAGATGATTACCAGTGGCCGGGAAGGGTAGTGGGGAGGTGCGTGGGGGTGGGAGGTCGACGGGGGTGGTTAATAGGTACAAAACTAGTTAGAAGAATGACTAAGACCTACTATTTCATAGCACAACAGGATTACCATAGTGAATAATAATTTAATTGTACATTTAAAAATAACTGAAAGAATATAACTGGATTGTTTGTAACGTAAAGGATAAATGCTTCAGGGGGTGCATACCCCATTCTCCCTGATGTGATTATTATGCATTGCATGCCTGTATCAAAACATCTCATGTATCCCATAAATATATACGTCTACTATGTGCCCACAATTTTTTTTTGAAAAAGGACTCATGTCAATTTCACTAAAACTCTTCAATAAGACTGAAGAGAAGGGAATACTTCCAAACTCATTCTGCAAGGATGGCATTACCCTGATACTAAAACCAGACAAGGAAACAGTAAGAAAATTGTAGGTAAATATCACTGATGAATATAGAGGCAAAAGTTCCCAACAAAATACTAGCTAACTGAATTTAACAATACATTAAAAAGATCATTCGCCATGAACAACTGTGATTCATCCTAGGGATGTAACCGTGGTTTAACATATGTGAGTCAGTAAACACAATACGTCACATCAGCAGAACCGGGACAAAAACCATAGAATCATATTCTGGCAAAATTCAACCTCCCTCTATGATAAAAACTCTCATCAAGCTAGATATAGAAGGAATATACCTCAAAATTACAAACTCCATAAATGAAAACGCACAGCTAACATTATGCTAAGCAGGGAAAAGTTGAAAGCCTTTTTCCTAAGATCTGTAACAATGGAAAGATTCCCATTTTCACTGCTCTTATTCAACATAGTCCTGGAAATCCTGGCCAGAGCAATCAGGCAAGAGAAAGAAAGGGCATTCAAATTGGAAAGGAAAATAGTCAAATTAGCCTTGTTTATAGATGACATGATTTTATACCTAGAGAAACCTCAGCTCCACCAAAAAAAAAAAAACTATTAGAATTGATAAGTGAAGTCAGTAAAGTTGTGAGTTAACATTTAAAAATCAGTAGTATTTATTTACGTCAATAGTGAACAATTAGAAAAAGAAATCAAGAAAGGAATCCTGCTTACAATAGCTTCGAACGATATAAAATACCTAGGACTCAATGTAACCAAAGAAGTGAAAGACTTATGAAAGCAAAGCTGTAAAACGCTGATGAGAGAAATTGAAGAGGACATCAAAGAATGGAAAAATATTCCATGCCCATGGATTACCTGAAAATATTCAGTACTATGGAAGAATTGATATTGTTAAAATGACAACACTGTCCAAGGCAATTTACAGATTCAGTCCGATTCCTATCAGAATACCAATGCCATTCTTCACAGAAATGGAAAATAAATCCTAAAATCTATATGGAACCACAAAAGATTCTGAATTGCCAAAGCAATCCTGAGCACAAAGAACAAAGCTGGAGGCATCGCACTGCCTGACTTCAAAATTTACTACAAAGCTATTGTAACTGAGTCAGCGTGGAGCAGCATAAAGACAGACACATTGGCCAATAGAACAGAATAGAGAACGCAGATATAAATTCGTGCATTTACAACCAACTGATTTTCAACAAGAGCTTCAAGAATACACAATGGGGAAAGGATTGTCTCTTCCAAAAATGATGCTGGGAAAACTGGATAATTATATGCAGAAGAAACTAGGCCCCTGTCTCTTACCACACAGACAAGTCGAATCAGAATGGACTGAAGACTTAAGTCCTTAGACTGAAACTATGAAATGACTACAAGTAAACATTGGGGACATGCTATGAAACATTTGTTTTGGCACAGATTTTTGGGGTAAGATTTCAAAAAGGGCAAAGAACCAAAGCAAAAATGGACAAATGTTAGGAGGACAAGGTGGGCAGATCACCTGAGGTTAGGAGTTCGAGACCAGCCTGGCCAACATGCAAAACCCTGTCTCTACTAAAAATACAAAAATTAGCCGGGCATGGTGGTGAGCACCTATAGTTCTAGCTACTCAGAAGGCTGAGGCAGGAGAATTGCTTGAACCCAGAAGGCAGAGGTTGCAGTGAGCTGAGATCACGCCATTGCACTCCAGCCTGGGCAACAGAGTGAAACTCCATCTAAAAAAGAAAGAATGGATAAATGGGATCACATGAAGCTTCTGCACAGCAAAGGAGACAATCAACAGAGTGAAGACGTCACCCGCAGGGTGGGGGAAAAGGTTTGGAAACTGCCCACCTGGCAAGGGATTAACAACCTGAACGTGAGGAGCTCAAACAACTCTCTAGGAAAAAATCCAATAATTTGATTTAAAAAATGGGCCGAAGATCTGAATAGACATTTCTCAAGAGAAGACAAACGAAGGTCCAGGGGTACATGAAACAGTGCTCAGCTTCACTCATCATCATGGGAGTGCAGATCAAAACCGCAGTGAGGTGCCCTCTCACCCCAGTTAAAATTGATTTTTTTAAAAACATACAGTAACAAATACTGGCGAGGATACGGAGAAAGGGGAACCCTCAGACACTGTTGGTGGGCATGGATGTTAATACAGTCCCCATGGAGAACAGCATGGAGGTTCCCCAAAACACTGAAACAGAACTAGCATCCAATCCGTCTACTCCAATACTGAGTGCACGCCCAAAAGAAAAGACCTCAGGATATTGAGGAGATCTCTGCACTCCCATGTTCATTGCGGCACTATCCACAGTAGCCAAAATACAGAATCAATCTGAGTGCCCATCAACAGATGAATGGAAGAGGAAAACGTGCCACACATACACACAATGGAATATGGTTCAGCCACAGAAAGGGATGAAATGCTGTCATTTGCAGCAACATGGATGGAACTGGAGGCCACTAGGTTAAGTGAAAAAAGCCAAGCACAGAAAGACAGGTATCACCTTGGGAGCTAAACACGTGGATCTCATGAAGATAGAGAGTAGATCGCTGGTTATCAGAGACAAGGAAGGGCAAGGGGTGTAGGAATGAAGAGAAGATGATTAGTGGGTACAAACGTACAGTTTGATAGAAGAAATAAGACCTAATTTTTGGTAAGTTAGCTATCGTTTACGATAATCTGTGCTATATTTCAAACTTGTTTGAAGAGAAGAATTTTCATGGGTCTAGCAATAAAGAAAATACAGATGTTGGAGGTGGCGGATACCCCAAGTGCACTGATCTGATCTTTACAAAATACGTGAATGCATTAAATTATCACATTTAGCCTGAAACCATGTACAACAATAACACATCAAACAAATAAATAAAGTCATGAAAAACCTGAATAAATGATGAAACACTGGGATCTTATATAAAACAAAATAACATTGTTAGTATGGCAATTTTACATGCAGTAAGCTTTAAATTTAATTTAGTTTTAAGGCCAAGCACAGTGGCTCGTGCCTATAATCCCAGCGTTTTGGCAAGCTGAGGCAGGAAGATCACTGGAGGCTGGGAGTCTGAGACCAACCTGGGCAACATAGGGAGACCCTGTCTCTACAAAAAATACAAATAAAACACTTGCTGGGTGTGGTGGCACGTGCCTGCAGCGTCAGCTACTGGGAGGCTGAGGCAGGAATATGACTTGAGCCCAGGAGGCTGAAGCTGCAGTGAGCTGTGATCACACCACCGCTCTCCAGCCTTGGCGACAGATTGAGAAACTGTCTCTTAAAAAAAAAAAAAGAATTCTTTGGAAATGTTTGTAAAAGTATAGATAAAACAATTTAGAAAAATACAGAGATTTGCATTATCAAATATAAAATACATATTACAGAGCCATAAAAATAAAAAGAGTAGGATTGTTACAGAAATCAGCAAACAGACAAAAACCCATGCAGTAAAGCAGAATCTCCAGAATCGCTCAGAGACAGCCCCACACACGCTGCGGGAGCGATGGATGTGGTCAGCGTGGCTGGGAAAGCACTCTTTCAAGAGATTTTAAATCTTTTAAAGCTACGGGTCTGCTGAGTCTCTGTTGAAAATCCTTTTCCACTGCCTGGGTAGACATCGGAGCCTCATGTGGTGCCAATGCTAATATCTGGCTCACACCACAGCCTGGAAGTCACTGCCTTCCGCCGGTCACGCCCCTCCAGGGCCCCAGGAAGATGCCCATCGAGCCTCCCCGACGGCCTCCCCGACGGCCTCCCCCTCCGTTTCCCGTGACTAAGATAAGAGCAAGGAGACATGGGCTTTACCTTCCCTCTGGTCTGAATAAAGTTAATAATAAATTTATCCCACAGCCATAACATTTTCCACCAACAGAACCAATGTTTATATCATTGAATATGGCAACCTTGGGTGATAAATCCTTATAATAAAGTTATTCTTTCCTTGTATGAAAAAAAAAAAAAAAGCCTGCATGCAGGAGAGGCAGGTAAGACAGGCCGGGCTGCGAGAAGCCCTTGGGATTGATCCTCCCTGTGGGAACCCCTCACGGGTAGCACAGCGGACAGAACCTACCACTCCTGTGGGCTGGGACGCACCCAGCAGAGAGGCCGCCTGCACGTGGCTTCCTGCCCAGAGCTGCCCCTTGTGAGCGGCAGCTGCAGCTGCTTTCAGGCTTCAGCTGCAGAGCTGCGAGGCGGGGGTGGAGGCCATGTGGCCCCAAAGCCTGAGTGTGTCGTCCCTGGCCCATCACAGGAAACTGTCATGCAGCTGCTCCCCCAGACCACAGTGGAAAGAGCCAGGCTCCGTCAGCAGGACTCCTTTTAACTAAAGCACTAGAGTGTTATCTTCACATAAGTGTGAGAAGGTGCAAACATGAAGTGCTTTATTCCTACAGTGCACGATTCCAGAGAGAACGTGCCCCCTGCTCACACACTCTCACGCTGGCACACCACACCCAGGAGCTGTCTGTGACTTGTCATGTAAAACCTCTGAGAGAGTTGTTTGCCAATGGGAATAAAAGCAGAATGTTTCCAAAAGAGGCTGAAATTGTCATAACCAGGTGTCTGAGTCATCAGCTGACCCAACAACACCCTGACCGTGATGCCCCCCGTGGCGGGGAAGACGCCTGACATGTCACAGAGCTCTGCACTGTTCCCCGCACACACACCCGCTCACCCGATTGTGAGAACCGTCTGAGGTCGACAGCATAGGAGGAGCTATCCCAGCTTTAAACAGCAGATCGAGATTAAAGGACTTCAGGGTGAAGCACTGGGGAAGGTAAAATGGTACCTAAACCCAGCCCTCCACCGCTCTAGCCCCACATCCTAAAGGGCCCTCAGCACGGCCCCAGTAGGCACTATTTTCCAGTGCAGTTACCGCGCTAGGCGTCTCCCCACAAATGCCTCTCACACCATGGGGCAGGTGCACTCCAGGCTACAGCACAGATGTGAGGTCTGAAGCATGCATGGCCCGTGTGAGAGGGGAGCACCAGGCCTCAACCAGAGAGGGGCAGCAGGTCTGCAGTGAGGGGCTGTGTTGCATGGGCTGTGTGGGCTGTGTGGGCTGTGAGGGCTACAGGTGCTGTGTGGGCTGTGTGGGCTGTGTGGGCTTCAGGTGCTGTGTGGGCTGTGCGGGCTGTGTGGGCTATGTGGGCTGTGTGGGCTGTGAGGGCTACAGGTGCTGCGTGGGCTGTGTGGGCTGTGTGGGCTGCAGGTGCTGTATGGGCTGCATGGGCTGTGTGGGCTTCAGGTGCTGTGTGGGCTGTGTGGGCTGTGAGGGCTACAGGTGCTGCATGGGCTGTGTGGGCTACAGGTGCTGTGTGGGCTGCATGGGCTGCGGGTGTTGTGTGGGCTGTGTGGGCTACATGGGCTGTGGGGGCTGTGTGGGCTGTGTGGGCTGCATGGGCTGTGGGTGTTGTGTGGGCTGTGTGGGCTGTGTGGGCTGCAGGAGCTGTGTGGTCTATGTGGGCTACATGAGCTGTGGGTGTTGTGTGGGCTGTGTGGGCTGCATGGGCTGCAGGGGTTGTGTGGGCTGTGTGGGCTGCGTGGGCTGTGGGTGTTGTGTGGGCTGTGTGGCCTGCGTGGGCTGCAGGGGCTGTGTGGGCTGTGTGGGCTACATGAGCTGTGGGTGTTGTGTGGGCTGTGTGGGCTGCATGGGCTGCAGGGGCTGTGTGGGCTGTGTGGACTGCATGGGCTGTGGGTGTTGTGTGGGCTGTGTGGGCTGCATGGGCTGCAGGGGCTGTGTGGGCTGTGTGGACTGCGTGGGCTGTGGGTGTTGTGTGGGCTGTGTGGGCTGCATGGGCTGCAGGGGCTGTGTGGGCTAGTCCTTGGGAAGATGGTGCTGGAGTGCCTCATTCTAGCTCAGAATTCCCAGAACTCGATGGACAACCACGGGCCAGCAAAACCTGTGTATAAAGCCTGAAGGTCCCACACAAAATCTCACAGGCCTGATAGCAGAGGAGTCTATACCAGCTTCACCACCCAAGTCTCATCATCCTTCCATATAAAATGGAAATACTTGTATTCTTCCATGGTTGCCAAAAAGATGCAAAGAGAACATTTGAATCCAATTGGCACAGGGCTGAAAACGTGGACGGCACCATTCATTTCCCCAGCACAGCACCTAGCACATGGAAGGGGCCTTCATCGACTGAGCAAACCACCTTGCATATGGGAGGCACCTTCAAGTGCCCAGCATGGAACCTGGCACTTGGAAGGCCCCTTCACTTACCCAGCACAGCACCTACCACGTGGAAGCGACTTTCATTTACCCAGCACAAGACCTGGCACATGGAAGCTATTTACCTAGTATAGGACCTGGCTGTTGGAGGCTGCCTTCATTTACCCAGCCCAGGATTTGGCACATGGAGGCTCCATCATTTACCCAGCCCAGGACAGAGCTATTGGAAGCTGCCTTCATTTACCCAGCATGGGATCCAGCACATGGAAGGCACCTTCATTTACCCAGCACAGCACCTAACATATGGTAGACACCTTCATTTACCAAGCACAACACCTATCACATGAAAGTACCTACATTTACTCAGTACCTTCATGTACCCAGCACAGCACGTAGCACAGGAAGGTGCCTTTACTTCCCCAGCAGAACACCTACCACGTGGGAGGGACCTTCACGTACCTAGCACAGCACCTAGCTAAAAGAAGCACCATCCATTTACCTATCACAAAGCAGATGACAGTAAAAGGCACGTTTGTTTATGTAGCCCAGTGCTTAGAACAAGGAAAACGTCATGCATTTACCGTGCAGGGCTCCTGGAGCATCACATATGCCATTCACTGGAAACTAACCAGCACAGTACCGGCAAATCCCTCCGTCCATCCTAGAATATCATGAAACTCATGTCAGAAGCATGAATCTAAGGGAATGAATGTCAGTATCCAGTGTGGCCAGGCTGCAGGGTCTGCTGGGTGAGGCCGACAACCAGGGTGGACAGCACCCAGCCCCGTGTGGCAGTGGGGCCTGGACGAGGAGGGAGACGTCCCTGCTGCCCCTCAGCAAATGTCCATTGCCTCCCACCCACCCATCATGAGGCTGCCCCTCTGCTACGGTGGCACAGCCAGGCCTCTGTTGGCACCTGCTGCCCCTCGTGCAACCCGGCCACCACGATTTTACATATCAGGACGTTAATCTTACCACATCAATTTTCTGATTTCAGAAACATTAAAATGTTTTGAAAAATTCAGTTTTGAATTGAAGACACCAGTGGTTTGTTTCAGTTTAAAGGAGTCTTCCCAGGCACCTCCCTGTGTTCCTGGAGCCAAATCTCACCAGTCCTGGAACAGCTCAGACAGGCCTTGGCCATGGGGCCTCAGAGGCAAACCACTCTGGCACTGTGTGTGCCAGCACAGGCCCGGGGGCTTCTGCTTTGTCCCCTCAGTCCAACAGCAGGTGCAGGCAGAGAGGCTGAGGGCCGGGGCTGCGGGAGGAATCCTGGCCTCCATGACACTTCAGGGAAACCGCCAGGCCTGTCCAGGCTTCTGCTAGCGGCTGCCTCTTCCCATGGGCGACATCGGGCTTCTCTCCTTGACACAACAGAAAGAGAGGGCCCCGTGTGGGTTTTCCAGAAACTCAGTTGTCAGAACACAGCATGAGCCACCACAAGATGTCCGTGATGGCAGCAGCTGCCAGGGGCCAGGGACAGAGGAGGGAGCTGGGGGAGTCACAGTCAACTCTGCCCCCGCTCCCCGGTGTGCTTCCAAGGCAGAGCACGGGAGGGGGAATTTTGTGTGTCAGCTTGGCTGGGCCACACGGGGTCCAGATATTCAGTCTGCAAGGAGGCACTGGGGACGAGATGGACGGTTGAACCGGTGGACTCAGTGAACGGACCGCTCTTCCAGTGTAAGTGGGCCTCAGCCGACCCAGTGAAGGCCTGAAGAGACCAAAGAGGCTGACCCTACCGCAAGGAAGAGGGGGCCCCCTGCCTGGCTGCTTGAACTGGGACCTTGGTCTTTTTGGCCTTTGAACTGAATTGGTCTTCTCGGGGCCTCGAGCTTGCTAACTGCAGACCTTGGGATTTTTCAGCCTCCACCATCTTATGAGCCAATTCCTTATAATAATGTCTTTCTATCTGTCTATCTCCCATTATCTGCCTGTCTATCCACCCATCCATCCATTTATTCACCCACCGACCCTGTCTGTCTGTCTACCTACCTATTATCTGTCTGTCTGTCTGCCTTTCCCATTGGACTGTTTCTCTGGAGAACGCTGACGAATCCAAGTATGCTGTGAGAGGCATATTTGCTTGGATGAGTAACTCTTTCGTTAGCAAGTGCTTTTTTGTCCACTTGCACACAGAAGGCACTTAATAAATGCCTACCTCTCAAAAGAACTACTGCTCCGGTTCTGCTGCCAGCAGGTGCACCTTTTGGGAGACAGCCAATCCCAACTGCATGTCCAGAGGCTCTGCCCCACTGATGCAACCCTGACTAAGCCTGCTGGAAGGCACAGGTGCGGAGGTGCCCGGTGGAGCTCCCAAGGTGCCCCCCGAGCTGTGACTCCACCCAGCAAGATCAACACATCAAGCAGCCATGCTTCAGGCATGTCCTAACACCGCGGTGGCAAACCAGGAGAGCACAGACGTGTCTGTGCTCAGACCCTGCAGGCATCTGAGTCCTGCTGTACAGCTAACCAGAGCCTGGTCATTGACCACTGTCCCCACAGTGTGCCCAACACTGACCTCCCTCCTCAGCAGGCACTTCCCATGCCCCGTGTTTGGTTCATCACCCATCTGCAGGTGAGGCCAACGTGACCTGCAAAGGGACGACCTGCCCATGGCCATGGGCCTGGATTGCTGGGTCCAATTCCTCCTTGGCCCCTCCTGTCCCAGGGGCTCCCCCTGTACCAGCCCCCAACCCTGGCCACCGACAGAAGCTCAGTCTGGCTGTGGCAAGCGGCCTCAGGCATGTCCCCCACAGGTTCTCTCCATGGACCTGTCTCTCCCGGCTGCAGGGGGCAGGAGCACCAGGGAGGGGGCCTGACGGGTGGGGGATGCTGGGGAGACATGGACTCTGTGGGTTCCTTGAGAAGCTGTGAGCACCAGGGTGCCGTGTACATTGGACACAGCCAAGCCTCAGTCACCTGTGTATGTGTGTGTGCAGGTGTGCAGAAGTGCAAGTGTGAGTCTACACGTGTGTGTCATGTGTGTGAATGCTTGAGTGTGTGCACATACGTGTGTGTGCATGTGTGTGCCTATGAGTGTGCCTCTGTGGGTGTGAGTGTATGTGTGCATGTGTGTTGTGTGCAGTGTGTAAGCACGTGTGCATGTGTGTGTGTGGTGAGTGAGCATGTATGCATGTGTGTGTGTTTATATGTGGGGTGTGTGTGCACAAGTGTGCATGTGTGTTTCTGTGTATGTGCATGCATGTGTTTTTATGTGTGGTGTGTGTGCATGTGTGTTTATATATGGTGAGTGAGCATGTGCCTGAGTGTGTGTGTGCATGTGTTTGTGTGTGGTGTGTGTGCATGTGTGTTTTTATGTGTGGTGACTGTGAGCATTTGTGTATATATATGTATTTGTGTGTGTGGTGAGTGTGAGCACTTGTGTGTACATATGTGTGTGGTGAGTGAGCATGTGTGTGCGTGTGAGTGCATGTGTGTGTGTGGTGTGTGTGTGCATGTGTTTTTATGTGTGGTGAGGGTGAGCACTTGTGTGTGTATATGTGCTTATGTGTGTGGTGAGTGTGAGCATGTGCGTATGAGTGTGTGCATGTGTTTTTATGTGTGGTGAGGGTGAGCACTTGTGTGTGTATATGTGCTTGTGTGTGGTGTGTGAGCATGTGTGTGCGTGTGAGTGCATGTGCATGTGTGTCACTTGTGCCAAGGGAGCCTGTACCAATGGAAACACAGTGTTGTCCTGAAGCCAATTTGAAAGACAGGAAGGAAGGCCAGGTAAGGGGGTGGGCACAGCCTGCTGGGCCGCTAATTGAAGACCCAAGCACCACAGCGACCTTGGGCTGTCAGTCCCAGGAATGTGTCCTTGGGCCTTGGGGTAAGTGATGGCTGCCCCGGCCAGCAACCTGTGCTGCTGCCTGACCTTCAGAGAGTCATCGTCCCTGCCTGAGCGGGAGGCTGTGGGGTGGGAGTGTGAGGGAGGAGAACTCGGGGAGAAGCCTGAGCAGTGCCAGAGCAGCTCGAGGCAAAGGCAGGTTTTCACCTGGCAATGAAGGAGGCTGGGAAGGAGGAAGGGTGGGAGGGACAAAGGGACCCTCAGCCCCAGCCCCCAGCTCAGCTTGTTTGCAGTGTGTCACTAGAAAGGACACTCAGCCACCCACCCCTCACCTCGAGGCAGCCCTGGCACATACAGGAAGGAGCTGGTCCGAGAGCACATGCATGGCCAGGGCAGGTGCGAGTGAGCCAGGGAACATTCTCCGTGCGCCAATGCTTCACTGGGCCAACCTCCCTGCTGCTTCCAGAGGCCCATTTCCTCTTCTTAACCTGAAAACGCGTTCATCTGGCACTCCGCCCTTCCCCCCAAACACATACACACACTCACATGCAGACATCACAGAGACTGAGGCATGCCAAGCGTGCGGGTGCAGGGGAAAGGACCCCATGAATTCTGTCTGCAGCTATGTTGTTTGGAACAAGGGCACGGGCCGTCTCTCAAGTCTGCGCACTCCAGGAGTGAAGCCAGTGGTGCTAAAAGGGTGCAGACAAGAGCCAGGACCTGGAGCTGCTCCCAGCCCTCCAGAGCCACCCGCAGTTTTTGTCCTTAGAGATTGGCCAAGGCCAGCATGGCCCCTACTTTGATGACAGGGTAGAAAAATATAAATGAATGGCTGGATTTCCCCCCCATTGCTGGGAACCCAGCATTACAGAGACACGAAACCACTGGTCCACCCAGGACGAGGGTCACACAGACAGAGCAGAGAAGAGAGGGTTTTCAGAGTCCAGTATCTTTGTTTGTGTTTATTGTTGCTAAAAATAAAAGCACGAAGTTAAACATAAGGAGGCAAACGATTTCCTCAGGCCAAAGTGTCTAGATGTGGGGCTCCTTTCCCATAACATTGCGTTCTCCTTGTTAAATATTTAAAACGTAGATATGAGACAGATGGAGCGAGGTGTCCACACCCATGAGAACATGTGTGTGACGGTATGGTCATATATTAATGTATGTGACTACTCTCGGTTAATGTTTATCCAGGAATAAACGAAACAGCCTACAGAACATTAACAACCCATCACTGATTACACAACGCAGCGTGTCAAAACCCGGCGATCCTCTCAGCGAAAGAAATGGGTGACTCCAGTGAAGGCAGACACTGACCTTTCCTGGCACTTCCAGCCAATGCTGCCCACAGAATGGGGCACCATGACTGTGAGAAGAATTACCTCCTTCAGGATTTCTCCCGCCCTCTCTGTGTGCCAAACGTTTAATTTCTCCCACTCTTTCTCCCGCTCTCTCTCCCTGGCTCACTCTGCTCCTTGCCGACCGTCCCCACCTTGGGGCCAGCACCAGCTCTGTGTCCCCATGCAGGGCATCTTTTGTCCCAGGTGGTGGGCACAGCACGGTCATGGGAAATGAAGGCATGCTCCTTGCTTGGGGAATTGCTGCCACAGATGGCAGGCAAGAAGCACAGGGGCTCCTAAAGTGTCTTGTTTTGCAACTGGCCCATCATGCCTCGGGGCTCCAGGACAGGTTGTCTAAATGCTGACATCCTCCTGGAATCCACACACCCTGAGAACAGGATGCCATTGATCTCAACGCTCAGAAACTGCTGTCATCTTCCGTGGCCATCACAGAGACGCAGAGCCACAAGGAGAGGCGGGATGGGCACAGTTCCTGCTATGTCCCCAGACACACCCTGGGAAAGGGGTCAACCAGATCCCAAGCCAGAGACATCGGCATCATCGTCACATGCTTAATTCCAGATTTGGCAAACATGTATGATCTGAATGCATAGCAAAGTTTAATAACCCCTGGCCTGGGGAAGACTCTAATGTAAGAGGTAGACACCGAAAGCAAAACTTAAACATTTAACATCACAGAGCCTCCTGAAATGCTGGTGAAAGCTACAAACCGTCCTCGGAATTATTCCTTTACAAAGGTGTTTAAGCTCTAATTTATATTTTAAAGTACATCAATTATCATTAACTATGTAATTATATCTTAATATACAGTACTATGTTTCACTGTACTACTTTGGGCATCCCATAGAGAGGACATTTGGAGACCTGGTCTAAGGAAAACCAAGCTCACAGTTTGGATGTTTACTGTCAGGGGGAAGGTTCTTAAACCTAAACTCTGGAGTTATTCCCCAAGTCATCCAGAAAAGTATTAGTCCATTCTCACACGGCGATAAAGATACTACCAGAGACTGGGTAATTTAGAAAGGAAAGAGGTTTAATTGACTCAGTTGTGCATGGCTGGGGAGGCCACAGGAAACTTACAATCATGTGGAAGGCGAAGGGGGAACAGGCACCTTCTTCACAAAGCGGCAGGAGATACAGCAGGGGAAACTGCCACCTTCAAACCATCAGATCTCGTGAGAATTCCCTCACTACTGTGAGAACAGCCTGGGAGAAATCACCCCCATGATCCTATCACCTCCACCAGTCCCTCCCTCGACACGTGGGGGATCACAGTTCCAGATGAGACGTGGGTGCGGACATAAGGCCAAACCGTATGAGGGCTCCTGAAGAACCCCATGTCATTCTACCTTTAGCTGGGGAGACGAGCCAGGAGAGGGACAGCATGGGAAGCCCCGTCTCCAGCTACCTGAACCCGGCACGGCCGTGGGGCACGTGGGCTGCACAGGCCTCTCCTGCCTCATTCCTGCAAGGATCTCATGACGGGCAGGACTCTGCACACTGGGGGGGCACCTGGAGGGTCCTCACAGAGAGAGAACTCAGGCCTCAGTTTCAGCTGCTGCACAGTGAGTGAGGCGGGTGCTGTAACAGCAGCACTGTCTCCATGGCATGGCACATGTGGGCACTTCTTGCCCACATGACGTGGAAGGAGTATGTCCTATTTCCAGAAGGCCCTTCTAGGCTCTGGCTCAGGGACCCACACTGTAACCCCCCATCTCCAACACAAGACCTCCAAGGTCACAGCCGACAGGGAGGAGGATGGGGCCAGCAGGCTCCCCAGGCCCTGACTGGACGAATCATCAGCCAGACCCCCGGAGCCCTGCCTGGCTGCCCGAGAGGCTGTGACCAGGAGCAGACGCAGTCACGGCCACCCAGCCCACAGATGGCAGCAGCAATGTGAGAGGCGGGGTACACACCCAGCACCTGCCAGCCCTGCCAGGCCCCGCACTAAGGGAGAGGTGGCTCAGATGAGCCCAAGAAGCTGCTCAGCACTGGGCTGCAAAGAACCTGAACTGGAACTTGTAACAAAGGACCTGCCCAGGTCTTGAAGGCAAGGGAGGGCCAGGGGCCTCTGCACAAGCACCAGAGGCCCCTCCAGAGCAGGGGGAAGAAGGAAGCCACAGCCTAGAAAGACAGGGCTGGTGGCCACAGAGGAGCGGGGAACAGGCAGGGAGGCAGTGGTGAGAACTCCTGGCAGCCACACCAGGTGGGAGTCATAGCCCACCCGGGACAGACACAAGGGGTATCTGACGAGCTGGAGCCGGCCGGGCAGGAGGGCCGGAAGCCTGGGTGTGGACGGCTGGGGCCCTCCTGGCACCTGGCAGCCACCCCAACCTTGGTTTCTGAAGTCAGGGCTGTGCTCTGGGGAGCCTGTGGGTTCAGGGGATTATCCAGCTCTGGAGCCTGAGAGGGAGGACTGCGTAGACACCAGCGCTGGGGCTCTGGGCTCAGGACTGTGGCAGACGGGGGCGGCTGGGGTCTTTCAGCCCTTGCCCCGCCCTTGATTCCCCTCTTTCAACAGCTGCAGGGGGAGGAGAATGCCGACTCATCTTTGGGCAAAGATGCTGCCTCTGCCTGGGACAGCAGCCAGCAGCCCACCCCGCCCAGGGCACTATCTGCGCTGTGCAGTGTGACTGACAGGACCCTTCCCGTATGCACATAGGCACACCGCCCCAGGGTACATGGGTGCACAGGTCTGTGTGAGGGAGGGGGAGGCTCAGGACCTCTACAAGGCAACACTTGAAAAACATCCCATCAACCAGGCTCTGTCCTGTGAAGCAGGAGGAAGAAAACCATGGAGGAAAGGAGCTAGCCCTTCAGCAGCTATCCCATTCAGGCTTCCCGGCCACTGTGCCTGAAGACACCCTGGGCCACCTGGGCCTGGAGGCGGCGGAGGGCTGGCGGGATCCCTGGGAGCTAGTGCACCCTTTGGCCTCCTGTCACCACCCCGGGATGCCCCCACCCATGCAGAGCATCTCCAGGCTTGGTCATTCCTCTAGTCCTGAACTAAGAAAGCTGAGTGCACCCATTCCCCAAGCCAGCCAGCCACAGCAGGCCCCAGCCCAGCTCCACACACGGAGCCTGCCAGCTGTGAGAGGCATGTTGTCACACATGAGGGAGACATGCTTGGCCTCCCTGCCCCTCGACCTCCTCACCTGGGCGGTGAGAATGGCGATGGTTACTGCTGTGCCCCAGGTGCTGGGCAGGTTTAAACAGGGAGTCCACAGAACACCGTGCACCTGGCCAAGGCTCCTAGGATGTGGCTTTGTGTGTAGGTGGTGGTGGAGGCTGCTGCTGTGGCAGCTCCACCCTCAGGAGCCCTCCCTCCCGAAGCTCTGTGGCCAGGTCAGCCTCAGCACGCCAGGCTCCCTCCACATCCCAGGGCCTGTCTGTCGTCAGATCACATCGTGTTTGATGCTAGGGCTTCAGTCACCACCTTGAAACAGGTGATCCACAAATCCACTTCTCAAAGCCAAGCCTCTGGCTGAGCGCCACGCCAATTATCCCTTCCTCACTTCCACGAAAGAGAATCTTATCATTGATTCCTGGCAAATTCTCATTTGCTGTCCACGAGCAAGCTCAGCACTGTGGCAGGAGGTACAGTGGCCTGTGGAACGTGCAGAAGCTCTGCAGGCGATCGCCAAGGCTCCATGGCACCCCTCACACGCGCCGTGACCTTGGGCAGGTGTGCTGCCCCAGCCGCGTGCCTCAGAGTCTGAGAGTTGTGAGCATGGAAAGTACCAAGCACACTATCAGGCAGGACAGCCGCTCCATGAGTAAAAACTAAACATCAAAATCACCTTTAAAAATGGAACCAGAGTGAGTTAGTTTTCCAGTGCCCTAGAAAGGTGTATCCAGGGTCTGCTGAGTTACAAAAGTTGCTTCTTTTATGAGTAAATGAAGACCTTTTATACATAATATATATGTATATATATTACATATGTATATAGATACAAGATTTAGTAGTTTTATCCTTTCTGTATACCAAAACTTTTAATATATAAATGCATATTTGTATAAATGCTATTAGAATTTTTTTATTGTACTTTAGGTTCTGGGGAACATGTGCAGATCATGCAGGATTGTTGCATAGGTACACACATGGCAAGGTGGTTTGCTACCTTCATCCCCCTCATCACCTATATCTGGTATTTCTCCCCTCGTTATCCCCTCCCCACCCTCCCCACCCCCAATGTCCCTCCCCCTAGCCCCTGCTAACTGACCACAGTATGTGATGCTCCCCCTCCCGGTGTCCACATGTTCTAATTGCTCAACACCCACCTACGAGTGATAATGTGCAGTGTTTGGTTTTCTGTTCTTGTGTCAGTTTGCTGAGAATGATGGTTTCCAGATTCATCCATGCCCTATGAAGGACACAAACTCATCCTTTTTTATGGCTTCATAGTATTCCATGGTGTATATGTGCCACATTTTCTTTATCCAGTCTAACATTGATGGATGTTTGGGTTGGTTCCAGGTCTTTGCTATTGTAAACAGTGCTGTGATGAATATACATGTGCATGTGTCTTTATAATAGAACAATTTATAGTTCTTTGGGTTTATACCCAGTAATGAGATTGCTGGGTCAAATGGTATTTCTATTTCTAGGTCTTTGAGGAATCGCCACACTGTCTTCCACAATGGTTGCACTAATTTGCACTCCCACCAGCAGTGTAAAAGTGTTCCTATTTCTCCACATCCTCTCCAGCATCTGTTGTCTCCAGATTTTTTAATAGCCATTCTAACTGGTGTGAGATGGTATCTCAACGTGGTTTTGATTTGCATTTCTCTAATGACCAGTGATGAGGAGCATTTTTTCATACGGTTGTTGGCCTCATAGATGTCTTCTTTTGTAAAGTGTCTGAAAAATACGGAATGCTTCACGAATTTGCATGTCATCCTTGAGCAGCGGCCATGCTAATCTTCTCTGCATCATTCCAGTTTTAGTGTCTGTGCTGCCGAAGCAAGCACTAGAATTTCTGATATACAGAAAGAAGTAGCTACTTACATACAATTAGAACACAATGACAATTTAAAGAGAATTGTCTGCCAATCAGAACATAATGACAATTTAAAGAGAATTGAACACATTATTTTTTATGATAGTTACTGAAGGCTGACTTTCAACACATTTGGGCTATCAAAAGGTTAAGTTTAGACCCATTTATTTGAGAGCACTGGAAGGATTTATTTATGAAAATGTGTTTGTATTGTATGCCTTTGAAAAAGTTTTGAGGTAGTTGGCAAAAAAAAATAGACAATGCAAATGGGAATTTGGAAGGAAATGGGTAAGGGAAACATGGGAGAAATTGGCTTTTTAAAAAATACAAAATCAACATAGTCCTTGCAATCATAAATAAAATTTGGCTCTGTGCTCCCTTGCAGCCAAGGCAAAAATGTAAACATGGTTTATCAAAAAAACTTTTAGTTTCTACTTCTTAGGAAAAGAAAATATATTCTTAACACTAATTTTCAAGAGAAATTTCTCACATGGTGCAAATATAGGGGCATTAGGTACTTCGTTAAAGCACAATTTTCTCAACAACCATCTTAAAGTAAACGAAAAACTTGAACTTACATTGCTGTGTTTGAAGAAAACTGCTATTAAAGTTCAGGAAATAATATTCAAGTACAACCATTGAAAGGAATTCCAGACTAGGTGTGATCATGAATTTTGTGTCACCTTGGTGGGCCATTGTGCCCAGCTGTTTGCTCAAACACCAGTCTAGCTGCTCCTGTGGAGGCGTTTGCAGATGGGATCAACAACTACAGTCAGTTGACTTTGAGTAAAGCAGGTTCCCCCTCCATACGCAGGTGGGCCTTGTCCAATCAGTCGAAGGAATAAAACCTGAGTAAAAGTAAAACTGAGGTTTCCCAGAGGAGTTCTGCCTCAAAAACATAACATAGAAGCCCTGCCTGACTTCCAGCCTGCCCCTGAAGACTTCAGATCTGCCAGCTCCCACAACCACTTGAGCCAATTTTGAAAAACAAATCCCTTGAACTACGCATCCAGTTGGTTCTGTTTCTCTGAGAACCCTGACTGATAGGCTGGTTGTTCAGGGATTCAGCTTCCAAAAGACCAAGGCACAGGATGCCTGGGGGCATGATGGAGGCACCTCTGTCAGCACAAGCAACTCTCCCTGAGCACCTTTCCTCACGGCTCAGCCTTCAGCAGAAGCCACCAAACAGGCAAGCTTTGAGAGGCTGGGGTTCTAATCGGGCTACACACCTGCACATGTCAGCGACCGGAAGCCATCAGATCATGCAAGTGAAAAGTGGATGACTGGCCACGGCCCCACTCTCCACCCCTGGGGGATGACCAGCAAGAACCCCAAGCCCTGGGATGCAGTCAGGGTTCTCCGGGAGGCAGCTGTGGGCTAGTCCCAGCACCAGTACAAGAACCGACCCCACTGATGCCGTCCTCACCTGGATGGCTTTCAGAGTGGGTTCAGTCATCCACGTTGGGTGTGAACGACATTTTCCCACATCATCACCCAGAAAGAGTTCCCTGCAATACTTCTGGGCAGCTAAACAAACTGACCTGTTGCCATGACTTATCTTTCAACAACTACCTGCTTCCAAAGCCAACGTGGGGCCAGGACAGCCCTGTGGTCACTGGGGCAGGCAGCTATCTGGACTGCCCAGAATCCGTGCCGCCCTGGGCTTTACATTTAGTAAATATTTTCAACATCATCTCCTATTCCTGTGGTCAGAATAGAGAGTAGACAAAGCGAGTTCTTCTAAAAGCATAAAACTGAATCACATGATTTTAGCCCAAGGCATTATTCATTTGCTTTCAACTCATCAGAGCAGGTTCAACGCAGACCTCGCTGGTCTTTCAAACAACCCAAATCCATGAGCGGGGCTGTACCCCAGCACCAAGTACGCCAACAGGGCCCCAGTGCTGCCAGCGCTCGTGTTCACTGCAGCTGAGACATGAGTGGATTTACCATGAGGAGGTGGTGACCTTCTCTCCCCCACACACTCCTCCAATTATCCCTTCTCATGGCCTGATTACCATGGGAACTGAGGGCTCCCTCAGGGAAACTGCCGGCCTTTCTGTAGTTAGCATTCAGACACACGACCCAGGAGAGGGATAGAGACAGAATGCAGAAGGGGAGAAGGAAGCAGGAGGGGATCCTGGAGAGCCTGTCAGACAGGCGATGAGCCCAGACCCAGCAAAGAGCAGCAGCGCCCCAGGTCAGGGGGCATGGGGGCTGTCCCAGAGCTGCCCAGGAGGTATGCATGCTCTAGGGCATGTGCGTGCATGCACACACACACATACACCGACAACGTATGCACACAGGCATGCACACAGGTATGCCCACATACACAATGCGCACATGCCAACACACCTACACACAAATGCACACATGTATACACACATGCACACACACATGAACACACGTACATGCATATGCACACACCTACACATAATGCACATGTGTACACACCTACACATGCACAAACCAACATGCATGCACACATGCACACACCTTCACATGCACACATGCACATGCACAAACCTATACACACATGCACACACCTTTACACACATGCACATACACAAATCCACACACACATGCAGATACACACATACACACACCTACATATGCACACACCTTCACACACATGCACACACCTACACATGCATACACACATGTGCACACCTTCACATGCACACACATTCACACACATGCACACACCTTCACATGCACACATGTGCACACCTTCACATGCACACACCTACGCATGCACACACCTACATATGCACACACCTTCACACACATGCACACACCTACACATGCATGCACACATGTGCACACCTTCACATGCACACACCTACACATGCACACACCTACACATGCACACACCTTCACATGCACACACCTTCACATGCACACGTGCACACCTTCACATGCACACTTCACACACATGCATACACCTACACATGTGCACACCTTCACATGCACACACCTACACATGCATGCACACATGTGCACACCTACACATGGACACACATGCACATGCACACATATGCACACACCTTCACAAAAAACGTGCACATCACACACATGCACACACCTACACATTCACACACATGCACATGCACAAATCTATACACACATGCGGATACATACATACACACATGCACACACCTACACACCTAAGCACATGCACATGCATACACATGCACACACACACCTATGCACACATGAACATGCACAATCGCACATATGCAAATGCACAAACCTACAAGTACATGCACACATCTACATATGTGCACACGCCCACACACATGTGCACATGCACACACACACACACACAGCTGTGTGTAAACTTCAAGAACTATTTTTATAACATCTAAACCTTGGAGTTCAAGAACCCCAAGCAGCCGCCATGGGGTCCTTGTCCCTGGGAGCCTCTCTGCATTTTGGAAGGGATGGACAAGGCCTGGTACTGTGCAGCGCAAAAACGCCAGTCAGCAGAACACGCTAGGAGGGCTCACACCTCCGCGGGAAGTAGGCCCAGAGCAGCAGGGCCTACAGAAGAGCTGAGTCCCCAGGCAGGGGTGTGTCTCAGACACAAAGGCCCGTGGCAGTGGCCCTGCTCTAATGGCAGAGATTCTCTGGGATCACAGGGAATGTGGCCTCCTTGCCGAACATGTCAGCCTTGGGAACATGGGAACAAGATTTACTCCAGTTCCTCTCCTCACCTGCAAGGGCTTGTGGAGGTCCTGGAGCTCTGTGACTTTTAAGGAATAATAGGAGGAAAAGTGGGAGCTAAGGTCAGCAGAGAAGGAGGAGCTGGCGTGGCCAGGAGGAGCCAGAGGCTCCACTGAGCAGTGTGAACAGGGGGAGATGGACACAGCTGTGCAGGCCTCACTCCTGCAAGGTGAGGCGGGTGCCTGGAGGGGGGAGGGCCAGGCAGAGTAAGAGCCAGTGGGAGGCAGGAGGGGAAAGGGCCTACAGCCTTCAGATGGTGGCAAGGGTCCCAGAAGCCACCTCCTCAACCACAGAGCACTGGGCCCCCAAAAGGAGCTCCCAAAGCTGTTTCTGGATCAGTATCTGGAGCAGGGCGGGCATGCAAACAAGGAAACCTGATGTCAGATGCAGGATAGCTACGAGGAGGAAAAGCTGCCGTAAAGGAAACACAAAAACATTTCCTACAAGAGGCGTGAGTGGAAATGAGCCTGAGGAAGGCCCCATTGCTAGTTAAGATCAATGAAGTCATAAAAGTCAACCCGATGCGATGTCTGTGCCAGCTGAGTCGTGGCCTCCCCCGGAATACGGCCACGTCCTAATCCCCAGAACCTGGGATTTGTGACCTGTGAGGCAAAAGGGACTTTGCAAATGGGATTACGTTAAGAACCTTGAGACAGGAAATTATCCCGGATTCCCCTGGGCCCAGTGTAATCACCAGGTTCCCTGTAGGAGGGAGGCGGCAGAGAGAAGATCCCAAGGTGGCAGAGGTGGAGGCTGAAGCCACGGGCTTTGGAGACAATGGGCGGGGCTAGAGCATCCCAGCAGCCCCTCGAAGCTGGAAAACAAGGACACACATGCTGCTGTGGGGCCACCAGCAGGAACCAGCCTGCCAGCACCTGGACTTGGCCTAGTAAACCAAGGCTGGAGCTGTGCCCTCCAGAGCCATAAGATAATATGTTTCTGCTGTTTTAACCCACTACGTGTGTGGTAACTTGTTACAGCATCAACAGGTAACTGATACAGAGTCCTCGCTGCTTTATTTTACTGACTATTTTAAAAGTCTCTAATGAATTTGTCAGTCCACATTCCACCTTAGTCACCTAGTGTGACTTTTTTATAAGATTTTATTCTTTATAACTACACATTTTTCTATTGCAAAGGTTTTTAGAAACCTAGTCATAAAATTCAGAAAGACTTAGTTCCTTCCTCATCCTTTGATCTCTGGTATGTTATCCCAGAGATAAATCTCCATGCACTCAGGGTCCCCATCCTTCACCATTAAAGGGGAGAACTACTGGCAAAACAAAACTCGGTTGGTTCGTTATTCCAGCTTCCAGGAGAAGGCAAAACAGCCTGGGCTGGGCTCGTTCACATCTGCACACAGCAAAGCCAGTCCTGAAGCCTCCGGAGAAGTGTGCGCGTTCTCCCTGTCTCGGTGGATGGTTCTTCTCTCTTGCACTTTGGAGGGTGCATGGGTCTTCTGGGGGCTATTCCCTCTGACATCTGTGTGCTCTGTGCTCCGGGCATTGGTAGAGCTGGAGCTCCCACACACAGCCCAGCAGCTCTCAGGCCTCCTCCCAGTTACCAGGCCTTACATGCAGTAGTGGCTCTCCCTGCATCCTCACTCGTGTCCCCACAGGCACACGCCCTCGAGGAGGGAACACCTGGCTGGGCTCCCACTATTGGTCGGTTCCATAATGGACACGTTTTCCATTTTCAGTGGTTGCAAGGCTCACTGTGTCTGAAAACACCAGCAGATCCTCATTCAAGGAGTGTGGGGCAGGGGAAGGAACAGGCTTGAAGGAGATGAGGATGAAGTCAGAACTGGACATGTTAAGTTTGAGATATCGTGTGTTATCTAAGCAGAGAAATCCAGCACTCTTAAATACGTCTTGATCTCAAGAGATAGAGCTGGGGAAAACATATATATTTGGGAGCCATTAGCATTCAGTTCTCAATTAGAGTCCTAGGGATGAATGTGATAACCAGGAAGGATGTGTAAGTAGAAGACAAAGTGGTCAAGGATGGAGTTTTGGGAAATGCCAACATTAAGACCCAAATCCAAGAAAAGCATCAGATAAGCATAGAGTGTCATGGAGACTTTCAGAAGAGAAGGGGGTTGAAGCACACTGATGACTGAGCAGCCCTGTTGGGGAGCTGATATGGGTGTGTCCTGGTGGCCTGGGGGAGAGGACGAAGAGCAAGGGAGTGATGGAGGAGGGAAGGGAGGTGAGGAGCAGAATGAGCAAGGTCGACTTCATAAGGGGATATGGGGGAGACTTGAGCCCACCTTCACCATGAGGGGGAAAGCCAGTAGGCCAGGAGGGGGTGGTTATGAAGCCTGGTCTTGAAATCAGGAGAAAGAAGGGCTCTGATGCATTTGTCAGCCACGGGAGGGCTGTGCACAACAGGAAGACGCATTGATGGAGCCACCACAGGAAGATATGTTGATGGGGCCACCACAGGAAGATGTACTGATGGAGCCACCACAGGAAGATGCGTTGATGGGGCCACCACAGGAAGATGCATTGATGGGGCCTCCACAGGAAGGTGTGTTGATGGAGCCACCACAGGAAGATGCATTGATGGAGCCACCACAGGAAGATACGTTGATGGGGCCACCACAGCGAAGATGCTTCCTGACATGGAAGCATGTTGTGCATAGCCCTCCCGCATCTTCCTGTGGAGGCCCCATCAGCACATCTTCCTGTGGTGGCCCCATCAATGCATCTTCCTGTGGTGGCCCCATCAACTCCTGTGGTGGCCCATAACTCATCTTCCTGTGGTGGCCCCATCAACTGTACCTTCCTGTGGTGGCTCCATCAACTGCATCTTCCTGTGGTGGCCCCATCAAGCACTCTTCCTGTGGTGGCCCATCAGTGGTCTTCCTGTGGTGGCCCCATCAATGCATCTTCCTGTGGTGGCCCCATCAGCACATCTTCCTGTGGTGGCCCCATCAACGCGTCTTCCTGTGGTGGCCCCATCAATGCATCTTCCTGTGGTGGCCCCATCAGCACATCTTCCTGTGGTGGCTCCATTAACACATCTTCCTGTGGTGGCCCCATCAGCGTGTCTTCCTGTGGTGGCCCCATCAGCGTGTCTTCCTGTGGTGGCTCCACCAGCATGTCTTCTTGTGGTAGCTCTGTCAATGCTGTCCCTTCCTCAGAACCCAAATCTGGTGGGTTTTCCTGAGCTTGCTGCCCTGAGAAATTGGAAGTTGTGGGCACTCAGCCTGACCTCATTTGCCTTCTGATCTGAAGCAGAGAGCACAGAGCTCCCCTCTGGGAGGATTCTTGTGAAAGAGAGAGCATCTAGATCTAACCACCAATTTCTAGGAAACACAGCTAAGAGAGGAAGATGCAATGAGGACCCAGTCAGCCACGTCCAGAATGTAGAAAATTTTACAGGGAAAATTACCCAGTGTCATCAGTTAAAATGTGCTTCATGGGGGCAGGAAACTGCTAAAGACTGAAGGACTTTCAGAGATGTGCAGTCCAGAGGCCAGCTGGGCGTGTTCAGAGTCAGATGCAAACACACCCCATGTCCATGGGTGAAAAAAACTTCAGAGGCAATCAAGGAAAGTGAACATGGACTGGGTATTGGATGACACTATGGAATTATTACTGTTAGGTGAAATAATTATATTGTGGTGATGTCAAGAGAACCTATTTGTTACAGATGGAAGAGATTGCCTGTTGTCTGGCATTTGCTTTAAAATATGTGGGGGGCCCAGCTGGAGGCAGGGGGAGCAGGACGTTGCTGATTTTTGAACCTGGGTGGTGGATTCACTCTACCTCTCTCTTTAATTTTAGATGTGCTTGAAAATCTTTAAGGTAAAGGACTTTAGAACAGTGGACTTACTGTCACCACTGCGGCTGAGGCTGTGTGGTCTCTAACAGCATGCGTGGCCTCTGGTTCTTCTTCTCCAGGAAGATGGCCCCTCCTATTTCCCAGCACTCCCTTTTCCCATTTAAGGGGCCCAGAGAGTGGCCCTGAGCTCAGTGTCACGTGGCCCCTGCACAGACACCGGCACCTCCATGCAGCCTTTAGAGGCACAAAGTGGATTTGAGGCTGCAGCTCTGGGATAACATCGGCCAGGTGGACAGGCAGGGAGCCAGGCTCCCACCGCTCCTGATGGGACCTCCACACCCTTGACCTGCCCAGGGGACAGGCAGGGAGCCAGCCTCCCACCACTCCTGATGGGACCTCCACACCCTTGACCTGCCCAGGGGACAGGCAGGAGCCAGCCTCCCACCGCTCCTGACAGGACCTCCACACCCTTGACCTGCCCAGGGGACAGGCAGGGAGCCAGCCTCCCACCGCTTCTGACGGGACCTCCACACCCTTGACCCCCTGTCCTGAGAGGTGGAGCACAAAGGCCACCATGACTGTTATGACTTAAAGAGAATGACACTGCATTTTGCCAGAGGTTTGCAAATAAAAGTGAGAGCTGTGGGAATGTTGGAGTAGGGAGAAGAGAGGGAGGAATGAAAACCAGGGCAGGAAGGTCAGTATGGAAACCTGCAGCTCCATGACAAACATCGTTTAATGAGTTCAGCTGTGCCTTTTTAGGCCCACGATCAATAGGCAGCCATTTGAATGGCCATTGAGGAGCAGAGGTAACAGCTGCTGAATGTGGGGGCCAAGCAGACCTGTGGGTTTGGGGTGCTGCCAGCTGCTGTTTGGGAGATTTGTTACACGTAACAAGTGACACGCAGGGCCCCGTGTGGCCAATGATACTGGCTGCCCTCAGGCGTGGCTGCAGATCTTAGCCTGGAGCTGCGGCAGTCCCTGTCCTGAAAGCAGCGGAAGGCTTTTGAGTCCCAGCCAGCAGTGCACCCATGCTGAGAAGCCACAGCTCCCGTCTCACTGCACCCAGGACAGTGGTGGAAGGAGAGGAGGCCAAAATAGTTCTGTGAAGATGGGAACGCAGGCCAGCCTCGTTCTGCCCAAGAAGGGATTCTCTATGAAAGGTGAGGCAAGAGACTTAGACCCTTAGTAACCACCGGCTAAGCATGAATGAAAGTGTTTATACGATTGAGCTTGGAGGTGGAAGGGGAAGCAACGACACTCATGTAGCCAGAAACTTTATCTGGAAGGCAGTAATGAAAAAGACAAAATGAAGTTGTGAGCTTTTATATTGTATACACTTGGTATTTCTACTTTTGTTAAATTGGGAGAATGCTAACATTTTCAACCTATTTGTGGGTTGCCTCCAGAATTCTGAAACTGGAGAGTCACCGAGTGTGCCAATGAGTGCTGCCCCTGCAGAGGAAGCCCCGTCCTTCCCTCCAGCAGCTGTCTCTAACAACCCTAGTCCAGCTGTTTCCCTGCGTCACGGACACTACAGGTGATGGGCAGAAGGTCAGGCTCCAGAGGGGGAGACCATGCCAGCAGGGAGCGTGCACCAGGAGCCCAGGACCAGCAGCCGAGGGACCTAGCACAGTCGTTAGTGCAGTCTCCTGCTTCCGCGGACGAAGGCTGTGTGTCAGCCCTCTATTGCCCTGAAACAAAGTCACCAAACACTTAGCAGCCTAATCAACAAATATTGATGAGCCCACACCGCTCCTGAAAGTCCAGGATCTGGGAGAATCTTTGCAAGGTGCTGCTGACTCAGCCGTGAGTTGGCAGCTGGATGAGGTGGAAGGAAAGGATGAGGAAAGAGATATCCTAAAGCAACAGCAGTTCCTCACTGTCATTGTGTTCCATCAAGTCACTGCCAACATTGAGTCAGTGAGTCCTGAACCACCACTCCAAGGGTGAAGCTCCCGAAAGCCTGAAAGACTCTGGTCCCATTTTCAGCCGCCCATCAGTACATAAGCTTGTTTATGTGTGTTTCTGTTTACAGACACCTGATTTAAAATGGTCGTTAACACTTGTACTAGGCTGTTCTCTCACTGCTGTAAAGACATACCCGAGACTGGGTAATTTATAAAGAAAGAGGTTTAACTGACTCACAGTTCCACATTGCTGGGGAGGCCTCAGGAAACTTACAATCATGGCAGAAGGCGAAGGGGGAAGCAGACACGTGCCACATGGCGGGAGGAGGAAGAGAAAAGAGAAGGCAGAGGTGCCACAGACTTTCAAACAACCAGATCTCCTGAGAACTCACTCCCAATCACGAGACCAGCAAGGGGGAGATCCGCCCCATGAGCCAGTCACCTCCCCACCAGGCCCCTCCTCCGACACTGGGAATTACAGCTCCTCCTGAGGATGTGGGCGGGTCACAGAGCCAAACCCTGTCAACACCAAAGTCACCTAGGGCAGCTTCTCAGCCTGAGGAAGATGAGCACCAGCACTTCCTCAGGGCCCTTGGGGCTGTGCGTAACAGCAAAATCTCTAACAAAAAGCACAAAAATGTGAGACTAACTGGGGTGTGAAGAGCACTTGTTTACGGCATGAGCTGAAACCAGAGGGCAGTGGCCACTCAGCCGGGAACCTGAGCCTTGGAGACACAGACTTTCCATTGTCTTTCCAATGTCATTGGAAGACCACAAAAGTGCCAAGTGCTGACTTGGGGAAATGCATTCAGCAAGTGGGTGGATTTACAGGTGGAAAATCTGCAATGACTGAGGTCGACTGAGGTGCTGCTGAAGGGGAGGCGTGAAAGCCGGGCATGAGCTCAGGTGGGGGCCAGGCTGCTGCGGCCTCTCCGTGTCTGCGACACATCTCCAGGGATGTGTCAAGCTAGGTGCACCTAGGAAGCTCCAGCCTGGAAGCTCCATGAAGGCCGTGAGTGGTTTCAAGAGTGACTGGCTGAGCTTGACATCTTCAGGAGGCTCCTCGAGACACTGGAGAGCCTGCCTGATTGACTGGCAGTCTTGCATGCATCCACCAGGCAGGACACGTGACCTCCCAAACGCGCTGATGACCCTCGGTTTTGGCTGAGAGGTGCTGAGCCTCTCAGAGCACATCGCAGCCTCCCCGGGGCATCAGGGAGCTCCCACAGGCTCCCCAGCAGCCAGGAAATCCCGTTTCCTGGGGAGGACAAGGGTGTGCCTTGCTCCTTTCCTCTGATGCCTGTGCCCGTGTGCTCCTGCTCCTGGAAAAGCCTCAACCCACCCAACTGCCGACACCGGGCTGATTCCATCGAAATGGTGTCTGGCGTCCGAAACAGAATGGGGCTGCAACTCAAGAACGCCAGCAGTGAGAGCCAAGTGTGGGTACCACGGATAAAGGGGCTGGGGACACCACACCCCTGGGGGCTTGCCAGGAAGTGATGGAGCAGGGAGGCTGTGTGTCAATCCCCAAAACTCAAGCACTTGAGGTGAGCACTCAGGAACACGTGGTTTCCCCAGGCACAGGGAGCAGGAGAGGTGCACGGAGCTGTTCCCTGGGGTCACCTCTGCAGGGCCCCACACCCTCCTCAGCCAATGAGTGGATCAGGGGCCTGCCGCCCCCAAAAGAGGTGGAATATGGCCATTCCATCCTAACCACTTCGAGGTCTCTCCCCAGCACCCTCGTTGTAATAAACTCTGTGACTGGTGCCAGAATGCAGCCCTGTTGCAGGCTCCACGCTGCTTCTGACAGCGAAGTCCCCTCAGGAGAAACATGGCCCCATGGAGGAGATGGTGTGCACATTAATAAACCCACGATGTGTCATCAGTGGCTTCCACAGAACCTCTGGCGGGGGAATGGCAGTAGGTAACAGTTCCTGAGCTCTGGCAGGCACTAACCTTTGCATGTTACTGTCTTACATAACCTCTACTATAACCTTCTGGGGTCTGGAGATGGGGACCCCATTTGCAGACGAGTAGCTGAGTTTGGTGGCTCGAGCTCACTCGGCTCACAGTGTGATTCAGTGGTGTGAACTCAGGTCCAGGTGTGTCTGAATCCGGAGCCTCCAGGCTGAATCTTGTTGTAAGGGGCTGTCGGTCCAGCTTGCCGCAGTTCCTCCAGGGATGTGTGAGCCTGACTCAGTGGTTCTCCACCCGTAACACCCGCTTCCTGTCAGACCTGCTGGGGGCCCTGCGCACCTGTCTCTGAGGCATCATCCCCCAGGGTTGGTCCTGACCAACAGGGACACTCTCTTCATTTTCTCTCAGAAATATCCACCCTGATCACTCTGGCCTCCAACTTGGTGAAGCGCTAGGTGTGCTTTTGTCTTCACAGGAAGGCTGGAGGAGAGTGAGAGAGAGAGAAAGACAGAAGTGAACAAGCCATTTCAAGCAGCAGCTGAAAACCTCGGCCTGTAGAAGGCTGGGAAGCTCACCTGTGTCCCTGAAGTTGCCATGCTGGTGCCAGACGAAGAGCTCTGAGCTCCATGCCGGTGGGTGCAGTTCCAGCGCCCTGCCTGCCATGTAAGGAAAAGGATGGGCAGCATCTCAGGGCCTGGGTCCTGAAACACATGGCTGCTTTGGAGGCAGGAGAGAGAGAGGCAGTGAGAGGCCACCAGAGCTTGTCTCCAATGAGCAGAACCTGAAGCTGAGCTCCAGCCGGGCGAGAGCCCAGCCCAATGAGCAGGTGGGCCTGCCGCACCACAAGCCAGGTGAGAGATCTCATCAACACAAGAAAAGGGCTGTGCCAAGCCTGCAAGACCCGCTCCTGGAAGTCCACTGCCTCAGAGCAGCCCACAGCCTCTGTCAGAGGGGCCTCCCTCTCAGGCTCTCATCTGCCAACATGCCTTCACTGACTTTGCGAAAAGGAGGAGCGATATGGCAGGTGGACGTACACAATAAACACGCCCACAGGTACGAGCCATGTGATTCATTTCCTTAGCTGCAAGAAACCTGTCAGGCCCAGGGATTCTGTGGGGCACAAGCAGGTTTATTGGGTCTGCTTTTTCCATTACCATGCCCTAAATCCATGAGCTTTTAACACACATGCAAATATTTTCTATAAAATAGTTTTTATTTGCATATTAAAACTTCTCTTTTTGTGCTTTGTCCTCAATGAGTTCCAACATGTATTTGCATAATATGGCATTTGCCTATTTTATTCCATCTACGTCCACCGGTTGCTGCGCCTGGTTTCTACCAAGCAGTGCACAATCTCACACACCCTCGTCTTCTCCTGCTTTTATCGTAGGTGTCGTTTGGTCTGGCCTCGGGTTTTGCTGTCGGTGTCGTTTGGTCTAGCCTCGGGTTTTGCTGTAGGTGTTGCTTGGTCTGGCCTCGGGTTTTGCTGTAGGTGTTGCTTGGTCTGGCCTCGGGTTTTGCTGTAGGTGTTGCTTGGTCTGGCCTCGGGTTTTGCTGTAGGTGTTGTTTGGTCTGGTCTCGGGTTTTGCTGTAGGTGTTGCTTGGTCTGGCCTCGGGTTTTGCTGTAGGTGTCGTTTGGTCTGGCCTCGGGTTTTGCTGTAGGTGCTCGTTTGGTCTGGCCTCGGGTTTTGCTGTAGGTGTTGTTTGGTCTGGCCTCGGGTTTTGCTGTAGGTGTTGCTTGGTCTGGCCTCGGGTTTTGCTGTAGGTGTCGCTTGGTCTGGCCTCGGGTTTTGCTGTAGGTGTTGCTTGGTCTGGCCTCGGGTTTTGCTGTAGGTGTTGCTTGGTCTAGTCTCGGGTTTTGCTGTAGGTGTCGCTTGGTCTGGCCTCGGGTTTTGCTGTAGGTGTCGCTTGGTCTGGCCTCGGGTTTTGCTGTAGGTGTCGCTTGGTCTGGCCTCGGGTTTTGCTGTAGGTGTTGCTTGGTCTGGCCTCGGGTTTTGCTGTAGGTGTTGTTTGGTCTGGCCTCGGGTTTTGCTGTAGGTGTTGCTTGGTCTGGCCTCGGGTTTTGCTGTAGGTGTCGTTTGGTCTGGTCTCGGGTTTTGCTGTAGGTGTTGCTTGGTCTGGTCTCGGGTTTTGCTGTAGGTGTCGTTTGGTCTGGTCTCGGGTTTTGCTGTAGGTGTTGCTTGGTCTGGCCTCGGGTTTTGCTGTAGGTGTCACTTGGTCTGGCCTCGGGTTTTGCTGTAGGTGTCGTTTGGTCTGGTCTCGGGTTTTGCTGTAGGTGTTGCTTGGTCTGGCCTCGGGTTTTGCTGTAGGTGTTGCTTGGTCTGGCCTCGGGTTTTGCTGTAGGTGTCGTTTGGTCTGGCCTCGGGTTTTGCTGTAGGTGTCGTTTGGTCTGGTCTCGTGGTAGCAGGTAGACATCATTCTAATCCTGCTGGACTTCGTCTTTTTTTTTTTTTTACTTTAAGTTCTGGGATACATGCGCAGAACATGCAGGTTAGCAGCCATAAAAGAATGAGTTCATGTCCTTTGCAAGGACATGGGTGAAGCTGGACGCTGTCTTTGAAGAGTGACTCTGCTTTTCCTTCTGGTGGGAAATCCCAGCCCAGAGTGAGAGCCAAGCCCCAGGATGTTTCCTTTTTCACAGCCACGGGCGTTTCCTGCTGTGTCGGCAGCTGAATGCTGCTCTGGGTCAGGACATCCTGCGCTGGGGATGGAGGAAAAGAGACCTGAAGACGTGGAAGGAGAGAATGAGACCATGTTCCAGAGCAAAATTTCTCTCATCTGTGAAAACTCTCTCAGAAGACTGAGCTGCCATGTATACTTGAAATGGCTGCATTGCCGTGACCCGGTCACGCTCACCTTGTTGAGGCCTATACACCGACTAAGTAAAATGAGGGGCATCTGAAATAGTAACTATTGATGAGAAGGGATCATCACATTCTATGTCCTTGTCACGCCAACCCCCTTATTAGCATACTAAATCAAGGTGACGTCAGTTGCACAAAACCATCGCTAGCGTCCCATGGATGATTCCACTGGAATTAACCCTTTCACTAAACAACGTTGCCTCTCCCTCCCAGAAACGGGGGTCAGATGCAGCAGGATTAGGGACACAATATCTATGTCACATGGATAAGTGGTCCGCTGTATGTAAAGGGAATTCACTGGCTACAGGCTACCCTTCTTTCACAGCCAGTCTTGCCCAGACTTGGAAAAAATGGCCTCAAAAGTCAGAAGCTAGGTGGTCATCACTGTGAAGTTAGAGCCATTGAAATAATCACCTGATGGTCATAAATTATATAAAGAGCCCAACCGCAGATCCCGCTCGTCTGGAGAGACGATAAGCTGGTAACCTAATATGCGGGCTCTAAACAGGCAGCCCGATCTCATGCAACCCAAGCCAAAATGGCACCGTAGCTGGAAAATTCCCATTCTCCAGGCAGGAGATGGGAAGACCCAGGATCCCTATCATTTCCCATTTGCTGGAGCAGTGACGGGGGAAACAGCCCAGGCAACTCCCTGTAAGTAATCCTCAAGCGACATGACCCAAAGCCGCAGAGGGGCTAATGAAGAGAAAGATGCTTCCTCAAGAGGCATGGTGGGTCAAGAGGCAATTTAGCTGTGAAGCTTCTAGATGGCTTCATGGGGCCTGCCCGGGCCGAGACCCCTTCCTTCCTGGACGGGCTTCGCAGGTCAGGAGTGAGCACGCCTTGATATAGGTGTGACTGCAGCTCAACCAACACCTCTTTGCTTGGGACAGATAATGGTGCAACTGGTCCGCTGGACGGCCAACACAAGGTTAGTCTGAGTTTGGGGGTCCAGCCAGACTTAGTGGTGATTAAATAACTCCCCAACCTAAGACTGCCGGACTCCTCTCCTTGGACTAGCCCTCGTAATTTCATCTTAGTGGCTCAAGATCTCATTAGGAAGGATCAGAAAGTCTCACAAATAGATAAATGTTTTGAAGGGTAAAAATAAGCCAACTGAGAGGAGAGGAGAACATAACAGCAGCAAGGCTATGAAAATAACCTAAAGTTAATTCCACGATTAATTTTCAAACGTGTATTGAGATTCTGAGATGGGAAAAGCAATATATTATTCAACAACATATATGACAGTCCCTGTTCTCAGAAAGTATTCTTGGGGACAAGTGAAGGCATACGCAGACATAAAATATAAATGTTATGATTTAGCGTAGTATTTAAGTTTCAAAGGAGCAGTTTAAACAATAACTGGTATAACCATTCAAAAGAGGAAAATAATTACAGACCCACCTGATCAGAAAGAACTTCTCAAGGAGCTGAGACTGAGACGGGAACTCTGTGCAGCGCTGGGAGTGGCAGAGTCCGTTGAAAGAACAGAAGTGAATTCAAGAGGCCTCTGGGAAGGCGTCCAAGGCAAAATCGGGAAGAGCACAGGGACTCTCCAGACCAGAGCGGACCATGGGAGTGGCAAGCAGTCGGAAGAAGGGGTGGAAGAGCTCTCCTCCCCAAAAATGTGTATCTCGTCTTCCAGAGTTCAGAAGAGTCACCCTCAGGTTTAATTCAGTACAATTCGATGAACATCTACTGAGTGTCGCCTGACAATTTCTTCCCATTGGACAGATTTCTCTCTAGTAAAACAAAATAAATAGGGTGGGGAACTGCGTTGCTTTCGGAGCCTGACAGCTGTAGCTCCTAAAAGGTGTTGGCTTAGGAGGACAGCCAAGGGTATGGGGTAATAGTCTTGTCCTAAAAGACAGCAACCCTCCCCTGGGGGCCAGAAGGGCTGCCACCAGTGACAAACTGATACTCATTTTTGAAGACCTAGGAAATTCAATTGATGGATTGAGTCCACTCAAAATATACAATAATGTATTTTAGACACTGCAGTAACACCTGCAGTCTCTTACAAAAGGAAAATAAATCTCAGGATCCCAAAGTCACTAAGCCTAAGGGAAATGAAGCTGGAAACTGTGTTTAGCAAACCTGCCTCCTATTTTATTCCTACGATGGCTATGAAGATTTTTAAAAAGCTGCAGACCTCTCACAATTTGCCTACAGGGAAAGTCTTTGTGGACGAAGGACAGACAGAACTCAAAGTCATCCCTGTGTGCTCACATGAGACAAACTCAGATCCGATCGCTTCCTCTAGCCTGTTGTTTCACTGAGCCAGAATAAGCCATTCGCGACTATTCCTGTAAGTTGTGCATTCAGCGGAAGGCTAATCAGAAACTCAGAAGAACGCAACCGTTTTTCTCTTACCTACCTGCCACCTGGAAGCCCCTTCCCTGCTTTGAGTCGTCCGGTCTTTCCAGACAGAACCCACAACATCTTTCATACATTGACTGAGGTCTTGTGTCTCCCTAAAACGTGTAACACCAAGCTGTGCCCTCCCCACCATCGTCAGGACCTCCCGAGACTGTGTCACAGCATGTCCTCAACCATGGCAAAATGAACCTTCTCAATTGACTGAGACCTGCCTTCGATATTTTGGGTTCACACTCTTCATCAGCTCTCTCTGAGGGACATCTTTCTTCCGAATTTCCAAAAGATTATGAAATACATGAAATAAAGATGGCCCTGCCAGAGGAGGACTCCAGTGAATTCTGCTCTGGGGTCCGGCCAGGCCTGGGGCTCGTATGGCCCAGCCATCCTCTCTGAACCTCCAGGCCTGGGGTCTGCACGGCCCAGCCGTCCTCTTCAGAACCCTGTGGGTGCCTGTGGCCATTCTCGTTCCTCTGAAGCTACCTGAGTGTGCTCTTTGTTATCAGGGGAATCATCTTCCCAGTGAGGAAATTCATTGCTAAGTTCTGATTTTGCTTCTTCAGGTTCTTCATTGTCCACAGCAAGGGAACTAATTCCAATAGTGCCTGCTTCATATGTCTGCTTCACCGGTGCTCAGCAAAGATGGCCAGGTGGTGGGGACACAGCGTCCTCACCCTTGACAGTTGACGCATGTGGCACGTGCCCTGCCGCTCTCTGCTTTTGAGTCTTTACTAATAAAATAATATGATTATCTGATAAAAAGATGATAATTGTTATTTGCAGATGTCATCATGGTTGCTCTGGAAAACCCTAGAGAATCGATGGAGAAACTAACAATTGGAGAATACAGGAGAACAGTGCCATATGCTTCAGTAAACAGAATCAGCAGGTGAAGATCAGCAGGAGAGCTGCGGTGCCAGGCCCTGAGATGGGCATTGTCCTGGGTACCAGAGGGCCTGCAAAAAGACTGGAGGGGCCGTAGTGTGGAGTAGGTGTGATGTGGCGTGGGCGTGGTGTCGGCCTGGTATAGACATGACGTGGAATGGGTGTGAAGCGGGCATGGTGTGGGCATTGCATGGACTGCATGTGGCATGGTGTGGGCATGGTGTGGAGTGGGTGTGGCGTGGAGTAGGCATGGTGTGGAAAGGCTGTGATGTGGGCATGGTGTGGGCATGGTGTGGAATGGGTGTGAAGTGGGCGTGGTGTGGGCATGGTGTGGGCATGACGTGGAATGGGTGTGAAGTGGGCATGGTGTGGGCATGGTGTGGGCATGGCGTGGAGTGCGTGTGGCATGGTGTGGGCGTGGTGTGGTGTGGAGTGGGCATGGTGTGGAAACGCTGTGATGTGGGCATGGTGTGGGCAGGGTGTGGAATGGGTGTGATGTGGGCATGGTGTGGGCGTGGCGTGTAGTGGGCATGACATGGAGTGGGTGTGGAATGGAAAGGCTGTGGTGTGGGTGTGGTGTGGGTGTGGTGTGGAGTGGATATGGCAAGGGCCTGGGAGAGAAGGACAGCTAGCAGCTTGGCAGCCAGGTGAAGAGGGCAGCTTTACTCAGGACCAATGGGGACTTCCTGCTGGTTTGGGGAAGGAGAGTAGCATGAGTTGATCTGCATATTTCAAAAGATGCTTGTGGTTAGAGTGTCTGTGTCATTTGTGGCTAAGTCTGTGTCTCTTGCCACAGCAGCCATGGGCAGCTGACACAGGCATCTGGTGCTCCTGGGAGGGTTTCAGTGTGGTCCTCTGCACACCTGCTCTGCGGTCCCTTGGATGCTGGTGAGAAGCGCAGCTTCCTGGACCTCACCGTGCAGGGGCCGAGGGACTCTGGAGCCCATGCTGGCCACTTCCCGGCCTGCCTGTGTGGCTGGGGCACTGCCCTGGATTAATTTCTAATTCACTGAGATGAAAAGGGCAGTGGTGTGGGGACCCATGCTCCACAGCAGCTGTCTCCAGTGGGAATTCCACAGCTGAACTGAGGCATGAGGAGCAGGCCGTGGACCTGCGTTAGGCCTCAGGGTACACCTGGAGGGGGCACTGCAGGGGATTCGATGGGGGCAGGAGGGCTGTGAGGGAGACAGTGGCATCCACACGGAGGTCGTCTTTCCCAAGCACCTTTATGAGTCGGGGGAGACCCAAGGTGTAAGCACAGCACCGACAGGCGGGCTCTGGGAGTCCGGGGTCTTGAGCGCAGGGAAGCTGCAGGGGCGGGGGGGGTTTGAGTTTTGGCTCATGTGCTTAGACCCAGTGCATGTTCAGCATCAACTCAGGCATCACCCGGAGCTCCAGACGTATCGTTATTACCTGCACCGAGCAGCCTGCGCAAAGCCCTGACACTCAAGGTTACTTTGAAAACTGAGTCTGGGAACCTTAACATCTGGGAAGCTTCCTGCCCTCTCCCTGGCCTCCCTCACCCTCTCCTGGCCTCCCTCACCCTCTCCTGGCCTCCCTCACCCTCTCCCGGCCTCCCTCACCCTCTCCCTGGCCTCCCTCACCCTCTCCCTGGCCTCCCTCACCCTCTCCCTGGCCTCTCTTACCCTCTCCCTGGCCTCCCTCACCCTCTCCCTGGCCTCCCTCACCCTCTCCCTGGCCTCTCTCACCCTCTCCCCTGGCCTCCCTCACCCTCTCCCTGGCCTCCCTCACCCTCTCCTGGCCTCCCTCACCCTCTCCCTGGCCTCCCTCACCCTCTCCTGGCCTCCCTTACCCTCTCCCGGCCTCCCTCACCCTCTCCCTGGCCTCCCTCACCCTCTCCCTGGCCTCCCTCACCCTCTCCCTGGCCTCCCTCACCCTCTCCCTGGCCTCCCTCACCCTCTCCCTGGCCTCCCTCACCCTCTCCTGGCCTCCCTCACCCTCTCCCCCTGGCCTCCCTCACCCTCTCCTGGCCTCCCTCACCCTCTCCTGGCCTCCCTCACCCTCTCCCTGGCCTCCCTCACCCTCTCCTGGCCTCCCTCACCCTCTCTCTCGCCAGTCTCTGTGCTCACATCCATTGTTTCTGCCTTCTCCATCCCTGCCCTCTCTGCCTGGAGCTCTGTGATCACGGGTGTCTCCATCTCCTTTTCTTTTCAATGACTTTAGACACTGAATATCCCCAGAGACTCTTCCAAAATCTCCCAGTGACCTTGCCTGAAAAGAGAGCCCATGTGGTGGGAGGTGCGGCTGCGCCCCTGCCCACAGATTCCAGGACGTCCTGCCCGTTTCAGGAGCAGCCCCGTGGGGCCATCCCCACCAGCCAGGCATTTAATTAACTAATTACAACCTGCTGACACGAATCCTTGGACTATGGCGTTCCAAGTGCAATCTTTTCCTTCCAACTCATTTATCATGAGCCCCCGCATGCAGCTGAGAGGCTCTTCCCTGAGGGGGATGTGGCGGTAATCGGTCCTCCCCCATGAGGTCCCCGGCTGGCCTGTCAGCGCGGCAGCCAAGCGTCACCATCTGTCAGCTGTGCCGCGTCCTGCCCCGCATGCTGCAGCCGGGGGTGCAGAGGGCGACGGAGGGAGACGGAGATCATCTTTAACGTGATGACGTGACAGTCACCCGAGAGCAGTCACAGACAGACCTGCCCCAGGATGTAGCTGTCAGGAGGCAGCGGAACCTCTTCACCCACGTTCCGTCCAGGGCCCTCTAATGGCCAGGGCTGTGGAAATCTCATTCACGCACACAGCTGATGAGAAGTCAGGCTAACTGCAGCCGTGGCTCCCAGCCCCAGAAGAAGGCTGGATTTGTAATTAAGACAGAATACACAGAAACTCCCCCTGCTCTTTTCTCTCTGCTCCCTGGGGGCCTGCTGGCCTGGACAGCCCCAGTGGGCCCAGCACAAAGGATGTTTGGGGCAGTGCCCCAGCTACGTGGGCAGGCTGGGGAGTGGCCAGCGCAGGCTCTGGGGTCCCTCGGCCCCTGCACGTGAGGTCTAAGAAGCCGCACTTCTCATCAGCATTCAAAGGACCCCAGAGGCGTTGGTCAGAGGACCACAGTGAGGACTGTCCTGAGAGCACCGGATACCTGTGTCAGCTGCTAATGGCAGCTGTGACAAGTGACACAGACTCCTTGGCCTGTCCTAGCGTTTGGTGGGCCACAAGTCGGAAATGCTCCCACTGCTGAAATCAAAGCGTCAGCAGGCTTTCCCATGTGGAAGCTTCAGGGGTGACTTGCTCTGTTTTCAAGCTTCTGGAAGCCACTGCCTTCCGGGGTCATGGCCCATCCTCCCTCTTCAGACTAGCAGTGGTCAGTACAGCCCTTCTGAGGTGGGTCTCTTCCTAGTGTAAGGGTTCTGGGATCACAGCGGCCACCCTACAACCCAGGATCAGCTCCCCACTTCAGGGCCAGCACTCGGCCACATTCATTCCAGCTGCCTGCATCCCTCTTTGCTGTGTGCGAGACACATTCACAGGATCCGGGGATTTAAACACGAACATTTTGGGGCCATTATTCTTCCCACTACACATCCTAAGAGGATTTTCAGGTGAAAACTTCTAAACAGCAGAGGAAAATGATGCCAGTGGCTGGCAAGAGTGACCAGATGTGTCTGTGTGACTGGCCCATGAATTCTGTGCTTTGCACACAATAGGTGCACCGCAAAGATTCACTTTTGGGAAAAATTACAAGTCTACAATAGGACAAACATTTCTTAGGCTAATATATGACCAATAATAAATTAGGACATGTTTTTAGCTCAAATAAAGGGTGTTCTTCCCAATTTTTTCCAATTTACATACAGTCAAATAAACTGTTTAACGTTTTGTTGATGTAGAGATTTATGTTTTAGTGCACGTAGGATTCATGTGGTCACCACCACGACAGACACAGGGCAGCTCCACGCCCCCCGCCAGGCTTCGTCGCGCTAGCCCCGGGGCACAGCTGCCTCGCCTTGAGCCCCCAGTCCCTTCCCCTGGCCCCATGGTTTTGCCTTTTCCAGAAGGTCATATGAGTGGAAACCTGCGGTGTGTCACTCTGAGGCTGGCCTCCTTCCCTGGGAATAGCCTATGAGGTTCGCCACGGTGGAGCACGCAGCATGTAGCCACTGTCAATTCCTAGCTGTTGCTGCATTGTATTTCTATGGTGGGGTCGTGCCACGATTTGTTTATTCATTCACCTGTTCAATGCCCTTGAGGCCAGTTCCAGAGTTTGAGGATCAGGAATAAAGTTGCTATAAGCATTGGTGCCCAGGTGTTCACAGTAACGTGTTGTGCTCCCTCTAGGGTGTACACAGGGATGGATTTGTGGGGCCACAGGCTAAGGTTTGTAAGAAACTGCCAAACTGCTTTCCAGAGCAGCCGCCCTGCCTCATGTCGCCAGCAGCCGTGCATGGGAATTCCTCCACCCCCCAGCGCTTGCTGCCTTCAGTTCTGTGCCTGCATCCGCCTGTGTGTTTCGCGATTCCATTGGGTCTAGAGTGGCATCTCCCTGTGCTTGCAATTTGCACTTCCTAATGTCTGATGATGTCCAGCAGTTTTTCATGTGCTGTCCTCCTAACTTCTATGGGGAAGTGTTTCTTCCAATATCATGACTGGCAACTGTTTTCTTCCAGCCTTCTCTTAAATATGTCTTTCAGGAGCAGTGGTTTTTAATTTTGATAAAGTTAAATTTATCAATTTTTCTGCTTCTGGATAACAATTTTGGTGATAAATCTAGGAACCCTTTGCTTAACCCCAGGCAACAAAGATTTTCTCCTATAAAGTCTCGTAAAGGTTTAGTTTTATGTTTTACATTTAACTCTGCAGTTCAATCTCAGTTAACTTTTGTAGAAGGTTTGAGGTTTAGAACAAGGTCATTGATTTGCCTGTACTGGCATATGGATGCCCCATTTTTCACACCATTTGTGGAAAAGTCTGTCCTTTCCCCCACCAAATTGTCTTTTCACCCTTGTCAAAGGCCACTTGACAATGTGTGTGTGTGTGTGTGGATTTCTGGGTTCTCTATTCTGTTAGTCTGATACGTGTTTCTGTCTCTCTGTCAATGTCACTGTCTTGACTAATGTAGCCTTATGTTAAGTCTTAACAGCAGGCAGTGTGAGTCCTCCAACCTTTTTTTTTCTTTTTCAAAACTATTTTAGCTATTTTAGTTTCTTTGCCTTTCACCTAAATAGCAGAATGAGCTTGCCTGTATCTATTTTTTAAAACTTGTTGGAATTTTTATTGAAATTGTGTTACATCTATGGATCGATGTGGGTAATATTGATAAATAACTAAGTTCTGTCTTCCAGTCCATGAACACAATATGTCTGTCAATTCATTTACATATTCTTTGATTTCTTCCATCAGTGTTTTGTAATTTTCGGCTTATAAAGTCTATATGTTTTGTTAGGTTTATACCTAACCATTTTTTGGCCCTATTGTAAATGGTGTGTGTGTGTCTGTGTGTATGTGTACATATGTGTGCATGTGTGCTTGTGTGTTTAAGTTTCCAGTTGTTCATTGCCAGTATATAGAAATATGATTAATTTTGAATGTTGACATTCTATCCAGCAACCTTGCTAAGCATACCTATTCATTCTAGAAGCCTCTTTGTACATTGCTTGACATTTCGTACATAAATAATCACATCATCCATGAACAGGGGATAGTTTCTCTTCCTCTCAACTGCACACCTTTTAATTTCCTTTTTCTGCTTTCATTTGCCGGCTAGGGTTTATAGTGTGTTGTTGAATGAGAGTGGTGAGAAGGGACACTCTTGCCTTGTTCCAGATCTTAGGATAAAAGCCTTTGCTCTGCTGCTATCATGATATCAGCTGTAGGGAATTTTTTTAAATAAACGCCCCAGAGTTTTTATCGTGACTAGATGCTGAATTTTGTCAAATGCTTCTTCTTCATCAGTGGACAAAATCGCATCGTTTTTTTTAGTCTGTTAATATAGTGAATTGCATTGATTGTCAAAAGTAGAACCAGCCTTGCATGCCTGGGATAAGCCCATTTCATTGTGATGGATGACTCCTTTCAGATCATGTTTTGATTGATATTTTGTTGAGAACTGATGATGATGAGGGCTGCTGGTTGTGTTTCTCTTCTTCTCTGGTTTAGGCATCAAGATAATACTGCTTTTAAAAAATAAGTGAGTGCTCCTTCCTCTTTTATTTTCTAAAAGACTTTATACAGTTTCTAATATTTCTTCTTTAAATATTTAGTAGAGTTTTTCAGTGAAATCATCTGGACTTGGAATTTTATTTTTGGAAGACTTTTCACTAAAAATTTAATTTATTTAATAGATACAGGATTATTTAGTTTATCTATTTCATGTTAAGTGTGACTTTTAAAGAATGTTCATTTCTTTTAACTTGTCAGATTTAGGTGTGCAGAGTTGTTCATGGTGGTACTTACTGTCATTTTTATGTCAGTTGTGTCTATAATGCTACCATTTCTTTCTGTCTTGATATTGATCATTTGTTTTCTCTCTTTTCTCTTTGTCATTTACTAATTTTGTTGAGATTTTTAAGAACTTTCTTGAATTCATTGATTTTCTTTCTTCGTTGTTTTTCTGTTTCCAATTTTTATACAGTTCAAATTTTTTTCTAATTTCCTTGAAATGTCCAATTGACCTATGCATTATCTAAGTATGTCATTTAGCCTTCAAGTAGTTGGAGGTTTCCTGAATATTTTTTTGTTATTAATTTATAGTTTAACCTTATTGTGGCCAAAAGCATGCTTTGCATGATTTCAGATCTTTTACATTTGTTAGAGCTTTTAATGACCCGTGGCATGGTTTATCCTGGTGAACATTTCATGTGCCCCTGAGAAGAACGTGTGTGCTATTGCTCAGTAGCATGTTCTATACATGTCAAGTGAGTCCAGCTGGTTGGTGATGCTGTTCAGCTCTTTATCCTCCTTCCAGAAGATTTTCTGTTCTGTTAGTTCTAACCATTAGTAGATCTAACCATCTAACTGATAGAGGAGTGTTGAAGCCTCCAACTACAATTATTAATCCATCATTTCTCCTCTCTGTTCCATCAGTTTATGCTTTGCATATTTTGAAGTTCTTCTGTCAAATGGATACTCAGGATGGCAATGTCTGCTTGTGGACCTGACCTCTCACCATCGTGCAATGTCCTTCTTCATCAACCACAATCTTCTTGGCTCTGATGTCTATCTAGTCTCTGCAGCCACCGAAGCTTTTTTATTATTATTAATGTTTATGTGGTGCATCCTTTCACCCCCCTACATCATTATATTTAAAGTAGGATTTCTGGAGGCAGCATAGTTTGATCTTTTAAAAATATTCAATTTGATCATCTGGTTTTTGATTGATACACTTAAGCCACTTATATTTAATTACTGGGGTATTTGGATTTAAATCTGTCATTTCATTATTTGTTTTCTGTTTGTCCCTTACACTTTTTTCATTCATTTCCCCTTTTATATCTTCATTTGGAATAGCTTTAATACTCCATGTTAATTTCTCTATTGGGGTCTGGTTTATATCTCTTTGCACAGCTGTGTGGGTGTCTGGTTCACGTATGAATTACAATTTACAAGTTTAACTTTTCCCAGTCTAGGGAGGATAATATTTTGCTCCTTCATGTGGAATACAGAAGCCACCTCCACAGCAGTCCCTGTGCCCTCCCATCTGTGTGGAGCATCTATGTTGGCTGAAAACACCAAAGTGTTATGGATGCTGCCCTTGTTCATAATACACATTGAGAAAAAGGTCCATTTTATTTACCCCAGATATTTCTCATTTCTGTCACTTTCCCTTCATCCCTGAAGTTCCAGATTATCCTATTACTGTTGCTCTCTACTTGAAGAGTTTCCTGTAGTGTTTCTTTCATCACAAGTAAGTTGGAAATAAATTCTTAGTTTGTCTTCATCTGAGACTATCTGTGTTTCACATTCATTGCTGAAAAACACTTTTGCTGGATATAAAGTTCGAGGTGCGCAGCTGTTTTCCTCTGTGCTCCGGGCCTGCTGTGCTGCTTTGAGATCTCCAGGGCTCCTCCTGAAGGTGAGTTCACACTTGTTTGGATTTTTACTCCCCTGTGTGTAATGTGCTGATTCCTAATTTTTTAAATTTCTTCATGTTTGGTTTTCAGCTGTTTTATTATGCTACGTCTGGGTGAGGACTTCTTTAAGTTTGTCATCTTTGGGTGGCAGAATAAATTTCATAAGCAGCCTACTCATACTCTCTTAGATGTGTCGTGGTGATGTCTAACTGCCTAAAGGAAATTCTAGAGTCCTGAGTTACGATTTTCCCCCCAAAAGTAACTTAGAAAATTGAGAGTAAGAAACCATTCTTACACATATATGGGTCCACTAGAAACAAAAAGAAAGAAGAAATGTTTCTCTTTATTATTTTTGAGTAGGAAAAAAATGACAGCCTACATTTTCAGTCTGGGCCTTATATATTATTTCTGTGTTCTAAAGTAGGGTGAAAAGTGGAGGCAAAGGCCTTCTGTGTGACAATTAAGTACAAGGTGCTTCTGGGGGGGAGCTCACAGAACACAATTCACGATGGGGTGTGCACCAGTCATCATAACAGCCGACGTAGGCTGAGCAGTTCTTACACTGCAGTTGCTGCACCAAGCCCTTCTCATGCACCCTCTCGGGTTATCCTTGGAACAACCTTGTGAGCTTAAGCATTACGAACCCCAATTTGCAGATGAAATTGAGGCATAAGTAGCTTTCCCAGGAACACACAACCAACAGAGCCAAGAAGTCCATGTTCTTAGATCCCCAACATGAACTCCCATCACATCCTGAGAAGGCACCATGCTGAGCACGTTGGAGTAATCATCTCACCCAACCCACCCATTACCCAGCGAGGGCATTCCCCTGTTTCTTTTTCTATCAGTGTGTATGTCTTCTTATTAGAAAAAGTAAAGGAGGCTTGGTTTAAACCAATCTATCCTCGAATGCACTTTTTTGTTTCAGTTGCACCCCACATTTAATAAAAACTGTATTTGGCAGAAAATAATTCTTATTACTATGTATTTAATTTGTAAGCATTATAGGTCTTTGAAATAGTGATTTTAAGGCTAATTTTCTAGAGCAAATGACAGAAGCATACAGATACGGAAGATCATCTGTTAACTTGCCTATCTCATAGTTACAGACTTGGAAACACAGGGAGAGACAAGATGGTTTGCCAAGTCTTTTTTCAATCTGTTTTTCATTATAAAGTTCTGAGGTACACGTGCAGAGGCACTTTTTAGAAAGGTAAATGTTGCTTCACATGTCACATATTTAAACATGCTTCTAAACGAGCTCGGCTACCAGAAGCGCTGCCTGGGATCTGTGCTGCTTGGACACAGCTCACTCTGTGGCTCTGGGTTCTGATCCAACTCTGTCCCTCTGCTGCTCTTAAGAAGCCCTTATCCATTAGAGACACAGTAGTTACATAAAATTATATGTTTTGGGATGGCTCAAAAATACTCCAATCCAGAGAGAAGAGAGCTGGAGAGATAATGGGGGAGAGGCAGAAACTGATGAAACGGGTTGGGTCATGAGTGAATCATTATTAGTCTTGAGCCACTAATGATTAATCAGCTGGTGTGTGGCGCGCAGGGGTTCATTCCACAGTCGTTTCTACATTTGTATGCACTCTTTAAATGTCAAAATTAAAAGTTAAATTTTAAAAAATAAATAGAAAGCTAGTGTGTGTGTCGATGTGTGTACGCATGTATATATCTGTGTATATAGATCTATTTTCTGCATTTATTGTTGTGCGGCCCCTGATTTCCGCACCCGTGGGTCTGTTCTTAGGCTCTTCACAGCCAGGCGGGGTGCGCCCTGCTCACCTCGGTTTCCACGAACGGGCAGCCGGCGCCCCCTCGCCGCGTTTGTGGGCTCCTGATTCTGCCTGCTCTTGTCTGATTTGCAGTCAGGCTTCGTCTCCCGTTTGGCACACGTTTTCCCTGAAGATGCCCTTCCGCTCACACGCTTCCACCGTTACCACGGCTGCGGGAACGCCTGTTCCAAACCCCGTTTCAAAGCAGCGAGTGGCGCTCAGCAGCAGCTCCCGCCGGAAACGCGCTGGTCACCGAGGAGCGCCGTCTCGCGCGGGAACAGCGCCGCCTGCCGTGCGGTGGCGACACTGCTGTGCGGACACGCCCCCGGCGGCCCCCACCTGCGCAGGCGCGGCCGGGCGAGGCTGCCCCCCACGTGGGAGACCTCTCGGCCCCCAGGCAGCTCCGGGGTCGGTTCCTGGCGTGTCCGCTCATCAGCGCCGAAGGCTTGGGCCAGAGCAGCCGCCTCGGCCGCCGGCTCCCAGCGCATGAAGTCAGGGTGAGAGAAGAGGCATCTGTGCCCTCTGGGAGGCAGCAGCCACAGCGGCCACTTCTGCCACTGTCCTCACACAGCTGTGGCTTCAGCGAGGTCACCCGTCAGGGGCTGGGAGGAGAAAGAAGCCACGGAAGCTGCCGGAACCACAGAGTTGCCTTGAGGAGCTTCGTGCAGGGAATCGGTAGGTAGCAGGTCCTTAACTGGGGCCGGAGCTCGGCGGTGGCACGGAGAAGGCCGCGGTGGCAGCGGCGGGACCCCCTCCGCCTCCGAGGGTGGGCAGGGCCGCACTGCTGGGGACGAACAGCTCAGGGCTGCGCTGCCGCTGGAGGCACCGCTCACGGAGAATTTCCGGGCTGGTTAGTGTCAGGCCACATCCTTGGCAAACACGGAAGACACGCGGCGAATGCTCCAGCAGAATGCTCATGCATCCCAGATTCCGAGGCGGAAACCTCACCCACAAGGCGACGGTGATAGGAGGAGGGGCCTTTGGGAGGTGATAAGGTCATGAGGGCGGAGCCTCATGGTGGGATTAGTGCCCCTACAAAAGAGGCCCCAGGGAGCCGTCTTGCTCCTTCCACCCCATGGGGGCACAACAAGAAGACACCATCCGTGAACCAGGAAGTCTGCCCCAGACACCCCAGACTCTGGAGCAGGGAGGTGGAGAAGGCCAGGCATACCCAGGTGACAGCAGGTGGCCTCTGGGGGCGTGAGTCCAGATGCCTGGGGTGGAGAAGGATCCAGTGAGGGTGCTGCACCCTAAATGGGTGGCCAAGGCCTGTGATGTCCCCACCTCTGGGGGCGTGAGTCCAGATGCCTGGGGGTGGAGAAGGATCCAGTGAGGGGAGCTGCACCCTAAACGGGTGGCCAAGGCCTGTGATGCCACCGGGACTTAATGCTCTGGGCTGAGGATGCCACCTAAGGCACCTGAGACCATTTCTCCGTTAGCAGAGATGGGGGTTCTGGCCCAGGGACTAATTCAGAGGCAGCCGCTCGCACTTGGCCGCAGGTAAACAGGTAAACAACAGCAGCAGAAGATGGAGAACAGTTCCGCCTGGACAGACTTGCCAAGAAGTTTGCAATCAGCAAATTCAGGGGGATTTTTAAACCATAATTTAAAATTTGTCTTGCTGCAAAATATGTATGTACATATTTGAGTTACGAGTGGGAGAGTGTCATAAGGTCTTATGTGTGGTTTGGGTCCCTTAATGTTTCCCCTCTGGCCCTGTGGGCAGTACCTCACAGTTAGAAAGTCAGGGCCCGCAGGCCAGGACCCCTGTGCTCACTTCTCTGCTGGCCACAGTGGTGATGGATAAGCAATCGCCTCTGGAGCAGCCTCTCGTCTCAGCCTCCAGGCACCCTCCTGCCCCAACTCTCCCCCAGGTGACCCTGTGCAACCCTGCAGCCGAGGCTTACTCACCAGCCCATGCCTGGCCCTGGCCCCTCCCCTGCACTTCCTGCACCTACATGGAACATGAGAAGACACTCAGCTGAGAGCAACTGACCCACCCCTCTCCGCACCCCCACTGCGCCCTCGTTTTGCAAAGTAAACAGCTTCACTGTCAGTCTGCCCAATTTTTCAGGCCCAAACACTGAGTCACCCTCAGTCCCTGGGTTCTCCTCACCCCCCACCTCCGATTGCCCCTTGCCATGCTTTTCTCTCCGCAGCTGTCCCAGCCCAAGCCACCTCTGCCCTGCCTGGACCACCAGGCTGCACTGTCCCTGTGGTCTTTGGCTGTGAGCCTTTAAACACAGTCGGGGGGATTGTTCCTCCACCTGGGCCCTTCGCTGGCTTCACTTTGCCCCTGAAATAAATTCCAGAAGCTTCCCCCAGGTATGCGCGGTATGCAGGGGTAGCCCTCAGGTCTCCCTGCCACCCTGAAGGCTGAGACCCCACCTGGGTTCAGGGCTCCTTGTCCAGGGCCTGGCCGTAGTTCTCCAAGGGCCACTCAGGTGGCCTCAGGACCTTTTGCAGGTCCAGGAGAGCAGAGCCTTTGCTGTCTGAGACCCAGCTTTACCCCAAGAGCCCACAGCATGCCTGGTTTACAGTCAGTGCTGCATAAATGGGTTGAACTCACAAGGCTAAGGGAGGGAAGGGGTATGACCAGTTGCATACTGTGGCCAGCAACCCTTAACTGGCCTGCAGATGTGTTTGGGGTCTTTAAAAAGTTTATGTTAAAAATGAGGTGTTTTCATGTTGGAACCCAAAGCTGCTGGCCCGCTGCCCAATGTACCTGCCATCCACTCATGTCCCCCCCTGACATCCCAGATGTGGGATTGGCTTGTGTGGAATGTGAGAGCAGAGAGAACGGGGTGACTGGGAGAGCCTGGTGAGGCACAGCCCTTTCTTGAGGCTGAGGTGTCCAAGGAAATATCCCTCCTGGAGCTGCAGATGGGGAGTAGGGCAGGCTGGGGACTGTGCTGGTCTGTATGGGGCCCGCAGTCCCTCACTGCCTGCTCCAAATCCTCCCCATCTGAGAGGCCCCTCCCACCCTCTCTTCCTACCCTGCCCTCCACAAAGGCTTTGCCTCAGGAAAGACAGTGGAGTCCTGTGTCATCACGATCAGGAAGAGCAGGCCAGCCTTGATGTCCACCCCTCCCAGGCCTGTAGTCTAGGGCCCTTCCCATTGTCACCTCCCCGTCCCCAGCTCTTTGCTGGTGTGGAAAGTGCCCTGGCGTTGGAACTGTTAAGAGCGGCCAGTTCCATTTTCCTAACTCCACCCTTCATTCCCATCTCACACTGGGTCATCGCCCCTCCCCTAGCATCCAGCACAGGGGCTCTTTTTACTTAAATGGCACACGGCAATTGTGATATCCTGAGGCTTAGAGTATATTGTGATGAAACCAGGGTAATTAGCGTAACTGCCACCTCAAGCATTCATGAGTTCTTCATATTGAGAACATTCAAAATCCTTCTAGCTGCTTGAAAATAGTAACTGTAGCCCCCTCAGTGCAATGCACACTAAAAATTATCCTCCTGTCTAGCTGTGATTTTGTATCAGTAAACCGCCTTCTCACTCTCCCCTACCCTTCTCAGGCCTTGTAACCACCATTCTACTCCACTTCTATGAGATCGACTTTCTTTTAGCTTCCACATATGAATGAGAAAATGCAATGTTTTTCTTTCTGTTCTTGGCATATTTCACTTAACATAATGTCCTCCAGTTCCATGTACGCTGCCATGAATGACAGGATTTGAGCCTTTTTCGTGGCTGAGTAGTATTCTAATTTCTATCTGTACCATGTTTTCTTTATCCGATAGTCTGTTGATGGGCACCTGGGTTGATTCCATATCTTGGCTGTTGTGCATCATGCTGCAATGAACGTGGGGGATAAGGTGTGTCTTTGATGTACTGATTTCCCCTAGGGGAAGGGGGAGAGCATCACATCAAGGGAGCACCCTGTGGGACAAAAGAATCTGAACAGCAGCCCTTGAGCTCCAGATCCTCCCTCTGAAGGGAGGATAGTCTACCCAAATGAGAAGGAACCAGAAAAACAATTCCAGTAATATAACAAATCAAGGTTCTTATCACCCTCAAAAGTTCACACTAGCTCATCAGCAATGAATCCAAACCAAGAAAAAAACCTCTGAATTGCCAGAAAAAGAATTCAGAAGGTTGATTATTAAGCTAAGCAAGGAGGCACCAGAGAAAGGTGAAGACTAACTTAAAGAAATTTTTTTGAAATCGTTGTATTAGTCCATTTTCATGCTGCTGATAAAGACATAGCCAAGACTGGGCAACTTATGAAAGAAAGAGTTTTAACTGGACTTACAGTTCCATGTGGCTGGGGAAGCCTCACAATCTCAAAGGAAGGCAAGGAAGGGCAAGTCCCATCTTACATGGATGACAGTAGGCAAAGAGAATGAGAGCCAAGTGAAATGGGTTTCCCCTTATCAAACCATCAGATCTCATGAGACTTATTCACTACCATGAGAAGAGCATGGTGGAACCGCCCCCCGCCATCCAACCATCTCCCCACCAGGCCCCTCCCACAACACATGGGAATTATGCAAGTACAATTCAAGATGAGATTTGGGTGGGGACACATGGCCAAACTATATCAATGGTGCAGAATATGAATGGAAAATTCTCCAGTGAAGTAGAACGCATAAATAAAAAACAATCACAACTACTAGAAATGAAGGACACACTTAGAGAAATGCAAAACGCACTGGAAAATCTCAGCAATAGAACTGAGCAAGTAGAAGAAAGAACTTCAGAGCTTGAAGACAAGGCTTTTAAGTTAACTTCATGCAACAAAGACAGAGAAAAAAGAATTTTAAAAAATAAACAAAGCCTCCAAGAAGTTTGAGATTATGTTAAACAACCGAACCTAAGAATAATTGGTGTTCCTGAGGAAGAAGAAAAATCTAAAAGATTGGAAAACATATTTGAGAAAACAACAGGGGAAAACTTCTCGGCCTTTAGAGATCCAAACATCCAAATACAAGAAGCTCAAATAACACCTAGGAAATTCATCACAAAAAGATCATTGCCTAGACACATAGTCATCAGTTTATCTAAAGTGAAGACAAAGAAAAGAATCTTAAGAGCTGTGAGACAAAAACATCGGGTAACCTATACAAGAAACCCTGTCAGATTAACAGCAGATTTCTCAGCAGAAACCATACAAGCTAGAAGGGACTGGGGTTCTATTTTTAGCCTCCTTAAACAAAACAATTACCAGCCGAGAATTCTGTATCCAGCTGTGAACCTGAAAATTTGAGACAGGTGTCAGTTAATTTAGAAAGTTTACTTTGCCAGGGTTGAAGATGAACACCCATGACACAGCCTCAGGAAGTCCTGATGACATGTGCTTAAGGTGGTCAGAGCACAGTTCGGTGTTAAACATTTTAGAGAGACACGAGACATCAATCAAGATATGTAAGATGAACATTGGTTCTGTCTGGAAAGGTGAAACAACTGAAGTGGGGAGGGGGCTTCCAAACTGTAGGTAGATATGAGACAAATAGTTGCATTCTTCTGAGTTTCTGATTAGCCTCCCCAAAGGAGGCAATCATATATGCATTTATCTCAGTGAGCAGAGGGGTGACTGAATAGAATGGGAGGCAGGTTTGCCCTAAGCAGTTCCCAGCTTGACATTTCCCTTTAGCTTAGTGATTTTGGGGACCCAAGATATTTTTCTTTCACATTCCCCTCTTGGGTGCCAGCCCCAACCCTGTACGTGGGTGCCTTTAGTCCCAGTTGTGAAGAGGGAGTGAGAAAAGAAAGACAGACAAGAGTCAAGTTTCACAGCATGGTCCCAGGGGACCAACGCAAGCTCGCAGGGACAGCGTTGGCCCTGACCTCTGGGGCAGGGACAGCGTTGGCCCTGACCTCTGGGCTCCACACACTTTTATTAGGTGAATTATCTCATTAATCTTGGGAGCTATGGTAAGGAGAGGTGAGAAAGGTAAACTAAAAGCTATTGTGGGGTAAGATGGGGTGGGAGCGAGCATCTGCAGCACTGAATTGTATATGTGGTTCTTCTAAGAAATGCTAACTTAGGACACTGAGTTTTACCACCCATGGTTAACAAGGTGCATCTGCATAGAAGCACAGCAGATAAGACGCCACCAAGTCTGACCACACACAATGCATCAAGGGGCTTTGTCTCCCGAGCATTGAGGACACACAGCAATCAGAGTTACTCCATATTCTGATAAACTAGGCAGAACCTGTGGCATTCCAGTTATCTCTACCCTGCAAGGCCTTCCTGCCTCACAAGCTTCCATCTGCCAAGACCCTCCCAAGTCTTGTGAGCAGAGGTTGCATTCCTTCCCAGAGTTCTTGCACAAGCCCTCTTTACGAGACCCTCATGCAGGCCCTATGTTGGGAAGAGATCGTGGGACTAAAGCTGTCTTTCCTGCCTTGCAACCACACCACAGCGTTCCACAGTTTTAAAGCACTCTCAGATGGTCTTTACTACAAGCCTCCTGTTACTGCCTGATTTCTGTTTTTACAAGCCTTAAAAAATTTTTATTTTACTGCACCATTGTTTGGAGTTTTCTTAACTCAATATTTGATGAGTGGCATGAATCTCAGTATATAAGAAGCAAAGCAAGCTTGTAATCATTTAACCAGAAAGAACATAGGTCATCTTGGCCCACATTCCCCACCCCATTTCTTTTTTTAAAAAATCTTTTGGAGAAAACATTTTAGAGAAAATGAGTCTCTGGTTCCAGGTTTTGTCTGAGCTCTCATGGCTAGGATGGTTTATTCCTAGACAGGTAGGTCCCAAGTTATTAGGAAAGTTCATTTTTAGAAGGTTGTGAAGTCTCTTGTCCTACGAAGACAAAATAGGGGGAGGAAGAGAGAAAGCCAATAACAAACAAAAGAACAATCCTGGAAAACTGATATAGGCCTCATTACCCTGAAGTTTACACGTCAATTGGCAGGTATAAAAGTAGCTTGCATATGTAAAAAGGTTGCTGTTCTTTTCTTCTGAAGTTTGTCTGGCTTCATTCAAAGGGCTATAAAAAAAGCTCAGCTTAGTTTTCAGTGACTCCAAATTAGAAAAAAATCAAAAAGAAGAAGGAAAAAAATCGAAGACATTATTTTGAAGACTTGTAGCCAAGAAAAATTAGAATTCAGTCCAAATGGTAGAAAAATAATAAAAATTGAAAATCATTAGGCAAGACTAGAATCTAACAAATATTTGATTATAGTTAGCGTTAGTGTTACAGTTTTTGAAACATAATTTTTCTCTCTTCAGTTTCCCATTTTTACTAAAGACAAATCACAATAGGACTGAAAGCTTTATTATACTTGGTCTAATTATTTGTAGACAGTGCAGCAAGAATAATTATTTTTTACATAGACTTTTAAATGGGCTCTGATGGAACTTGGTTCCGTAGAAGGAATCTCAGATAAGACTTTTTTTAAGCCAAGCCCAGCCATAGATTTGTGCCATTAAATACCTATGAGTTGGGTAATCCTCTCCTCTTGGGGTTCCAAGATAAACTTGGGACTCCTGGGTCTCTCAGAAAGTGACATTCTTTACTTACCACAGGACAGGAACCCTGTACAGGGAAGATATGAGGTCAGCTTTCCCAGGGGGCTTTTATTGGCTCTGTAAGTCAAGTTTGATTCCTTAAAGGAAAGCACACTATTCTAATCAAACCTTCGTTAAGATAACCAGTTTCTTCAACTGTGTCCTGTTGCAAAATGAAAGCAGATTTTTATGACACTTGTGCAAATAACTGCATTGCCATAAGTTAAGAATATTCACAAATAGGTTCCAAATTACAGAGAAATCAGGTAGAGAGAAGCAAATATGCTCCAAATTTTGTTCATTGAAGTATACTAAATTGTTAAAAGCTGTCAATAGCTCAAGAGAAAAGGTTCCTTGACTCTGAAAAAAAAGGATCAGCAATGTTTAAAGCAAAAGTTTAAAAGATTACTTTAGTCTTCTATCAGTTCAGTTTACACAGTAATTTTTGTTCTTCTTGATACTCATGAACATTTCAGCTTTCCCTGAGAGTCCTGAAAATCTTTTCCTCTATCCTAATGTCACAATCTCCGAAGTTATCAGAAGCCTACATTTAAAAACACCTGTTAGAGTTCTATAGCTGATTATAAAACCACCTTCTAAGAAGAATGAAAACAAGACAATTGTCCACGGATGACAAAAAGGTTTAGGGCAGCCATAGCCATAGACACAATTGGCAAGGAAATTTGTTACCTCTGTGGCACACAATAATTTAATATAACAACTATAATTATTACTGATCATGTACACTAAGTCATATCAGAATTACAGAAGTTTCTCATAATTTTGGAACACAAACTAATAAATATTTATACAAATACAGCCTAAAGAAAACCAAACATCATTTCATATTTGACAATGTTTCCTGTACAATTTTTATACCAACTAAGCCAAATTATGTCATTTTTGGACTCTAGGGAAACTGATATGTTAAAGGATAAATTATATCAGAAAAAGGCATAATTTATAATTTGATTTTGGAAAGTTTGTCAAATATCAAAGGTTTAAAACCCTTGATATCACAGGTCATTGTAAAATAAGTCATTCATTTGACCAAACTGATAACTCAAGGGTTTTAAAGAAAAAAAGGTGAAAACCTTCATTCTTTGAGAGAGAAGACTTAATTTTCCAAACAACATACACTAATGAAAATAGCATGAAGCCAATTAAATTTATTTTTCAAAATTTTATAAACAATCTATAAAACTTTAATCTTGACCATAAGATATGACTTTCATAAGCTTTTTATTACTTTTATTAAGCAGTTGTTTAATGCTTCAAGAAAACCTTGTTAATTTGACATAGGGGCCCATATGCTGGTCTTGCATTAGTGTACCTTTAACATTAATTATTAATTTATAGAGAAACTAAATTTGTTTTATCTTTCAAAATCAGCTCTTAACAATTTCATGCACCTGCTTCTTCCACAATAGTCCCTGGACCTTGAGTTGAAATAGCTTTAATTTCTTGCCCTGTGTTTAGGAATGCAGTTTATTTTTATTGGCATCTTCTACTGGGCCTGAAGATGGGGCTTTCATTGCTGTTAGTGTTTAAAATTTACCAGGACTTGGTGTCCTTTTAGATCCAGAAGTCAAAGCCCTGTAATTCAATGTTATAAGTACTTTAAAAGTGCATACAGAGAGATACATGGATGTAATAACATTAATTTTTTTAAAGAAATTTATTTTTTTCCTAAGCAAACCAACGCTTAATAATACCATGGCAACTTGATCATATAAAAGATTTTGATTTTTTTTTAATAAATACATTCTGTTTTGGTCTGGGTTTGTAGTTTCGTAAACTCTATGCCTCTTTGTTGTTTAGAAAATTAAGTCTTCTCTCTCAAAGAATGAAGGTTTTCATCTTTTTTCTTTAAAATCTTTGAGTTATCAGTTTGGTCAAATGAATGACTTATTTTACAATGACCTGCGATATCAAGTCTTTTAAACCTTTGATATTTGACAACTGCCTAGGGTTTTTATACAGACAACTGCCTGTATAAATATGTGATTTATACAGACCATTTCTTGATACCTGGACTTTCTAGTTTGTCCTAAGCATCCCTCTTTCTTAAACAACCAGTTGTTTTACTCTAGAACTTAATTTACCATACAAGATTCTTTCTCATATGAAATTATTTCTCCTTAAACTTTCTTACCAAAAAACAAAACAAACAAAAAAAACCACTATTTTTATAACTTTCTTTACATCTCTTTTATTTCTGGTTTCTTTTAGTTTGTTTTATACTTAACCATTAAATAAGCTTTGAATTAGACAAAAATTGTTCACCTTTTTAAAAAGGAGACACCCTTTTTTAAGAATGTTTTCCTACAATAGATTTTTATTGCAAAATTCCCAAATAATGAAATATCTATTATTTAATTTAATATAACTTTAGATTCTAAATTATGACATCTGTCTACAACTATTTACCTCATTACATTTACCTTATTATTTTATTTTAATCATTTACCTAGACTAATTGTAAAAACTGCGATTGTCATCATTTAAAGTTATGGATCCACCATTGCAAAATTATAACTGAGACAGTGAAAAGATTTGACCTAACTGACTTCACCTTGCTTTTAACCTCCATGCTTTCCTTGTTCAGTCTAGGGCATAGACTGAACTAACTTTGGGACGAACTTAGTTTATAGTTTAGCTTTGAAACAAAGGTGATAATAAACCTTATTGCCTGTTGGCTAGACTGTCTAGAGCCACAAGATTAGAACTTATGGTGATCTTAATAAATTCAGTATGTCGCTATTTTTATTAATCCAATATTAATATCTTATTTATTAAAGATTATACAAGCAAAGATCATTCTGTTTCGGGTTGGGTTTACAGTTTTGTAACCTCTATGCCAAATTTTGACACCTCACAGTGTTTGGCTTGATTAATAAATGCAAACGAAGTGAGAAACTGCATTATTGATAAATGCAAACAAAGATGCCTGCTAGCAATTCTTAAAACATTGCTAATATTACTTTACCAATAATTTTAAAATGAGCTTATTTATTAAATATTTTACTTAAGTTATGTAAATGTGAAAAAGCATTTGGCTGCTCTTTTTTCTGATAAAATATTTAATTTAAATATTTTTATTCTCTTAAGCCAATTAATTGGAGCTCTTTCATATATTTTCAGTAGTGAAACATTGTGTACGCAACACATAAGTTCATAGACATATTGGGCATGCCAATATAAGTACATCTTATAGATTCATAAAAACTGTTTCTTCCCTATCTTAGACTTTCCGATTCTTGATAACCTGTTTTGCAACCCTAGGCAGTTGTCAGCTAAGTAGTTTTAAATTTGCATATTAAAGGAAACAACTCAGGTGAAAGTAAATGGCAAAATTTACATTATAAGATGTGGAGAGAAAAGTCTGGTGTGCTAGAGGAAAATTAAAATGGATTTAATTGCCAATTACACATAAAATTATAGAAATATATCATAGGGTTGTGTGAGGAGACCAATTTTACTCAGATGGAGACTACTTCTCTTTTAACTGGATCTGAGTTCTGGGCAGAGCCCACATTGAATCCTGGGGTCTCCAAAAAGAGAATTATTATGAGGCTGGACCATGTAATGCGTTTACAGTGCATTAAAAAATTTTTTTTAACAAAGACATTTCTAAGTGTCTAAACTACATTCTTCTTTAGAAACCCAAGAGTAGCCTCTGTTGCAATAACTATTTTGGTCAATAAATCATTTAACTGACTAAAAGAAAGCAGTTTAAAAGCTGAGATAAACTTGTCTGTTTACACTTTTGGGGTTCTATAAGGAAAAACAGGTTCTACCCTAAATGGGGTCTGTTGCCTTCTCCATTTTCTTAAAGGAACCCTAGGCATTATAAACTGTTTTAGGTCCCTCATGCAGCAGAGAATGAAAGAAAAAGGAGAGACAGCAGAAGTAAATGAAGAAAACAGAATTCAGTCAACTGAGAAGAAAAAAAACTTTTGCAAAAAAAAAAAAAAGGATCCTCGGAAAACAACAACAAAAAAAACATGAAGGTATTTTAAATACACAAACACACATACACACACACACACACCCCTTGAATGTCAGCTTTTAATTAAGCTGAGTTTTAACCATTGAGCTCCTTTAAAAAAATATTTTCAAATATCATTACAATATTTCAGGTAAGACAAATTGCTGCTATTTCTGAAGCACAGACATTGTTCTTTAGGTTTGACCTGGCTAGCAAAAAAGGGGCCTGGTTATGTAAATAAAGCTCCTTAAGTAGTCAAAATCAAAAATCTTTCCTTTTTTTTTTTTTTTCTTTCACTAGCCATTTTTCTACCCTCATCATATCACTTTTTTTTTTTTTTTTTTTTTTGGTGGGAATTTAGCTGCTTAGAGTCCTCGTTATCCATAATTTGGAACTTTCCTTCAGATTTGATCAAATTGGATAGAGTTGGTCAAACCCAATAGGAAAAAGACTGAACAAAAACAGAAACAAACATCTACAACAACAAAAACAACAAACGACCACAGCAAAAAACTGTTAAGCAAAACAAATGATTGTACAACTTATATGATTAGTGAGTGCTCTAATGGTAAAGAGAAATTAAGACTAGCTGGTTGTTAATTTTAACTTTAGCCAAGACAAACCCCAATTCAGTTACTTACCTAGGGCTGAGTCTCAGGCTGAAGACAGCCCTCTACCATCCTAGAAGCAAGAAAAGAAAAACCCACCTTCCCTGTTGGAAGCAAGCTCAAACTCCATAAAGCAGTTAACCTGCCTTCCATCATCATGGAAGCGGGAAAAACTTGCCTTCCTGTGTTGGAAGCAACTTAAACTCCAAAAAAGAGCTGTACAGCAAAATAAACTTTAGATCTTGACTAAATTTGGGGAGATAAGGGATTCTCTGGATGGGGTGCTCCCAGACCTCAGCAAATTGTCCTATTGGTTTGAGACGTTAAGTTAGCTCATGCTAATACCAACAGAAGATTTGTCAAAGGTCAGGGGCATCATCACTCAGGGTCCCTCAATGGATACAAACATGCGAACCTCAAAAATTTGAGACAGGTCTGAGTTAATTTAGGAAGTTTATTTTGCCAAGGTTGAGGATGCACACCCATGACACAGCCTCAGGAAGTCCTGACGACATGTGCCCAAGGTGGTAAGAACACAGTTTGGTTTTATACATTTTAGGGAGACATGAGACATCAATCAACATACATAAGACGAATATTGGTTCTGTCTGGAAAGACAGGACAACTCAAAGTGGGGACAGGGCTTCCAAGACATATGTAGCTAAGAAAGAAATGGTTGCATTATTTTGAGTTCCTGATTAGCCTCCCCGAAGGAGCCAATCAAATATGCATTTATCTCAGTGAGCAGAGGGGCGATTTTGAATAAAATGGGAGGCAGGTTTGCCCTAAGCAGTTCCCAACTTGACATTTCCCTTTAGCTCAGTGATTTCAGGGACTCAAGATAAGTTTCCTTTCACTCAGCAAAACTAAGCTTCATAAATGAAGGAAAGAGAAAGTCTTTTTCAAACAAATGCTGAGATAATTTGCCACTATCAAGCCAGCACTATAAGCACAGCTAAAAGGAGCTCTAAATCTTGAAACACATCCTAAAAGCTCATCAACATAGAGCCTCCTTAAAGCATAAATTTAAGGACCTTTAAAACAGTAATACAATGAAAAACATAAGTAAGGTATTCAGGCAACAATTAGCACAACTAATAGAATGGTATCTCACATCTCAGTGTTAACATTGAATATAAATGGCCTAAATGCTCCACTTAAAACATATAGAATTTCAGAATGGATAAGAATTCACCAACCAACTATCTGCCGTCTTTGAGAGACTCATCTAACACATAAGCACTCACATAAACTTAAAGTAAAGGGGTGGAAAACCACATTCCATGCAAACATACACCAAAAGCAAGCAGGAGCAGCTATTTTTATATCAGACAAAACAGACTGTAAAGCAACAACGGTTAAAAAGCACAGAGGAATATTATATACTGATAAAAGGACTAGTCCAACAGGGGAACATCACAATTCTAAATATATATGCACCTACCACTAGAGCTCCCAAATTTACAAAACAATTACTACTAGACCTGAGAAATGAGATAGATGCCAACTCAATAATAGTGGGGGGATTTCAATACTCTACTGACAGCACTAGACAGGTCATCAAGACAGAAAATCAACAATGAAACAATGGACTTAAACTATACCTTACGTCAAATAGACTTAATAGATATTTAAGAACAACCTGCCCAACAACTGCAGAATATATACTCTACTCATCAGCACATGGAACATTCACCAAGATAGAGCCTATGGCAGGCTACAAATCAAATCTCAATAAATTTAAGGAAGTTGAAATTATATCAAGTACTCTCTCAGATCACAGTGAAATAAAATTGGAAATCAACTCCAAAGTTAAGCCTCAAAACAATATCTGGAAATTAAACAACCTACTCCTCAATGATCATTGGATCAACAATGAAATCAAGATGGAAATTTAAAAATTATTTGAACCAAATGATAATAGTTACACAACCTGTCAAAACCCCTGGGATACAGCAAAGGTGGTGTGAAGGGGAAAGCTCATAGCATTAAATGCCTATATCAAAAAGTCTGTAAAAGCACAAATAGACAATCTAAGGTCAGACCTCAAGAAACTAGAGATAAAAGAACAAATGAATGCAAACTCAGCAGAAGAAAAGACATAATAAAAATCAGAGCAGAACTAAAGGAAATTGAAACAAAAAATACAAACTATAAATGAAACAAAAAGCTGGTTATTTGAAAAGATAAACAAAATGATAGGCCATTAGTAAGAACCAAGAAAAGAAAAGATACAAATGAACTTAATGAGAAATGAAACCAGAGCTACTACATCTGAAATCAAAAAAATACAAAACATCATTCAAGGCTACTATGAACAAATTTATGCACACAAACTAGAAAACCTAGAGGAGGTGGATAAATTCCTGGAAATATATAACCTTCCTAGATTAAACCAGGAAGAAATAGAAACTCTGAACACACCAATAACAAGCAACAAGATTGGAATGATAATTTAAAAACTGCCAAACAAAAAAAGTTTAGGACCAGACGGATCTACAGCTGAATTCTATCAGATAGTCAAAGAAGAACTAGTGCCAATCGTATTGACACTATTTCAAAAATATAGAGAAAGAGAGAAGCCTTCTTAAATCCCCTGTGAAGCCAGTAGCACCCTAATACCAAAACCAGGAAAGGACATAACAGCAACAACAAACATGCAGACCAATATCCTCGATGAACATAGATGCAAAAATCTTCAACAAAATACTATAACTAAATCCAACAGCATATCAAAAAGATAATCCACCATGATCAAGTTGGTTTATACCAGGGATTCAGGGATGGTTTAACACCCCCAAGTCAATAAATGTGATACACCACATAAACAGAATTAAAAACAAAAATCACATGATCATCTTAATAGATGCGGAAAAGCATTTGACAAAATCTAGCATCACTTTATGATGAAAATCCTCAGCAAAATCAGCATAGAAGGGACATGCCTTAAGGAAAGAAAAGCCATCTATGACAGACCCCCAGCCAACATTATACTGAATGGGGAAAAGTTGAAATCATTCCCCCAAGAACTGGGAAAAACAAGCATGCCCACTTTTGCCACTTTTATTCAACATAGTACTAGAAGTCCTAGCCAGAGCAGTCAGACAAGAGAAAGAAATAAAGGGCATCCAAATTGGTAAAGAAGAAATCAAACTGTCACTGTTCATCACTGATATAATCGTGTAGCTAGAAAACCCTAAAGACTCATCCAAATAACTCCTAGAACTGATAAATGAATTCAGTAGCATTTCATAATACAAAATTAATGTACACAAATCAGTATCACTGCTATACACCAACAGCAACCAAGTTGAGATTCAAATCAATAACGCAATCCCTTTTACAATAGCTGCAAAAAAAAAAAAATACTTAGCAATATACCTAATCAAGGAGATGAAAGACCTCTACAGGGAAAACTACAAAACACTGCTGAAAGAAATTATACATGACACAGACAAATGGAAACACATCCTATATTCATGGATGGGTACAATCAATATTGTGAAAATGACCATACTGTCAAAAGCAATATACAAATTCATGCAATTCCCATCAAAATAACCACCATCATTCTTCACAGAACTAGAAAAAAAATCCTGAAATTCATATGGAACCAAAAAAGAGCCAGCATAGCCAAAGCAAGACTAAGCAAAAATAACAAATCTGGATGCATCACATTACTTGACTTCAAAGTATACCATAAAGCTGTAGTCAGCAAAACAATATGGTACTGGTATAAAGAGGCACATAGACCAATGGAGCAGAATAGAGAACCCAGAAATAAAGCCAAATACTTAACAGCCAACTGATCTTCAACAAAACAAACAAACACATTAAGTAGGGGAAAGGACCCCTATTCAACAAATGATGCTGGGATAATTGGCAAGCCACATGTAGAAGAATGAAATTGAATCCTCATCTCTCACTTTATACAAAATTAAACTCAAAATGGATCAACGACTTAAATCTAAGACCTGAAACCATCAAAATACTAGAAGATAACATCGGAAAACTCCTTCTAGACATTGGCTTAGGCAAAGACTTCATGACCAAGAACCCAAAAACAAGAATAAATAGATGGGATTTAATTAAACTAAAAAGCTTCTGCACAGCAAAATAAATAATCAGGAGAGTAAACAGACAACCCACAGAGTGGGAGAAAATATTCATAAACTGTGTATCTGACAAAGAACTAATATCCAGAATCTACAGGGAACTCAAACAAATCAACAAGAAAAAATAAATCCCATCAAAAAGTGGGCTAAGGACATGAACATACAATTCTCAAAAGAGGATATACAAATGGCAACAAACATAAAAACATGCTCAGCATCACTAATTATCAGGGGAAATGCAAATCAAAACGACAATGCCATACCACCTTACTCCTCCAAGAGTGGCCATAATCAAAAAATAATAGAGGTTGGCACGGGTGTGGTGAAAGGGGGAACACTTTTGCACTGCTGGTGGGAATATAAACTAGTACAACCACTATGAAAAACAGTGTAGAAATTCCTTAAAGAAAAAAGTAGATCTACTATTTGATCCAGCAATCCCACTGCTGGTTATCTACCCAGAGGAAAAAAGTCATTATATCAAAAAGATACTTGCACGTGCATGTTGATAGTAGCACAATTCACAATTGCGAAAATATGAAACCAGCCCAGATGCCCATTATGGATAGAGAAACTGTGGTACATGTATACCATGGCATACTACTCAGCAATAAAAAGGAATGACATAATGGCATCTGCAGCAACCTGGATGAAACTGGAGACCGTTATTTAGGTGTAACTCAGCAACGGAAAACCAAACACTGTATGTTCTCACTCATAAGTGGGAGCTAAATTATGAAGATGCAAAAGTCTAAGAATGACACAATGGACTCTGGGGACTTGGGGGAAGGGTGAGAGGGGATGAGGGATAAAAGACTACACACTGGCTGCAGTGTACACTGCTCAGGTGATGGGTGCCTCAGAATCTCAGAAATCACCACTAAAGAATTTATCCATGTCACCAAACACCACCTGTTTCCCAAAAACCTATTGATTAAAAATCAAGAAAAAGAGAGAATAAACTTCAAATGTTCTCACCACAAAAAATTGTTAAGTATTCGAGGTAAGGGATATGCTAATTAGCGTGACTGAATTATTCAATATTATATTAATTGTAGCATTGTTTTGTATTCCATAAATATAGACAATTACACATTGTCCATTTACAAAAAAGCAAAGTTGAAAAAACACAGCATGGCCTGCAGATGCGGGAGGACCTCCCTGTCCATCAGGGTGGCCTGCAGGTGCGGGAGGACCCTTCCGTCCATCAAGGTGGCCTGCAGGTGTGGGAGGACCCCTCCATCCATCAGGGGTGGCCTGCAGGTATGGGAGGACCCCCTCCATCCATCAGGGTGGCCTGCAGGTGCAGGAGGACCCCTCCTTCCATCAGGGTGGTCTGCAGGTGCAGAAGGACCCCCCCCCATCCATCAAGGTGGCCTGCAGGTGTAGAAGGACCCCTCCTTCCATAGGGTGGTCTGCAGGTGCAGAAGGGCCCCTCCATCCATTAGGATGGCCTGCAGGTGTGGGAGGACCCCTCCTTCCATTAGGGTGGCCTGCAGGTGCAGAAGGACCCCTCCTTCCATAGGGTGGTCTGCAGGTATGGGAGGACCCCTCCCCATCCATTAGGGTGGCCTGCAGGTGCAGAAAGACCCCTCCTTCCATCAGGGTGGTCTGCAGGTGCAGAAGGGCCCCTCCATCCATAGGGATGGCCTGCAGGTGTGGGAGGACCCCTCCTTCCATCAGGGTGGCCTGCAGGTGTGGGAGGACCTCTCCTTCCATCAGGGTGGCCTGTAGGTGCAGAAGGACCCCTCCTTCCATCAGGGTGTGGCTGCAGGTGCAGAAGGACCCCTCCATCCGTGGAGGATGGCCTGCAGGTGTGGGAGGACCCCCTCCATCCATTAGGTTGGCCTGCAGGTGCAGAAGGACCCCTCCTTCCATCAGGGTGGCCTGTAGGTGCAGAAGGACCCCTCCATCCGTCAGGGTGGCCTGAGGTGCGGGAAGGACCCCTCCGGTCCGTCAGGGTGGTCTGCAGGTATGGGAGGACCCCTCCATCCATCAGGGTGGTCTGCAGGTGTAGGAGGACCCCTTCCTTCCATCAATGTGGCCTGCAGGTGTGGGAGGACCCCTCCATCCATCAGGGGTGGTCTGCAGGTGTGGGAGGACCCCTCCATCCATCAGGGTGGCCTGCAGGTGCAGAAGGACCCCTCCATCCATCAGGGTGGCCTGCAGGTGCGGGAGGAGCCCCTCCATCCATCAGGGTGGTCTGCAGGTGCAGAAGGACCCCTCCATCCATCAAGATGGCCTGCAGGTGTGGGAGGACCCCTCCATCCATCAGGGTGGTCTACAGGTATGGGAGGACCCCTCCATCCATCAGGGTGGCCTGCAGGTGCGGGAGGACCTCTCCTTCCATCAGGGTGGCCTGTAGGTGCGGAAGGACCCCTCCTTCCATCAGGGTGGCCTGCAGGTGCGGGAGGACCCCTCCATCCATCAGGGTGGTCTGCAGGTGCAGAAGGACCCCTCTATCCATCAGGATGGCCTGCAGGTGTGGGAGGACCCCTCCATCCATCAGCGTGGTCTGCAGGTATGGGAGGACCCCTCCATCCATCTGGGTGGCCTGCAGGTGTGGGAGGACCTCTCCTTCCATCAGGGTGGTCTGCAGGTATGGGAGGACCCCTCCTTCCATCAGGGTGGTCTGCAGGTATGGGAGGACCCTTCCTTCCATCAGGGTGGCCTGCAGGTGCAGAAGGACCCTCCTTTCATCGGTGTGTTCTGCAGGTTCAGGAGAGTCCTTCCATGTATCACCATGGCCGCGGTTGGCATGAAGGCCCCTGGGATCCCAGGGTTGGTCACCAGGCACCACATGAAGAGCTTCACCAAGCCACCAAGGACTCCTAGCAGAGGTGGGAGCCTTTGTTCTCAGCCCCAAAGGCTGACCCAAAGCCAATGCCAGCCTGTTGTCACAGGCACTAAAGAGGCTGCAGGCCCTGCCAGGGGGAGCTGGTGGCTGGGATTAGGGTCCCCCTCTTGGGTTTGACTCTTGTAAAAGCGTCTTTCTTCCCTTTGCTCCAGACCCCAGATGCATAGAGATTGTCTGAATGTTTTAGACGCGTTCTTGGCGGTTCCCCTCTTCCTACACTGGCTTTTGTATCTGGCTTTAGGTCAGAACAATTATTTGAATAGGGCCCTTCTGTCCTCAGCCTCTAGAAATACCTTTTTCTAAAGATCACTTGGAGATCCACCTTACACCACTTGGCTAAGAATAAACTTTAGAAAACATTTCTCAAAGCTAATGTTTGTGAAAATGCTTCCAAAATTGTTGGGTAAAATAGTCTATGAGTGTTGCTGTATTTCTGTTTAAAATATCGGTATTCCTCCGTGGCCAAATGTCACCACTAACCATCAACATGACCCTATTAAATTATTAAAATGAGAACGTTTTGTACCTAGAAAATGGGAAATAAAGGACAAATCACCAGGGAGAAGTTTATTCCAGAAATAGATTTGTGAGCCCAGAAAAAGAAGTCATTGTTCAAGCCAAGAGCAGGTGAAGTCTTCTAAAGTGAAAAAAAGATGGGGGCAGAACTAGGCCTCAGGAAGCCTGCGGTTTTATAATCGGGCTGGTTGGTGGGGGCAGTTATTCAAGAAAAAGAGTCCCTCCACGCACATTCGAAAGGAGAGGGGGAAATGGGAACCAGCTGCATACTTGGGAAATCAGCAATGCCACAAACACCGCAGAATCCAAAATAAGTGTTTTCAGTCACCTGCCTGACACTGCCTCATTCCTCCAGCTCTTACTTCTTCTACACTTTCTCACGTCTCTTGACTTCCTCTGTGTATGACAGTTTTTATGTATCATTTTGTTTCTTTCTTTCTTTTTTGAGGTGAAGTCTTACTCTGTCACCAGGCTGGAGTGCAATGGTGGGATCCTGGCTCACTGCAACCTCTGCCTCCCGGTTCAAGTGATTCTCCTGCCTCAGCCTTCTTTGTAGCTGGAATTACAGGCGCCCACCACCACGCCCAGCTAATTTTCGTATTTTTAGTAGAGATGGTGTTTCACCATGTTGGCCAGGATGGACTCCTGACCTCAAGTGATCCCCCTGCCTTGGCCTCCCAAAGTGCTGAAATTATAGGTGTGAGCCACTGTGCCCGGCTGATGTATCATTTTCTATTAAGAGAAGAGAAAGATAATTCAGCCTTTCCTCTAACAAATTTTATATAAATTTGTTTTTATCGTATAAATATCTTAAACCCATTCCTGCAGCTTCACATTTTGTTGAACTTCTAAATTTTTGCAGGTGAGAGCATTCCTGGAAGGATTCCCACCCCAGGATGCTGGCAGTAACTTCTCCACACACAGAGGTGAGGCAACGCTGCAGGAATCCTGAGTAAACCCCGGTTTGTCCCTGGCTCCGTGGGCTGTAGCTGGACACCAGATGTGGCTGCCGCACTGAACAGCCAGCATGACGATGTCAGTGGGTGGATGGACGCAGAGAGAAATCCCCCCTGCCGGGGCCTGGGGTCTCAGAAAGTCGCCCTCAGAAAGACAGGCGCTACATCGAGGCCGGCTAGCCTCGTGGTGACTGCCTGGGCAGGACTACCAATTTAGGCAGACAGGCGGCTGGCAGAGGACAGGAGTGATGGAGACCTTGGAGTGTCCGCCCCTGGGGACCTGTGGAGGCGAAAGTTTGAGAAGGGTTGATTTGTCTGTGTAATGCACAGGGCCACAGGGGAATGTTGAGAGAGTCCCAAGTCCACCCTGACTTGGGGATCTTTGTCACGTCAGGATGGAAAGTGGGAGTGTGGCAAAGGGACAGCCACACAGAACGGCCCCTGAAGCAAGGGGCACCACTCATCAGGGCACAGCCCAGGCTCGGGTTCTGCCTGCAGTGAAGGAAACCAAGACCCACTTGGCCAGGAATGGAGAGGAAGAGAGGCAGCAGCTGGGGGGTGCCCTGCAGAGCCGCAGCCCATCCACAGCACAGGGTTGGCTGGAGATGGAGGAGAGGAGTCTGCTTTGAGTATGGACGGAAGGGTGAGGGGGCAGGAAGCAAGGCTGCTCCCCTAGCGGGCCCTGTCCTAGCCCAGGGGCCGCTCAGGGACAGGTCTGTGCCGTCTCCTCTGCCCTAAGGCAGCTCTCACCCACGGTCCACGATGACAGGCCCCGGCACTGCCTCATATCACCAGGCCGACACTGGGACCCCACGTGGCAGGGAAGGGCCTGAGGCCTTGGTGGACAGTGGGCTCAGCCAGCTCACTCCTCAGAGGCCAGCCCCACAATCTCCCCTTCTGTGGTGAAGGCAGCTTCACAGCAGGCTGGGGTCCATGTCAGTGGGAAAACCACTCTTGCAGCTGGAGACCCACAGCAGAAACAGGTGGTCTCTGATCAGATGTGATTGCCCCCAGTGGCTCTAAGGTGGGGTAAGGGGCGGTAGAGACACCAGTTAGGATTTTGGCATTTAGGGTCTTCTTCAGCCCCGTGGCTCAGCCTGGCCCAATACTGTTCCGCACATGAATACCAGAGCAGGATGCCTGCCTTTCCCCCGTCCGGGCCTACGATTTCATTTATCTGGGTCTTGACAAATCCCACTGTCCGAGGGCCAAGGCTAAGTCAGCTGGCAAAGCTTTGTGAGAATGCCCCCAAAGCCAGGGAAAGGTCCTGTTCAGGGGCACAAAGCCCACTCTCACCCCAGCCCACCTCGAATGGCACCGTATGCCAGGGACAGCCGAGGACAATGCCACCTCTTCCCCAAATTCCCTGGATCCTAACTACAGGCCTCCTGCTATTAAGATCAGGACACTAACCCATGCTTCATCTCTGGCCCTTTGAGGCCATTTTTAAAGGTAATTCAGTGCTACCCATTTGACTTGAGGCAAAGCCTTGGGCAGGAATGACCTTTGATTCCCATGGAGGCTCTAACTAGGGCCTCAACAGGTGAGGCCTTTAAAGTCAGCCTTTTCATCCGGTCCTGGCAGTGCTGATTGATAACACAGAGCTAATCTCCTGCCTTTGTTCCCAGGGGCAAAGGTTTGAGCTGCCCCTTTTGAATCTGGGTCTTTTAACTATCCAACGAGTGAATCATAAGGTGACCTGAGGCCCTGGGATTAATTCCCTGCAGGACACGCTCTCCTGGGACTCCAGAGAGCAGGGCCTCTCCTTGGCTGAACGTAAACTGGGGGAAACCACGCCGAGAATCTGTCTGGTGCCCACCCGTGGGAAGATCAGCGTCAGAGAGTTTTATTATCCGCAGGGCTCACACCAGCTAATCTGCACAGGCTAGGCCTGGGGGAAATCCCAGTGTTCTCCCCAAGCTTTTGACCAGAGAAAGCATCTCTCATGTCCGGTTCAGCTGCAGCAACTACCAGTGGCCACTAACAGCCCCCAGAGGCACAGGCGTGCAGCCTGCCCACTGAGGTCGCTCCCCCGAGCCCTGCATCACGGGCTCAGTGCTTCCTGCCGCCTCCCCACCCAGACTTCCTGCCTGGTTGTTCCCTTAACCCATCCTACCGCTTCCCGAGGCAGAGCCGGAGAGGAACGCAGGCCAGCAGGAGAGAATGAGAGCCACATTAAAACAGGAGAAAGAAAAAGAAACTGAAATTAATAATATATTTTATTAAACCAACAGAGCCAAAATGTTAGCATTTCAACATGCTATCAATATGAAATGATTGTTGATGACATATTTTATATTCTTTTATCATACAACGTCTCTGAAGTCCAGGATGCCTTTTACACTGACAGCACATTGTAACCCAGACCAGCCACATTTCTAGGTCTCAGGGCCACTGGCAGCCACCACGCTTGACAGTGAACCCAGGTACTGAACTCCTGAAGCTCATTTGTCTGGAACCCTGGTTACTACATACCTTAGCACTCGCAGAATTAGTTGTGTGAATTTTTACATGTATTTCCAGAATTAATTTGCATTCAAAGTTTGACATCAGATACATAACGCCACACATCAAAGGAATGAATTTCTAATGGTGGAATATTGTCAGTGGCTAGAGATCATTGGAAGGAAAGGGAGTTATTTTCAGAATCTGGTTGCCGTCAGGTGGCTGCCTTGTACACACCGAGGCCTGGCCATGACTGTAACAGGAGAATCAGGGAATCGCTTCCCAAGAATTAAAAAAATGGCCCAAGAAGGCCAGTGGTAACCCAGGTGATGAGTTCTAGATAGTCAGAATACCCAAGCACCCTTTGAAGGGAGACACAAATAGGGAATGGGTCGAAAATGCCGTCCTTCCAGAAAGTTCTACCTTGAGAGACAGCAGAAGAGACACAACTGGGGCTTGGACACCCAGGGGTGTGTGGCTTTTGAACAGGCAGGGCTGCAGCGCCCCCGCTCTCTGTGTCTGAGGCCACAGACCAGAGCAGGAGGAGAGGCGGGGTAACAGGACAAGGAGCAGGAGCTTGACCTGAAGCAGAAACACTAGGGGGGGGTTACCATAAGGTGACTCCCGAACCTAAGGCCCGGTGAGCAGGTGGCTGCCTGTGCCTCTACAGAACGCAGAGACAGAGGCACGCACCCCTGGAATGTTGCTATATGGCAGAGGTAACACTAAAAATGCGGGAAAATAATATACTAACAAAAAGTAATAGTGAAATGACAAAAACGCAAAGGCAGCAAGAGAAAAACTAGATAAACTGGGCTTCGTCAACATTAGGCGCTTCTGTTTACCAAAGAACTCTGTCAAGAAAGCAAAGAGACAACCTGCAGAATGGGAGGAAATATTTACAAATCATCTATCTGATAAGGGATTAATATCCAGCACATATAAAGGACTTCTATGACTCAACAACAGCAATTTTAAAAAATGTTAAAATGGGAAAGATCTTGAATAGACATTTCCCCAAACAAGATACACAAATGACCAATAAGCGCATTAACAGATGTTCAGTACCATTAATCATACGTAAATGCAAATCAAAGCCACAGCTGAGATGCCACCTCACATCTAATAAGATGGTATAACACAAGAAATGTAATGGAAAAGGAGTGTGGCTGAGGATGTGGATGGAGAAATTGGAACTGTCATCCATCCTGGAACAGTTTGGAGGTTCCTCAAAAAATTAGACACAGAATGACCATAAGATCCATCAATTCCACACCTAGGACACCTAACAGAATTGAAGTCAGGCTCACAAAGAGATATCTGAACACCCATGTTTATGGTGGCATTATTCACAACAGCCAAGAGGTCGAAACAACGCAGATGCCATCCACAGAGGAATGAATGGACAGTGTGGTTCATCCGCACCGCGGAGAATAACTCAGCCTTAGAAAGGAAGGTGCTTCTGACAGGCCACAGCACGGACCGAGCTGGGGGACCTTATGCTTAGTGAAATAAGCAAACACAAAATGGCAAATATGATTTGACTGCACCTGTGTGAAGTACCTAGAATAGGCAGATTCACAGAGACAGCAAGTAGAAGAGGTAGCCAAAGGCCGGGGGAGGGGGAATGAGGAGTTGGTGTTTAAAACAAACAGACTTTATGTTGTGTATGATGAAAAATCTTGGGCAAAAATGGTGGTGATGGGCACACATCGCCGTGAAAGTGTGTAATGCCATTGAGTGGCACACTCACACAAATGGTTGATGTATATATCACATACTATAATACAATATTACATATTGTACAGTCCCCCACCTCCCACTGGAAATATTACAGGCAGGAACTACAACATTGTGGAATTCGACAGTTGCTGGAGGTGGAGCTCGTGCAAGATGACTGAATCGTGGAGGTGGATTTCTCATGAATGGTTTAGCAACGTCTCCTCGTGCCGTCCCCACAAGATCCAGTCATGTGAAAGCGTGCGGTACCTCCCCCTTTTGCTTGTTCTGAACCTGCTCTGGCTTGGCCTTCCACCTGGAGTTAAAGCTCCCTAAGGCCTCCGCAGAAGCAGAAGCCCGTACAGCCTGTAGAGCCGTGAGCCAACGGCACCTCTCTTCTTTATAAATTACCCAGTCTCGGTGATTTCTTTATAGCAATGCTAGAACAAACTAACACACCCATGAACAAATCAACGGCTAAGAAAATGCTGATGCGACACAGAGATTAAAACGAAGGAATCAGAACCCACACACCAACAAAATTCACCCACAGGTGACCTCAAAAGAGTAACAACCCTCGAGGCTCCGTGCTCCACACCCTCCCAGGCCAGGGCCAACAGCTCAGCCTCAGCCCCAGCGCCGGAGGGGATCTGCACACCCTACGGTGGAACTTAGCTTTTCAAACTTTTTACAGCACTTCAGGTTTGAACTTCAGTCGTATTATTTCAAGATTCAAGTAGGGCATAAAATACTGAATTCTATTTCTGGAAACATAAGCAGGTGCGTTCACATCAGGTGCAGCTCGCTCTCTTTCCAAATGTCACCCAACTCCACACCTATAGCAAATTCAGAGCAGAGTCACCTCGGAGGGAGGGGCATTGACTTGAGGAAGGGAATGGAAGGGTTTCAATGTATACGTGATGATGCTTTGTGTATTTCAGGAAATAAGTGTGGAAAAATACTGTGTGTGGAAGTTAGGAGGTGAGTACATAAAGGTTCTTTATGCTGTTCTCCGCACTATTCTGTGAGTGCTAATCAAGAATAAATAAATAACAAATTATTGTTATTTATTGACAGCAGGGGCTTTCAGTACTGGGGTGTCAGTGCTGAGGGGTGTCAGTGCTGGGGTGTCAGTGCTGGGGGTGTCAGTGCTGGGGTGTCAGTGCTGGGGGTGTCAGTGCTGAGGGTGTCAGTGCTGGGGGTGTCAGTGCTGGGGGTGTCAGTGCTGGGGCTTTCAGTACTGGGGTGTCAGTGCTGAGGGTGTCAGTGCTGGGGTGTCAGTGCTGGGGGTGTCAGTGCTGAGGGTGTCAGTGCTGGGGGTGTCAGTGCTGGGGGTGTCAGTGCTGGGGTGTCAGTGCTGGGGGTGTCAGTGCTGGGGGTGTCAGTGCTGAGGGTGTCAGTGCTGGGGGTGTCAGTGCTGGGCTGTCAGTGCTGAGGGTGTCAGTGCTGGGGGTGTCACTGCTGGAGGTGTCAGTGCTGGGGGTGTCAGTGCTGGGGTGTCAGTGCTGAGGGTGTCAGTGCTGGGGGTGTCAGTGCTGGGGTGTCAGTGCTGGGGGTGTCAGTGCTGGGGGTGTCAGTGCTGGGGGTGTCAGTGCTGAGGGTGTCAGTGTTGGGGTGTCAGTGCTGGAGTGTGAGTGCTGGGGGTGTCAGTGCTGGGGGTGTCAGTGCTGGAGTGTCAGTGCTGGAGGTGTCAGTGCTGAGGGTGTCAGTGCTGGGGGTGTCAGTGCTGGGGGTGTCAGTGCTGAGGGTGTCAGTGTTGGGGTGTCAGTGCTGGAGTGTCAGTGCTGAGGGTGTCAGTGCTGAGGGTGTCAGTGTTGGGGTGTCAGTGCTGGAGTGTCAGTGCTGAGGTTGTCAGTGCTGGGGGTGTCAGTGCTGGGGGTGTCAGTGCTGGGCTGTCAGTGCTGGGGGTGTCAGTGCTGGGGTGTCAGTGCTGGGGGTGTCAGTGCTGGGGGTGTCAGTGCTGAGGGTGTCAGTGCTGGGGGTGTCAGTGCTGGGGTGTCAGTGCTGGGGGTGTCAGTGCTGGGGGTGTCAGTGCTGGAGTGTCAGTGCTGGAGGTGTCAGTGCTGAGGGTGTCAGTGCTGGGGGTGTCAGTGCTGGGGGTGTCAGTGCTGAGGGTGTCAGTGTTGGGGTGTCAGTGCTGGAGTGTCAGTGCTGAGGGTGTCAGTGCTGAGGGTGTCAGTGTCGGGGTGTCAGTGCTGGAGTGTCAGTGCTGAGGTTGTCAGTGCTGGGGGTGTCAGTGCTGGGGTGTCAGTGCTGGGGGTGTCAGTGCTGGGGTGTCAGTGCTGGGGGTGTCAGTGCTGGGGGTGTCAGTGCTGGAGTGTCAGTGCTGGGGTGTCAGTGCTGAGGCTGTCACTGCTGGAGTGTCACTGCTGGGGGTGTCAGTGCTGGGGGTGTCGGTGCTGGGGGTGTCAGTGCTGGGGGTGTCAGTGCTGGAGGTGTCAGTGCTGAGGGTGTCAGTGCTGGAACTGTCACTGCTGGAGTGTCAGTGCTGAGGGTGTCAGTGCTGGGGGTGTCAGTGCTGAGGCTGTCACTGCTGGAGTGTCACTGCTGGGGGTGTCAGTGCTGGGGGTGTCGGTGCTGGGGGTGTCAGTGCTGGGGGTGTCAGTGCTGGGGGTGTCAGTGCTGAGGTTGTCAGTGCTGGGACTGTCACTGCTGGAGTGTCAGTGCTGAGGGTGTCAGTGCTGGGGGTGTCAGTGCTGGGGGTGTCACTGCTGGAGTGTCAGTGTTGGGGGTGTCAGTGCTGGGGGTGTCAGTGCTGGGGGTGTCACTGCTGGAGTGTCAGTGCTGGGGGTGTCAGTGCTGGGGGTGTCAGTGCTGAGGGTGTCAGTGCTGAGGGTGTCACTGCTGGAGTGTCAGTGCTGGGGGTGTCAGTGCTGGGTTGTCAGTGCTGAGGGTGTCAGTGCTGGGGGTGTCAGTGCTGGGGGTGTCACTGCTGGAGTGTCCGTGCTGAGGGTGTCAGTGCTGGGGTTCTCCAGTGCTGGGGGTGTCGGTGCAGGGGGTGTCAGTGCTGGGGGTGTCAGTGCTGGGGGTGTCGGTGCTGTGGAGGTCAGTGCTGGAGATGTACATGCTGAGGAGGTCAGTTGTAGGTGTGTCAGTGCTGCGGTGTCAGGGGAGGGGGTGCCCATTGCAGGGAGTGCTCACTGCAAAAAGGGTCAGTGCAGGGGGGCTGAGTGCTAGAGGGGTCAGTGCTGGGAAGGGCAGTGCTGGGAATGCCAGTGATGAGGGGTCGGTGCAGAGGGGGTCAGTGCTAGGGGGGTCAGTGCTGGGAAGGGCAGTGCTGGGAATGCCAGTGATGAGGGGTCGATGCAGGGGGGCTCAGTGCTAGAGGGGTCAGTGCTGGGAAGGGCAGTGCTGGGAAGGGCAGTGATGAGGGGTCGGTGCAGAGGGGGTCAGTGCTAGGGGGGTCAGTGCTGGGAAGGGCAGTGCTGGGAATGCCAGTGATGAGGGGGTCAGTGCAGAGGGAGTCAGTGCTGCTGAAGTCACTGCTGCCCGTGTTAGTGCAGAAAATCAGAAAATTTAAGTGTTGGGGTTTGTGCTAAGGCGGGGGGTCAGACCTAGGGGCAAGTGCAGGGGGTGTCTGTGGTGTGGAGAGCTCTGTGTCTGTGTAAAGTTCAGTGTCTGTGGGGAGAACTCTGTGGTGTAGAGATGCCTGTGTCTTGAAGCGCACGGTGGTGAGAAGAGCTTGCTAGTGAGGGGAGCTCTGTGGTGTGGAGAGTCCTGTGTTTGTGGGAGAGCTCTGTGTATGGGGAGAGCTCTGTGTCTCTAGAGAACCCTGTGATATGGAGAGCTCTGTGGCGTGGAGAGCTCAGTGTCTGTGGGAAGCTCTTTGGTGTGTAGTGCTCTGATGTGGAGAGCTCTGTGTGTGTGTGAAGAGCTCCATGTGTGTGAAGAGCTCTGTGTGGTGGAGAGCTCTGTACTGTGGAGAGCTCTGTGTATGCAGAGAGTTCTGTCGTGTGGAGAGTTCTGTGGTATGGAGAGCTCTGTGTCTGTGGAAAGCTCTGTGGTGTGGGATTCTGTGTGTCTGTGGAGAGCTCTGTGTATGTGAAGAGCTCTGTGGCGTGGAGAGCTCTGTGTCTGTGGGAAGCTCTTTGGTGTGTGGTGCTCTGATGTGGAGAGCTCCGTGTATGTGAAGAGCTCTGTGTGGTGGAGAGCTCTGTGTCTGTGGAAAGTTCTTTGATGTGGAGAGCTCTGTGGTTTGGAGAGCTGTGTCTGTGAAGAGCTTGTGTTGTGGAGAACTCTGTGTTGTGGAGAACTCTGTATGTGGAGAGCTCTCTGGTGTAAAGAGCTCTTTGTATATGGAGAGCTCTGTGGTTTGAAGAGCTTTGTGGCATAGAGAGCTCTGTGTACGTGGAGAGTTCTGTATCTGTGGAGAGTCTGTGTCTGTGGAGAGTCCTGTGTCTGTGGAGAGCTCTGTGTCTATGGAAAACTCTTTGGTGTGGAGAACTCTGTGGTGTTAAGAGCTCTGTGGTGTGGAGATCTCTGAGTCTGTAGAGAACTCTGTTGTGGAGAACTCTGTGTTTGTGGAGATCTCTGTGGTGTGGAGAACTCTGTTGTGGAGAGCTCTATAGTGTAAAGAGCTCTTTGTATATGGAAAGCTCTGTGGTGTGAAGAGCTCTATGGTGTGGAGGGCTCTGTTTCTGTGAAGAACTCTGGTGTGAAGAGCTCTGTGACTGTGGAGAGCTCTGTGTCTGTGGAGAGTCCTGTGGTGTGGAGAGTTCTGTTTATGTGAAAAACTCTGTGTCTGTAGAGAGCTCTGAGGTGTGAGAGCTCTGTGTTTGTGGAGAGTTCTACGTCTGTGAAGACTTCTGTGTCTGTGAAGAGCTCTGTGTTGTGGAGAGTTCTGTTTATGTGAAGAGCTCTATAGTGTGAAGAGTTCTGTGGTGTGGAGAGCTTTGTGGTGTGGAGAGCGCTGGGGTGTGGAGAGCTCTGTGTATGTAGAGATCTAATTGGTGTGGAGAGCTCTCTGTATGGTGGAGGGCTCGTGTTGTAAAGAGCTCTGTAGTATGGAGAGCTCTATGTATGTGGAGAGTTCTGTGTCTTTGGAGAACTCAGTGATTTGGAGATCTCTGTGGTGTGAACAGCTCTGCGTATGTGGAGAGCTCTGTGTATGTGGAGATCTCTGTGGAGAGCTCTGTCTGTGGAAAGCTCTGTGTCTGTAGAGAGGTCTGTTGTATGCAGATCAGTGTGGTGTGGAGAGCTCTGTGGTGTGGAGAGTTCTGTGGTGTGGAGAGTTCTGTGTCTGTGGAGAGTTCTGTGTCTGTGGAGAGGTCTGTGGTGTGAAGAGTTCTGTATATGTGAAGAGCTCTGCGGTCTGGTGAGCTCTGTCTCAGTGGAGAGCTCTGTCGTATAGAAAGCCCTGTGTCTGCGGAGAGCTCTGTGGTGAGTAGAGCTCTGAGGTGTCAAGAGCTTTGTGTATATGGAGAACTGTGTGGTGTCAAGAGCTTTGTTGTGTGGAGAGTGAGTTCTGTGTCTATGGAGAGCTCTCTGTCTGTGGCGAGTTCTGTGGTGTAGAGAGCTCTGTGTCTGTGGAGAGTTCTGTGGTGTGGAGAGTTCTGTGGTGTGGAGAGTTCTGTGTCTGTGGAGAGTTCTGTGGTGTGGAGAGTTCTGTGGTGTGGAGAGTTCTGTGGTGTGGAGAGTTCTGTGGTGTGGAGAGTTCTGTGTCTGTGGAGAGTTCTGTGGTGTGGAGAGTTCTGTGTCTGTGGAGAGTTCTGTGGTGTGGAGAGTTCTGTGGTGTGGAGAGTTCTGTGGTGTGGAGAGCTCTGTGTCTGTGGAGAGTTCTGTGGTGTGGAGAGCTCTGTGTCTGTGGAGAGTTCTGTGGTGTGTAGAGCTCTGTGTCTGTGGAGAGTTCTGTGGTGTGTAGAGCTCTGTGGTGTGGAGAGTTCTGTGGTGTGGAGAGTTCTGTGGTGTGGAGAGTTCTGTGGTGTGGAGAGTTCTGTGTCTGTGGAGAGTTCTATGGTGTGGAGAGCTCTGTGTCTGTGGAGAGCTCTGTGGTGTGGAGAGCTCTGTGGTGTGGAGAGTTCTGTGGTGTGGAGAGTTCTGTGGTGTGGAGAGTTCTGTGTCTGTGGAGAGTTCTATGGTGTGGAGAGCTCTGTGTCTGTGGAGAGCTCTGTGTCTGTGGAGAGTTCTGTGGTGTGGAGAGTTCTGTGGTGTGGAGAGCTCTGTGTCTGTGGAGAGTTCTGTGGTGTGGAGAGTTCTGTGTCTGTGGAGAGCTCTGTGGTGTGGAGAGTTCTATGGTGTGGAGAGCTCTGTGTCTGTGGAGAGCTCTGTGTCTGTGGAGAGTTCTGTGGTGTGGAGAGTTCTGTGGTGTGGAGAGCTCTGTGTCTGTGGAGAGCTCTGTGGTGTGGAGAGTTCTGTGGTGTGGAGAGTTCTGTGTCTGTGGAGAGCTCTGTGTCTGTGGAGAGTTCTGTGGTGTGGAGAACTCTGTGTCTGTGGAGAGTTCTGTGGTGTGGAGAGCTCTGTGGTGTGGAGAGTTTTGTGGGGTGGAGAGCTCTGTGTCTGTGGAGAGTTCTGTGTCTGTGGAGAGCTCTGTGTCTGTGGAGAGTTCTGTGGTGTGGAGAGCTCTGTGTCTGTGAAGAGTTCTGTGGTGTGGAGAGCTCTGTGTCTGTGGAGAGTTCTGTGGTGTGGAGAGCTCTGTGGTGTGGAGAGTTCTGTGGTGTGGAGAGCTCTGTGTCTGTGGAGAGTTCTGTGGTGTGGAGAGTTCTGTGGTGTGGAGAGTTCTGTGGTGTGGAGAGTTCTGTGGTGTGGAGAGCTCTGTGTCTGTGGAGAGTTCTGTGGTGTGGAGAGTTCTGTGGTGTGGAGAGCTCTGTGGTGTGGAGAGCTCTGTGTCTGTGGAGAGTTCTGTGGTGTGAGGAGTTCTGTGGTGTGGAGAGTTCTGTGGTGTGGAGAGTTCTGTGGTGTGGAGAGCTCTGTGTCTGTGGAGAGTTCTGTGGTGTGGAGAGTTCTGTGGTGTGGAGAGTTCTGTGGTGTGGAGAGCTCTGTGTCTGTGGAGAGCTCTGTGGTGTGGAGAGTTCTGTGGTGTGGAGAGCTCTGTGATGTGGAGAGTTCTGTGGTGTGGAGAGTTCTGTGGTGTGGAGAGTTCTGTGTCTGTGGAGAGTTCTGTGGTGTGGAGAGCTCTGTGTCTGTGGAGAGTTCTGTGGTGTGGAGAGCTCTGTGATGTGGAGAGTTCTGTGGTGTGGAGAGTTCTGTGGTGTGGAGAGCTCTGTGTCTGTGGAGAGTTCTGTGGTGTGGAGAGTTCTATGGTGTGGAGAGCTCTGTGATGTGGAGAGTTCTGTGGTGTGGAGAGTTCTGTGGTGTGGAGAGCTCTGTGATGTGGAGAGTTCTGTGGTGTGGAGAGTTCTGTGGGGTGGAGAGCTCTGTGTCTGTGGAGAGTTCTGTGGTGTGGAGAGTTCTATGGTGTGGAGAGTTCTGTGGTGTGGAGAGATCTGTGTCTGTGGAGAGTTCTGTGGTGTGGAGAGTTCTGTGGTGTGGAGAGCTCTGTGTCTGTGGAGAGTTCTGTGGTGTGGAGAGTTCTATGGTGTGGAGAGTTCTGTGGTGTGGAGAGCTCTGTGATGTGGAGAGTTCTGTGGTGTGGAGAGTTCTGTGGTGTGGAGAGCTCTGTGATGTGGAGAGTTCTGTGGTGTGGACAGTTCTGTGGTGTGGAGAGATCTGTGTCTGTGGAGAGTTCTGTGGTGTGGAGAGCTCTGTGTCTGTGGAGAGTTCTGTGGTGTGGAGAGTTCTGTGGTGTGGACAGTTCTGTGGTGTGGAGAGATCTGTGTCTGTGGAGAGTTCTGTGGTGTGGAGAGTTCTGTGGTGTGGAGAGTTCTGTGGTGTGGAGAGTTCTGTGTCTGTGGAGAGTTCTGTGTCTGTGGAGAGCTCTGTGTCTGTGGAGAGTTCTGTGGTGTGGAGAGTTCTGTGGTGTGGAGAGTTCTGTGGTGTGGAGAGCTCTGTGTCTGTGGAGAGTTCTGTGGTGTGGAGAGTTCTGTGTCTGTGGAGAGTTCTGTGGTGTGGAGAGCTCTGTGGTGTGGATAACTATGTGGCGTGGGGGATCTCTGTGTCTATGGAGAGTAGAATTCTGAGTCTGTGGAGAGTTCTATGTCTGTGGAGAGCCCTGTGTCAGTGGAGAGCTCTGTGTTGAGGAGATCTCAGTGTCTGTGGAGAGTTCTGTGGTGTGGAGAGCTCTGTGTCTGTGGAGAGCTTTGTGTCATGGAGAGCCCTGTGGTATGGAAACTACGTGGCGTAGAAATCTATGTCTGTAGAGAGCCCTGTGGCTTGTTAAGCTCTGTTGTGTGTAGCGGTTCATGTCCATTCAGAGCTCTGTCTGTGGAGATGTTTATGGAGGCACTGACCGTTTCACAGCACCAGTGTTTACTCCTGAATATGTGGGGGACTGGGCCCAGCTCGTGGCCTTCTCTAGCTGTCTTTTGTTTGCCCATATTGTGTGGCTCAGCAGCCCACACATGTGGAGAGGAGAGTGTGGCCTCCACCAGGCATCTCTCGCTTTCAAATCAAGTGTAGGCTAAAGCTGCCTCCTTGCATATTTTAATTTCGTCCTAAAGGTTCCTCTGTACATCATGAACAATAACCTAAATGGAATTGTAAACAGGCTGTGGCCTGCTCTTGTGCCAATCACTGAGTTTTGGCCAGTCTAAGGTGGCCAACTCTTCAACCGGGTTCAAATACTGCAAACCCCAAGCTTAACTCATCCGGCTGTTTCTGTACCTCACTTCCGTTCTCTGTACATCTCTTTCCTTTTTCGGTCTTAAATCTTCTTCCACCACATGGCTGTGCTGGAGCCTCTGAGTCCACTCTGGGTCAGGAGGCTGCCTGATTTGTGGATCGTTCTTTGCTCAGTTAAACTCCTTTAAATTGGCTAACTGGTTTTACTTTTAACAAGTGTGAGTGCATCTGTTGCTGAGCTATGTGGGCAACACGCATGTGAGGCGTGGCCCTGCCCTCCAGGACACACAGCTTGGTGAGTAGAGAAGAAATTTTACACATGGGCGAGTTGTGGGAACATAGCAGACCGACGACACTGAGGGAGACCCCGCAGTCAGATGGGGCGGACGGAAACAGCTGTGAGTCTTCAGTGCCTCGGGATGGGACAGGCAGCCTAGTCTAAGAAACTGAGGCAGGATGGACTGCCCTGCTTCAGGAAGGAGAAGAGGAGCCCGTCCAAGGCCCAGCCACATTGGCGACAGCGAACCACCGAGCTACGGGAAGGAGGAGAGCCCCAGGCTGTCAGGGGGCAGTGTCGCTGCCGAGAGGGCAGGGCTTGCCCTGCAGAGCTCCTGCTCAGGTCCTCAGGAGCCTGGGTGGAGCAGAGTAGGGTCGTGACCTGTGGGGACCCTGCAGTGCCCAGATTTAGAATCCTGCCAACCTCCAAGCTCACTATCAGCCTCCTGAGGCCCCACTTGTTTCTGGGGCAGCTGCTGGACCCCGACCCCATCGTCCCCAGGCAGGGGGTCCCAGTCGCAGGTCCGTGGGGGCTGGTGTCTGGCCTCCCTCCTTCTGGCTGGCTGAGCAAAGTATCTGCAGGGTGCAGAGCAGGTCACAGGGATGCTAATTAGAAAGGATAAAGCTCTTGCGGCCTAAGGCAGCTTCGGGTTCCTGCCCAGCTTGGAGAACATAGGAGACAATCTGTTTTGAAATCAACACAGAGGCTCCCCAAATCACACAGTTTCCCCCTCCTCGGGGCTGGGACAGTGGCTTTTCCATCTGAAGACAGCAAAGCAAGTGGGTCCACAGGGTCCACTCTCTGCCCGAAGGCAATCGTGACAGCGAAGAGGCACCCAGAGAAGCCCCGTGGCCTGGGGCTCTTTGTGAAAAAACAAGCCTCCAAGCAACAAACTGGCTCCTGCTGCTCAGCTCAGGACAACCGTGCTGGGCTCCCCGTGGGTCCGCATCATAGGCAGCTCCAGTGTCCCGCCCACCCCGGAGCTGTGCACACAGCGTGTTGCTGTCAGAGCGGCCTCCAGCTTCTCGAGCCCCATGGGGCTGGCTTTTGTCTCTGTGTTTCTTACCCAGGACTGGGACAACAGATTGCCGGGAGCCAGGAGGTGCCGTGCACCAGTGGGGCTAGGCTGGAGAGCGAGCCACTTCTCCCCCACCAGAGTTGCCTCTGCTCTAAGTCCAGGCTGCACCCCCGCTGGCCTTTCTGGGCCACACTGGGACCCCTCTCTTGGCAAAATCCGAGGAAAGTGAGGAAACTGGGGGCTTTTATGAAATGGACAGAGTGGGGGGGTAGGCACCAGCTGGGCTGCGTCCCTGGCCAGAGCTGTCGGCCATGTGGATTCACTGCACTCTCAGGCCACCAAGCACTCCACGCCCCCTTGCCCCTACCCCCACCGGCCTTCCCCCCTACCCCCCATCCCGACACCAGGGAAACCCAAGCATCTGCAGAAGAGCAAGATTTTGCTAGAATCTGGCCCTGGCAGTTGAGGAGCAGCTGGTGGGAGGCGGGAGATGAGCAGGTGGAACTCAGGCTCATGGTGTGCGATGATCCAGGCCCCTCCCTGGAGACGTCAGGTGAGAGCAGAGACTGCAGGGCCTGGCACACACAGGCCCACTCTTCCTGCTGCTGGCCAGAAGGAGCTGTGTACACAGCAAGGCGGAGAGAGAAACATTAACCAAATTGCAAGATTCAGGTCATTTGTCTTATTGTTGATTCAGGGAAAGTTTATCTTTCAAGCAGGCCCACCTGTTCTTGTAAAACCTTATCTGGGCTATTAGGGAGCGAGTCATCAGTGCTTGTTCAAACATTCCACTGCAGAGGGGAGCCAGGAAGGAGGGCAGGTGCGAAGGTCATTTTCAAATTTGGAAACCTCTCTTCCCTCGCTTGAAGAAGGAGGAGCTCTGCGCTGATGGGTTAGCCCTGACATTTCCCTCTGATCCTTCGGTGAGCCCAGGTCAATTCAGGGTGCAGCTGCAACCATTTGTGGGCACACACCAGTCAGAGAAGTTGTGTTAATTTGCAGTGAATGTTTTCAAACCCCCTTCTTAAAGATGAAAGTGGTGCCACCTCGTCTCAGGTCCTGCCAGGTTGAGTGGCAAGTGTATGTGTGAGTGCAGTGTCCTGATTCCTGGGGGATGATGACTGAAAGCTCAGCTCTGCCTGATCCCCCCACCCACACCGCCGAGCCTTTCCTGCTGGGAGGGGCACCCGAGGCACATAGGCCCTTCGATCAGGGATGCGTATTCCTGTCTGAGATTATGCTAAAGGAATTCAGGCCAAAGGCAATGGCTTAGATTTTTGACTGAAATTTCCCATCACAGTGCTGTAATTTTAATGAATTACGGTGCTGTGTTTCTTTAGAAGGTTGTAAAGCACAAAAGCTGAGGTTGCAGGATGGTCTTGAAGGAGGGACTAAAGTTCCCCTGCTTCTCTAGTGCTAGGCAGAATATATAAAAAGATAAATCCTTTTAAACCCCCCTTCCAGAGAGCAGAAAGTAAAGGACCCAACGTGGATCACCCTCGTGCGCTGCCCACCACAGACACTCTTGCCGATGGCTGTTTTGTGCATGCCGCAGGCTTCCTAATAGAAAAAGGAGGGTTTGTAAATGCACAGAAACATGCCCATGCTGCTTGGATGTTCCCTGGGACAGAGCTGAGCAAACACCACCAAAGCAATCTGTGGTATTGATTACTCAGCAAATGTAAACAGTCCCATACTCTTCACAGCTATGCCTTTATTCAGCGTTTTTCAACCTTCATAAAAGCTGAGGTCATTCTGCTTTGCTGCCTCTCTCCTTTACCCAACTATCCTCTGCCTGGAGCAGGCCACGCCCCTTCTGAAGCAGGGAGCTTTTATCCTGCTCACCGGCCTCCAAGGTCCTGTCGCCGCGCAGCTTCAGTGGAAGGACGTGGAACGGTGTCCGCTCTCCCGCTGTTGCCACCTCCGGGTTCAGCAGCACCTTGTCCAGAACCGCCTCATCTTCATTCTCATTGTATTTATTTCTGGTTTTCTGCTGTGCCGCATTTATCCCACGCATCTATGAAAGCCTTTAAGAACATCAGAGAGTAACACAGATGGAGGTGCCTAGAATCAGCGAATGGAGAAGCCCTGGGCTCTGTTCCCCCAGGACTGTTGCATTAAAGGATTTTGTTATTGTCAGTGGTAATTTGCCCTTTTTGAAAAATGGAAGCATCAAAGTTTTAAACTCATGCTATCATTAAAATAACAACAACATTCACTGTTTGAAACAAAAATTAACTGTGAAATGAGAGTTTGCGAAGTCTCAGCCAGAACGCAGTGCTGACCTTCATCTGCGTTTTGTAGCCACCGTGTCCGGTCCATCACCCGCCGGTTGTAGCTGCAGAAAGAGGACGCAGCCCCTGCCCTTCTGTTGTTTTACGGGTGATGATTCAGGAAGACAGAAAAACATCCCTCATTTTAGCAGCTTTCACTTGATCCTCCTTTCCCACCTTCCCCAGCCTCTGGGAGATGCGTTTATTGCCAGCTTCACAGCAGAGGAGACAAATAAGTAACCCAGATGTTAGTGTTTGTGGAGCCTTTACAGACACCTCCATGACACATGTCATGCCATACACTGGATATTGGGTGTAACATGAGCCATTTATGAGTGCAGACGCATCAGCTGCTCTCCTCGTGCCCCTGCTGACATTCTGAGGAGATAAATATTCATAAAGAGCCTGAAGATTGCTTCCTTTAAACTGTCAATGTCTGCTCCGTGCCTTGGAGATAGACATTTCTACTCGCGGTCCTTAGTCACCACAAAATCACAATGTGATTCTGTAGAATTAAAAGGTGATAAATGAGCTTAGGAAATGATAGTGTTTCTGGGAATAAAGTGGACTCACTGCAGCGTCTCCTCAGTCTTTCCTTCCGGCATTCCTCTGTTTCCATGGAGACAGTGCTCAGGCAGGACCACCTGAACGGGCCAACATCTGTGGGCTTGGATTTCTTCTTATTATTTTACTTCAGAAAGAGTTATGAAGCATGCATCATATCCATTTAAATTTACTGACAATGTTTATCTAATCTATCTGCCTACCAATCTACTCATTCATCCACACACACCTACTTTGTTCAAGAAAGAATTCAAGGTGGGTGTACTGTAAATTGCTTTCTTCACTAGAAAAGTATCTATTATTTTTCAAAGTCAGAGAAAAATGTTAGCTTTAACTAATGACACAACTGCACTATTCTCAATTTTTTCTTCTGTAACATTTTGTTAAATGAACTCCAGATGTTGTAGAACTCCAGAAGCTTAGGAAAGCATGGCGTCCTTACGGAAAACTGGGGTTTGAATGACGTAATGCTGTAAAGGATGACTAATCACATTTGCATGGGAAAATAAAATTCAAAAACTAAAAAACAATGTTTTCAAAAGCTGGTTATGGGCAATTCATTGTAACAGATCCAAGAATTTTAAAAAGTAAGATAATCCATATAGAAGCTGAAAAAGTATCTGATGAAATTCAATGTTAAAAAACTTAATAAAGTAGGATTTGATAAGTATTTTCATAACATGGTAAGATATGCCTATCTCAAACCAAAAGACAATATGAAGTTAATTTCTTCTACAAATAATAAGAAAATTTAGTAAGACGCAGGGATAAAATTGATATACAGAAACCAATAGCTTTAGAAGATATAATAAAAGGAATTATTCCGATTTAATTAGCAAGAAAAAGTTCCTAGGAATAAACTTAACAAGAAAGTTAAGATCTATATGAAATGCACTTTTATCTACCCTCGAAAATTCATATAAGAAAACTTGAACAAGTAGAAAGACTTATGGTGTCCTTGAGTAGGAAGACTCGACAGCATAAAATGCCACCTTTCCCTGACTTATTAGGTGAATGAATGCACCTAAATAAAAATAGACTGAGGTGTTTTTGGATCTTTGTCTTTTATTTATTTATTTATTTATTTTACTGTGAGGTGAGAATTAGACAATCCGATTCTAACGTTCAAATAGAAAAAGAAGCAAACAAAAATAGGAAAATTCAGAAAAGAAGAGCAAAGAGAAAGAATTAGCCTTACGTATTCTTAGATCATATAACTAACAACTAATAACAGTTTTGATAACTAAAACATTGTTGTACTGGTTCATGAATAAGCACACAGAACAACAGAAAAGTATACAGATAGAGACAAACATAGGGGGTACATTAGTAAGCCATAAAAGTCACACCTCAAATTGTTAGTGAAAAAAACTATGTGATAAATGGCATTAGGACAACTGAGTAGCATTCAGAAAATTAAGTAATAAAAGTTGAAAGTTGTACACATGTCCCACAATGTATATAAAAATAAATTTCAAATTAAGTATTTAAATGTTAAAAGTAAAGTCATAAAAATACTAACATAAATCATGAACAAATTCCATGATTTTTAAAATAAAAACTGAAAAATCCAAATGCAGTAAAAGAATTTATAAGTTAAACTACATAAAAATAGAAACTTCTGCATGAAAAACTACCATTAGCAAATTAAGAAAGCAGGACAGACACCAAGGAAAAGAATGTATTTTCACCTCTTATCACAACTTATATCCTTAATATATTAAGAACTCCTAAAAATCAATAAGAAAGAAAAAGATCAAAAGCTCAATAGATCAATAGGCAAAAAGCTTTGATGGCATAGTCCAGCGAAAAGAAAGGAAATAGATGTTCCATCTTACTAGTAATATAATAGGAAAGCTGTTCAATCAGCAAATGTCAGAAGACTTTCATGATGTGCAGGTAAGGAGCCGCAGAGAAGCAGTCACCGTCATACCTGGGGGAGAGCGAATCACATGACCACATGTAGGATAATTTGGCAACACCTACAGAATTACAAAGACATGTGTCCTCTGACCCAACAATTTCACTCCTAGGGACTGATTCTAAAGATAGGTGCAAAATGTTATATTAGCAAGAGAACAGCATTATATGTTATAACAAAACATTTGAAAGAATCTGTGTCTATCAATACCAACCATCCACACCGTGTGGTACCGAAATTCTTCACAGCTGTAAGAAAATGGAGATGCTCCATGTAGTCATATGGGAGATGATCCAATTTATAAGAGCAAGATGCGGTAAAGTGCATGTAATCTGCCACCGTTTGTGTAAAACACAGAGAAGATGAAGGTGAGTACTCACATTCCTGTGTGTTCCCATCTGCATCAGGAAGTTGTAAGGAGGCACAAGAAGCTGATCATAACTCACCTCTGAGTACCACATATAAAGAGTTCCTAGAAATCAATAAGACTTTTTTTTTAAGAAAGACTTTCTTACACAGAGGAGTGTAATGAAACCAGGCAGAGGAGGATGTGAATGAAAGCAGACTATACTGAATGCTTTTCATGCTTTTCATTTCTGAGCCATATGAGTTATCTCCCATACAATAAATTAAATTTAAAAATTGAATTTTAGAGAGTGAAATTATCTTTCTTAAAGCATGATTTCTTCAAGATACATCATAGGCTGTTTGTTCAGTTCTTGTTGCATCTGTTTTATTTGTATAAAGGTATAGGGTGCGGGTGTAATTCTGGTACATGGATGTGTTGCACAGTGCTGAAGTCTGAGCTGCTAGTGTTCACCCAAATGGCGAGTATTGTACCCATCAAGTAATTTCCCACTGTCCACCCACCTCCCATGCTCACACATCATCTTTCTTAGTTAAACAACACTTTTGTTTATGTTTGGGGCCTCAAAAAATGAACACTACTATTTTCTAACTAGACAGACTCCCACTGGCTTCATATACCAATTATTTTGGCTCTATAGACAGCAATAAAAAAGCAAATGCTATGTAGTTTGTAGTTATTAATGGTTTAATTTAACAAGGACAGCCTTTTCAAACACTGCAAAGTGTACTTTCTACAAAAAGATTTTCTATTTTTTCTTTGTCTTTGTTTCCAGCTTACTAATTACAGATTCTGCAAAACCATTTCACAAGCCAGTTCTGTGGAACCCCTTTCTGGCCATTTCCTGAAGCAACTTTCTTTCCTAATCATTATTCCCATAACAGGAAGGCCAGGTTCTGCATGTGGAGGGTGGTGAGGGAATTCTGGAATCATCTAAGTGGCAAGCCCAGGGGCGTGGGTTTCAGAGAACACGCAGAGGAAAGCGGAGGCTCTCAAGGTGTGGAAATACCTGACGGAATTAACCCTCTTCCCGGAAGCAAGACTGAGCGCATGGAGGGGGCTGTGGAGCTTGCCGAAGGGTTCTGCTGGATGGGAAAGTGTCTCCTCCACCTGCTGTCTGCTTCTGTCCTGTCTTAGCCCAGCAGAGCTGTTTTAACACAGACATTTGCAGCCTGCCCAGTACTCTCCTGGAACCAGTAAGTCGCCAGTTAGGAAAAAGATCAGCACTGACCAAACACAGAGGATTTTGGAAACCTGCATTAATCCCCAGTGGAGGTGGAGGCTCAGAATGCTGAAGCCACAGCTGCAACATGGCCACACTCTGCACATGTCCCCAGGCATTGATTTCTGCACCCTCAGGGTGGCTCACAGGCTCCAGAGCTGGGGCCCTGCTGACCTCAGCCAGCTGTCTCCTGCCACCTCAGACCGGGACGAATTCCTGGTGTGCTTCCCTCCTGCGCCCGCCCGCTCAAAGGCGCTGTGGCCTTTGCAAGCCCCTCCTGGCAGGGCTATGGCAATGTGTGGAGTTGGACAAGCAGGGAGCGGACTTACAGTGAGACAACGTGGATGAAGCCTGGGGCCCAGCTCCCCGGCAGCACCAGCTCCTGCCACTGTGGCCACTGTGGCAATGTGGCTGCTTCTCATTTCCTCGGGCTCTGTTGCCATTTTATCCCGGGCAGGGCCCCTTCGCCCTCTGCACCTGCCACCGTCCGTCCTCTCCCCTTACTCCAAAGCCTCCTTTAGTCCTGCTCTTGGGAGGGAAGCAGCCCCTGTCTTGGGGAGCCTGCCTGGTCCTGGGGTGGCCACCTGCCAGGGCCCCGGTGTCCCCCATCCTGGGCCTCCTGCCCCATCTCTGAGCTCTCCCTCTCACACCTGTCCCCTTGGCCTCTCCCAGCTGGGGCCTCACTGTCTGTCACCACTGAATGGACCTGACGCTGACAACCTCAGAACACAGGGCCCTGTAACTGTTCCAGTCACCTGCTTCAACCAGTACCTGAGGACCAACCTTCACCTGCACTTGGGGCATTTAGTTGAACTGCAGTTTTGACAATAATGTAACTGTGTGCAAATACTAGAGCAGGGGACTGTGGTGTGGAAAGGTGAACACTCGGGAAGTGTGTGATTTTTGTCTGAGAAGAAGTTTATTCAGCAAGCAACTAATTCATCATAACATAAAGAAAGTGGATATGAAAATTGCCCTTCCCCTACGTCCCTAAGGAGACTGCCAAGAAGACCAGGACATGCTATTACATAAGTTCTAGAAGTGATGAAGGGAGGCCCGGGGGAGCTAAGATTCAGGGCTTTAATCTCAGATTCACTTCCGATGCACAGCCCGAGTGTCTGCAGAGTATCAGGACCCTTCGCGCATCCACTCTGGGTGGCGAGGCCCCAGCACGAATCTGGGAAGCCTTTGCAGAGGCAAAAGTCATGAAATTAGGTGTCAACACCTCAGGACCATCAAAAGGGAGGGTTGTCTCAGGAATGAAGGCTTGGTGTTAACAGATGTGGCTTGTTGGCTCCTGCTGAAGAATAACAAAGTATTTATACCCGGCTCTTGGAATTCAAGATCCTGAGCCCTTCAATACTGGGCAATTTCACATTTGTTCATTTTGCACAAGCAGGAGGCAGGGAGAGTTGCGGGGTTTGTGCCAGGCAGGGCCAAGCACATCGGGGGCCCTGGGTAGAAAGCGGGTGGGGGACAGCAAAGCCACCAAAGGTCTCAGCATGGGGTTGCCAGCTGCCAGTGGACACCAGATGGGAAGGAAAACCACACTCCCCACCGTTTGCCTCTGCCTGTGGGGTGCTGCCCCCACGGTGCCTCTCAGGTGTCCACAGCCTCACCCCTTCTTCTCACCCTGATGTGGAGAATCACAGCTGCCGCATGTAGCTGTAAGCACCACAAGGCCAGCAGCCTCCCCCACGGACTCACTGGATGTGTGAACCACCAGCCTCATCCTGAACTCCCCCTCCACGGACGTGAGCCTCATTAGCTTTTCTCCCATTTATAGGCAATGGAAGGCCAAACCCCCTTAGAGAAAGAACAGGAAACTGGGGTGAGCCAACTACCTCCTGCGTTGAGATGTAGAAAACCGAGATTTATTTGCAGAAGGAAAAGCCGGCTCCGCTGTCCCGAGTCCCTAGAAAAGAGCCCGCTCCGCTGTCCCGAGTCCCCTAGAAAGAGCCCGCTCCCCTGTCCCGAGTCCCTAGAAAAGAGCCCGCTCCCCCTGTCCCGAGTCCCTAGAAAAGAGCCCGCTCCCCCTGTCCCGAGTCCCTAAAAAGAGCCCGCTCCCCTGTCCCGAGTCCCTAGAAAAGAGCCGGCTCCCCTGTCCCGAGTCCCTAGAAAAGAGCCGGCTCCGCTGCCCCGAGTCCCTAGAAAAAGAGCCCGCTCCGCTGCCCCCGAGTCCCTAGAAAAGAGCCCGCTCCGCTGTCCCGAGTCCCTAGAAAAGAGCCCGCTCCGCTGCCCCGAGTCCCTAGAAAAGAGCCCGCTCCCCTGTCCCGAGTCCCTAGAAAAAGAGCCCGCTCCGCTGTCCCGAGTGCCTAGAAAAGAGCCCGCTCCCCTGTCCCGAGTCCCTAGAAAAAGAGCCGGCTCCGCTGTCCCGAGTCCCTAAGAAAAAGAGCCCGCTCCGCTGTCCGAGTCCCTAGAAAAGAGCCCGCTCCCCCTGTCCCGAGTCCCTAGAAAAGAGCCCGCTCCCCCTGTCCCCGAGTCCCTAGAAAAGAGCCCGCTCCGCTGTCCCGAGTCCCTAGAAAGAGCCCGCTCCGCTGTCCCGAGTCCCTAGAAAAGAGCCCGCTCCGCTGTCCCGAGTCCCTAGAAAAGAGCCCGCTCCGCTGTCCCGAGTCCCTAGAAAAGAGCCCGCTCCCCTGTCCCGAGTCCCTAGAAAAGAGCCGGCTCCGCTGTCCCGAGTCCCTAGAAAAGAGCCCGCTCCCCTGTCCCGAGTCCCTAGAAAAGAGCCCGCTCCGCTGTCCCGAGTCCCTAGAAAAGAGCCCGCTCCGCTGTCCCGAGTCCCTAGAAAAGAGCCCGCTCCGCTGTCCCGAGTCCCTAGAAAAGAGCCCGCTCCGCTGTCCCCGAGTCCCTAGAAAAGAGCCCGCTCCGCTGTCCCGAGTCCCTAGAAAAGAGCCCGCTCCGCTGTCCCGAGTCCCCTAGAAAAGAGCCCGCTCCGCTGTCCCGAGTCCCTAGAAAAGAGCCCGCTCCGCTGTCCCGAGTCCCTAGAAAAGAGCCCGCTCCGCTGTCCCGAGTCCCCAGAAAAGAGCCCGCTCCGCTGTCCCGAGTCCCTAGAAAAGAGCCGGCTCCGCTGCCCCGAGTCCCTAGAAAAGAGCCCGCTCCGCTGTCCCGAGTCCCCAGAAAAGAGCCCGCTCCGCTGTCCCGAGTCCCTAGAAAAGAGCCGGCTCCGCTGCCCCGAGTCCCTAGAAAGAGCCCGCTCCCCTGTCCCGAGTCCCTAGAAAAGAGCCCGCTCCGCTGTCCCAGTGCCTAGAAAAGAGCCCGCTCCGCTGTCCCGAGTGCCTAGAAAAGAACCCGCTCCGCTGTCCCGAGTCCCTAGAAAGAGCCGGCTCCGCTGTCCTGAGTGCCTCTGTCTCTCGAAGCCGGATCCCCCAGTCACCCCCACCCTTTCTCTTCACTCCTTGAAAATCGGTTCCCCTGGCTTTGCCCAGGCCAGGCAGCGACACTGTGGCAGGTAAACCCTCCTCTTCACAGTAGACCCTCTGATATTCTCCCACGTTCCCCACTCCCGTCTTCGTAGATGAAAAGGAGCCGCTTGTGGTCTCCCCCACACCGGTGCCTCCCGTCTGCAGCCCCCTCCAGGACATGGGCTGTGACACTTACCCTCCTCCAGACAGATGCCTTCCTGCACCCCACCTGCAGCCGCTGTCCCAACCTCAGCCCACCTTTTTTCATCCTAAGCCACAGCACGTTTCTCCCGGGGAATCTGTGGTTCTGGCCTTCACCTCTGACGATTCGCTTCCCTGTGAGCCCCCGGGACCCCCGAGACAACTCAGCCTGAGCCCTCGGCCTTCCAGGCCTCCCCCAGTTGTGTTTCTGGTCATTCCTTTCCTCGTACCCCTCTGCCCTGGGTGCCCAGGACGCCACCGGGCCTCCCCTACACGCTGGTTCAGTTCTTCCCAACCATCGTCATTGGCTTGGTTTCTGCTTCGTCTGGTTTTAGGGGTCAGGCTGCTGAGCGCCGTTCCTCTCCAGGGCTCTGTCCTCCTCTCCTTGGGTTGCAGCGTCCAGGTCTGATCCGACAACTCCAGATGCATTGCGGCCCAGGCCGCGCACGGAGGAAGACAGCAGAGAGGCCGTGAGGCTCCCGAACCGAGCCGGGGCCCAGGCCCCGCGCAGCCGCCTACAGTCCCGCTGCATCCACCACCCTCCTGCACCCGGCACTGGGCGGCGTGGGCTGTGACTGCAGCGTCCCTCCTCCCTTCCCAATCGGTTGTGAGCTCCATTAGGCCAGGACCGGTCCCTAGAAGCGGCGGGACTCCTAATCCTCCCTGGCAGAATGTCTTGCACATAGTGGGGGCTCCATACCATATTTATTTTCTATATGTCCATTTTGTAAATTTCATGCAGGCCAGAGAAATTGCAATTATCAATTACTCTAGGAAATATAAGGGCAAAAGCAAGACCTGGAAGTACAGAGCGAGCAGCACGGGAACACACCCGCGGAGGCAGAGGCCAGAGCCCTGGCGGCCCGTCAAGGCAGCATCATCTCTCAAGTGGGGAGGGAGAGAATCTGCCCATCTCAGAGGGCAGGTTTTTTAAAGTGGATTTAGTCCTGGTCCGGACTTGCCTGTTTTTCCATGCGATGCTGTAGGGAGGGACAAGGGCCTAAACTACCCTCACAGACTTAAATGAGACAAAGAGCACACACGGCGGGTGGTAAGGCAGTCAGACGACCAAAGGCTGTGCCCACCACCCATGGCCCCAGATGGGCCATACCTCCTGCCTAGACGACAGCCTCCTGGACCCCACAGACGGTGGCAACGGCACAAACTCAGACCTGCAGCCACGGCCTGACTCACCACAGTGCCTCTGCCCTCCACCACCAGTGATGGACCTGTCACTTTCTCACTGATCCTTCATTTTCCTATGAAATGGGGCTGCTATTGCCTCTTTCTAAGCTTGCCATGAGGATTAATTTTTCAGGTAATAGACATTGAGATAACCAGCCTGCCAAGTGTTACATCGATGTGATCATCCTGAGACTGAGAGGAAACGTTCGTGCGGTGCTAGAGGGTGGCGTGGCTGTGATCGGAGAGGGAGAGTGGATGTCCTCGGGTCTCTACCAAAGAGAAGCCGCAGCAAAGGACAGCCAGTGTTCCTGGTGTCTCCTTTTCCCCCTTCAGGGCAATGAATTTCGGGTTTTCTGTGCCTGAGTTCTCTTCCTCTCAAATGGAATTAATAATACTGTCTGTCTTGGGGGTATTCATAGACATAAACAATTAATGATCGCAAAGTGCTTTGAAAATAAATGAGCTTACTCATAATGGTTGTGATATTTATAATAATAACCCTGTGCTGCTGGCTTCCCAAGGTATAATAATCATTGGTACAGGGCTTAGTTTTATGACTGGCTTTTTCAAAGTTAAAATACTCTTATTTTAAAGTAATCAAATGACCTGTCAAAAGAACTTCCTGCTTTCATCCAAGGTCTTATTTGGAAAAACTTAAGATCTGATCCTAGATCTATTTTAAACAGTGCCAAGTTAACTGACATTGATGCCATCTTATTAGGGGCCCCTAGGAAATCTAGAGGGGACAATTAACCGTAGGAAGACTTGGACTCGGGTCTGCGTGTAACACTCAGAGACAGCAAGGCAACATAGTTATTTAACTTTATTAAAATTACTGGCTGGGCGCCGTGGCTCATGCCTGTAATCCTAGCACTTTGGGAGGCCGAGGCGGGTGGATCACCTGAGGTCAAAAGTTCAAGATCATCCTGGCCAACATGGTGAAACCCCCTCTACTAAAAATACAAAAATTAGCCGGGTGTGGTGGTGGGCACCTGCAATCCCAGCTACTTGGGAGGCTGAGGCAGGAGAATTTCTTGAACCCAGCTGGCAGAGGTTATACTGAACCAAGATTGTGCCACTGCACTCCAGCCTGGGCAACAATATATATATATATATATATATATTTTTTTTTTTTTCTTCTCAAAAAATATATTTAATGTGGCTATAAGCCAAGCCACAGCCACTCCCCCTCTAGCCAATGTGAAGAACTTCCCGTAAAAGCCGAGCACCTGGAAAGCCTCGCTGTCTCCTCTGCGCTGCAGCAGACAGGGGATGACACCCAGGTGCAAATTTAGCCCGCACCTCCTCAAGATGAGCTGTTGAAAGGTAGTTGCCCCAGCAAGTCCTGCAAGGATGATCTTTAAACACAAGTGTTTCTTTAAACAAAGAAACTTCCCGGCATTGCCTCCCGATGTCTGATTAGTGATGCTCCTGGCACCTCTTTCCTCACTCAGGGGATCACTTCCCTGCAGCGCATTCCCAGAGCCGGGCTTCCCCTCCCAGAGATGTGAAGATTCCAGGCGATGTTTGTTCTTGTCTGTTGTCAACATGTATGAGGGTGGATACCCCACTGGTCAGGTGAGCCCCGCGGTCCCTGTTCCTCAGTTCCGGCCCAGTGGGTCACCTTCACCACCCGGTGAAGCCTGGTTCCCATCTATTCGCAAAGGAAAAAGGAAATAACACATTTTGCCTGGATGGATGGTCCCTAGGATCTGGGTTTAGCAGAGGCAGCCCCTCACCCAGGGATCCCCCGGCCGCTACCTTGCCCGGGGAGTGCCACCCCGTGCCCCACAGAGGAAGTGCAAGTGCCTGCACAGTACGGGCGAAAGCCACATGGTGAGACCCAAAGCCACACAGGGGGACCCGCAGCGCAGCTCCCAGAAATCCAGAAATCCAGAGTCCACTCACAAGAGGAGCTTCTCCACCAAATCACTGAAAAATAAAATGAGAAATGAGTTTCCACTGGTATCCCCTTCAGTCAGCCATATAGAAATGCCACCTGGTCCCAAATCACTGAAAAATAAAATGAGAAACGAATCCCCACTGTATCCTTTAGTCAGCCATACGGAAAATGCAACCTGGTCAGCTCCATTCGTGCTGCCAGGGCTCCTCCAGGCTAGCACAGCCTTGAGAAGGGCCAAGGGCAGGCAGGAGCCACCACACGGAGTTGCAGTTCAGAGGCCTTCTCAGCTGAACCTGAAGTTATTCAGAGCTCGGGCCCCAGAGTGAGGACTCAGGGTCACGTGTCTGATTCCCCGCCAGCTCCTTTACCTAAAGCTGTGCAGAGAATCACAGGCTATGAGTGGGGGATGGGGGAAAGACGTACAGGGGGATGCTTTAGTTTCACTCCTGAGATATGAGAACGTCCTCTGAACACACATGCAGATAGCTGAACCTCTAGACAGAGGGAACCCAAATCATTTCTTTCCTCCCAGTGTAAGGGAATGATCTGGTAAGAGCTGGTGCTTATCAATGCTACGTGTCCAGAATGGGGCTGAGTGCAGTGCCTCACTGTGTCCTAACATGAGTCTAATGAAGCAGGGGAATGTCACCGTCACACTCCACAGACGAGGAAGCCAAGCTGTCAGCAGGTACACATTTTGCCATGAAGCCAGTGACCTGTGGCACTGAGATCGCACTGTGGTCGTCCACTGACAAGTCTGTGGCCTCCTTCTCTGGGATTTGCCTGCCTCCTGATGGCCCCCATGCCCCTGTCCCCTGGCAGGGGCTGGCTCTTCTGGTGGTCGGTACCTTTTGGTTGCAAGCAGCAGAGATTCCCTCGAGTGCTTGTTCAAAGTGCTTGCATAAACAGGGCCTCAGGAAGGGAGCTGAGGTCGTGCACAGCGCTGTGGTTTCTCCTCATGCTTCACATCCCTGGCCTGCCTGTCCCTCAATGTGTCCTGCTATCTCCACAAGGCAGCCGGTCCAGCCCTGTCCTCCTCACCTTCAGCCCCAGCTGAGCAGCCCCTCCATGCACCATTTCCAGCTGCTGCCCAGGCTCCGCTGAGCATGTGTCCACCGCCTGCTCAGCCACGGTGTCTAGAGGGCAGAGCCACCCGCTGGGACCTGCACAGCACCTGGCCCTACCCACACACCCACACGCCCTGCAGTGATGCCCTGAGGAGTGCGCAGCAGCACCTATGTGTGTCCTGCTGGCGTGTACCGAGCAGCACACAGCAGGATTGTGTCAGTCATATGTCGATGCGACGCACTGGTTCAGGCAGTATCGTGGATACTGCGTTTCTTTAAAACTGTCAAATTCGAGGAAACAATCTAAGAAAAACCAATTGATGAACATTCTGTAAAGGTGACATAACTACCTCAAAAATGTCTCTGACAGAGAAAGAAAAAAACAAAAAGGGAGCTATTCTAGATTCTCAAAATAAAAGAGACAGTAACTAAAAGCAGCTGTGGTATCTGGATACAAACAGAAGAAGTTGTAAATGACATTATTATTCACACTAGGAAAAACTGTATACAGACCTTGTATTAGATAATGGTGCTATGTTCTTGTTCAATTTCCTCAATGTGATAACTGAAGGGGAATGTTTTTGTTCTCAATAGATGAATGCTCAAGCATTTGGGAGCAAAACATCACAATGACTAACTTCCAAAATGGTTCAGTCAGAAGAATGATATATATATACTTAAAACAGGGAAATAAATGTGGTAAAATGCCAATGGCAGTTAACAGTCATGTGGGAATCCATTGGACTATTCTAGAAACATTTCTGTAGCTTTAAAACTATTTAAAATAAATGTTGTCCAGGAAGAGCACACATTTAAGGTAGTAGAAATATTCAGGACACACAAAGAGGGGGGAGAAAACAGGTAAAACGACAGGGCATCTGACCTCAGAAAGCTTCCCAAAGCTGTGCACATGCCTGCCAGTAAGGCAGTGGCACGGGCAGAACTTTCAGGGGCAGGTCACATCTCTACTGAGTGGAGCAGAGGATAGGGCGTCTGCAAACAGTGAATTTTAGGCCATTTCTTTAGTCCACATTACAGTGAATCCAGCGTTGGGAAAGCCAGTCGTACCAGACTATCTTCACTTTGTTTAATGACAGAGACAGGCGGGGACAGGGAACCGATGCCCCAGGTGGATTCTCAGCCACATGCTTGGAGCCCCAGAGGAGCAAGTACAGGAGACAGTGGCAAGGACACAGAGCAGGCCAGGCTGTTCCATCATTTAATTTAAGAAGGGAGGTGGCTCCGTTCACTCAGGAAGAAGTCAGTGGCAGGGCAGGTGCAGGTGCCAGATGTACCAAGGTGATGCATTCATCAAACACTGCTCAGAACGTGCCTTCACATCTCATCAAAACAACTTGCAAAAGCAAGAAAACATCACCCTATAGCTAAGTTCCACGTCCGTGCACTCAGAAGGACCACGTACAGCTTCATCTACTCACGGCCTGTCAGATGAACACTTGTGAATTTGTGGCAACGTTTGCTTTTCTTTGAAAAGAATCATTTTCATCATTGTTTTTGATGGAAAACAAATTTAGCTAATCTTCAAGTTTTCCCTTGCCTCCAGTAATTCTGGTCTGCTCAAGGTATTCAGCCAGCCAGCAGAGAAAGAAAATAAAGGCCAGGCACGGTGGCTCATGTCTGTAATCCCAACACTTTGGGAGGCCAAGGTGGGTGGATCACTTGAGGTCAGAAGTTCAAGACCAGCCTGGCCAACATGGTGAAACCCCATGTCTACTAAACAGTTGGTCTCCCCATCTCTACTAAAAATACAAAATTAGCTGGGCGTGCTGGCACACACCTGTAATCCCAGCTTCTTGGAGGCTGAGACAGGAGAATTGCTTGAATCCGGGAGGCAGAGGTACAGTAAGCCGAGATCATGCCTTGCACTCCAGCCTGAGCAACAAGAGGAAAACTCCATCTCAAATAAATAAATAAATAATAAATAAATAAATGTAAAGAACAGAAAAAGCATGGGAGCCCAGGAGTTGGAGACTAGAGTGAGATGTGATTGTGTCACTGTACCCCAGCCTGGGTGATGAAGGGGAGGGGAGGGGAGGGGAAGGCAGTGGAAGGCAGTGGGGGGAAGGCACTGGAGGGGAGTGGGAGAGAAAGGAAAGAGAGAGAGAGAAAAGAGAGAAAGAGGAAGTAAGAAGGAGAGGGGAGGGGAAGGGAGAAAAAAGGGCAAAAAGAAAAGAACAAGCACACAGGAGAATTTGAAGCAGCTTTGCCACCGAGTCTCCTGGGTCCCCCCAAGCCACACTACACTGTGGACCATCAGCCAGCAGCAGAAATTCGTTCTTGCTACATCTGTGACCCCTGCTAGCAAGACGGTCAATGTGGCGGAATCCCTCGGGAAGGCGAGAACAGAGGACGTTGCCTCTAAAGGGTTAAATTCTAAGTTAATTCAACTGTGAGCAGAGACATGTAACATTGTTTAAGGCAAGATAACAAATTGTAGCCATATTCGATGTGACTGTAAACTGAATGGACATACACTGCAGCTGACCAAGGGAAGTGTCCATCAGAAGCAGGGTGTGCAGCAGGGGAAGGCACAGCAAGGGAAGGTGGAGCTGCCCAGCAGCAGGCCTGCCCCGGCATCCGCAGGAACAGTCGCCGCTCAAGACGGCCGAGCCTCCCAGAGACACAGGCCGGGCCCAGGAGCCTGAGCATCTGCTACTTCAGATGTGGTCTCTTCACTGAACAAACCAATATAGCCCCTGATCTCTGGTATGCAGCCACTGAGCTGGCAAATGGTTTCTCTCTGTATCTGCTGATATAGGTTGGGGTTTCGTCCCCTCCAGTCTCATGTCCGGAAGCTGGCTGGTCTTACCCAGCAGGGGGCAGCAGCAGCAGCCTTGGTGGGCGTGCATCAGGGCTCTGCCATCTGTCCAGTTCCTCCACGAAACCCAGAGCTCTTCTGAGAACCAGCTCTCAGCTTGCTTTCTGGGCCCTGATGGATACTGAAAATCTACACTTCACCACAGCACAGATAGTGACAGCTAGCTGGAACTTGAGTGAACCATCAAAGACTGTTATCTGACTTGTCATGTCACCAGATGAGGCAACTGTAGGAGCATGTCATCGGTTACATTCAGGCAAGATGGATGTATTTAATAGATACATAGGTGAACACACACCCGAGCACACACACACAGGCATGCACGCTCTGATTAGGCTTTCGCATGTTCTGCAGCACAGATACACAAGCAAGTGGTTCAGATGCTCTGTGAACCCACACTGCTGCGCGGGCAGCACCCTCTCACCACGCCCCCACACTGCTGCGCGGGCAGCAACCTCTCACCACCCCCCCACACTGCTGCGCGGGCAGCACCCTCTCACCACCCCCCCACACTGCTGCGTGGACAGCACCCTCTCACCACGCCCCACACTGCTGCGCGGGCAGCACCCTCTACCACGCCCCACACTGCTGCGCGGGCAGCACCCTCTCACCACGCCCCACACTGCTGCGCGGGCAGCACCCTCTCCCTCTCACCACCCCCCACACTGCTGCTCGGGCAGCACCCTCTCCCCTCTCACCACCCCCCCACACTGCTGCTCGGGCAGCACCCTCTCACCACGCCCCACGCTGCTGCGCGGGCAGCACCCTCTCACCACGCCCCATGCTGCTGTGTGGGCAGCACCCTCTCACCATGCCCCATGCTGCTGTGTGGGCAGCACCCTCTCACCACGCCCCAGGATGCTGCGTGGGCAGCACCCCTGGCCCCGCACCTACTGGCCTCACAGGGAGTTCCCCAGGATCACTCACCTGAATTAAAAGTTAGATTTGATTTCTACAAAAGATGCTGACACCACCTGAAGGTGAAAGTTGGCCACATTCTAGCCCATTGGAGTGGCCCTAGAGAACAGGACGGGAGGGGGGCCCATGCCAGTTTCTGCATCCAGGTGCTCACTTTTTCTGGAAGGAGTGATGGCCACCAGCATGGAGCTCACGAGTGCTCAGTGGGCAAGTGTGGCTGGTGGATCCGCATCTAGGAGGAACAGGACTGGAAACCAGTGGCCAATGCTCTGTAAACTATCGACAAGGGCACCTGCAATGAGCAGCATGAGGAACGCAGGTGCCGTGGAATGCTCCCAGTAAGCAGGCGGCACGACGGCTGCTCAGGCACATCGGCCTTTCCTCTCCAGTCACCCAGCCTGGCTCAGTGTTCTCATAAACAAAGTGGCCATGGAGACAGTGAAGGACACCACAAATGGCTTCAACCACACGGGTGTCCTCACTCCAAGGCTAACCTGGCTAAGGTCCACTGCCAAATGTATGAATCTGCTAACAGGAGAGAGCAGCACAATTCTTAGTATGAAGAACTCACCTGGAAAGAACAGCCAGCCCCCGAGCACATCGGGCCGTGTGTTCTGGGAGGGACAGAGACACCTCCTGGCCACTGCAGCTGGCTCACAGAAGGCTCCCCTGCTGCACGGGCAGCTTCCAGTTCTGCTTCCAGGAGACCCGTTTCACAGCAGAGCTCAGCAGTGAGGCCCGTGGCAATCGTGATCCCGGCACACCCCTCATCACTCGGGGAGCCTCCCAAGCACCTGGCAGTGCTGGCTGTGACGAGGCCCCCTTGGGGGCTGCTGGGTTACCCAAGAAGTGCCCTGCACTCCATCAGTTAGCACGTGGTGCGGGTTCTCCCATGGCCAGAAAACATAAGTGCAGGCACATGTGAAGCAGGAGTGGCTCCTCTCATTACGCCCCTGCACCACTAGCAAGGTTTTGGATTCTCTGCTCACAATTCTGGACTCTGCTGGTTTGGGTGTCTTCATTCCTTGGTTGCTTCCGCAGAGGGACGTGGGTGCACACCACCTGCAGGCGGAGGCTGCCACCCAGCAGCACTGATGCCTCGTGCCAACGCGCCAGAAGGTTTACTGCTATGGCCAGCTGACTGCTCTCGACTTGGGGAAATACAGCTCCCCACCACAGAATGGGGGCCTGGGAGGAGCGGCTGTGGTTTAGCGGATTCTCTAGAGAACTCTTGGTATTCCCAAGTCCAGTGATAAGTCAATGGAAACCTACAGTTACCCCAAAGGAGAAAGATTTCTAATGGGAAAGACCTTTCGGGAATGAGGTCTGGGTCAACACATCCGGTGAACAACCACAACCCAGAGAGGCAAAGGAAAGGAACATGGAACAGTGGCAGAAGGGCATTTTCAAACACAATCTTCTGCCAGGTCAGCAGGTTGCAAAAACAGGGCATGCAGTAGCTCTGTGGTCTCATTGCTTTGGTGAGATACCCCTGCATCTACGAGCTAACTCTACCAGTCAATTATTTCCCTGTTCCCATCCCAGCACCACTATTAGCAGGATGGTCAACCCTACAGTCACCATTTAAATGCAAGTGTATCAGAGAGAGGTGTGACGGCACCATCAAAGAACATCCCCAGAGTGGGAACACTGACACGTGGGGGTGAACCATCCTCAGTTGTACAAGAGAAAGTTGTATCACATTCGTCAGAAGCGTTACACTTACGCAGAGGTGCTGTTTAAAAGGGGCTAGAGCTGAGCTGGCAGAGGGACAGACAGCACGTGCTCAGTTCTCCTGCCCCACGCGGTCCCCAGGTCTCCTCAGCCTGAGGCAGCCACAGAACGTACGTCGTTAGATGGCTGCCAGCTGCCTGTCAAGGTCTGGAAGGTGGAAAAAGAGCAGCAGTGACTCACAGAGGGTGGGGTGGCCGATGCCCAAGCAGACATGAGGTCAGGGCAGCCGTCCAGGGGCTTCTTGAGAGCCCCAGCTCTGCAGCTGCCAACTCAGACAGCAGGACCTCCCAGGCACTCTCAAGAGTTGCAGTGGCTGCAGGAACCCTCGAGTCAGACATTTGGGTTCTTCAAGCAGGGCCTGTGAATGGCAGCTTCCCTGACTTCCTTTCCCCCAGCTCTCCCAGACAATGCACTGAAACCCCCACAACTAAATACAGGGAAGAGCTTCTGCTTTTTTTTTTTTTGCCAAACACTGGCCAACACCCCTGCCTGCCCACCTCCCCTTTCAGGAGGTGGTCTCCAGCACTGACCTGGGAACTTTAAATTGTATCAGTCCTCTCCTCAGCCCCAGGGCCTCACCCTCCCTGCCCTGATGGCTGGTCCAGGAGTCTATGTCTCCTGAGGTCTGGCCAGTGAATGCAGGGGAGGGTCCCAGCCACAGTAATTCTCAAGAGTAGGCACGTGGCCAGTAACAGGGGGAGCCGTGCATTTCTGAGTAACAGTTGGGTGAAAGCAGCTCTTCCTCTTCCTCTGGACGGGTGTTATGCAGAGATGGAACCAAAGCCTGGAGCAGCCGTTTGCTCACCACGAAAGAAGCCGGACTGAGACTCACACCGATCACTCGGAAAGGGCAAATCAGGATGCTTCAGAGAAATACAACCTGAAGCCTGGTCAAGCAGACCCCGAACTCCACCCTACCTCTGGGCTTTCAGTTTACACACTATTAAAACCTGTTATAATTAAACGCATCCTGACTTATAAGTGTTTTCATAAGAGTACTTTACTTGTGGATTTCTTGGCTAAATGTATTAACATTTGTTTCTTCTCAGTAAAAGTCCAAATTTTCAACAAAGCTGTATGTGTAAGATGGATAGTTTCATTCCACTTGTTCTTTTCGTAGCTGGTGTAAGCCACCAGGTTCTCTGTGTATTGCAAGATCGACTTTACAAACCTGTAAGAAAAAATTAATTGTTTTATCTACTCCATTATAAAATGAAACAATGAATTAAATATTTTCCGTTCACTCTTGGAATTATTCCTAAAGTAAACTGCACTTAATTTATGTCTGAGGATTCAAGAAAAATAAATCCATATAAAACAAAAATAAGAGAATACAAATTAGAGGAAAGAGAAAAATGCTGAAATGTAAACGCTGCTGGACACCTGCAGAGGCTCCAACCAAGCACCTTTTCAAACATTCTTTCTCCAGCTTAGACATGATGGCTGTAACTACAGGAAGGAACTTAGGGGGTCATCTGCACCAAACTGACACACAACACAGACTAAACGCACAACACAGAATAAACACACAATACACAGTCATCCAGTGGATACCAAAATCCAAGCATACTCAAGTCCAGCATGAAAAATTGGCCCCATGTACATGCAGTTTTCGCAATGAGATTTTCGTGGTTTTTCCCACACTGATGTCTGCAACCAAGAACACTGTAATTTCAATCCGTGCTTGCATGGGACACAGAGCCTGCTGATACAGAGGACCAACCGTATTTACTGAAAAAACTCCCTGTACAAGTGGACCTGTGCAGTCCAAACCTGCGCTGTTCAGGGGTCAGCTGCAATGACAAGTATGCCGTTTAGCCCCCCTCGGGAGCCTCGTGGGCAGGGTACCCTCTCCCTCCTCACATGTCCAGCTCCCGTCCTTCGTGATGGAGGGCTGGCTCAGAGGAGACACATGCCACTGAGACAGTTGTTGCTGTTCAAGAGATATTCTTCAAGATCATTTGTCAGAATGTTAACAGCGGGTGGCTCTGACTGATAAATGTCATCTTTACTTTTTCCACATTTGCCAGGTAGTTTTCACCAACATTTTATCTTGAAAATATTCAAACTTAAAGAGAAGCTAAAAGAATAATATAATGAAAAGCCACAGATACTATGTCTAGAAGAGGGTTCGCTACTGGGGTGATTCTGACCTGCAGGGGATATCTGGCAATGTCTAGGTCACTTTTAACTGTCACATGGAGGGTGGGACACGACTCTACATGACTGGTACTTCGTGGGTACAGGCAGGCCTGCTGCTGCATGTCCTACCATGAGCAGAGCAGTCCCTGCACCAGTCCACAATGCCAGCAGTGCCCAGCACAGGGCACACTGAGCTGGAGTCCCCTAACACTGAGCTGTGCCATAACAGTCTGCTACCCTCACTCTCAGCAGGAGCCTACGCTTCTTTCCATGAGACACCCCAATTGTATTTTCACATTCATTTAAACATGTATTAAGCTGCCCGGCACCTGCATTGGCTTAAAACCAAGATACCCAGAACTTCCTGGCAGCTGAGGGATGCTGGAGCTGCAGCCGCGCCCAAGTCCAGATGACCACTTTTGGGACCTCTACCCAGAAGCCTCCTCAGTTTGGAATCTCTGGATGTCAAGTGGGTCACACAAGTGTCACACCACTTCGACTCCTAGATTGGGATGGTCCTAAGAAGTGAACTTCCCAAATTTGAAACTATTAGTTACATAACACAAATTTGGTTTTTGGCCTGGTGCTGTGGCTTTTACACCTGTAATCCCAGTACTCTGGGAGGTGAAGGTGGGAGGATCACTGGAGGTCAACATAGTGAGACCTCATCTCTACAAAAAAATTTAAAAATTAGCCAGGTATGGTGGCACAGCTGTGGTGTCAGCTACTCAGGAGGCTGAGGTGGGAGGATCACTTGAGCCTGGGAGGTTGAGGCTGCAGTGAGCCATGATTATACCACTGCACTCCAGCCTGGGCAACAGAACAAGACCCTGTCTCTAAAAAAAAAAAAAAAAAAAATTGGTTTTGAGCCATTTGGAGTCAAAAATTTTCCTTGCAGGTCAGATGTCAGACCCTTGCCTGAGACAGCGGTGGTGCCACCAAGGAGATGGGGGCTCTCACGCTGCCCCATTCTCACTCCTATAGGCTCACTCCCAATCTGCCCCACAACACACTGTTACTGCAGAGAAGTGTGACATACTTACTTTAGGTACTGCTGATACTCATGCGTATTCTTTTCACAAACAGCATGAATGTTGACCAATTCCAGCGCAATGAGTAAGAGAACCAGGATGAGCACGGGGGACAGAAGTCTGATACTAAAAACAGAAAAAAGTCAATTAAAATTTGAGGAACACTGGTGTTCTCCACCTTCATCAGGAAAAAAGATGTTTCACCTAATCAACACCTCTTCAACTTCTCAAAAAGTAATTTTCCTAATCCTTAGAGACCAATGCCTGCTCCCGGCCCCCAGGTTCGTGGCCGGAGGGAGCGCCCAGTGCAGCCCTTGCTCCCGGCCGCCCTGCACGTCCACATTCCTTGCTATCAGTCATCATCTGAAGGGCTGCTGGGGGCTCTGCACGCTCATGGGGCACCAGGCAGGCCCAGTTTGTGCCCAGCCACCCCCATGCTCCCTGCACTCTGACATCCAGAGAGGAACTCTCACCAGAGAAAAACAAATGGCCTCAATATGAACGCTGGCTGAATGCTACCAAATTAAAGAAACTCCAATTAAAGTAAGATCTTATTTTTCCTGTGAAACTAGCTGATACATTTAAAAATATTCTGGTTTTGGAGAGTGGTAACAAGAGAATGACCTTGTCTTATAAACTGCTAGTAAGAGTGTAAATTGAGCAGCACTTTTCAGCAACATCTATTTAAAGCTTTAAAAACCACAGATACACTCAACCCCAAAATTCTAGAAATGTGTCCAAAATGGTCATTTCTTAAGGATGTAGCACATTCTAAAATATACACTATAAGTGAAGAAACCATAATGCTGGTTATACTGAAGTTAATCTGCTGTTATATTTTAAACCCAAATATTCATTTGGGTAGATAGAACCCACATTTCCACATGCCCAAATTACAAACAATATTTAAAATAGTATGTACTGTCACTTTCTATGAAAATCAGCACAGCAAATCCTCAAATAACATTTCATTCAACTTTGTCACATCGGTGAGAAAAGAAACTGGTATCCGGCAAAGGCCACTGTCTGTGCGGAGAAGTGCATTCTGCATGGGTGGGTTTCTCCCGCCCCCGCTCCTCCCACGTCCCAGAGCTGTGCACATGAGGTGAACTGGCGTGCCTATGTGGTCCCAGAGTGAGTGCGGGTATGTGAGTCGCCCTGCGATGGAACCGCATCCTGTGCAGGGTGGGCCCTGCCTTGCACCCTGAGCTGCCGGGATAGGCTCCAGCCACCTGCAATCCTGACCCTGGGAAAATGGATGAATGAATGAATACAAATTATAAGAACTTGTAAAGTCTACAGTAAGTGCTTAACAGTAAGTGATAGGGGACAAAAGTGCTTAGTGACCCACACATTTGTTCTTGTTGGTGCTGGAGCTGTCGAAGGAAGGGGCGCAGCCCTGGGGAGGTCTCACTCTGCAAACATTTGTTCCCCCGATTCAACTATCACCTGGACTGCTGTCACTCACTGCCTCACCAAAAACTGAGTAGTTATTTCACTTGTTTTTATTCATCTTTCTTAAATGTCCAAAGAGCTCATATGTATCTCAGTGTTTAATATTATAAGTGTCTTGGGTCCTTATTTAGAAGCTTGGTAATATTTTTGCAACCAGAAACAGGCTGTGGGAACTTTTGTTTCTATTGTGAAAGGAAAATAAATTTCAGGACTCCAAACTCACTAAGCCAAGTCAAGCTAAGGAAAAGCTTAACTAAAGAAAAGTTAAGCTGGGAACTGCCTCAGGAAACCCACCTCTCATTTTATTCCTAAATAAGACGGCTACAAAGATAAAAAAGCTACAGACCTCCCTCACAGTTTGTCCACAAGGAAGTTCCTCCTGGGCCTCAAGATCTTTACTCTAAAAGAGTTCTGCTGAATTTCACTCTGGTAATGTAATTGCTAGCTTATCTTCACAGGTGTGGGACAGAAAGTCATCCCTCTGCTCACAGAGACAAATGCATATATGATTGCTTCTTCTGCCCTATGTTTACGTAAAATACAGCTTCACTGAGCCACGCTATGGTGTGACTATTCCTCTACCCACCTCACCAGTAAATTGTACTCACTGAAAGGCAATCAAAGACTCAAAATAATGCAATTCTCTGTCTCTTAGACTCAAAATACAATCCTTTGTCTCTTGTCTACCCACCTTTGAGTTTTCCTGCCTTTCCAGATGAAACCAGTATACACTTTACACCTACTGATTGATGTCTTATGTCTCCCTAAAATGTGTAAAAGCAAGCTGTGTCCCAAATTCCCTCAGGCACGTGCTGTCAGCACCTCCTGAGGCTGTCACAGCCCGTCCTTAAACTTGGGAAAGCCAACTTTCTAAATGGATTGAGACCTGTCTCAGATACTTTGGGTTCACACTATCAGTTATGAACTCCAAGTATACCAACACCTGTTGATGGGGTTCAGTGAGGGCCTACTGTGTGTGTCTGAAAGTGGGGACTGAACTGCATCTATGACAACTTCCTGCCCCACGGTGCCCCTCCCAAGCAGGAAAGTGAGCGCGCACCTACTCCGCATGCGCAGGTAGTTCAGCCGCTGGCGAGACCGCAGAGTCCTTTCCCACCCACTGCGTGTGTCTCAGCTCTGAGGCGGCAGTGACCTGGCTGGACACGTGGTGGCACTGTTTGCTGATGCTTCGGAGCACAACCAGCACTTCCAGCACATTCCTGGGGCAGAACAGGGTGGGGACGGGTGTGCTGCAGAGCTCACAGAGTAGCTGGGGCCACCTGCAAACAGAGCGAGACTTGCAGCAGGCATGTGATCCTCAGCTGCGCCTCACTCTCCTGCACCTGCACTTGCAAGGCTGCGGCCTTCCGGGAGCCAGGGCTAGCCGCGTATCGCTGACTGGTCTGCGGGGGGCAGCCGTGACACGTGGCAAGTGTAAACTAAATACACTGAATTGTGGGGAACAGAAGGTGGCATTCACAGCTTCATCGGATGTGCCAAGCTTGCACTGAGACTGTCAAAGCTTATCTCATCATTCCTCTTGGAGCAGTAACAGTGGGATTCTAAGACTACCAAGTTTATAAAATCTAAAACACCGATAATGGCTAAGTTTGCTACGCTAATCAGCTGACTCAGTGTTTCGACAGTTGTCCGGATGTCCCTGGAACTCACGTCTCAGTAGGAAGACTATCCAAGTCCTTTAAAACACAATGATTCTCAGGCATATGGTGACACAGTTCATCCATAATTTTTGTAATTAAAGAGCGGCAGGCATTTGTTTCAGAATTATCTTCTAATCTGAAAAAGAAAATATTTAAAGATATGTGACAATAATTAAAATGCCCATATTACTGCCTATGCATAATAGTGTTTAATGGTTCACTGAGCAGCAACCTTAATGTGAATCTTAGTTTCCCCAACTATAAAATGGAAAAAGCCACGACAAGACAGTGGAGAAACGACGCCAATGCCAAAAGCAAAATATGCCGATGACGAAAGACGACGAATCAGGGGGTATTATTCCTGCTGAGCAAGTATGTCCACTGCAGTGCACAACTCCAAAACTTACGTCTCCATCCCCCACTTCTCTCTTGAGCTTCAGACCCATCTTTTTTACTGTCTACTCAGTATTTCTCGTGGGCATCATTGTCCACTCACAGAACCTGCCTCTCGTTCCACACTCAGTCTCCACCAGGGCCCCATGCCAGCTGGGAAATCACAATCAGCATCACTTCCAGCTCCTCACAGGCTGCACCAGCCACCAAGGCCCACAAATTCCTCCTTCCCCTTTATCTTCCAGCAGCCTCGTTAAAGGAGAAATGCTGCTGAAACTAACAGTACCAGACAAGCTCGAGGTCAGCCGGGCCCCGGGACGACACGCACCTGACGGCTTCCTGAGTGAGTTCTTCAGGGAAAGGCAGCAGAGCCCAAACCCTAATGCTTTCCTCACAGCTCAGCACCTGGGAGGAAACGTTATATTGCTTTTGTAGATTTCACAATAACTTCCTAGAAAATCTATGTTTTTAGATTGTTAGGGATGTTACATCCCTCTCTAGAAAATACCTATCTATAAAATTGTGACAAATTCTAAACATTGTAAAAACTAGATGGTGGGTGTCAGTTCTTCAATACATTCAGATGGGGGGAGGCTGGGGGAGACTACCAGGGGAGTGGTAGGGAGTAAACGTCTGGGTGGCTGTGACCATGTCCACAGGTTCTTTTGACACCTCACATTGAGAGGGAGGTCCCCCACCAAATCTGCACCAGCTCCGGCAACTGGCCTGTAACCAACAGAACACAGCAGATGTGAAGGTGCTGCATGGCATCCAAAGCCATGTCAGAGGTGCAGGTGCCTCTCCAGTTCAGGCCACGCTCAGGGTGCAGCAGCTGTCACCTTGGGAATGTCCCTGCAGGTCCCCCGTGAGGCCTCTGGCCAACTTCCAGCCTTCTCAGATGGGACCCCCACAAGGCCCTGAGGGGACCACAGCCGTCAACACCCAGGCGAGGCCACAAGACAGATCCCTTGGCAGATGCTCCCCCATTTCTAACCCACTAGAGTATGAGCAAGTCAAATGTGGCTGTTCACACCACTGAGCTTGGGTGGTCTCAACAGCAGAAATAACCAAAGCCCAGGATGCAAAGCTGCCTGAATACCAGTGAGATGCCAGGAGGACAGGAAATGGTAAGGACCAAAACAGCCACCGTGGGGCACAGGAGAGGATGGCCTGGCGCCTCAGCAGCTCTGGTTGGAAGACAAAGCCTGCCTTCCCGAAGCTCCTCTTCCTTCCTACGTCCTCCCTCCTCCCCCACCTGTCTACCTCTACCTTCGTAAGGGCTTGTTCTTGGAAAGCATGATATCCCCCTGGTAAAGGTGGTCCGCAGTGTGAACGGGGAATGGCATCCCGACCAGCACAGCCCCATGCTCTGCCTCCAGGCCCACACCTCCAGGAGGCTGCTTTCCCGACTTCACTGCTGACAACCCACTTCTGATAGTACCTTCCTTAAGGCATTCTCAAGGAGGCCTCAGACTTCTCAAGGCACCGTTTCTTTAAAGTACCTTTGCAAATCTCTCCTGGCCCCGTGTGTTGATTTTATAGCTTCCTTTCAGAAATAATCTCATTTATGAATGTTCACCTGCGCAACTATCATGATGCGTATATTCTGGGGACTACCTCTTTTTTCATTCCCTTGCACTGCCCTCATGTCCTCCCGTATATAGAATAAAGCACCTCAGCTGACTTCCAAATTGGAACCTCCTGGCAGAAATGCTTAAAAAATTGTTGTTTCAGTAACTTAACAAAAGCTAGTCTTGTGTAGCAGAAAAGCTGACGTTACTCACCACTGACAAAGAAAAACTGCTCCTAGCTCTGCGTTACCGGTGACAGCAGTGACAGCCTGCCAGGAGACTCAGCAAGAACACTTCCCAGCGCTCATCCGTGTAACACTAAAAACACTCAGTGCAGTCGGCACTGCGTTACTTGCAACTTCTAGACACGGAACTTGAGCGTCCGAGGACTGAGCAACCAGCCAGGCCACAGCAGGCACCACGCCGGTTAGAAAGCTGGATCTGCCCAACTCAAAGTCTGACTCAGCAGACAAACTGCACCCTCCCAGCATCTCTGCAAAAGACAGGTGGTTTTCAGAAACATGCACACCCCTCCCAGCACCCTGCATTCGGCATACCTGTTTTTTAAGCTGAGAAACCGGATGGCAACGAGAACTATAGCCTTCTGCAAGATTAATCAACAATTCTACTGCTGCTTTTTCCTAGTTTAGAGAAAATGGTGGTTACTATAATATTTGGTTAGGTTTTTAGCTTTCTTCTATTGAACTGCAGGCCACTTAGAATCCCAATTTCTCATTACCTTTCTTCAAATAATTCTATGCAGCTAGAAAAGCAAACGCTCCATGTCAATAGATTTGACATGGCAGAAAATCACAGCCAACAAAATGATTTTAAATGATGGCCATTAACAACAGTAGATCACAGCCACACCCACCCTCTGTGCACAAAACTGGAAATGAATAAGAAAATAAAAAGACCCCAAAGAATTGGAAATTTAACTAGGAAATAGTCATTTGAACACTAAAAATCTATACAACTTAAAAAGATCACATAAATATAAACATTTAATTGCTAAGCATATACATATTTTTAAAAGCATAAAAATTACATTTGCAGCTGATATAACCATATAACTTAAAAATCCAAGTCAGCCAACTAAAACCTGTGAGAAACAAAATCAGTGAATTGATAGTTGACAAAGTAAAAAATCTGTAACTACCTACAATTCTTAATAGCACAAAACAAACAACTAAAGTAGCTAGACGTTAACTACAGAAGAAATGTGCTAGCCTTCCATTCACTCGGATGTCTGAGAACCTGGAGTGCACCAGGCAGAGTGCTGGGCAGTATGCGGGAGGCACATGTGTGTGTCTGCATGGGTGACGTCCCCCACAGGACAGACACACACGCAGTGTACATATGCCACTGAACAGCACCTGGCTTCTGTTCCAAGATGTGAACCCACCCGAGGGCTTCCGAGGAGAGGGATGACGTTTGTAAAAGGATTGTGCCGGCTGCTGTGTTATGACAGGGTGAAGGGCTCGCAGAAGTTGGTGGGCAGACCAGTCAGTGCCAATGACATTCCAGGGAGGGGCCAGGATGGTGTGGCTAGGTAGTGGCACAGGAGGGACACAGAGTAGCAGATGTGGATCATATTATTTTTTTTCTTTTTCTTTCTTTTTTTTTTTTTTTTTTTGAGACTGAGTCTTGCTCTGTCATTCAGGCTGTAGTGCAGTGGCACAATCTCGGCTCACTGCAACACCTACCTCCTGGGTTCAAGCGATTCTCCTGCTTCAGCCTCCTGAGTAGCTGGGACTATAGGTGCCCGCCACCACGCCTGGCTAATTTTTTCTATTTTTATTAGAGACAGGGTTTCACCATGTTGGCCAGGCTGGTCTTGAACTCCACCTGCCTCGGCCTCCCAAAGTGCTGGGACTACAGGTGTGAGTCACCGCGCCTGGACTGTGGCACATATTCCTAAGACTTGTTCCAAGGTCCAAGTATGAAGAGAGAAGACTCTCAGGCTTCCAGCCTGAGCAGCCACCTGGGAGCCAGGAGATGCCACGTAGACAGGAGGCTCAGGACTTGAGGGATGAAGATGGGGAGACACTGTGTCCCTGAATAAGCTTCAACATTGTGAAAAATGTCAGTTATCCCTAACTCAATCCATGAGGTGCTCGTTCTTGCTTGTGTTTGTACAGGTTTACACAGAATAATAATAACTAGAGAACAGGCAGGAAATTTCTGAGAAAAGAAGAGAAATGAGAAGCTAATCTTACAGACATTATACTGTATCATGAAGCTTTAGTAAAGAGTCCAGGACCAGAGCCTAGAGCACACAGCAGAAAGATGCTGATTCCCTAAATGGTGTTGAGACAACTTGCTGGCAATTAATTTTTTTTAAAGTAAAGCTAGATTCTGTACCTTACTCTCAAGATGAAATAAATTCCAGTTGAATCAAAAGATGTAAAAGGAAAATAAAGAAATAACAGAAGTATTAGAGACAATGTATACATATATTTTTAATTTTGAAAAGTAAAGATTCTTTTCAGAATGACTCCAAATGTGGAGGCCAAAGAGAGAAAAAAAAAATCAAAACCTATGGACAAATACCAAAGCAATATGTACACAAATAAGGCTAGTGAACCAATGGGAAAAATAAAACGGAAAAAAATGGGAGAAAACACATTAATAGCAATTCATGAACGAATTATAAACATCTAGTAAACACAAAAAAACAGAAATGAAGATAAAAACAAAATCTTGGCTGGATATGGTGGCTTGCGTCTAAGGTCCCAGCTACTCAGGTGGCAGAGGTAAGAGGATGGCTTGAGCCCAGGAGGTTGAGGCTGTCATGAGCCATGACTGTACCACTGCACTCAAGCCTAGGCATCAGAGTGAGATCCTGTCTCATTAAAAAAAAAAAAAGTATTGATATCTTTTGTCTTCGAACTTTATTTTAACAGTATTTACCTAAGTGCCCAAATGAACAAAGATGTTCATTTCAGCAGCATAAATAGCAATTTTCCACATCAGGGAATATTACAACTCATCCATCAGTGAAGGATTGCATAGGTAAATAACAACATACTGATAAAACGGAATATCAAACAGCTGACAAAAAGAATAAGGCAGAACAAAGATGCCAAAAACACACTCTTAATGAGAAACGGTAGCTATAAAACATAATGTATCTTCCTAAGAGCTCACTTTGGTATACTCATAGAAAAAATGTGGGAGCAACACCACCTAATTATTAACAGTAGTTATTTCTGCAATATGGAATTCCTAAGGGCTGTTACTTTTCACATTAATTTTTCTGTTTCTATTAATTTTTGTTTGAACTTTTAAACAATTTTTAAAATAACTATCACACGTATTATCTGAAAAGATTAAAATATCAATAACAAATGTTCTAACTTATTTATTTTGAAATAGAAGAATTAGTTTATTAATGATTCAAAAATATCCTACCCCACTGATTTAGCAAAAATCTGTAAAAATTTCCTAATATTTGGTTAAATCTGTTTTATAATTTGTTCTTTTGTTTTCAATACTTAGCTGCTGTTACATACAAAAGCAAAGGTGTTAAGAAATGAGCTAATTTTAGCTGAGATTAATACTGATTGATATGTGATAGAGAATATAAACACACATGTAATCCAATCACTTTTTTTTCTGATGGAGGGTACTTAACTCAGATATACTAAAAGATGGTTAATAGTTAATTACATTTTGAAAATAAACTGTATTTTTTCATAGCTGAATGACAGTTAATCTAATTAATGATTTTCTTCCCAATAAATTACCTTAAAAACTGATAGCAGACCTTCATCAACAAATCTGAGTAACAGTACAACAGAAAATGCAAGCAACTGATTAGTTGTTTCTTTTGAAAATTCGTGTAAGTTGATCTCCCCGTGGCTTAAATGATCTCTTAAGCGGGGGACCCTCCTGATGGTTCAGGAAATCCCAGAGAAATTCCTTTCAGAAAATAAACAGAGAAAATGTTTTATTAGTATCTGCAGCAGAGAGCTGTGCCTGGTGCTGCTGAACAGAAGGGAAGAGTACATCCATCAGGCCCTCTGAAGCCCTGGGTGGGACCTTGCTGGGGAGAGCTGTTCTGCACCCACAAGACAGACCAGGAAGTCGGAGGGAGAGGCGGTGGGGAATGCAGAGCTGCCTGGGTGGTGCTGGAGTCTTATCAAACTCCAGTCTTGCTTGTTTTTACCCTCCTCTAAGGAAAGGAACTGAGTGTGAACATCTGCAGATGAGCTTTTCCAAGGTAATAAAAGAAATCATGGCTCTCGCTTGTGTGAACACAGCCCCTGCACTTTCTTATCTGCTCTTTCACCTTCGATGCCTGTTGTTTCTTATGACACAAGTCCAAGGCCTCTCCCACAGGTTATAGGGGAAAGAGGTCAGAAAACTGCTGCTCTAGGCAAACTGTCAATGGTCAGAAGAGTCACAGAGACTCAAGGTGGAAAGAACATTAAACTAGTTCAATCGTCTTATTTTTTGATGGTAAAAATGGATGCCCACAGAGCACAGAGTCTAAAGTCACAGAACAGGAGCATGGTTCTAGGTCACCTGACTCTCAATCTGAAGGAATAAATGTCAAATACCTATTGTAGTTCAAATTAGTCACTGAAATATCCTCATAAAATATAAAAAAGTTGATAGATGGCTTTAAACAATTAGTGATTCTCTTTCCATCCAATACTCAATCTTGTTACTTCCTATTGGTTGTTTTTTTTTTTTTTTTTTTTTTGAGATAGAGTCTCGCTCTATTACCCAGGCTGGAGTGCAGTGGTGTGATCTGGGCTCACTGCAACCTCCGCCTCCTGGGTTCAAATGATTCTCCTGTCTCAGCCTCCTACGTAGCTGGTACTACAGACACACGCCACCATGCCCAGCTAATTTTTTTGTATTTTTAGTAGAGATGTGGTTTCACTATATTGGCCAGGCTCTAGTCTCAAACTCCTGACCTCAGGTGATCTGCCCACCTTGGCCTCCCAAATTGCTGGGATTACAGGCCTGAGTCACTGCGCCCAGCCTGTTGCATTTAACAAGGCACAAATACATGTCCGTTCTACAGCACAAATACATGTAAAAAACAAATTCAAATTTTGCGTAGGGATAGGGCAACTGAATCATCAGGCCTTTATAAAAGACATTTAAATAATGCATAAAGCAGAGTACCACAGCTGGAGTGACAGTTTGGGAAACATGAGCTGATTGGTGGCTGAAGCTGAACAGCACAGGAATGGTTCAGAAGTACTTTTCTTGAGCAACCCACAAGCCAAAATTAATTTCATTTTAGAGAAGTGCTGGAGACATCCATAAATAAAAGAACATTAGCCTGGAAAATACCTAATACTTACCATAGCAGGCTCTCCAAGGAAAAGAGGAAGCTGATTGATTTTACCATCATTCAAGTGTTTTGCCAATATCTAAAACATCAAAAATAAATAAATTGATTAATTGGTCCCCATACATAGAGAACTTTCAGACTTGATGGATATAGTACTTTCATCGTAACTTGTTATCTAAGGTCCAAGCAAATTAAATGCCATGAGGATAGTCTTTAAAATACAGCAAACAGGTGTTCAGGAAATATTTTCTTAACCAATAGAATGTCTTTAGGAATATATTATTAATTGAATACACACGTGTTTGTGAATGTGACTGTGTATGTGTGTGGTGTGTGTATATACGTATGTGCATAGGTGGAGTGGGGCTGTGTACATTTGTGTGTTTATATGCAACTGTGCCTGTGTGTGTGTTTGTGTGTAGTATATGTGTCTGCATATGTGGTGTGGGGGGTGTGCATGCCTGTTTGTATATGTGGCATGGACGTATGTGTTCGTGTGTGTGTGTGTATGTGTGTGCATATATGTGTGCTGTTTTTATATACATCAGTCACTTCTTAACTCACCATGGACTTTGCCCAACCACCCCAACCAATCCCATAGACCTGACTCTCTACAGACTGGACTGCACTATCCAGTCAAACCCTCATGCTACCAAAGGTCTTATACATTAAAATATCAGCAGATTATTCACCTAATGGAAGAAGCTCTGCAAGTAAGCAGGAACATTTTTAACTTACCCACCACACACTCACTTCAGAATCTAATAGTTGTCTTAAAGGCAAACTGAATATCCAGACTCCTACAGGGATTGGATTCCTATAGGCTGTCACACTTTAGGTGCACATGAATGCTACCCACGATTACACACACAAAAGCCTCTATGCTTTATGGGTGATAAAAGGCGTTTTCAACTGTGACTTTTACTATTCACACCCCCAATATGCAGATTAAATGAATCAGTATATACTATACACTCATAACAGTAGTTAGGGAATATTTCTCATACAGAAAAGATGTTACCCCTAAATCTAAAACGCAAGCCTCTAAATAATTATAGCTAATTATGTTAGATTCCTTAGTATTTTCCCAACTTTGAACTTTGCACAGCTTTAGGAGCTAGATTAGTAATATGGGGCCTCAAAATTAACCTGAAATATCAATTATAAGCTTTTATTTGGTTTATATTACTATGCACATTTTTCTGTAAGCATATGATTTATGGCTGATCTTTGATTTTGTGTTTTAATTTGTATTTTAAAAGAAGACAATGTTCTGCTTGTTTCAAGTGACCTTGAAACAAGTTTAATTACTTACTTCATCAGGTTTAACTACTTACTTCATCAAAGGTGGTATAAAGAGCTGTTGACTTAAGAAAAGGAAAGAAATGAAAATAAACAATTAAAGCAAAATACAAGTACGGTAACACTATTCAAAATAAGAAAAAATTCTGGTACATGGCCAGATATCCCAAAGTTTTCTTGTTAAACATTCATCTAGAAACACTATGAAAGGAATATCATTGACAAAATAAACACATTGCAAAAGCTGCAAAAACACAGCACAGCTGGCCATGAAGCCACATTAGGACACTGCCTTCAATGGAGCTTCAGCCCAGTCCTTTCTAAAATGTTCAATCCCAGACCCTCACGAATTGCTGCTCATACGACACAATATTTCTCCTGACGACGGGGTATTTGTGCACAAGTGAGCGCAGCTTCCTATTTTTGCCAATGAATAACCTTGTCTGTTTTTATTTATTTCATTCATGCTGCTTCTCGGCAACATCAGCACGGCCTACAGACACGGGCTGCCCCTGAGTTCTGATCCCAACTTCAACATTTTCTAGACAGGAAACCCTGGCAACTGATCTGACTCCGTAGACTCAGGTTTTCTCTGCAAAACGCGAAGTGAATCATGCCCATCTCAAACGATTTCTGGGGGACTTTAGTAAGATTTTACAGACAGCATGATGAAATCAGGATTTTGTGTAAGCTAGCTCTCTAGAGATATTTTTTGATTTATTGTTTAATAACTGACTTTAAATTTCATATTGCCAATATTCTTCAACATTTTCCACTACACAGATGACTCCAAAATCTGTGTCTTTAGCTCTCAAATCTGTTCTGCTAGCCCTAAAATGCCTTCTGAGTTCTGTTCTAAACATCCAACTGTCTACCACATAGTCCCACTCTCTCCAAAAAGCGGAATTTTTCATTTACCTCCACCAACTACATGCAGTAGCTTCTACTTTGTTTTAGAAAACTAGTATTAATGCCTTCTCACTCGCCCATGATCAATAAGCCTCTGAAGTCAGAAAATCTCAGTCATATTCATATCTTCCACTGGTCCTGAAGACACCTCATGCCTCAAAAGTATTCAGTAAATAATAAAAGTCTTTGATAAGTTTTATGAAATATCTTCATATAAGTACTGCTATGGGAAGAGATGGCCAGGGGCAGTCCTGTGTTACTTATAGTTAAATGATGACAAGCTTGCTTTGCTTTTTATACACTGAGATTTGTGCCACAGATCATATCCAAACTCTGGTGTAGTAGAATAAAAGCAGAGACCAAGCAGTAACAGGAGGCCTATGGTAACGCCCATCTGAGAAGCGCCCTATAACCGCGGAACACTGCGGTGTGGCTGCAGAACAGAAAAGAAGAACTGCTTTGATCCCACAACTCTTCCCAACATAGAGTTTGTGTGAGGATCTCATAAAGGGAGCTTATGCAAAAGACTGGAAGGAAATGTAACCTCTGCTCATAAGACTCGGAAGGGTCTTCACAGATGGGAGCTGGTAAGGCCGGAAGGCCTTACAGGTCAGAGACACTGGAACGCCACAGGCTCTGCCTATGTTCTTAGAATATGGAGCAATTCCGATTGCTCCGTGTCCACAATGCTCGGGAGATAAAAGCCCCTTGATGCAGTGTGTGTGGTCAGACCTTACGGCACCTTGTCCGCTTTACCTCTCTTGCCAAAACACCTGGATAGACAATGGGTGGTGAAATCTCAGTGTCCTTAGCATTTCTTAGGAGAACCATGTTTGCTATTGAATGCTGCAGACACGTGCTCTTCCTCTTGGCTATCTTCCTTCTCAACCCCCCTCCTCACAGCCTGCAATACACCTAATAAAAGCGCTTGGAGCCCAGAGCTCAATGCCAATGCGAATCACCCCGAGAGAGTGCATTGGACCCCTGGACCCATGCTGTAAAATTCTATTCTTGTGTCTTTGTTTTTATTTCTTTTCTCACTCCCTCATCACTGCCAGGACAGGGGCACCCACGCTGAGGGTTGGGCTGGTTCCCAACATACTGCCTTACAAACTGATCCTGTTTATTCTGGATAAAAGCCTGGGCTAAAACTTAACATATTCTTTGATAGATTATATCCTCTGTGGAAACAGTCATTTTATTTATTTATGAAGTCAAATGATAAGTAAATATCCAAATACATAAGTTTATTTGTACCACATGGCCCTACAGTGATGGAGCGTGCCACCATGCAGCCGATCCCCATGCAGACCTCATGAAGCAAGGACCCAACTCTTTCCTGAAGCTTCTCTCCATACCATGCAGCCTACACGGAAGGCACTGGGCATGGGCACCAGGCGACAGCAATGTGAAGGCCTGCCTTGGAGAACCTGCAGAGACCTCTGCAGAAACGCACATGAGTAAGGCAAAGCAGGATGGTCTCCAAGATGAAATAGAAACATAGAGAAAAGCAGCCTCCACCTTTGAGTAGATGAGCCTCTGGGAGGTCACTCTTATGGCCATAGCCCCTAGCCTGGACTGGTAAGTCTGGGGTGAGGGACAAAGTAAGAGGAAAGACAGGCAAGTTCTGGAGTGGACAAGAGCCTAAATTACACTGGAGAACACAAATAGGGAACACAACCAAAGACAAGGGCAGGGTTAGAACCTGAGGCCTTGCCGCCACGTGAAGAGCATGAATTCCATCTGACAGGTAGCAGGACATCATAAAAGAGGTTAGACAAAGGAAAAATCATAAACAACATAAGAATATCAGTTTAGAAAATAATCAGTGGAGCCAGACATGGTGGCTCACACCTGTAATCCCAAAACTTTGGAAGGCCAAGGCAGGAGGATGGCTTATGCCCAGGAGTTCAATACCAGCCTGGTCAACATGGCAAGACTCCATCTCCACCAAAAAAAAAAAAACAAAAAAAAAAACTTAAAAATTATCTGGGTGTAGTAGTGCATACTTGTGGTCCCGCTACTTGGGGGGCTAAGGTGGGAGGATCGCTTGAGCCCAGAGGTTGAGACTGCATTAAGCTATGATCGCACCACTGCATTCTAGCCTGGGCAACAGAGCGAGACCCTGTCTCAAAAAGAAACCTAAAAAAAAAAAAATAAGAATCAGCAGGACTGTAAGAATGAAATTGAGAAGGAGGAAGACTCACGAGATGAGCTCGGGTGGGCCGAGGAGCCAGGCGGGGCTTCTCAGCTTGGACAGGAAGAGACGAGGTCGGCTGGGTGGAACCCACCAGCCATGCTGGCCAGAGTAGATATGGAAGCATGGGGGAAACATGAGGTACTGCTGGAGTCTGCAGCTGGTGAGGCTGAGATGACAGAGGAAGGGTCAGAGGCCAAATCTGTGGGAAACAATGCCTTTCTGAAAGAACACAAATGTGAGGTGCTGAGGAAAACTCACATGAAGATACTCAGCGAACATGGGAGACTTAACTGCACAGATCAGATGAAGGTCAGTGAGAAGCAACACTGGGGAGCCTGGCTCCTGGGCCACAAGCTGCCCTCACAGCACTGCTTTCACTGGGTCCAAAACTTCTCATGTGTTGGGTTTCACTTTCATTGGGTTCAAAGTATGTTCTAATTGCTGTTCCCCCAGAGATGAAAATATAAGGCACAGAACTGTAAGAAATCTCCCAGGGAGAGAAAACAAGAGGATGGGGTTGAGAGCAGAGCATTGAGGAAAGCTTACAAAGAGGGGCAAAAAGCAAAAGCCAACCTAGAGAAGGAAACGAGAATCCGAGTTGTGGAGAGACTGCACCTCCCCGCCCTTCACAACAGTCTCCGGTGGGGAGCTGGGCACTCGCCCACCCAGGAACACTTCCATGCCTCTCTGGCAGCATGTGCACCTAAGCTCTGGCCAAGAGGATGGCCTGTGTGCTACCTCTAGGAAGTGTCCTTAGAGAGGGGCACACTCCAATCTTTGCTTTTCCTGCTAGCTGGAAAGCAGATGTGATGGCTGACACAGCCAGCTGGAGCCATGAGGAAGTCTCCATGAGAAAGGCCTGGCCCTCATTAGTGGAAGATGACACAGAGGGGTCTGAGTGCTGATGACAGGGGTGCTGCCACCTCAGCGGGGCTACTCACATTTAGGAAAAGCAGAAATGCACTTCTATCCTATCTCAGTCACTGCAGCCATGCTATTTCCAGATCTCCGTCACGAGCAGCCAGATCTGACCATAACTACCAAAAACGAGCAGAAATGAGAAATTCTAGGAGCCAGAGGAGGTAGGCTAGAAGCTCAGAGACGCTTGCCTCAGACAGGGCAACCAGGGCTGATGTGGGAACTCTGAGACAACTGTGTGCACATGCATGTGTGCACACATGGAGGGGCTCACGAAACGTAGACAAAGGCTTCCATGATCTGCTGCAGGGCTGGCACTAAACCAAATCATCTCTAAATCCTACATATCCCATTTGTAAGATGGAGAAACTCATGCTCAGAAAGTTTTGATTACTTTCCCAAGGTCAGAATCAACCACTGGTCGGCCTCGGCCTCCTGGCTGGACCCAGCCATCTCATGCGGTCACAGTGACACACCATCAATACGGACAGAGAGGCAATCGGCACCCACTACTTTCATGGCATCGTTAAGTTTAAAAGCCTGTTTCGAAATGTTACAGAAATATAAAAAAAATAATAACATAAATATAAATCCTATAAAAATGATAGTAAAGCCTTCCCCAGTTCTTAGCTTAAAAATTCATTTTAATGTTAAATAGAATAAATTTTTTTTTATTGCATTTTAGGTTTTGGGATACATGTCAAGAACATGCAAGACTGTTGCATAGGTGCACACATGGCAGTGTGATTTGCTGCCTTCCTCCCCATCACCTGTATCTGGCATTTCTCCCCATGTTATCTCTCCCCCAACTCCCCCACCCTCTGCTGTCCCTCCCCTATTTCCCCCTGACAGACCCCAGTGTGTGATGATCCCCCTCCCTGTGTCCATGTGTTCTCATTGTTCAACCCCCACCTAAGAGTGAGACTATGCGGTGTTTGATTTTCTGTTCTTGTGTCAGTTTGCTGAGAATGATGTTTCCCACGTTCATCCATGTCCCTACAAAGGACGCGAACTCATCGTTTTTGATGGTTGCATAATATTCCATGGTGTATATGTGCCACATTTTCCCTGCCCAGTCATTCATCGATGGGCATTTGGGTTGGTTCCAGGTCTTTGCTATTGTAAACTGTGATGCAATAAACATTCGTGTGCATGTGTCCTTGTAGTAGAACGATTTATAATCCTTTGGATATATACCCAGTAATAGGATTGCTGGGTCAAATGGAATTCCTATTTCTAGGTCCCTGAGGAATCGCTACACTGTCTTCCACAATGGTTGAACTAATTTACACTCCCACCAACAGTGTAAAAGTGTTCCTATTTCTCCACATCCTCTCCAGCATCTGTTGTCTCCAGATTTTTTAATGATCACAATTCTAACTGGCGTGAGATGGTATCTCAATGTAGTTTTGATTTGCATTTCTCTAATGACCAGTAATGGTGAACATTTTTTCATATGTTTCTTGGCCTCATGTATGTCTTCTTTTGTAAAGTGTCTGTTCATATCCTTTGCCCACTTTTGAATGGGCTTGTTTTTTTCTTGTAAATCTGTTTCAGTTCTTTATAGAGTCTGGATAGCAGCCCTTTGTCAGATGGGTAGACAGCAAAAATTTTTCCCATTCTGTTGGTTGCCAATTCACTCTAATGACTGTTTCTTTTGCTGTGCAGAAGCTGTGGAGTTTGATTAGGTCCCATTTGTCTATTTTGGCTTTCGTTGCCAATGCTTTTGGTGTTTTGGTCATGAAGTCCTTGCCTACACCTATGTCCTGAATGGTTTTGTCTAGATTTTCTTCTAGGGTTTTTATGGTGTTAGGTCTTATGTTTAAGTCTTTAATCCATCGGGAGTTAATTTTAGTGTAAGATGTACAGGAAGGGGTCCAGTTTCTGCTTTCTGCACATGGCTAGCCAGTTTTCCCAACACCATTTATTAAACAGGGAATCCTTTCCCCATTGCTTGTTTCTGTCAGGTTTGTCAAAGATCGGATGGTTGTAGATGTGTTGTGTTGCCTCCAAGGCCTCTGTTCTGTTCCATTGGTTTATATCTCTGTTTTGGTAACAGTATCATGCTGTTTTGATTACTGTAGCCTTGTAGTATAGTTTGAAGTCTGGTAGTGTGATGCCTCCTACTTTGTTCTTTTTGCTTAGAATTGACTTGGCTATGCGGGCTCTCTTTTGGTTCCGTATGAAGTTTAGGGTGGTTTTTTCCAGTTCTGTGAAAAAGGTCATTGGTAGCTTGATGGGGATAGTGTTGAATCTGTAAATTACTTTGGGCAGTATGGCCATTTTCACGATATTGATTCTTCCTAGCCATGAACAAGGAATGTTTCTCCATCTGTTTGTGTCCTCTCTTATTTCCATGAGCAGTGATTTGCAGTTCTCCCTGAAGAAGTCCTTTTTGTTCCTTGTTAGTTGTATTCCTAGGTATTTTATTCTCTTTGTAGCAATTGTGAATGGCAGTTCATTCTTGATTTGGCTCTCTTTAAGTCTGTTATTGGTGTATAGGAATGTTTGTGATTTTGTACATTGATTTTGTATCCTGAGACTTTGCTGAAGTTGCTTAACAGTTTCAGGAGATTCTGGGCTGAGATGATGGGTCTTCTAGATATACAATCATATCATCTGCAAGTAGAGACAATTTGACTTCCTCCTTTCCTATTTGAATATCCTGTATTTCTTTTTCTTGCCTGATTACTCTGGCTAGACTTCCAATACTATATTGAATAGGAATGGTGAGAGAGGACATCCTTGTCTAGTGCCAGATTTCAAATGGAATGCTTCCAGTTTTTACCCATTCAGTATGATATTGGCTGTTGGTTTGTCGTAAATAGCTTTTATTGTTTTGAGATACGTTCCATCAATACCTAGTTTATTGAGGGTTTTTAGCATAAAGGGCTGTTGAATTTTGTCAAAGGCCTTCTCTCCATCAATTGAGATAATCATGTGGTTTTTGTCTTTGGTTCTGTTTATGCGGTGAATCATGTTTATAGACTTGCGTATGTTGAACCAGTCTTGCATCCCTGGGATGAATCCTACTTGATCATGGTGGATAAGCTTTTTGATGTGTTGCTGCAGTCGGTTTGCCAGTATTTTATTAAAGATTTTTGCATCTATGTTCATCATGGATATTGGCCTGAAGTTTTCTTTTCTTGCTGAGTCTCTGCCGGGTTTTGGTATCAGGATGATGTTGGTCTCATAAAATGATTTGGGAAAGATTCCCTCTTTTTTGGATTGTTTGGAATAGTTTCATAAGGAATGGTACCAGCTCCTCTTTGTATGTCTGGTAGAATTTGGCTGTGAACCCATCTGGACCTGGGGTTTTTTTGGGTGGTACGCTCTTAATTGCTGCCTCAACTTCAGACCTTGTTACTGGTCTATTCAGGGTTTCGACTTCTTCTTGGTTTAGGCTTGGGAGGATGCAAGTGTCCAGGAATTTATCCGTTTCTTCCAGGTTTACTAGTTTATGTGCATAGAGTTCTTTGTAATAGTCTCTGATGATGGTTTGAATTTCTGTGGAATCTGTGGTGATATCCCCTTTATCGTTTTTTATTGCATCTATTTGATTATTCTTTTCTTTTTTATTAATCTGGCTAGTGGTCTATTTTGTTGATCTTTTCGAAAAACCAGCTCCTGGATTTATTGATTTTTTGAAGGGTTTTTTGTGTCTCTATCTCCTTCGGTTCTGTTCTGATCTTAGTTATTTCTTGTCTTCTGCTAGGTTTTGAGTTTTTTTGATCTTGTTCCTCTAGCTCTTTCAATTTTGACGATAGGGTGTCAATTTTAGATCTCTCCTTCCTTTTCATGTGGGCATTTATTGCTGTATATTTTCCTCTAGCGACTGCTTTAAATGCGTCCCAGAGATTCTGGTATGTTGTGTCTTTGTTCTCGTTGGTTTCGAAGAACATCTTTATTTCTGCCTTCATTTCCTTGTTCATCCAGTCAACACTCAAGAGCCAGTTGTTCAGTTTCCATGAAGCTGTGCTGTTCTGAGTTAGTTTCTCAATTCTGAGTTCTAGGTTGATTGCACTGTGGTTTGAGAGACTGTTATGACTTCCATTCTTTTGCATTTGCTGAGGAGTGATTTACTTCCAATTATGTGGTCAATTTTAGAGTAGGTGTGATGTGGTGCTGAGAAGAATGTATATTCTGTGGATTTGGGGTGAAGAGTTCTGTAAATGTCTACTAGGTTTGCTTGGTCCAGGTCTGAGTTCAAGTCCTGGATATCCTTGCTAATTTTCTGTCTCACTGATCTGTCTAATACTGACAATGGGGCATTAAAGTCTCCCACTATTATTGTTTGGGAGTCTAAGTCTCTTTGTAAGTCATTAAGAACTTGCCTTATGTATCTGGGTGCTCCTGTATTGGGTGCATATATATTTAGGATCGTTAGCTCTTCTTGTTGCATTGATCCTTTTACCATTATGTAATCTCCTTCTTTCTTTTGATATTTGTTGGTTTAAAGTCTATTTTATCAGAGATGAGAATTACAACTCCTGCTTTTCTTTGCTCTCCATTTGCTTGGTAAATCTTCCTCCATCCCTTTATTTTGAGCCTTTGTGTATCCTTGCACATGAGATGGGTTTCCTTGATACAGCACACCAATGGGTTTTGGCTTTTTATCCAATTTGCCAGTCTGTGTCTTTTGATTGGGGCATTTAGCCCATTTACATTTAGGGTTAATATTGTTATGTGGGAATTTGATCCTGCCATTTTGATGCTAGCTGGCCGTTTTGCCTGTTAGTTGATGCAGTTTTTTCATTGTGTTGATGCTCCTTACCATTTTGTGTTTTTGGAGTGCCTGGTACTGGTTGTTCCTATGTTTAGTGCCTCTTTCAGGAGCTCTTGTAAAGCAAGCCTGGTGGTGATGAAATCTCTGACTACTTGCTTGTTCGCAAAGGATTTTATTTTTCCTTATGAAGCTTAGTTTGGCTGGATATGAAATTCTGGGTTGAAAGTTCTTTTCTTTAAGGATGTGGAATATTGGCCCCCACTCTCTCTGGCTTGTAGGGTTTCTGCTGAGAGATCTGCTGTGAGGCTGATGGGCTTCCCTTTGTGGGTAACCCGACCTTTCTCTCTGGCTGCCCTTAGTATTTTCTCCTTCATTTCAACCCTGGTGAATCTGACGTTTATGTGCCTTGGGGTTGCTCTTCTTGAGGAATATCTTTGTGGTATTCTCTGTATTTCCTGGACTTGAATATTGGCCTGCCTTGCTAGGTTGGGGAACTTTTCCTGGATAATATCCTGAAGAGCATTTTCCCGCTTGGATTCATTCTCTCCGTCACATTCAGGTACACCTATCAAATGTAGATTAGGTCTTTTCACATAGTCCCATATTTCTTGGAGACTTTGTTCATTCCTTTTTACCCTTTTTTCTCTAATCTTGCCTTCTCGTTTTATTTCATTGAGTTGATCTTTGACCTCGGATATCCTTTATTCTGCTTGGTCAATTCAGCTGTTGATACTTGTGTATGCTTCGCAAAGTTCTCGTGTTATGTTTTTCAGCTCCATCAATTCACTTAATATTCCTAAGTCGTTTATTCTTGTTAGCATTTTGCCAAATCTTTTTTCAAGGTTCTTAGTTTCTTTGCATTGGGTTAGAACATGTTCTTTTAGCTCACAGAACTTTCTTATTATCCATCTTCTGAAGCCTGATTCTATCAATTCATCACACTCACTCTCCATCCATCCTTGCTCCCTTGCTGGTGAGGAGTTGTGATCCCTTGTAGGAGGGGAGGCGTTCTGGTTTCGGGTGTTTTCATCCTTTTTGCGCTGGTTTCTTCTCATCTTTGTGGATTTAGCCACCTGTCGTCTTTGTAGTTGTTGACTTTCAGATTGGGTCTCTGAGTGGATGTCCAGTTTGTTGATGATGAAGTTCTTTCTTTCTGTTTCATAGTTTTCCTTCTAACAGTCTGGCCCCTCTGCTGTAGGACTGCTGAGGTCCACTCCAGGCCCTGCTCGCCTGGGGGATCACCTGCAGTGGCTACAGAACAGTAAGGGTTGCTGCCAGTTTCTTATTCTGCTATCTTTGTCCCAGAAGGATACTCACCAGATGTCAGTCTGAGCTCTCCTTTATGAGGAGACTCTTTGGATATACAGGGGTCAGGGAGCTGCTTGAGGAGACAGTCTGTCCTTATAGGAGTTCAAGTGCTGAGCTGTGAGCTCCGTTGTTCATTCAGAGCTGCTGGGCAGGTATGTTTAAGTCTGCTGCAGCAGAACTCATAATCCCCTTTTTTTTTTCCCAGGTGCTCTGTCCCGGGGGAGTTAGGGCTTTATTTATGAGTTTCTGTTGTGCTGCTGCCTTTTTTCAGGGCTGCCCTGCCCAGCGAGGAGGCAGCCCAGTCACTGTCTGCCTGCAGAGGCCTTGCTGAGCTGCTGTGGGCTCTGCCCAGCTGCCGTGTGAACTTCCCTGCAGTCCTGTTTATAGGGGTGTAGTTAGAACTGCCTTGGTAATGGAAGCCCACCTCTATAATGGCGGACTCTCTCTGTAATGGCGGGCTGCCTTGGCAATGGCAAACTACCCCCCGTAGTGGTGGACTGCCTCGATAATGGCGGAAGCCCCTCCCCACAGAGCTGGACCATCCCACGTTCAGCTGTGCTTGCTGTGAAACTCTCTATCCAGAGCGTTTCTGATTGCTGTTTTTTGTGGGGTTGGGACAAGCTGAGCCTGATCACCTGGCTCCCTGCCTCAGAGACTTTTTTATAGTTGAATGGTTGACTGTCTCCCAGGTGTTCGTCGCCTGTTGAAAAGGCGCCAGAATTTGTGTGATTTCCCGTGCGGCGACCCACTGCACTGGCTGAAACAGCGGCGCTGAGATTCGTGGCGCTTTTTTGCCTGGGAATCTCCTGGTCTGGCTCCCTGTTTCAATCCCCTTTTTAATCAGATGAATGGGTAACTGTGCCTTCCCGGAGCTCCAATCACCAGCTAAAACAGCGCCCGGACCCACGTATTTTGTACAGAGAACTGCTGCACCAGGGCGCCAGCGAAACAGCCGCGCCAGCCAAAACAGCCATGCCGGCCACCCATGGGGCTCCTGTGTGTGGGAATCTCCTGGTCTGTGGGCAATAAAAACCAATCTGGAAATGCAGCATCCACTCACCCTCCGTGCTTTCACTGGAAGCAGCAATCCTGAGCTGCTCCTAATCGGCCATCTTGGATCCCTCCCCCCCAATAGAATAAAATTTTAAAAAACTTTCAGTTGGTCACAGAAAACTGTTAATACAGCAACAACAATCACAAATCAATAATAAAAACAAGTTTACCTCAGCAGTCAGGAGTCTTTTTGGACATCTGTTAAGTGTGGCAAAAACATTCCTAAGTCCAGTCTCCAGTTGTGCTAGCAACAAAATGGCACAGTCAGCAAACCTATGAAATTGAAGGGAAAATAGGTAAAACTCCATGTTTCAAAAATAAATATTAGGCCAGGTACAGTGGCTCATGCCTGTAATCTCAGCATTTTAGGGAATTCAAGGCAGGAGGATCGCTTGAGGCCAGCAGTTCAAGACCAGCCAGGGACACCCCATCTCTACAAAAAATTTAGAAATTAGCAAGGTGTGGTGGCACGTGCCTGTAGTCCTAGCTACCTAGGAGGCTGAGGCAGCAGGAATGCTCAAACCCAGGAGTTAAAGGCTGGAGTGAGCTATGACTATGCTACTACACTTCGGCTTGAGTGACAGAGTAAAACTGTCTCTAAGTAAAAAGCAAAAAACAAAAATAATATTGACACCAACATCACAGTAACTGCTGCAGTCTAGATATTAAAGGCAAAGAGAAGTGATAATACTTGCTAATACAAGAAACAAAAAGAAGCAGCTGGGCACAGTGGCTCATGCCTATAGTCCCAGCAGTTGGGGAGGCTGAGGCAGGTAGACCACATGAGGCTAAGAGTTTGAGACCAGCCTGGCCAATATGACGAAACCCCGTCTCTACTAAAAATACAAAAATCAGCCGAGCATGGCGGTGTATGCCTGTAGTTTCAGCTACTTGGGAGGCTGAGGCACGAGAATCACTTGAACCCAGGAGGTGGAGGATGCAATGAACTGAGATCACACCATTGCACTCCAGCCTGGGTGACACAGGGAGACTTTGTGTCAAAAAAAACCACACACACACAGAAAACCATTTTCATCTACTAGTGATTTTAAAAACATTTTCCAGTGTTTCCATGTTTGATGAACCATTTTTAGTAGCTTCTATAGAAAAAACGTCATCAAAGAACTTTCTAACTCATTTCATTGCTTCTAAAAAATACTGAGGCTGGGTGCAGTGGCTCTCTCCTGTAATCCCAGCACTTTGGGAGGCTGAGGCAGGAGGATCACTGGAGCCCAGGAGTTCAAGATCAGCCTGGGCAATGGAATAAGACCTCATCTCTAAAAAAAGTACAAAATTAGCTAGGCATGGTAATACACACTTACAGTCCTAGCTACTCAGGAGACTGAGGTGGGAGGACCACATGAGCCCAGGAGCTCAAGCCTACAGTGAGCTGTGATGGTTCTGTTGCACTTCAGCCTGGGGGACAGAGTGACATCTAGTTTTAAAAAGAAAAAACAAAAATGCAAATACCAGGATTTCAGTGGATTCTCAAAGTATAAAATGAATGAATAGGGTAATATCCTTTAAGAACTAAAGACCAGTTCACTAGACCTTCTGGTGGCTATCATACATGTGTTTGCTCCTGAGGAAACAGAAACAGAATGTAAGGAAAAAGCTGGCTTGTATTTGTTTCATGATTGTGGACATGTTTCACTCATTCTAAGAATTCCAGAAAATATTAAAAAGTGGATCCCAAAGAATAATTATATCAACTGCCAAAAGGTTGACACACAATGTTTAAGATATAATCACAGTCTGTCCTTTAAGTGACTCTATGAAGGTGTTTTATTTTCAGGTCTGCTCAAGTCAGTCCAGCTTCTCTTCACTTCTACTCCAATAGCAAAAAGCATCGAAAGTGAAGGGCATCAAGAAAGACTGACCTCCAACCATTGAAAACCACCGTGCCACGCACCCTTCAGTTACCTTTGTGACCTGAACTTGATCAGTGCGACTTCCCAATATGGTAACATGATTTTTAATATAAAAGCAGATTTAGTCATCACTTCTTCTAATGCTGAAAGCACCTCATAAGTAACATCTGCAAAATAACAAACAGTTTTAAACACAATCATACTAATCAAATGAAAAACGATGGGAACACACTGAGGGAGTGATGCCAATGAGTCAATCACTTTAGGTGGTTGAACTGTGGCCACTGCTGCAGGGGAGCTCATCAAAGAGTAGGGTCGCCCTGACCAAGAGCCCGAGGTGCAGATGAGCCTCGGAAAGGAGGGCATGGACATCTCTTCAGTGATTCAAGCAACAGCTCAGGGTGGACCAACTGACCACAATGACCAAGAGAAGTAAAATATATTTTCAGAAGATATAAAAGACCCTTGATGCTACAAGTACTTCTGGCGTAACGATCATGAGTACAAAGATACCAGAGGTGAAAGGAGGAGAAAATGCACATCCTATCACAGCTGGAGGCCACTATTGTGCATAGCACATCTGAGGAAGAGCTGGACTCACACAGCCGCAACTCTATGACCCCCACAACAACCCTGGGGCATGGCGGGAGGAGACAGGGCTTTGGGTAGCAAAATATAGGAGGTTCTTCAAGCAACTCTGAAAGCCATCTGACCACTGAAGAATAACTGCTTCACCCCCACCTCAATGCTCTTTACTGACTTTGCAAATATCTATGCAAAACTACATTAAGGAAAAAATGTGAAATGTAGTACTTACCAGGAAAAATAACCAAATCCTCTAGGTTTTTAAGAGTTATGAAAGAGCGATGTGTCAATGTAAGTTTAGTGTTTTGAAGGTAACTCTTCAAGTAACTGACCCAATCCTATTGTCAACAGTATCATCATTGAACAGTATCTAGGGGAAATACCATAGATCTATTACAAAAATGTACGCAGTCATACCTATAAAAAGCTTCACTGTGAAAAATACAAATTTAAAATTAAGAGAGCAAAGCACCATTAAATTTCACGGAACTGGCCGAGCATGTGGCTCATGCCTGTAATCCCAGCACTTTGGGAGGCTGAGGAGGGCAGATCACTTGAGCTCAGGAGTCTGAGACCAGTCTGGGCAAAATGGTGAAACCCTATCTCCACAAAAAATACCAAAAAGTTAGGTTGGAATAGTGGCACGTGCCTGTACTTCCAGCTACTAGGGGGCTGACGCGGGTGGATTGGTTAAGCCCGGGAGGAAGAGGTTGCAATGAGCTGAGAACACAGCACCGCACTCCAGCCTGAGTGACAGAGCAAAATTATCTCAAAAAAAAAAAAAATGCACACAATTCCATAGATGTAGGAATTAAGTTGTGCAATGGTTGTGAGGCACAATAACACCAGAGAAACTCTGATGAAGACCCTGATGAAACCTCAGGGTCTTCCACCCACCTGAGATGTGAATGGCATAACATCCTTCTGGTGCCACCTCTGAATTGCCTGTGGGGTGTAAGTCACTGAAACCATAACCCTGTCAGCACTCTAGTAACTATATCAGTAATATTCAATTTTATCTTCAAAATCCTATCTCAAAACTCACTCGTCTTTCACAAAATACATATTTCCTTCTTGTGAAATTCAAAACTTGAAAGACTCTTTGGTAGATCCAAAAAAGGAAGAAAATTTCTTCACTTGCAACTTACTTTGGAGGAATTTCTTCAGGTGATGCAAACCCATGCCATAAGATGTTACGCAGGTTGAGACCACACGGAGAGCCAACGAAGACTTTTAGCACATTCATCTAATCCAGTTAAGGACAGTAAATCATTACATAGTTAATTATTATTGAATAAACCAATATAATATGAAGATAATGTTTGTGTTCTTCTTTTTAACTGACAGAGCCAACAGTTTTGGCTAGTATGTAGCACTAATAATAATAAAACCAACATTTATTGACTGCTTAATAGGTGCCAGACACATTTTATATGTGTTCATTAACTCATCCTAAGAACAATCTATGAAGAAGGTACTACCATTATCCCCAGCATGCAGGTGAAAAAAATACAAGCATGGAAAGGTGAAATCAAAGTCTCAAAGGTGACAAAATCAATACGGGGGATAAGATCTAACCCAGGCTATCCTGCATTAATCAAGTGCTTCAAATGTGCCTAATATCTAAATAAAATGCAAAAAGATAATGATATAAGCAGAAACTTATTGTTGTATTAAGCAGCATGCAGTTGTGTGGTTCGACAGAGACAGTAGGGCAAATGACAGAGCAGCATGGCTCCAGACTTGAGCCTCCACCTCCCCAGCTATCTGACTTGAAGCCCATCACTGACCCACTCCACCATCTATCTACAGTGAGGAAAACACCAAACCAGGGGTCCTACTTAATGGACTGCAATCATGCCATTCCCAGAGAACTGCTTTGGGTTTGAGGCACCATACTTAGAAGAAACTCAGAAAAAAATGGAAGATGTTCAAAGACTAAAAGAACTTAAAGCCATGTCATAGGAGGAAGAATGGTTGAGCCTCCAGAAGACTCGAGAAAGAAGTGAACACTGTGTTCATGCACGTGAAGATGCTGCTGAGAAGGGAATATAGATGCATTCGGAACTTCCCTCAGCGGGCAGACCCAAAACCAGCAGGTGGAAATGACCAACAGCAGGTTCTACTCAAAGTAGGAATATTTAACAAGCAGTCCTTCTATGCAACTTCAGGAGATCTTTTTGCTCTACCATTAATTTGTGAAATACTCATGGTTCACACCATCTGGTCAATCAGATGTACAAATGCCAGTGACCGAGTAAAAGTATCTGGTGGCTGAAGTGGCCACAAGTGGGCAGAAAGCCAATCACATATAGGCAAGTACCAAAGAACAAATCAAAGAAACAAAATGTGTTTAAGAATTCAGTGTAAAAAGAGGTTTGTACTTTTTATGTTCACTCCATGCTTTCCACAAAAGAAAACAATCTTTAAGTTGACAAGCAGTAAAGATCCACAGTAAAGAACGCAAAAGCTTGCTGGGCGCGGTGGCTCACGCCTATAATCCTAGCACTTTGGGAGGCTGAGGCGGGGGAATCACCTGAGGTCACGAGTTCAAGACCAGCCTGACCAATATGGTGAAACTCCGTCTTAAAAAAAAAAAAAAAGCATGCAAAAGCTCCGCTGAAGACAGATTTCTTTACTCCAAAAATCATCTACTGGCTCCCTAACTTGGCGAGCACAGCTTCCGCACAAGGCTCTCCTGCGTTTCTTCATCTTGGCCCTGCCTCACTCAGCTGCCTGAAGGTTATTCATTAGTCTTAAGTCTCTTGATCATGTGCCCTTTAGGAGATTTTAATATAGTACGTAACTGTATTGTTTTTTAATATCTGATTTTTTTTCCACTCTAAGTTTAAATGGTTGCAAAATGCATAATTTTACGTTAAAAATTTCAAATAAAACTGTATTATGACTCATTTAAAGAGTTAAAGTTGTATTCTGGATTTGGTATTATAGTTATTAATATGTAACTGATTGAGGCAACATGCTTCACATTGGCCCTGTGGTGCCCCAGAGTTATTCGCACTCAAGATAGGAAAGCTTTCTACGTGCTGAAGGAAGGGTGATTTTGAAAGGGAAGGCGGGAAGGGAGAATATGCTTGAATCACTGATACATTTTTTTTCCTAAAGCATCATTAGTTTGGGAAGAAAAAAAGCACAGCATATGTGAATTGCTGTTTTGCACTTACTTCATTATATGGTTTGGCTGTATCCCCACCCAAGTTTCAACCTGAATTGTATCTTCCAAAATTCTCCCATGTTGTAGGAGGGACCCAGGGGAAGTAGTTGAATCATGGGGGCTGGTCTTTCCTGTGCTATTCTCAGAATAGTGAATAAGTCTCATGAGATCTGATGGGTTTGTCAGGGGTTTCCACTTTTGCTTCTTCCTCTTTTGCTTCTTGCTGCCGCCATGTAAGAAGTGCCTTTCTCCTTCTGCCATGATTCTGAGGCCTCCCAAGTCATGCGGAACTGTAAGGCCAATTAAACCTCTTTCTCTTCCCAGACTCAGGTATGTCTTTATCAGCAGCATGAAAACAGACTAATATACTCCACGAATTTAGATGAACAAGCTTACCACAGACTGCCCAAAGATCTGAGCAAGCTCTTCAGATGCAAGTAGATCTCTTAAAAGAAAGGGGCATTCCTTCCCAATCAGTAAAAATACCTAAAATTCAAACAAAAATTGTGTAACAATTGCATTATGAGCCAATAAACATTAAAAACATTATCCATGAAGCAACTGTGTGAACAAATGAATGGAGAAAAATACTTAGACACCAATTCTTTGATTTCACAATCATTCAAAAGGTAAATATTAAAAATTTGTATCAAATGATTTTATCTTAGAGGAAAATAAGAAATCTGAGGGCAACTGTAAAATAGTTTAATGTTCATTCAGACAATTTAATGGGCCAATAATGAAAGAGATCTCACACTTACATCACCCAAGGCTCGTTCTAGACATGATGTGAGTTTCATTAAGCTAAGAGAAATAACAGGAGATTGTAGACTTTTCAAGGCATCAAATATTTCAGGAAATAACTGTTTAGAATAAAACACATATTAGGATGTGCACTCTAAAACTGTTTCTCAAAGTAACAATATTATTTATTGAAATTCAAACCTCTAAAGATTTCAACTGTCATATTTTAGTTATTTTCAGGGGATAAGTAAGCATTTTCTGTATAATTATATTGCCTAAAGAATCCATAAAAATATTTTAATAGTTAAAGAATTCCTTGAAAGTTATTTAAATGTTTATTGAATGCAACAAATCTGGTATAATTTAAGTGGAAAACTCAAGCATTTCGACCTCATCTTTTTCTCCTTTAGATTTAGCTGAGTCCTCAAACAGATACACACAAGGCTGCTCATCCTGTCACTTAAAAATGCGATGATTCCTTCACTCCAAATTCAAAGCAGAATTAGACTTGTCACAGTTACTGCTTTACTGTGGTCATTTAGTGTGCCAAAAACTGACCACAAAAACATATATTTTGGGTTGGGCCCCAAATTACCCATACTCCCTTCAATTCCTCATAACAAACCAAGTATCCCAGCTCTGGTCTCCCAGGCCCCGGTGTCTTAGATGTCTTAGAACACCTCAATACCTCTCCACAGGGCCTCTTATTCTGGAGCGGTCAATTTTTCTTCTGTCCCTGGATGAGCACCAAATGCCAAGTGTTAGCTCTCCAACCCCTAATCCTGTGATAATGAATTCCTGTGTTCCAAGGGACGTTTCTCAGCTCAGGCTTTGGAGGCCCTGCATGATAGCCAGGGTTCTCTTGCAACCTTCAACAGTTCTTCACAGTTGGAGGGCCTGGGGATGGAGGCCCCTTTAAAATTGGCAAATAATAAGTCCTCTTAGTATTTGCACAGTTTTTTATTTCTAAGGGTTGTTCAAAAGCCAAACCTGTGGAAAACCTGTCCACTGGAACCACGGTGCATACTGAATCTCAAGCTGCCCATTGGTCAGAGATAAGAAATGTGAGTGGACAGCTTCACACACAGGGCCCAGCAGCCTCACACTTCCCCAGTAATCCACACCCTGGTCTTAAAGGATAAGAAAACAAATTTTAGCACCACAGCTTCATATCATGTGATATAAAACATCTACATCAAAGAAGAAAATGCTTTAATTATAAAACTTCCAAAATCAACAATCAGCTTACCATTGAACATACGATAAACTTTTATGTTGTTGGAAATAAATCATATAATGCTTATCAGATTATAAAAGAAAAATATACTATCAGTAGAGAACTTGGAAAATACAAAAAGTTTCAAACAAGAAAAAACTATTTTTGTCAATGTCTTTACCTGTACGTAAATACACAGGAATCCAGGCTCACATTGTATATACAATTTTGTAACCTGATTTTTTTAAAGTTAAACCAGGCTCACTCTGTATACACAATTTTGTAACCTGGTTTTTTTTAACATTATTAGACTGAGATTTCTTAAGACAATGAATTATTTTAAAACATATTTATAGTACAAAGTTTTTGTTGCTTTAATTTTTTTTATAGGAAGCTTCTGTTGTTTTAGTTTTTTTTTAATAAGTTAGGGATTAACCATCCACTTGGTTAATGATCAATAAATAGCAAAGGGTGGCCGAGCACAGTGACTCACGCCTGTAATCCCAGCACTTTGGCAGGCCGAGGCAGGCAGATCACCTGAGGTCAGGAGTTCGAGACCAGCCTGGCCAACAGAGTGAAACTCCATCTGTACTACAAATGCTGGGTGTGGTGGCAGGCACCTGTAATCCCAGTTCCTCGGGAGGCTGAGGCAGGAAAATGGCTTGAACCTGGGATGCAGAGGTTGTAGTGAGCCAGGATCACACCATTACACTCCAGCCTGGGGGACAAGAGCAAGACTTCATCTCAAATGAATGAATGAATGAAATAGCAAAGGGTAAATACAAATACATGCCCTTCCTGTTTTTTTTCCCACTTAGCTCAGAGAATACTATATCAGACGAGCCTCCTCATTCTTTTCTACCACTGCGTAATATTCCATTATATGCATTTATCATAATTTACTGAACCAAACCCCTACTGCTTGAAGTTTGGCTGTTTATTTATTAAAGGATAACCTTGCATAAACACACTTTCATATCTGTATCTGTCTTAAAGATTCCTGAAAATGGACTGCTAGGCCAGAGTATGTTCATTTGTAATTTTTGTAACTATTATTAAATTTCTCCACCCATATTTCTAAAGTGTGCAAGAATGCCTAGAAGACATTTAAAATAACCGTATAATCTATTACTGGTCATTTTATACCCTTAATTCATATGACTCCTATGGAAAATCATCTCAAGGCCCTGAGATCTATGTCATCAACAGCCCACCAGCCCCTCTCTGCCTCCTGACGCCTCTTCTGTAGAGGTGGTTTTCTTAGCCTAGCTTTCCATGAATTTTTCCAGGCTTCTCTGGTCTCATCTCCTCTCTTTTCACATTAATTCCTTTTCTCCTTTGAGTCAGGCCTATATCATAACATTCTCTAATAAAAGGAAGCAATGGTCAGAAAGGGGAATTTTACAGGTCAAGACATTTTCAATAGAACAGTTACAAAAGTTTGGAGTACAAAGACAGCACAAACCTGGCTCTGTGTAGCTCACACAGTCTGTGATTGTTTTCCAGCATACCTCACCATTCTGAGTTACAATCCTATTGATGTCATAATTTTCTCTGAGTTCAAACCCAAGATTACAAATTATATCATAAACTGAGGGAGAAAGACATGTGGTAATAGGGGCCCCTATTAATACCTAAAAAAAAAAAAAAAAAGGCACTGATTAACAGAAAGAAAAATAGAGTATTATATATTTAAGTCACAAGAACACTCTCTTAAGAACTGAATGAACTCAGGTGTAGTTGCTATTAACATGCTTTCTGGATATCATGAGAACTGTATGATTACAACATTGTGATTAAATATTAAAGATATGGATATAAATGCTCTCAAATATGAGAAAGGTTTAAAGAGTTAAAATTATCAATCATAATATTTGCAGATTACTCTGCCTATGTGGTAGCCATTTTTATTCCTTTACTTTCTTAATTAAACTTGCTTTCACTTTACTTTTAAGAAAAAACAAACAAAAAACAAAAAAAAAAAGATGTGAGTTCACGGAAGCTCAGTGTGTTTTATGAACAGGGCATTATTCCTCTCAGCATTCCTTCATTATCCCAGAGTTATAAAAATAAGCAATTTTTAAAATGGGGAAGGGAAGAATAGAAATCAAGCATAATGAAAAAGAAGCAAAAACAAAATACCCGAATCCCTCTGACTCCCTAAATGGTGTTGAAGAAAACCACAATGTCATCATAAAACATGCCTCTTTGATATTAAAAAAAAAAAAACAAAAACCTGAGCTGAAGACAAGAGGCAGAAAATGAAGGAAAAGTTCTCTCTATCCTCCCCGTCTTCTGCCCAAAGACAGGATATAAATTCTTTACTGGAGGTAACTTTAGACTCTTAACAGACCAGAGAAGGCACCGGAGGAATCTACAGACAATTCTTACTCCATTAGTTTCCAAACATGTATCTACCTTCCCAGTTTTCCGCCCCTTGAAGCCAAAACTGTTTTCCTGTGTCATTTCTCTGCAAATCTATAGTTCTTTGTTGAAGACAGTATACAAATGCAGTTCTAAGCCAACATTTCAAGTTACCTTTCATTGAGGTTTATCCCTTGTGATGTGCACTCTGTGCATTAATAAACTTTTTTCTTGTTAACCTTTCTTTTGTTAAAGGGGTCACTCTGAACTAAGATGGGCAGAGGTAAAGTTTAGCCTCCTCTGCCATGTAAAAATGAGCAAGTCGTACTGGTTTTCCAAAATTTTCCACTAATTTTGGAGAATTAAATCAAAATCCTCACAATTATCCCATATGACACTAAGACCATCATACAAACCTGCAAAGAAGTCAAATTCAGTATCTAAAGCTGAACCGAGGCTCTTTTATTTTGGCGTTTCGAGTTAAGGGGTGACTGTGTTGTGACACTCACCATTAACTCTGGGCAGCCTCCTAACCTGGAAACTGATCAGTTTCAGTTCCCTTGTCCTGCTCAGTAACAGTTACCCTGTTTGCTCTTCCGTTCCCCAGATGTTGCACTTTCCACTCTCAGCCCCGGTTTTCTAACAATCCCAGCAGGCCCTAACAGTTAAGGCATCACTAAAGAAATGTGCATTGACTATTTGTTGATTGTCTGTGGCGATTGTTGCCCGCAAATAGGCCCTATGGGGCTAGAACTGTGAATACCACACTGCGCTGGTGCTTTGGAGCTAGACTTAAATTTGAATCGTTCCTCGGCCTCTGACTACCTCTTGCCTTGGAAAAGTTACTTAACATATCCGAGTCTCAGTTCTAACTGAAATAAAACGGTGCCAGACTGCATCTTACAGGGCTGCAGTAATGAGATAATACACGAAAAGCGTTTAGCACATGGTACTCAAAAATGGTAGTTATCGTTATTTTGGAGACGGGGTCTCGCTGTCGCCCAGACAGGGGTGCAGTGGCGCGATCTCAGCTCATTGCAGCCTCCACCTCCGCGGCTAAACTGATCCTTCTGCCTCAGCCTCCCGAGATGCTGGGACCACAGACGCCACCACGCCCGGCTCCGCTGTCGTTACTGCTGATGATAGGTGTTTGATATTTAATTGCCCCAGGGAGGAAAACAAATTAAATATTATGAGGCAACCACATACAACCAGGTCTCCTGACACGAGGTCGGTGAGGCAGTCGTGATGAGTTTTATACTGTTACTCAAACGGTCTAAAAGCGATGAACACACATTTACTGTCAGGCAGTGGCTAGAAAACTGCGCTTCTAGGAACGAGGCCACGGTCAGGTGAGAGCCCGGCCTTCGGCCCCCGCGCCACCGCGCACAGCCCTCCCCACACAGTCCGCCGCGTTTCAGCTCGGGGCCAGGGGGCGACAGACACACCGAGCCTGGCACAGGGAGGCCGGCAGGGCCCGCCCGGCGTCTAGCAGGGCTGAGAGCCTGATACCGCCGCACAGGCCGAGGCTGCGACGTTCCAGCGCGGGACCGCCAGCCACCGCAGGCGCGTGCTCGCCCACCCACTCCAGGTCGCCGAGCACCACGCAGCCTGGCGTTGACTCCCCCGCGCAGACCCGGGGCTACCGGGCCCGGCACCCGCCCTACCTCCATAACTTCCGGCGCCGCGCTGAGGCGCGCGTGAATGACGCAGGCCCCTGCCTGCCGCGTCTCCAGGCGTCTTGGCGCCCCGGCGGGCACTTCCGGCCGCAAGGGGCGCAGTGCGAGACTCTGGGTCTCGCGGGAGCGGCCGGGACGTTTGACCGCCTGCGGAGAAGGGGAGGCGGTGGGCGTCTGGGAGAACAGAGCAAGATGGAGAAGCGAGCCCGAGGCGTGAAGCCGAGCGTCAACCAGACATTGAACCATACCCCTCAGCAGGCGCCGCTGGCCCCTAGGAAAGAGAGAAGGCCTAGCATGTTCGAGAAGGAGGCAGTGAGTGCGGACACAGCGAGGGGCCCGAGACGGCCTTGTCCGACCCTTTAATTGAAATTGCTCCCCCAGTGGGCCCTGCTCCTGACACCACTCCCAGAGCCAAGGAGGCAGCATTTCCCTTTTCTGTTTCTTTTTTCCCCAGATGCAAAATTGAAGACCGAGACTGAGTCTGGGCAGTCCCCTTTTGGACTTCAGTGCTAAGGTTTTCTTGCTTTTTTTTTTTTTTTTTTTTTAATTAGGGCCATAGAACCCTACATAAATCGATGGGAAGGGTGGTTACAAGATCACCTGCAGTCCTTTTCAGATTTACTCAGCTTGCGGATTTCCTAAGACTACTCTGAGCATTATTGCTTTGTACTAAAACACATTATGTTAGTGTATCTAGTGCCATCATAAGCAGTTTTGCTAACGAAAAATGAGTGTATGCTGTACTTAAAAAAAATGGATAAACTAGGCAGAATAGTGCCATGTTTGGGGTCTTTAAAAACATAAGCAGTCTGGATATTTGAAGAACATACAGGAGAAAAAAACAAGTTGAAAGTATTCTGTCCAAAACTTATTGCCTGGTAGTGATGGAAAGGGTCATTATTCAGTTTTATTGGTGGTATGACACAGGTATTTCTATATGATTATGCTTTAAAAACCGTTAATGTGTTCAAGACTCCACCTTTGTTGATACTTTAACAGAAAACTAGTTTGCCCAAGAATACAAACCTGTAATGATAGAGCTGGGCCCAGAACTTGTATCCTGGTGCCCAGTCCACTTGGCCTGTACTGATTTCTTTTCATACCTACTTCATGGACCTTTAATAGGATGAAAACAGAGATGACAAGCAAAACAATTTTTGAAGACCCTAAAACAGTTTAAGAATACTCTCAAATAAAAAGAGAGTTCTCAAAATAAGTAATGCTGAAATTTCAGGTTCTAAAATGTTTCCTTGGTGTCTAAATTTTAGAGAGGAATGAACGAACTAAAGGACGAAAAGTAAACAGGCCAAGTTTACACAGCTAAGAAAAAGAGCAGGGCAGGGCTAGAAACCTAAATCAGCTGGACTTAAAACTTCACACTCCCAAACACTATGCTGTATCGCTTGGCAATAAGTCTGAGTAACAAGTCACCAACAGTAAAGAAAAATTTCTATATATTGAGGCAGACAAGGGTGACTTTTATAAACTGCCTGTTTGAGGTCTGAAGTGGTCTTTAAAATTTAGTGAGCCTTAATTCAAAATGAGACACATAGGTGCAATTGGTATATAGGTTAAAATCTGGGAGTGAGGGGACATGGACCAAAGTAGTTATTGTTTATTTGATATGGATGTGATCAATTATAGCTATCTTTAAAGTTGAGGCTTTTAGAGGTGAGAAATTTGAATAGAACAATAATTGGGAAGAAATTGAGAAAGGACTCTACAAAAACTCACTAAATGTACCTGAGGAAACTGTGCACTTAGTCATTTCTAATTTAAGGTAGCTTTTAATTTTCCTATTTCTGAGCATGGAAAAATTAAGACATACCATTTAACCAATGACTGTCTCTTGATTTTATCTGTTTTGCTTCCATTTCCTTTTTTCTAGTGGTAGCACGTCCGTTAACTTTAGGGAATTAACTCATCTGCAATTGTATAGAGCTTTGATGAGATTGTCAGCTACTTTCCTTAACTTTGGAATGAGGATGAAACCCAAACTAAGCTAATTAGATGAATTCTTTGAAATAATGAAAAGAAAATGATTGAGGTTGAAGATGAGAAGCTAAAGTGCTCCATGTGTCTTTCTGCATCTGGTTCATCGACCGACCTTCTCTGCTGTAATGTAAACTATATCCTTCCAATAAATTACGCTTTTGCTTAACAAGAAAGAATGAGTTCCTGTTGTTGTGATCAAAGGTCACAAAATGCGAAGTAGATTACTAAAAGTGGAAAACTTTGATTGTTCTCTCGTGCACATGCATTTGAAAATCTTAAACAGCTGGGTGCAGTGGCTCACACCTGTAATCCCATCACTTTGGGAGGCGAGGGTGGGCAGATCATCTGAGGTCAGGAGTTCAAAACTAGCCTGGCCAACATGGCAAAACCTCGTCTCTACTAAAAATACAAAAATTAGCTGAGTGTGGTGGTGGCACACCTGTAATCCCAGCTACTCAGGGAGGCTGAGGCACGAGAATCGCTTGAACCTGGGAAGAGGAAGTTGCAGCGAGCCAAGATTGTGCCACTGCACTCTATCTGGGTGACAGAGTGAGACTCCATCTCAGTAAAGAAAAAAAAAAGGAAAAAAATCTTAAACACTAGCTTGTGGCATTTAGAAATAAAAGTAATATGCCCAGGCTCATTTTATTTTAGGACCATGTGTAGGCTTAATATGAGGAAATGCTACATCAGTAGAAACCCAAATATTATTAGATGCCAAAAAGTTGATCATATTTAGAGCCTATTCCCAATTTTAAAAAAGATTATGAAGATTCTTAATAAAATGAATAAAATACTCTTCATCTTAAAAGCATTAACGGTTATTTTCAGGCCACACATGAATGCCCCATTTCCTTGAGAATCATTGCAGTTGAGAGCCACTGTTAATGATACTATGTAGTTGTATCCCTTGAGTATTTTGTAGAGGAAAGGAAGGTCCCAATCACTGCCCTAGAGAAGCATTCTCTTAATAAACAAGAACAAAATGATTTTGTTTTTAAGAGGTTTAGGGAGCTAATAATGCTGCTTCTGGAAATAAGAGGCACAGAAACCTGACAGATGATCACAGCTGGAGATTTATTTCTGGTGAGCGACTTTTACTTGCAGCCAATATGAAGTAATTCTTACCAGAAACTACTTAACACACAAAAATATATGGAGCAATTGTTTCCATTGATTGGGTGTCAGGCAGGAGTAATGAGAGATGAGAAATAGGTAAGGTGAGCCCCCATATTGACCCCACTTTAATTGCCTGGTGAGAGTTTCCAGGCTACAACACAAGGAAAGGCCTCCCTTTAGTTCAAAAGGAGTTGGGAGCCTGGGAAGCCAAGATAGCATGAGACTGGAGAGCAGAGTATTAGGACAGGGCTGCACAAACCACCCCAAAGATCTACAGAGGGTTTCCCTGAGTATTCAGCTCAGTGCAGCAGTACATCTGGTCAGGAAAGTTCTCACCAGAGATAGAGAGTGGAAGTAGAGAAAAATCACCCAAAAGGAACAGAAAAAAAAAATCCTTGGACATGTTCCCACCAGAAAAAGTGGAAAACCAGGAAAAATATAGAGCTTTGGTTGGAGTGCTATGAAGTGTATTTTGCCTCATTAGTGGGAAAAAAGTAAGAGAATGATTTCTCTGATCTGGCCTATCAAGGCTGAGAAGCAAGACTCAAGAGGATTAAACTGTTTCCACCTGTCTTTGTTCTAGAAGAAAGCTCAAGAGTTTTAGGAATACAAAAACAGCCTATAAGAAGGTAAAATTTCACACTGGTCTTTAAATATTAACAGACCTTCAGAGAAGCAGGAAAATAAAATTCAAAATAGAAGAAACAGTAAAAACAGCCCAGGAATTACAGAAAAAATAGAATTAGTATAAACAGACATTAAAGTAGTTATGAGAGTTACTAGTTTTCATCAAATTAAATCATACATTATGAAATTATTGCATCATATTTAAGAGTGTAGAGAAAGATTGAGCATGTTAAATGCAAATCAAACTTCTGTAGATGAAAAATACTATGTCAGGGATGAAAATACACTAAATGGTATTAACAGCAGATTCAACAGTACAGAATAAAGGTCAGTTAGAGACAAAGAAATTGGGGGAGGGTGCTGAAAAAATATTACAAGATGTCAACGAGGTTTGACAGAACTTAAAGTAGACAGAACTTAATTTGAGTCCCCAAATGAGGTGAGAGAGGACAGACAAAAAGTATTTGAAGAAATATGGGATATTTCTAAATTTGATGAAAACTACATACCCACAAATCTAAGAACCTCAGTGAAATCCAAGCACAAGACACATGAAGAAAATTATGCCAGGACACACAATAATAAAATTGCTTGACACCAGTGATTTAAAAATTTAAAGGCAACTAGAACAAAGCAACTTTATGTACATAGAAACAGACAAAATGACAGCATACTTCTCAGAAACAATGCAAGACAGAAGACACTGAAGCATCATCTTTAAGGACTGAAAGAAAATAACTATCAACCTAGAATTCTATACTCAGCTAAAATATCATTCCAAAACCAAATATAAGACTTCCAGCTTCTTGTTCTACATGTGAGGGGCTTAAAGTTTCTACTATGTCCTAACAAGTAAAAAGCTGAACAAACTGAAAAAATTAACTCTTCTTAGATCCATAAGAGAAGTGAAGTCACAGGACAAACTGCTGCCCCCAAAAGTAGAGTGACAAGCAGCAGTTTGCTCTGTGACCTCACTCCAGCCCTCCTTAGCCATCCTGTATGACTTAAGCAAGTAGGGGAAAAAAAAGCAGAAAACTCAGAAACATCACTGAATTTCACAGTCCAGAAGCACAGGTTCACTAAAAGACCTAGTCATACAATTATAGAATGCTTTCTCTCCGCTAATACATTAGCAGCACATTACTAGAGGCATTATTACAGCAGTTTCTTTACCCAGTGAAACATGTCTGGCTATCATGAAGAAAATTAGGCATACTAAAAAAGAACAACAAAGACACAAAGTAAGCATCAGAACCAGACATAGCAGGGATGTTGGAATTATCAGACAGAATTTAAGATAACTATAATTAATATGTTAAAGGGCTGTAGTTGATAAAATAGCATGCAAAAACAGATGAGCAATGTAAGCATAGAAATGGGAATCCTAGAAAGAAACAGAAAGAAATGCTAGACACCAAAAACACTGTAACAAAAGAAGAAATCTCAAAAGAAATTTAAAAAATATTTTGAGCTAAGTAAAAATGAAAACATATCAAAATTTGTAGAATGCAGCAAAAATAGGGCTTGGAGGAAATGTATAGTATTAAATGTATGCACATATTAGAAAAGAAAGAGCTAAAATAATTTAAGCTTCTACTTTAAGAAACTAGAAAAAGAAGAACAAATTAAATCCAAAGAATGCTGAAGGAAAGAAATAATAAAAATTATAGCCAAAATTGATGAAATTGAAATCAGGTACCAACAAAACCAAAACCTTTTCCTTTGAAAAGATCAATAAAATCTATAAGCCTCTAGCCAGGTTAAGAAAGAGAGGACACAAATTACTAATAGCAGAGATGCAAGTCAGGATGTTGCTGGAAATTTTATGAACACCAAAAATAAAATAATATTATGAACAATTCTGTGCCCAGAAATTTGATAACGTAGATGAAATGGATCAATTCCTTGAAAGATGCAATCTCCCAAAACTTATACAAAAAGAAATAGATAATCTCAATAAGCCTATATCTGTTTTTAAAAATTGAATCAATAACCTTCCAAAGCAGAAATCACCAGGTTCAGGTGATTTCCTTGGTGAATTCTACCAAGCATTTAAGGAAAAATTTATATCAATTATCTACAATCTCTTTCAGAAGATAAAAGCAGAGAGAATACAGTCTAACTCATTTTATGAAGTCAGCATTACCCTAATAGTGAAGGCAGACAAAGACACCACAAGAAAAGCAAACTACAGACCTGTGTCATGTATTAACACTGATGCAAAAATTCTCAACAAAATACTAGCAAACTGAATTCAGCATTTTACATAAAGGATTTAACACCAAGACCAAGTGAAATTTGTTCCTGGAATGCAAGGATGGTTCAACAGATGAAAACTGATCAAGGTAACACCCCACCTTAACTAAATGAAGAAATAAACCACATGATCAATGTCAATTGATGAAGAAAAAGCATATGTCAAATTCAGCAGTCCCTTATTATAAAAACATCCAACAAACTAGTAATAGGAGGAAACTTCTTCAACATAGTAAAAGCTCTGTATGAAAACTACACAGCAAACATCATACTTGATGGGGAAAGACTGAAAGCTTTTCCTGTAATATTAGTAACAAAGCAAGGATGTCCACTTTTGCCACTTCTTTTCAACATAGAACTGGAAATTCTAGCCAAGCAATTAGGCAAGAAAAGGAAATTCCTGGCTATTAACAAAATGAGGCTCACTGCTTTAACTTAAGAGGCTAGAGCATTTATCTGGGACATATTAGGCACTAAATAAATATTTCATTAATGCATATTGGATGTCACAGAGTGGATGTTTCATGTCAAAAGCATGAACTGAGTATATGTAGAATCAATGCACTTTTGGTGTTTTTTCAGCTTAAGACTTAAGAATGTGCTACCTAAATAATTTTCATTATTTAAAGATAAGTAAATAAAGTAAAATAAAATTTTAAGACAATGAAAGATAATATTTTCATAATATCAGGGTAGGGAGGAAGAAAGGTTTTCCCTATGTCTTCATCCCATAGCCACTTAGTTGCCCTCCCTGAAGGCCACTCTTGTTTCTAGTTCCTTTGAATCATCCATGGTCTTTTGCCAAATTGATAGCCAGGAGTGAATCTAGGATTTAGTAACCACATTATTGTAGAAATCTGTTTAACAGATTTCCAATATTTACAAGCTTTGTGTGAGCCCTGTCCCACTGTACAGTGTTCTTTAATCAAATCTAATTTTACTGTTTAAAAATTAATCTTTTCTCTCCTTCTCTCTTCCCCTCTTTCTCCTCCAGTATGCACAGATTTTAAGAGAAAGACTGAGAGAGTCAATTCATGATGTTCAGTATGTGGAGCCTCCTTTTGATGACTCAATTGCTGATATAGGTAAAGAATGGAAGAGTGCCCTAGCAAAATTAAAGTTTGCTAATTCATACAGAATGGAGCCATTGAAGAAATTCGAAGCTCATTCAGTAGAAACTAAAGTCCAGCAGATACTAACAGTAGGTTGATAAATATATATGATAGCAGTATTGTATGAAGGTTATATATATAACCTCTTTCTCTGGAGATTTCTTCATATATATACATATTCATATATATATAATATGTGTGTGTGTATATATATATATGAAAAAATGCCTCCATATATATATATATATATATATACACACACATATGGAGACATTTATTCCAGGAATTGGCTCATGCAATTGTCATTAGAACCAGAAGCGTTGTGTCATTGGTGCAGGCACAACAAGTCAGTTAATCAAAGATGTGTAGTCTACCTGCTAGGTGTCCAGTTCAGCTCCTGGTTTGTAAGAAAGTATAATGCTTTATGGCCCACTAGCCATGTCCATTTCCTTCAATCTATACATTAATTTATTACTAAACATTGTTAGAAATCTTTGATTTCACTTTCCTAGAGACCAAAGAGAAAAATCAGTGGAGCGAGAGGCTACAGGGGAGCGTTAGAAAGTAGTTTTAATGTAAGCCCGCTGAGCAGGACAGTGACTTGGTACAGGTCCTGAGTCCAAGTAATCTTCACAATAGGAAAACCAAATATGAATTTTAATAAATGTATACATTTTAAAAGGTTTCTTCCCTTTACCTAAGAATTTCTAGAAGTCTTCTTCAAAAAAAATCTTTTTGTGTCTCTCTATTAATTGTTTGTTAGAGTAGTAAATTACAACTTACAGCTTATGTTGATAATGAAAAGTAATTGAACATAATTTGAAAACCAAAATAAATATTCCTCAAAATTGTTACTGAAATAGGTAAGCATATATATATATATATATATAGAGAGAGAGAGAGAGACTAAATCTCGCTCTTGTTGCCCAGGCTGGAGTGCAATGGTGGGATCTCCGCTCACCGAAAACTCCACCTCCGGGGTTCAAGTGATTCTCTTGCCTCAGCCTCCCGAGTAGCTGGGATTACAGGTGCCTGCCACCATGCCCAGCTAATTTTTTATATTTTTAGTAGAGACTGGGTTTCACTATGTTGGTCAGACTAGTTTCGAACTCCTGACCTCAGGCAGTCCACCCACCTCAGCCTCCCAAAGTGCTGGGATTACAGGTGTGAGCCACTGTGCCTGGCCTAAAATTTATTTAATATTATTTAGTGAGGAATATGTTTATTTTTAAAACAGCTGTATATATTATTTAGATGTGTTTTCTACTTGAGTTTTTATGTATAGAGAATATTTGGTTTGAAAAATAAAAGTATTTTTCTTAAATTTTCTTGAAGGAAAGTCTTAAAGATGTCAAATATGATGATAAAGTCTTCTCTCACTTGTCACTTGAATTGGCAGACCGCATACTGTCAGCAGTCAAAGAATTTGGGTACCACCGTTATAAGTTCATTATAAAAGTATTATTCATTCAAAAGACTGGCCAAGCAATAAATGTAAGTACCCCATTGATATAGGATCTAGCAATTAAGGCATCTCTCTCTAGTGATTTGATTTTCATTGTGATGACTCAAAGTACTCCATTGATTCTCAGGTACCTTTTGAATGAAATTATCATTTTGGTAAATATATTTATTTCACTGTAAATTATTTCAAAAGTACAAACCAGCGAGGTGCATTGGCTCATGCCTGTAATCTCAACACTTTGGGAGGCTGAAGCAGGTGGATCCCCTAAGGTCAGGAGTTCAAGACCAGTCTGGCCAACATGGTGAAGCCCTGTCTCTAATACATTCAAAAATTAGCCAGGCATGGTGGTAATCCCAGCTACTCAGGAAGCTGAGGCAGGAGAATCACTTGAACCTGGAAGGCGGAGGTTGCAGTGGCCTGTAATCACGCCACTGCACTCCAGCCTGGGCAACAGAATGAGACTCCATCTCAAAAAAAAAAAAGAAAGAAAAAGAAAAGTACAAACCTAGAAGTGGCAATTTGGTACTAATAATTTATTAAATTGCATGGTTATTCTATTCCTTGATCATATCAGTTTTGACAGTGTAATGTCATTTAAGTTAATTAATCAGCACATTTATTTTGGGCACTAATGGGTGTTAGGTACTAAGGAAGATACAAGGAACGATAATAACAAAGAAAAACACAAGAATGATTCTCAAGGGGTTTTTACTCTAGTTAAGGAGATAAAATAGCACAGTTTAGAATTTAAGGAACTAAAATGAGAGGGATAATGTAAACAGCCTGGGTTTTGGAGTCAGATTGCCTCTGCAACACTTGCTGGCTGTGGCCTCAGCACAGTGTCTTCATCTATAAAACGGTGGTGATAAACTGGTTTCCTAGAGCTGTTGTGAAGATTAAATGAAATTATCTGTATTAAAATCCTTAACATGATCACCAGCACAGAGCCCTCAAGAAACAGCAAGGTAATTATTAACACTATTTATTAATAAAGAGATAATATCACTAGGCTGTGTAATTACCTAAGGAGTTGATAATGAATATGTGGGAGTTGGAGAGAAAGAGAGAAAAAATTGTGTTTGGAAGAATCTGCAGAGGTTCCATGCAGGGGTGGACTGCATGATGAAGCATGGGGAAGGGCACCTGGACTGGTGAGGGGTGCTGGTGAGGGGAGAGTCAGCAAGAAGTAACTGTCCTGGCTCCCATGGAGAAGAGAAGCTGCACCACATATGACATACACACTTAAGAAACAGGGGTGTTCTACATGATAAGTGCTACAAAGAGAACACTCTACAAAGAGCAGGGATATGACAGAGAAGCAGAGTGGATATCTGGGATTATTTAGAGAAGGGGGAAACCCTCTGATGTCCACATAAGAAGGAACCAGCTGTACCAAAGAGGAGGGAGGATGTTTCAAGCAAAGAAAAATTTGAGTGCAAACATCCTGAGGCAGGGATGAGTTGGTGTGCTTGGTACGTAACATGTGGAGCTGGACTAGTAGCTAGTAGAGAGTGGCATGATGCAGAGTGGGGGAATGTTTCAGCTTATATTATTGCACAAAAAACCACCCCAGAACTTAGTAGTTTATAACAACAGCCATGCATTTGCTTACTTTCTGTGAGTCAGCTCGGTCTGGGTCAGTTACTTGGCTTTTCTGCTGGTCTCACTGATGTACTTGTAGCCATCTAATGACTTACCTAGGCCTGCAGGTCCAAGATGGCTTCTCTCACTTGTCTGACCATTGGGCTAGCTGTGGGCTGGGCACCTGGGTTCTCCTGCATGTGAGCCAGCATCCTCCAGCAGATTGAGTGGGATTTCTTAACATGGGAGTCTCAGTATAGTGTTCCATGAGCATAAGATCAGAAGCTACAAGACTTCTGAAGGCCTTGCTTGGAAGGTTCACAGTGTCATATTTTGCAACTCATAGCAAGTAACAATGCCAAGTCTTATTCACAGGGTGGGGACATAAAGTCAACTTCTTAATAGGAGAAGCCATAAAGAACTTGGGCCATTTTCAGCTGGATGTGGTGGCTCACACCTGTAATCCCAGCACTTTGGGAGGCCGAGGCAGACAGATCACCCGAGATCAGGAGTTCGAGACCAGCCTGGCCAATGTGGTGAAACCCCGTCTCTACTAAAAATACAAAAATTAGTCAGACATGGTAGCAGACGACTGTAATCCCAGCTACTCAGGAGTCTGAGGCAGGAGACTCACTTGAACTCAGGAGGCAGAGGTTGCAGTGAGCCAAGATCATGCCATTGCACTCCAGCCTGGGAAACAAGAGTGAAACTATGTCTCAAAAAAAAAAAAAAAAAAAGAAGAAGAAGAAAAAGAATTTGGGCCATTTTAGAATTTTAGATCCTCCACAAATAAGTCGGCTGGAGTCAGATCACATTTAAATTTGTATATGCAGAAAAGTAGTTAGAATTGTCCATTACAGCCTACTTGCATAATGAATGCCAGTTTTTCATTTCAAGGCAAGGTTCTGACAAACTTTTTGACTGGAAATCTTTAAAGGGTGAGAAGACTTCCTTGTCCTGGACTACGTGACAGAGTTACACTGTATTCAGAGCCCCATACCCCCATTCCCAGGTACCTTCTGCTCTGGCCCTGGAAATACTGCTAAGGGAACCTCTCTCTCTATTTTAGAGAAAGGCCAGCCTCCAATAAAGAAGAAGGATGAGCTGGGGCAGTGTCATTCTCCAGTCTCCTTATGAAAGGGAAAACCAGACAAATTACATATTAAAAATAATTTCTGAGATACTGATGCACTCATTTTTTAAAAACGAGTGTAGATTTGAAAATTAGTTCTTAACATGTTCATTTAAAGTTGGTCTTTAAAAAAATTCTCTCACAGATTGCCAGCAGATGGATCTGGGACGTTGCATGGGACAGCTGGGTCGCAGCAAAACACGAAGCAGAATCCTACATGGCACTGGTCTTGGTGTTTGCTCTTTATTATGAATAGATCATTACAGGTACTAAGGAGTGTTTACTTCTGAACTTTTAAAAAATAAATGAAATTTATATATTTGTGAATCTCATAATAGTTCTAATTTGCTATATTTTTATTTCTAATTGAGGCCTTTTAATTGTATTATTTTAACAACAAAGTAAAAGCTAGATTTTTACATTTATACTTATTATTATATTACTAACATAATATTACCCCAAAGTAGTATAAAAGGGGTGTGTGTGTCTATGTGTGTATGTATGTATATATATACAAATTCTTATAGCAGAATATAGGGAAAATATCATTTTTGTAAGATTTAAGAAAATTGTAATTTGCTACAGGAAATTAAAATGCAACTTTGGAAAGCATCATATTCAGTAGCTGTTAAGATAGATTTTGGAAATTCCTAATGATATTTTAATACTTTATATTCATTCTTTTGAAAGGAATTACCAAGTTTGAAAGAAAGATGTTATATATTTCATAATTCCCTGCTATCCTCCCTCTCCAACTAAACTGCTTACAAATGTGTAGTCAATTTACTAATCTATTAGACTCTGTTAGTCAGGCTCTGTGAGCCTGTTAGGCTCTTTTTTTTAGATGCAAGAACTGAAAACTCATTATAATTGTTTAAAGAAATGAGGAAAATTTTATTTCCCAGGGATTTGATTAAGGATCCAGGTTCTATCCAACTTCCCACTCTCCCCACAGACTTCCACGTACATCAATTTTACTTGACAAGAATTTAATCACGTTCCCATGACAAGACCAGTCGTAATTCCCCTCCTTACGTTTGGGGCTGGAGCCTACCTTTCTTGAAGCACAAGATCATGTGAAAATTGTGGATACTGGTCAGGTACAATGGTTCACTCCTGTAATCCTAGACATGGGAAGGCCAGGGTGGTCGTATTGCTCTAGCCCAGGAATTTGAGACCAACCTGAGCAACCTGCTGAGACTCCACCTCTAAAAAAAAAGGGGTGAGAAAATTGTGGATCCAATGTACAAATTGGGACTCTTTTAGCAAGGAGGCAGGGTATGGACTTGTGGGAGGCAAGCAATAATGCCTGTGATAATCAGTATGATTTTCATCATACAGCGGAAAACAACCATGTCAATATTGACCAGAAAAATACCTATTAGTTCAGTTATCTACAAACAAGAAGATAAAAATAGCAGAGCAGGATTTTTTTTTTTCCATTTAGGTTTGATAATGAGTTGGTTTATTCCTGCCTGAATAGATCCAAATGGAGTTTGGCTGAGAAAGTGCATGCAAGTTTGGCCAGAATTATTCTTAGGAAATAACTCCAGCTCCCTTCTGCTGCCTTGTGAAGAAGGTGCCTTGCTTTCCCTTTGCCTTGAGCCATGATTGGAAGTTTCCTGAGGCCTTCCCAGCCCTGCAGAAACTAGGAGCAGGGCCAAGATGGCTGACTGGAAGCAGGGCCGTATTGGAGGCTCCTATTGAAAAAAACATAAGCATGTGAATCCTTCACTGGCAACCAAGAAACCCAGGTTCTTTCATCAAAATTGACTAGAAGGCTGGCGTGACCCACAAAGAGAAGGAAAAGCAGTGTGGTGCTGCGGCCCACCTGAGAGCCACAGAGGGAAGGGGGACCCCCTCCCCCCCCCCCCCCCCCCCCCCCCCCCCCCCCCCCCCCCCCCCCCCCCCACCCCCTCCCCCCCCCCCCCCCCCCCCCCCCCCCCCCCCCACCCCCAGCCAAGGGAGGCAGTGAGTGAGCGTGCTACCCAGCTGGGGAAACTGTGCTTTTTCCACAGAACTGTGCAACCCACGGATCGGAAGATCCCACTCACATACACACACCACTGGGGCTTAGCATCACAACCCTGGAAAACAGATTCTTAAAGCCTCTCAGCTGGAATCTGCTTAAGCCTACTTCCCAGGGGGAGGGGGTGACCAACAGTGGCTGTGGCTGCCTGCTGTTTAAGCCATTTGAGCTCCCTGAGGGAGGGGCAGCAGCCAGCACTGGGACTCACAACTGCTTAACATGCTAAGCTCCTGGGGTGGGGGAAGGGCAGCACCCATTTCTATAGCTCCAGGCTATGGTTTTCCCCCTGCTGTATCCAAGGATGCTGGACAGTTTGGTTCCAAGACTTGTCCCCACAGCCCAGCACACCAGCTGTGGCAGTCTGCGGCTAGAGTGCCTCTTCAGGTCTAACACCGACCCATCCTTCCTCAGTGGGCGAGGCTTCCCTGCAGGATCTCCAATAGCTCCAGCCAGAGGCTCAGGGACAGAATTCTGATCTCCCTGGGCCTGAGCCCCTATCATCAGGGGGTGGCTGCAATCTCTGTGCACCAGCAGACTTAGCTTCTCTCTCATGGTAGTTCTGAGCAATCCAGGCAGCCCAGATAAGTGGGTTTCCCCCACAGTGAAACACACCCCTCTCTACCAAGGGACAAAGTGCTTCATTAAATGGGTCCTGCTCCCCCATGCCACCCAACTAGGTGAGACCCCCCCCAACAGGGGTTGTCAGAAACCCTAAACAAGAGCTGTCCTACTGTCATCAGGTTGAAGCCCCTTGAAATTAGACATCCCAGAAGAAGGAGCAGGCACCCATCTTTGTTGCTCTACAGCCTCCTTGAGTGACATCTCCAGGCACGTCAGCAAATCACATGAATAACGCCTGAAGTGAACTCCCAGCAAACTGCAGCAGCTCTACCTACAGAAGAGGGACTTGACTATTTAAAGAAAAACAAACAATTAGAAAGCAACAACAGTAGCATCAACAACAAAAAAGGCCTCCACAAAAACCCCATCTAAGGGTCAGCAGCCTCAAAGATCAAAACTAGACAAACTCATGAAGATGAGAAAGAATCAATGAAAAAAATGCTGAAAACCCAAAGAGTGCCTCTTCTCCTCCAAATTATTGCAGTGTCTCTCCACTAAGGGTGCAGAACTGGATGGAGGATTAGATGGACGAATTGAGAGAAGTAGGCTTCAGAAGAAGGTTAATAAAAAACTATGATGAGCTAAAGGAGCATGTTCTAACCAGATGCAAAGAATTTTGATAAAATGTTAGAAAAATTGCTAACTAGTTTAGAGAGGAACATAAACAGTTTAGAGAGGAACATAAACAACCTGATGAAGCTGAAAAACACAGCATGAGAGCTTCGTGAAGCATGCACAAGTATCAATAGCCAAATCAACCAAGTGGAAGAACGGATATCAGAGTTTGAAGTCCACCTTACTGAAATAAGAAATACAGACAAGAATAGAGAAAAAAGAATGAAAAGGAACGAACAAAGCCTCCAAGAAATATGCGACTTCATAAAAAGACCAAACCTACGATTGATTGGAGTACCAGAAAGAGATAGGGAGAATGGGAACAAGCTGGAAAACACACTTCAGGATATTATCCAGGAGAACTTCCCCAGCTTAGCAGGACAGGCCAACATGCAAATTCAGGAAATACAGAGACAACATTAAGATACTCCATGAGAAGATCAACCTCTAAGACACATAATCATCAGATTCTCCAAGGTCAAAATGAAGGAAAAACTGTTAAGGGCAGCCAGAGAGAAAGGCCAGGTCACCTACAAAGGGAAGCCCATCAGACTACAGTGGACATCTCAACAGAAACTCTCCAAACCAGAAGAGATTGGAGGCCAATATTCAACTTCTTAAAGAAAATAATTTTCAACCCAGAATTTCATATCCAGCCAAACTAAGCTTCATAAGCGAAGGAGAAATAAAATCCTTTCCAGACAAGCAAATGCTAGCGATTTTGTTACCACCAGGCCTGCTCTGCAAGAACTCCTGAAAGAAGCACTAAATATGGAAAGGAAAAACCAGTACCAGCCACTGCAAAACACACCACAATATAAAAACCAATGACACTATGAAGAAACTGCACCAACTAGTGTGGAAAATAATCAAATAGCATCATGATGACAGGATCAAATTCACACATAACAATACTAACCTTAAATGTAAATGGGCTAAATGCCTCCAATTAAAAGACACAGAATGGCACATTGGATAAGGAGTCAAGACCCGTCGGTATGCTGTATTCAGGAGACCCATCTTACATGCAATGACACACAGACTCCAAATAAAGGGATGGAAGAAAATTTACCAAGCAAATGGAAAGAAAAAAAAAGAAAAAAAAAGCAGGGGTTGCAATCCTACTCTCTGACAAAACAGACTTAAAACTAACAAATCAAAAAGACAAAGAAGGGAACTACATAATGGTAAAGGGAACAATTCAACAAGAGCTAAGTATTCTGAATATATATATACCCAATACAGGAACACCCAGATTCATAAAACAAGTTCTTGGAGAACTATAGAGAAACTTAGATTCCCACACATTAATAGTGGGAGATTTTAACACCCCACTGTCAGTATTAGACAGATCAACGAGACAGAAAATTAACAACATATTCAGGACTTGAACTCAGCTCTGGATCAAGTGGACCTAGTAGACGTCTACAGAACTCTCTACCCTAAATTAACAGAACATACTTTCTTCTCAGAGCCACATAGCACTTACTCTAAAATTGATCACATAATTGGAAGTAAAGCACTCCTCAGCAAATGCAAAAGAACTGAATTCATAACACACAGTCTTTCAGACCACAGTGCAATCAAATTAGAACTCAGGATTAAGAAACTCACTAAAAACTACATAATCTCTTTTCTTCTTTTTTTTTTTTTAAGACAGAGTCTCACTCTGTCACCCAAGCCAGGCTGGAGTACAATGGCAGGGTCTCGGCTCACTGCAACCTCTGCCTCCCAGGTTCAAGCAGTTCTCTGGCTTCAGCCTCCTGAGTAGCTGGGACTACAGTTGTGTGCCACCACACCCGGCTAATTTTTGTATTTTCATTAGAGACGGGCTTTTACTATGTTGGCCAGGCTGGTCTCAAACTCCTGGCCTCGTGATTCGCCCACCTCGACCCCCAAAATGCTGGGATTACAGGTGTGAGCCACTGTACCCTGTCAAAACACAATTTCATGGAAATTGAACAACCTGTTCCTGAATGACTCCTGGGGGAAATAATGAAATTAAGGCAGAAATCAAGAAGTTCTTTGAAAACAATGAGGACAAAAAGACAATGTACCAGTATCTCTGGGACACAGCTAAAGAGTGTTAAGAGGGAAATTTATAGCACTACATGCCCACATCAGAAAGCTGGAAGAGAGGAGGATCCAAGATGGCGGATTAGACACAACCCCAGCACACAAGACCCAACAAAAGAGACACAGAAACCCAGAGATCTCCTAGCTCCAACTGAGGTACCAGGTGCATTTCAATGGGTCTGGTCCGAGGGTGAGCAAAGCCCACTCAGGGCAGACCGAAGCAGGGAAGGGGTGCTGCTTCACCCAGAAAGTGCATCTGACCGGCCGAGTTGGAGGCTCCACCTCTGACGCTCCGGTCCAGATACAGCGCTTCCCCCAAAGCCTCAGCAATACACAGAACAGTGGATCTTTGCCAATCAAGCGCTGGGGAATTACAAGTGCGGAGTTGAATAAGAGTCTGCAGACTAGCTATCGCCCCCTCCCCCACCCGGAGAGAGAGGTGCTGCAAGTGGGAGCAGCTGGGCGGCCCCTACCCCATGACCAGAGAGAGAGAGAGAAAGCTGAAAGGGAGAGACTGCCAGGTGCAGCTGGGTGGGTCCCTAACCTCCCCCACAAACCCCAGAGGGCTGAAGCTCTGACTCTAGTGGGTTGCGTAGCCAGTGCCACAGTCTGAGAGGAACCCTGAATGATCCAGCCCAGTGGAGGAAGGGCACAACCCACCACTAGAGGGGTGGGACCGGGCTATGTGTTTTAACAAAAAACACAGGAAGCCTACGTAGCAACGGGAGGGCATTCTCCACAACCCAGCAGCGCCTACTGGTCAGCAGAAGAGGCGGGCCTAATCTCCCAGCATAAACAAAAAAAGACACAGGAAGCTTCCCTAGTAACCTGAAGCAGTCCCTAGAAAGCCAGTAGCGCCCCCCACAGGCAGACAAGCGACCTCATCAAGCAGCTCTCTGACACCACAACCAGGTAAATCCACAAAGATGGGAAAAAACCAGTGCAAAAAAGGTGAAACCACCAAAGACCAGAATACCTCTTCTCCTTCAAAGGATCACAACTCCTCAACAACACAGGATCACAACTTGACCGAGAAGGAGTGCAAAGAATTGACGGAAACAGGATTCAGAATGTGGATAATAACAAACTTCTCAGAGTTAAAGGAACACATTCTAACTCAATGCAAAGAAACCAAAAACCTTGAAAAAAGGTTAGACGAAATGCTAACTAGAATAACCAGCTTAGAGAAGAACATAAACGACATGATGGAGTTGAAGAACACAGCACGAGAACTACGTGAAGCAAACACAAGTTTTAATAGCCAAATCCGATCAAGCAGAAGAAAGGATATCAGAGATTGAAGATCATCTCAATGACGTAAAAAGAGAAGGCAATACAAGAGAAAAAAGAGTGAAAAGAAATGAACAAAGCCTCCAAGAAATATGGGATTATGTGAAAAAACCTAATCTACGCTTGATCGGTGTACCTGAATATGACGGGGAGAATGAATCCAAGCTGGAAAACACACTCCAGGATATTATCCAGGAGAACTTCCCAAGCCTAGCAAGGCAGTCTAAATTTCAAATTCAAGAAATACAGAGAACTCCACAAAGATATTCCTCAAGAAGAGCAACCCCAAGGCACATAATTGTCAGATTCACCAGGGTCGAAATGAAGGAAAAAATGCTAAGGGCAGCCAGAGAGAAAGGTCGGGTCACCCGCAGAGGGAAGCCAATGAGACTCACAGCAGATCTCTCGGCAGAAACTCTACAAGCCAGAAGAGAGTGAGGGCCAATATTCGACATCCTTAAAGGAGAGAACTTTCAACCCAGAATCTCATATCCAGCCAAACTAAGCTTCATAAGTGAAGGAGAAATAAAATCCTTTATGGACAAGCAATTATTGAGAGATTCTGTCACCACCAGACCTGCCCTACAAGAGCTCCTAAAGAAACACTAAGCATGGAAAGGAACAAGTACCAGTCGCTGCAAAAGCAAACCAGTTGGCAAAGACCAAAAATGCAATGAAGAAAAGGAGTCAACTAATGAGAAAGAAAACCAGCCAGTAACAAAATGGCAGGATCAAATTCACACATAACAATATTAACATTGAATGTAAATGGCCTAAACACACCAATCAAAAGACACAGACTGGCAAAAAAATTTTTGCAATCTACCCATCTGACAAAGGGCTAATGTCCAGAATCTACACAGAACTAAAACAGATATACAAGAAAAAACAAACAACCCCATTTAAAAGTGGGCGAAGGATATGAACAGACACTTTTCAAAAGAGGACATATATGAAGCCAACAAACATATGAAAAAATGCTCATCATCACTGGTCATTAGAGAAATGCAAATCAAAACCGCACTGAGATATCATCTCATGCCAGTTAGAATGGTGATCATTAAAAAATCAGGAGACAACAGATGCTGGGGAGGATGTAGAGAAATAGGAACACTCTTACACAGTTGGTGGGGGTGTAAATTAGTTCAACCATTGTGGAAGACAGTGTGGTGATTTCTCAAGGATCTAGAAATAGAAATTCCATTTGACCCAGCAATCCCACTATTGGGTATATACCCAAAGAACTATAAATCATTCTATAAAGACACATGCACACGTATGTTCATTGCAGCCCTGTGTACAATAGCAAAGACCTGGAACCAACCCAAATGCCCATCAATGATAGACTGGACAAAGAAAATGTGGTACATATACACCATGGAATACTACGCAGCCATCAAAAACGATGAGTTCGTGTCCTTTGTAGGGACATGGATGAATCTGGAAACCATCATTCTCAGCAAACTGACCCAAGAACAGAAAGCTAAGCACCGTATGTCCTCACTCATAGGTAGTTGGTGAACAGTGAGAACACATGGATCCAGAGAGAGGAGCATCACACACAGGGGACAGTTAGGGTGCGTAGGGGAGAGACAATGGGGGGTGGGGAGGGAGGAGAAGGTGGGGAGGGATAACATGGGGAGAAATGCCAGATACAGTATGCACTGAAAGTAAAATAAATAAATTATTAAAAAAAAGAAAGAAAACTAGAAAGATCTCAAATCAACACCTTTACATCACAATTAAAAGAGCTACAGAGGCAAAAGAAAACTAATCCATAAGCTCGTAGAAGACAAGAAATAACTAAGATCAGAGAAGAATTGAAGGAGATAGAAACACAAGAAACCTTCCACAAAAATCAATGAATCCAGGAGCCAGTTTTTATGAAAAAATTAACAAAATAGGTAGACTGCTAGCTAGACTAATAAGAAGAGAAAGAAGAATCAAATAGACACAATAAAAAATAATAAAGGAGATATACTACTGATACCACAGAAATACTACCATTAGAGAATACTATAAACACCTCTATGTCAATAAACTAGAAAATCTAGAAGAAATGGATAAATTCCTGGATGCTTACACCCTACCAAGACTAAACCAGGAAGAAGATGAATCACTAAATAGACCAATAACAAACTCTGAAATTGAGGCAGTAATTAATAGCCTACCAACCAAAAAAACCCCAGAACCAGATGGATTCACAGCTGAATTCTACCAGAAATACAAAGAGGAGTGGTACCATTCCTTCTGAAACTATTGCAAACAATTGAAAAGGAGGAACTCCTTCCTAATGCATTTTACGAAGCTATTCCAAACAATTGAAAAGGAGGGACTCCTTCCAACTCATTTTATGAAGCCAGCATCATCCTGATACCAAAACTGGGAAGAGACACAACAAAAAAAGAAAACTTCAGGCTAATATCCCTGATGAACATCAATGTAAACACTCCAAACAATTGAAAAGGAGGGACTCCTTCCAACTCATTTTATGAAGCCAGCATCATCCTGATACCAAAACTGGGAAGAGACACAACAAAAAAAGAAAACTTCAGGCTAATATTCCTGATGAACATCAATGCAAAAACTCCAAACAATTGAAAAGGAGGGACTTCTTCCTAACTCATTTTATGAAGCCAGCATCATCCTGATACCAAAACTGGAAAGAGACACAACGAAAAAAGAAAACTTCACGCTAATATCCCTGATGAACATCAATGCAAAAGTTCTCAATAAAATATTGGCAAACCGAATCCAGCAGCACATCAAAAAACTTATCTACCATGATCAAGTTGGCTTCAACCCTGGGATGCAAGGCTGGTTCAACATATGCAAATCAATAAACTTAATCCATCTCATAAACAGAACCAAAGACAAAAAACACATGATTATTTCAATAGCTGCAGAAAAGGCCTTTGATAATCAAATTCAATATCCCTTCATGTTAAAAACTCTCAATGAACTAGACATTGATTGAACATATCTCAAAATAATAAGATCTTTTTATGACAAACCCACAGCCAATATCATATTGAATGGGCAAAAGCTGGAGCATTCTCTTTGAAAACCCGTACAAGACAAGGATGTCCTTTCTTACCATTCCTATTCAACATAATAGTGGAAGTTCTGGCCAGGGTAAACAGGCAAGAGAAAGAAATAAAGGTATTCAAATAGGAAGAGAAGAAGTTAAGTTGTCTCTGTTTGCAGATGACATGATTTTATATTTAGAAAACCACATCATCTCAGCCCAAAAACTTCTGGAACTGATACGCAGCTTCAGCAAGTCTCAGGATACAAAATCAATGTGGAAAAATCACAAGCATTCTTTTACAACAACAATAGGTAAGCAGAGAGCCAAATCATGACTGAACTCCCATTCACAATCACTACAAAAGGATAAAATACCTAGGAATAGAGCTAACAAGGGATGTGAAGGACCTCTTCAAGGAGAACTACAAACCACTGCTCAAGGAAAATAACAGGGGATACAAACAAATGGAAAAACATTCCATCCTCATGGATAGGAAGAATCAATATTGTGAAAATGGCCACATTGCCCCCAAGTAATTTATAGATTCAATGCTATTCCTATCAAACTACCATTGATATATTTTGCAGAATTAGAAAAAACTGTTTTAAATTTCATATGGAATCAAAGAAGACCCCGTATAGCCAAGACAATAATAAGCAAAAAGAACAAAGCTAGAGGCATCATGCTACCTGACTTCAAACTATACTACGAGGCTATAGTAACCAAAACAGCGCGGTACTGGTACCGAAACAAACATAAGACCAATGGAGCAGAACAGAGACCTAGAAATAACACCATACATCTGTAACCATCTGACCTTCGACAAACCTGACGAAAACAAGCAATGGGAAAAGGATCTCCTACTTAGTAAATGGTGCTGGGAAAACTGGTTAGCCATATGCAGAAAACTGAAACTGGACCCCTTCCTTACATTTTTTACAAAAATTAAGATAGATTAAAGACTTAAATGTATAACCCCAAATTATAAAAACTCTAGAAGAAAATCTAGGCAATACCATTCAGGACACAGGCATGGGCAAAGACTTCATGACAAAAACGCCAAAAGCAATTGCAATAAAAGTCAAGATTGACAAATGGGATCTAATTAAACTAAATAGCTTCTGCAGCAAAAGAAACTATCATCAGAGTGAACAGGGCAACCTACAGGATAGGAGAAAATTTTTGTAATCTACTCATCTGACAAAGGTCTAATATCCAGAATTTGCAAGGAACTTAAACATATTTACAAGAAAAAACAACTCCATTAAAAAGGGGGCAAAGGATATGAACAGATACTTATCAAAAGAAGACATTTACGTGGCTAACAAAAATACAAAAAAAAAAAAATGCCCAACATCACTGATCATCAGAGAAATGCAAATCAAAACCACGAGATGCCATCTCACGCCAATCAGAATGGTGATTATTAAAAAGTCAGGAAACCAGCCGGTCATGGTGGTGCACGCCTGTAATCCTAGCACTTTGGGAAGCCGAGGTGGGCAGATCACGAGGTCAAGAGATTGAAACCATCCTAGCTAACATGGTGAAACCCCGTCTCTACTAAAAATACAAAGACTAGCTGGGCATGGTGGCACGTGCTTGTAGTCCCAGCTACTCGGGAGGCTGAGCCAGGAGAATTGCTTGAACCCGGGAGGCAGAGGTTGTAGTGAGCCAAGATTGCGCCACTGCACTCTAGCCTCATGGCAGAACCCTTTTCTAAATCCCCATATATACTTAGTTGTTAAATTCTATATATTTTAATTTTTTGAAGTGGCTCAAAATAGCTTCAGTTTTCCATTTCTATTAGATCTCTCAGCATAGGTACTCACTTCTCTCAAATCTGTTTCAATAGCTCCTTTCTTTCCATGATTCATTTATTATTATTTTTTGTTCAACAGAATCATGCATCTACTATGTTCTAGGCACTGTGTGAGATGTAGATTGTACTGTGGTGAAAAAACAGACAATGCCCTTGACCTCACTGAACTTCTTTTGTATTGGGGGTATTCAGCAACTACACCTCTTTTATAGTAAATGCTTCCAAGAATAAGCCAGGGAGAAAACCCAATGGGCCTATTTTTCTTTGCCATAGTCTCATCTACATACCTTACACATAAAACTGAAGGAGTTTTCATGTTGGAAGCATAACTTCATATCACTCCCTGCCTCAAAACCCCTCAGTTGTTCTTGATTGCATTGTGCATGAATACCAACTCTTCCACCTACTTTTAAGGTTCTAGATTGTCCCTAATGTAATACTCTGCTATTGTCTGAGGTTAAGTGGATTCCAGGTGCATTATAAACATTTCATATCCTAGCAACACTTGTTACTGCCAATCCAAGGTCTTTCTCACTGCTTCTCCAGGTTGGGTTAGATACCTTCCTTTGTCCTCTTATAATATCGTGTATTATTGCCTTTCTTCTACCATAATGCCCCTTTCCTCCTCTTCTTTCCCAATATACTTTGTTGAGACCTGTATCAAAAAAACCTGCGCCCCTGCTATCATCAGCCTCTTTCCCCATTCCACCTACGCCACACTTCACCAGGATCCTATAAAAGGGTGGAATCATCTGACTCCACCAGGCTATCATGCTAAATATTCAAGTACATAACTTTTGAACCATTTGCCCACTGTGAAAATCACTCACATGAAATATCACATAAACTTTTCCTTCAGTCAAATCTGAACATCCCACTCATCTGACTTCTTGCTTCTCTAAGTGTTTCAGGGTGGGTTATGGAACTTTCTTTATGGGGTTCATCAGGCTCCTCTATATTCCCAACCTCCCCTTCCACATGCATTTTGAGTTCCTTTTCCTTAAAAGCAATCTGACTTTTCCCTGAAGAGTGCCACTGCAGTCCTCTTAAAAGGTTGTTTTGTTGAAGGAAAATGATAATTACAAAGAGACCAAATAAAAACCTTTTTCAGCCAGTAAATTCTGGTTACATAATTTTATGAATTGATTAATGTTAAGAGATTAGTGAAAGTGGCTGTGACAAAAGGGTGAAGAGGTCCACAGGAAGTGATGCTGCTACACTTTGTATTAAAGAATTCCTGGGAATAGTTCACAAGATTGAAAGTGCAAAGATAAAATGTTGGAAGCTGATCTAAACTTAGAAAGCAGAATGACAATTTATCAATACAGAAGATTAAGTAATAGTATGAGAAGAGGCAAACACAGTTCACACTACTATTGGTAACTTGTTTTGTTTTCTTTGTTTTTTTTTTACAAAGAATAAAGACGAATTCTCCATGTTTCTCATGTTTTAAATTATGGCATACTTAATAAATTAGTTTTACAATTTAAAAAATTCCTGATATATTTGTACCTAGCAGTAAGAGAGTTTTTGATGTTGCAACAAAAGTTCTTAAGTGTCACTGAACAATTTTAATTTTTCTCTTTGATTATTAAGCTCACCTTGCACGATTTCAACTTCCATGGTCATTTTTGTAGTCCTGTTCTACCATGCCAAGCTAGGACTGGCTGCATGCTAGTTTCTCAATTCCTTAACCACCTCACATTCAATTGCCTTTTGCTTCCTTTACCCCTCTAGACCTTGCTATCGCCAATATTAGTATGACCTCTGAAATCTTTATTTCAAGCAAGTTATTCTCATGCAATCATTTCCTGTCCTTTCAGCTCACCACCTCTAGTACCCTGAAGACAGCCACTCTTTAATCTTATTGAAATCGCCAGTTCATTGGTTTTTGTCACCATTTATAGCCCTCTAATTTCCTTCCTTATTCAGCTTAGATTTCATGGCTCATCATTATAATCACTCCATTCCAAACACACTCCAATTTTTTTGTCTCTCTTCCTCACCTAGAAAACTCCTTCCTGAATGAACCCTGTTATCTGCTTTGTCCAAGCCTGAATCCAAGTAGCTAAACTTGACTGAGAACCTCACAAAGCCAGACTGACCAGTTTCACTTTAAATTCATGACCACAAGTCTCAAGCAGGCAAAGCACTTGGCATCCTGGAAACTTTGCTTTTTTGCTCTCTGATACACCTGTTTCTTCCTCAAACCTTCTGTATCTCTCTCCTTTACTCAACCGTCAGCTGATTTTCCCTTTATATTTTCACTAAGGAAAGACAATGTGTCAGAAATAAAAATCCTTCAAGTTTTCCACTCACCTGCTTGCAGCTACAGCCACCTTCTGTCTTTCCTGTTAGAATGGGTGGATTTGTGCTCTGGGGCCCATTCCTTCTTGCCTTCTTGCAAGCTGCCTTCCAGTAGCATTTCCTCTCTCTGCTCAATCGTGGTTTTCCACCTTTGGACTCAGTGATTCTTGTTAGTATACCAACTGTCTTCCATCTTAAAAACGTTACTACCACCTCTCCAGATACGCTCTTTCTCCATTACTTTTAATACTAAAACTTCACAGAAGAGTTGTCTATACTCTGGCTCCAATTCCTAGTCTCCCATTTCTCCTCTAATCTGCTTCAATTTAATTTCTGAAACCACTGCTTTGCTGAAATAGCTTGAAAGGGTCAAGACAGTTAATTACCTTCAGGTTGCTAAATACAATGGCACTTCTCTGTCAACTTACTAAATTCTCCATTGAGAGAGGTGACCAATTCCTTTTAAAACACTCTCTCCTTTCAGTTTACAGTACTTTACACTCAGTTTTCTTCTTTTTCCTTCTCTGTCTTACTTCTACAAGTTGAATACCTTTGGACTTCTTGGTTTTGGGCCTTATTTTCACCTATATCTGCATAATCTAAGTGGTCTCATTCAGTTTCATAGTATTTTTCCCCCTTATCACAGTATTTCCAGGGCCTAACTCAGGGTGTAACTTATTAAACAATAAGGCAATATTTGATGAATAGTTTTTTATATCTCCATCATTTAACATAGTTCTCAGTTAATATTTGGCTTGCCATAAAGTATTTGTGGAATAACTGAATGGTCATTATTATTGTTACCATACAAATGAGGAAATGGAGGGTCAGAGATATTAAATAATTTACCTATGGTCACACAGCTAGTAAGTGGCACACCTGGGATTCAAACCAAAGTCTTAACTCTAAATCCTTGTTCTCTCCATTACATAATAGTACCTCCCTGCGTATTTGGTCCTTAACTCCTAGAATCCATCTTCCTTTACCTTATTCTTATACCAAACTGGAATGATTGATGTACCTGAGTATGTCTATTTTCCCCCCCTCAGCCTGTTTTGGGCTTGAAAGTCCATTTCTACTTCCATTGCACATCTACTTGTATCTTTCCTACCTGTCTTTAAAGCAGTTTTCAAATTCTATGTCAACCTTGAAATCTCCATTTTTTAGTTGCTAGCAAACTACATTTTTTTTAGTTGCTAGTTGTCTTCCACCTAAGCTGCTTTAAAGTACAATTATATATTTGTACCATATTGTATTAGTGTTGAAGCTGCCTATAGGATCCCAATCTATACAGTGCCTCCTTAATATTTTTCCTTGCCTTGCACATTGGAAGACTGAATCAGTATTTGTTGACTCCGGAATAAATTTGCATTTGATCTTGTCAACCTAAATAACAGACAGGTTTGCCAAACATGACAAATTTATTTGAGCGTAGACACTGCAATGTGGAATATGGTGCCATAGTAAACTATAGGTGTATTGAGGGAGGTAAAGGAAGACAAGGGGTTTACCAGGAAAAGTGAGGAGGATTACCTAAGTTGTTTTGAAACAATTATCCTAGGCTATAAAGATCAATAACAAAGGGGATGCCAGTCCAAGATTGGGCAGGCAGTTGCTGTGCAAATGTCCTTAAAGTATTTTTTGTGTACTGTTTTGTGGCCTTTGTGCAAGGTTGTGGTTTTGGCAGTTTTTTGTGAGAATTCTTGATATCAGGCTATCATTAGTGAGAACCTTCCCTTCATGGCTTTCCTTGACTCCATTTTGTGACAGTTTTCACAATGTAGACAGCTGACGAGATTTTTTTTTTACGCTGAACTCTATCGGGAGAATCTGACCGAGGGTCCTGATGAATGAAAACAATTGAGCTGAAAGATGCAGTTTCCTCTTGGCAGATTCAGACAAGGAGTGCAGTGGAAGGTCGCACCTGCACGCGGCAGGACTGAGGGGCGGTGGAAGGTCGCACCTGCACGCGGCAGGACTGAGGGGCGGTGGAAGGTCGCACCTGCACGCGGCAGGACTGAGGGGCGGTGGAAGGTCACACCTCACGCGGCAGGACTGAGGGGCGGTGGAAGGTCGCACCTGCACGCGGCAGGACTGAGGGGCGGTGGAAGGTCGCACCTGCACGCGGCAGGACTGAGGGGCGGTGGAAGGTCGCACCTGCACGCGGCAGGACTGAGGGGCGGTGGAAGGTCGCACCTGCACGCGGCAGGACTGAGGGGGCGGTGGAAGGTCGCACCTGCACGCGGCAGGACTGAGGGGCGGTGGAAGGTCACACCTCACGCGGCAGGACTCAGGGGCGGTGGAAGGTCACACCTGCACGCGGCAGGACTGAGGGGCGGTGGAAGGTCACACCTGCACGCGGCAGGACTGAGGCAGCAGGGGTGGTCTGGCCTCCGCCGAGAGAACGAAGCTGGGTTAGTAAGGCTCGAAGGCCGGGCATCGTCGGGGGTGACCTCTCTGACCTGAGCAAGTGCGCCAGGCTGGGCTGGGCGTGTTAGCCACGGTGTTGGTCAATGTGACGCCCTAGAAATAATCCCTTTATCTTCCGAAGTTTTGTTGCTGAGTGTAGGCAACAATAATGAATGGAAAGTAAGCGGGAGTGCACTTTAAATCTGAGAACATTCTCTAGCTTCCAGAACAAGTCATCTGCAGGGCAGGTAATGGAGTCCGTGATGTCAGCTGCAGGCTGGCCGCCCGGCGCGCACGCTTGGCTCCTCACTTTCCTGTTTTTAGTGCGGTCCTAGAACAGCCCTGATGCAGCCCGACATCAGTAAGAAATGCAGCTGAAACACAGCGGCTCCCCACGTTCTCCTGGGGGTACCTGCTAAGCCGGGCGTTCAGGCCCCTCCCCCGGCTCCCCGCCAACCGCGTCCTCGGCGGAGGCACCAACCACGCGGGAGCGCAAAGCCACGCGGGCCGAATCTGGGCGCCTTTTTCCCGCCGTGCCTTCCCCCACGCTCCCGGGCGGGCGCCGACAGCCCTCGGGGGGGCAGCTGCGGATGCCGGGGAAGCGCGGCCGGGACAGGTGGCTCCGCGGCTCTCTTCCGGCGCCGCCAGCGAGAGGGGCGGCCCGAGAACAAAGGCGGGCGAGGGGCGGCGACTGCGAGCGCGCAACGGCGGAGGCCGGGCAGTCCCCGAGCGGCTTCCGGGGCACGGCGACCCCCGGCAGGGAGGGGAGGGGGCGGGCCGGAGACCCCCAGGAGGGGCGGGGCGGGGCGAGCGCCGCGGGGGCGCGGAGAGAGGGAGGGAGCGAGGGTGACGCGCGGAGGGGCCGGGCCGGGGGCCGCGGGGAGGGGGCGGCTGCCAGGGCGCCAAGTGGAGACTAGCCGGGCCGGGGCGGGCCGGAGGGCGGGCGGGAGGTGTGGCGCGCCGCGGGCTGGTGGGAGCCGCGGCCGAGTACAACGCCGGGCCGTGGGGAGCCGGGCGGCGGCGGGGCTGAGGGGAGCGGCGGGGCTGAGGCGGCGGCGGGGCTGAGGGGAGCGGCGGGGCTGAGGCCGGCGGCGGGGCTGAGGGGAGCAGCGGGGCTGAGGCGGCGGCGGGGCTGAGGCGGCGGCGGGGGTGAAGGGAGCCGCGGCGGCAGTGAGGCCAGCGGCGGAGCTGTGGGGGGCGGCGGCCGGGCGGGTCGGGCTGACGTGAGGAGCGCCGCCGCCGCCGGGCGTCCTCCATTCCGGCCCACATCTCCGCTCCCTCCCAGCCTCCGGCGCCCTCCCGCGCGGGCGGCGCGCTGGCGGCGGCCATGGCGGTGGCGGCGGCGCTGGCGGGCCGCGGGGCGCGCGGCGGCAGGGGCCGGCCCCCGGGCGGGCGGGCGGAGGGGGCGGGGCCGGGGCGGCGGGGGGCCCGCGGGTGGCGGCGGCGGCGGCGGCGGCGGCGGCGGCGGCAGCGGCGGCGGCCGGGACGAGGCGGAGGCGACGGCGGCGGCGGCGGCGCGGGGCGCTCGGGCTGATGGCGGCGACGGCGGCGGCCGGGCCCGGGGCGGCGCTGTCCCCGCGGCCGTGCGAAAGCGACCCGGCCACCCCCGGAGCGCAGTCCCCGAAGGTGAGGAAGCGGCCGGCGCGACCCGACCCCAACTCTGACCCTCTCCGGGGCTGGGGCGCGGCGGTCTCGGCCCAGTCCCACCGGCGGCCGACTGGCGTGTCGGGGGCGTGGGCCACTGGCTGTGCGCGGCTCCTGAGACCCGCGGTGGTCGGCGAGGCGGGGCCCGGAGAGGAGCCCGCGGCCCCCAGCGAGCAACAAGTGCGGGCGGGCGACGCGGCGCGGCTTCCCTGAAGTTGGCGCCGGCCCCGTTTGCCGATTGTCCCCCAAACGCCTGTTCCGGGGCCGGCTGCGGGACGGAACGCGCTCGGGCGGGAGAGGCGGGTCCGCGGAGGGGCCTGCAGACGCGCGCGGTCGCTCGGCCTTCATTCCGGGCATAGTTTGCTGAAGTGTTTGAACGCTTACTGCAAAAAACGTTGGCGAACGAAGTGGAAAATCAACAGTTGGTGAACTTGGTGTAATTAAGTTAATACACAAGCGTCCGGATGTTTTCGGCGGAAGTCTTTTTTTTTTTTAAAACTTTGTACTGCTGTGAGGTGAAAAGAACTTGGTGTTTGTGGAGAAAACGGGAGATGAGCAGTAGCTTGTCACGCATCAAAACGTTTTGGTTCTAAAGTTAGGCTGGCAGTTTGTGACAGAAGGTTGGAAGGGAGGAATTATGTTTTAAAAACCTCAAAGCTTGAAATTGGAAAGCTGAAATTAGAAGGCGGTGGGGAACTGGAATGTTTCTTGGCCAGCCAGCCTTCGTGCGGTGTGCGGTGTGCCGTGTGCGGTGTGCGGTGTGCGGTGTGCCGTGTGCCGTGTGCCGTGTGCGGTGTGCCGTGTGCCGTGTGCCGTGTGCCGTGTGCCGTGTGCCGTGTGCGGTGTGCCGTGTGCGGTGTGCGGTGTGCCGTGTGCGGTGTGCGGTGTGCCGTGTGCCGTGTGCGGTGTGCCGTGTGCCGTGTGCCGTGTGCCGTGTGCCGTGTGCCGTGTGCGGTGTGCCGTGTGCCGTGTGCCGTGTGCCGTGTGCCGTGTGCCGTGTGCGGTGTGCCGTGTGCCGTGTGCCGTGTGCCGTGTGCCGTGTGCCGTGTGCCGTGTGCGTGTGTGCCGTGTGCCGTGTGCCGTGTGCCGTGTGCCGTGTGCCGTGTGCCGTGTGCCGTGTGCGGTGTGCGGTGTGCCGTGTGCCGTGTGCCGTGTGCCGTGTGCCGTGTGCCGTGTGCCGTGTGCCGTGTGCCGTGTGCCGTGTGCCCCCTGCGCGTTGGCCGGGGAAGCCGTCCTGGGGCAGCCTAGCGGCGCAGCGCCTGCCTGGGAGCTCTTCCCGTCGCGCAAGTCCGTTGTGCCGTCAGAGAAGACTCGTTTTGAAGGTTCCTGAAAGGCCCCGCCAATGGAAGTAACTAGATTGTAAGACTCTGAATGCACATTCTTGCATTTCCAGCATTTGACGCCTTGCCGGGCACTTGGAGGGCACTGAGTCACTGAGCCAGTGCCCCCTGAGTGCATGCTTGACCCCTGAACCTTAGGAAGGATGTGATGCATAGAAACTCATCTAATCTGTAGGTGGAAACCACCTGTAACTCTGGAAGGCACATCTTTGATTCAGTACATCTGGGAGTCTTTGAAAACATGGGCTTCTGTATCAGTATCGCGGTTACAAGGGAATTCTTACCTTACTCCGTCATGTATTGGGAACAATATTGCTGTTACTACCTTCCTCTAGAAAAAGGCCCCATGCCCAGATGCTCACTTTATATAATAATGCCTTTGCCTAGAATTTATAGTAGTAATTTAAAACACTTTATGTATAAAATTGTGATCTCAGCTTTTTTGAGCACTTCACATTTTTGTTTCTTTTTTTTTTGTATATATTTGAGTGTCTCAGTTTTTTAGCTAAAGGGAAATATGCTTAAGTTTAAGGATATAAAAATCCTTAAAATGTTCACAAAAAAGATAAAAAGAGATGGAATGTTTAAAATGAGTTATGTTGGAAGTACTGAATTGAAATGTTGCAGTTGTGATACATGCAGATTTTAGAGTACATTTAGACTATGCAGAACTCTTTCATGAAATGCTTATTTTATAAGGTCTGAAAAAGAATATATATTTTACTATTTGGAAAAGAACCAGTAAATTTTTAGGAGCTAGAGACATTTGAGACTTTATTATCATAATCTTCATTTTAATTAATATTTATGAGATAATTATTTGCTAGTTCTTGTTGTAAGTGCTTTTAATATAGTAGCTCATTTAATCATTGAATTAGCCGAGTAATAGGGGCAATATTATAGTCTCAAATTTTCAGATTAGAAGATGCTCACAGAAAATAACCTCAGCTAGTGAGGGACAGTGCCCATTGAGAACCCAGGCTGTCCAGGTTTGGCATGCCTGGCCACTATACCATATTGCTGCTTTATATTCTTTTGCAGGATTGCTTTCATTTTAATATGTAGCAAGAGGACCATGGTATTTAGTAAAATTGGATTAGAGTTAAAAGCAATATTACTTACATTTTTAAAAAGTATCCTTTTTAGACCTTAAGCCTTGGCTAATATGTAAATAAATCAGTTTCCTAACGTCTAATACTTTTCCTGAGTGAAATGGTTGAATTTATATCCTTGATATTCTTGCCACGTAATGGATTGCAATTAAAATCTCTAAGCTTCTTAAAAAAAAATCCCCTCCCTCTCTCAACCCTCTTCTTGGTTTGTGTGTTGCTGTATTATAGATTGATGACCCTTATTAGGGTATATTTTTGCTAAATTATAGCAATGTAAGAAGAAAAGTGAATAGTTAGAACTGGTAATCTGTTTTCAGTCTTGTATGTCCCCTTTTCACAGGGACATAAATGCCTAAAGTAGTCAAAATAGTCCTATGAACCGGCGCCAAGTTGAATTGAGAACTGTAAATGGTCCATACATTTTTCCCCCCAGCTTGGGTAGGAGAGTTTGCTTTAATCTCAGAGTGATGCAGCAGTTTTAAATGTTTATGAAGAGCAGAAGGCATTTTAACCTCAGTTGGTGAGAAAGCAAAAGCAGATTTACATTTACAGGTTAATTGAAAATGTTCTTATTTTGATTGGATTGAAGATCAGTTTTAAATTTTATTCCAGGTCTTGCTCATGCCAAACTCTGGGTCCCTTTTAATTATAATATGAAGTTAATACTTGTATGACTTGTCCTTAGACAGTCTTTCAGATATTGAGACTTACTGTTCTTTTATTCTTTCTCTAATTATTATTTTTGAATCTTTTAAATGTATAGGATGATAACGAAGATAATTCAAATGATGGGACCCAGCCATCCAAAAGGAGGCGAATGGGCTCAGGAGATAGTTCTAGGAGTTGTGAAACTTCAAGTCAAGATCTCGGGTACTGTCATTTTACTGGTTATTAATATTTTTTGTGATGTTTCTCTTTGCGATAACATCCTCTTCCCTTTCCCCCAACTCTGGCAAAGACAGTTATTAAAAATTGTAGAATATTTTCTTACTGCTTTATAATGTGCCACCAAAATTGGTCTTGCTACTGAGTGTAATTAAAAAAGAATATTATGATAGTAAAACACATAATACGTAAAATTAATCATTTTAACAATTTTTAAGTGTGCAATTCATTGGCATCAGTTACGTTCGCAGTGTTGTGCAGCCATTACCACCATCCATTTCCAAAATTTTTTCACTGCCCCATACTTTATAACCATTAAGCAATAACTTCCCTTTCTCCCCTCTACCCAGCCCCTTGCAACCATCATTCTACTTTCTGTTTCCGTAAATATGATTACTTAGTTACTTCGTATAAGTGGAACCGTAAAATATTTGTCCTTTTGTGGCTGGCTTATTTCTCTTAGAACTTTGAATATCTTCAAAGTTCATCCTTGTAGCATATGTCAGAATTTTGTTCTGTTTTTAAGACTGAATAATATTCCATTTTATGTATGTACTGCATTTTGTTTATCCATTTAGATGTTGATGGACATTTGGGTTTCCACCTTCTGGCTAAGGTGAATAATGCTACAGTGAGCCTTGGTCAGAGTTTGTGTTTTCAGTTTTTTTGGGGATGTGTATGTAGGAGTGAAGTAGCTGGATTACATGGTAATCCTATGTTTAACTTTTTGAGAAACTGTCAAACTGTTTTCCATAGGGGTTGCACCAATTTACATTCCTACCAGCAATTCACAAAATTTCCAATTTCTTCATGTTTCTCACCAATTTGTTTTTCATTTTTTAAAATAATAGCTATTCTAAAAGGTGTGAAGGGATATTTTATTGTGATTTTGATTGGCCTTTCCATAATGCCCAGTATGTTGAAACATCTTTTCGTCTGCTTCTTGGTCGTTGTATATCTTCTTTGGAGACATGTCTATTCAAGTTCCTTGTCCATTTTTCATTTGGGTTTTTTTTTGTTGTTGTTCAATGTTTTTTATATATGAATACTTCATCATTTCTTTATTCTGTGGGCTGTCTTTCACTCTCCTGAGAGTGTCCCTGTACAAAATTTTTAATTTTGATGAAGCCCAAATTCTTCATCTGTTTTTTCTTTTGTTGCTTGTGCTTTTGGTGTCATATCTAAGAATCCACTGCCAAATCCAAGTTTGTGAAGATTTCTATGTTTTCTTCTAAGATTTTTCTAGTTAGCTCTTATGTTTAGGTTGTTGATCCATTTTGAGTTGTGACATGAGGTAAAGGTCCAATTTTACACTTTTGCATGTGGATACCCAGTTTCCTAGCACCATTTTTGAGAACACTGTTCTTTTTGAAGGTTACTTTTTAAACAGATATATGCATAACATATTGTCACTTTCCCTTGTCTAATTTAGAGGTTGAATTGGCCCAGATCCTGAAACCTGTACTCTGTTATTCAGGATAGAGATCGACTGAGATACCCTGGCACCTTTAAACTAGGTCTATCCTTTGCCTCTGGGTTTGTGGAGTATCTGAGAACAAAAAATTATGGTTTATGGCATGATGCATTGAGATACAGGTTTTTAGGAGTTCTGTTTTCTCAGCTATTTATGACTCATTGAACAGTAGACAAGAGACAGAAGTAGTTGATTATTCCTTGGGTGGATGAAATACTGGCTATGCATTTTTAACCCAAGAAAAAAATTCAGAGCTGATACCATTACCTTGCTTTGCCCTCATAGGTCCCTTAAACTAAAAATGCCTTCGTTCTTAGCAATTGTGATTATTGGTTCTTCCCAATATATAAAAAAATGTTATCTTCATTGTACCTTTTTGACTTGGTAGACCAGATAATTATTTCTCTTCCTTGTGGCTGCTTTGTAATTTTCTTTGATATACAGGAAGTCAAGTCATAGCAGACAAATAATTTAAATACTTAAAATAGTTTTCAAAATATCCTCAATACAAGTGATTAAAAGTTAATGAAAGCCAAATTTAATGCATAATATATATTTCTGTACTTAGCTTTAGTTACTATCCAGCAGAAAATTTGATAGAGTACAAATGGCCACCTGATGAAACAGGAGAATACTATATGCTTCAAGAACAAGTCAGTGAATATTTGGGTGTGACCTCCTTTAAAAGGAAATATCCAGGTACTAGTTTATATAATAGATTAAATCTAATTTTTAATAAATAGTAATTCTTTACGATACACTGTCAACTTCTGAATTTTTCTGTAGATTATAATATATTTTATATTCTTGTGCTTGCTGTTTTTATTTTCTTTCTCCTTTTTTTTTTTTAAAAAAAGACTAAGGGTCTTATTCTGTCATTCAGATTAGAGTGCAATGGTGCAATCGTAGCTCACTGCAACCTTGCACTCCTGGGCTGGCTGTCCCCATGCTTCAGCCGTCCAAGAATCTGGGGCTACAGGTGTGCACCACCACGCCTGGCAAATGTTTTTAATTTTTATTTTTTTTAGAGATGAAGTCTTGCTATGTTGCCCAATGTGATCTCAAACTTGTGGCTTCAAGCTATCCTCCTGCCTCAGCCTCCTGCATTGCTAGGATTACAGGTGTGAGCCACCATGCATGGCTGCCTCCTGCATTGCTGGGATTACAGGTGTGAGCCACCATGCCTGGCCGCCTCCTGCATTGCTGGGATTACAGGTGTGAGCCACCATGCCTGGCCGCCTCCTGCATTGCTAGGATTACAGGTGTGAGCCACCATGCCTGGCCGCCTCCTGCATTGCTAGGATTACAGGTGTGAGCCACCATGCCTGGCCGCCTCCTGCATTGCTGGGATTACAGGTGTGAGCTACCATGCCTGGCCGCCTCCTGCATTGCTGGGATTACAGGTGTGAGCCACCATGCCTGGCCACCTCCTGCATTGCTAGGATTACAGGTGTGAGCCGCCATGCCTGGCCGCCTCCTGCATTGCTGGGATTACAGGTGTGAGCCGCCATGCCTGGCCGCCTCCTGCATTGCTGGGATTACAGGTGTGAGCCGCCATGCCTGGCCGCCTCCTGCATTGCTGGGATTACAGGTGTGAGCCGCCATGCCTGGCCGCCTCCTGCATTGCTGGGATTACAGGTGTGAGCCGCCATGCCTGGCCGCCTCCTGCATTGCTGGGATTACAGGTGTGAGCCGCCATGCCTGGCCGCCACCTGCATTGCTGGGATTACAGGTGTGAGCCGCCATGCCTGGCCGCCTCCTGCATTGCTGGGATTACAGGTGTGAACCGCCATGCCTGGCCGCCTCCTGCATTGCTGGGATTACAGGTGTGAGCCGCCATGCCTGGCCGCCTCCTGCATTGCTGGGATTACAGGTGTGAGCCGCCATGCCTGGCCGCCTCCTGCATTGCTGGGATTACAGGTGTGAGCCGCCATGCCTGGCCGCCTCCTGCATTGCTGGGATTACAGGTGTGAGCCGCCATGCCTGGCCGCCTCCTGCATTGCTGGGATTACAGGTGTGAGCCGCCATGCCTGGCCGCCTCCTGCATTGCTGGGATTACAGGTGTGAGCCGCCATGCCTGGCCGCCTCCTGCATTGCTGGGATTACAGGTGTGAGCCGCCATGCCTGGCCGCCTCCTGCATTGCTGGGATTACAGGTGTGAGCCACCATGCCTGGCCGCCTCCTGCATTGCTGGGATTACAGGTGTGAGCCACCATGCCTGGCCGCCTCCTGCATTGCTGGGATTACAGGTGTGAGCCACCATGCCTGGCCGCCTCGTGCATTGCTGGGATTACAGGTGTGAGCCGCCATGCCTGGCCGCCTCCTGCATTGCTGGGATTACAGGTGTGAGCCACCATGCCTGGCCGCCTCCTGCATTGCTGGGATTACAGGTGTGAGCCACCATGCCTGGCTGTTTTAAATTTGTTATCATTCAGTATCTCCTCATTATTTATATATTCTGTGTCTCATAACTGATTTAAAAGCAAAATGGGAAAGGTGAATTTCCTGGGGAAAATTTTAGAAAAAAATCATTTTATAGACAAGTTTTGGATTTTTACCATTGTCCCTTGATCTAAGAAATAGAATTAGCTATATGAACCATAACTGAATTTGAGAAAGGCTATTCCTCATTACCTAGTCTAGTTAGTTATATTACCTTATTGCTTTGGATTATTCTATTTTCGATTTTATTCTAACTTTTGTATCTTAGTGAGTTTTATTTCTTGAATTTTATTTCTTGAATTTATAGTATTTTTCTGTAGTCCCTTTAATATTTGGAGTATGTAATATGAATACTTTTAAGAATCAAGTTTTTTAAGCTTTTAAAAGTTTTACAAATGCATGATGTTTTGCTGTTTTTAATAGTCTTTTGATTTTTTTTTTTGGAGATTTAGAGCGACGAGATTTGTCTCACAAGGAGAAACTCTACCTGAGAGAGCTAAATGTCATTACTGAAACTCAGTGCACTCTAGGTAAGAATAGCTTGTAATGTGAATTTTTCAAGCTGAACATTTACAAATGATATTGCATAAGTATCTTCTTTCCTAAAATATTTTACAAAGTTAATAAAATAAGTTGAACTATTTAAATGCTACATTGTTTACTTCATTTTTTGATTATTGTTAAAATGCAAAGGAGAATGAAGCTTGAACACATACATAGTTCCTGACTCATGAGGGTTCAACTTCATGATGGTGTGAAAGCAGTGCATATTCAGTAGAAACCATACTCCGAGTGTCCATACAACCATTCTTTTCACTTTCTGTATAATATTTAACCAATCACATGACATACTCAACACTTGATATTAAAATAGGCTTTGTGTTAGATGATTTTGCCCAGCTGTAGGCTAATGTAAGTTTTCTGAGGATGTTTAAGGTAGACTAGAGTAGGCTAAGATATTTGGTAGGTTGGGTGTATTAAATGCTTTTTCTTTTTAGAATAGTGTCAACTTAGGATGGGTTTATCGGATGTAACCCCACTGCACGTTAGGATCACCTGTGTTCTGTAGCAGTATAATTGTCTAATAATTTTTACAGAGTTTTCAGAGTGTATTTTGTGTGCAAAGCTTGTACAGTTTTTTTTTTTAAAGTTATGGGTTCTTTGCTGAGTGTAGTGGTGTGTGCATGTAGTCCCAGCTACTTGGGAGGCTGAGGGAGGAGGATCACTGGAACACAGGAGTTTGGGGCTGTAGTGTGCTGTGATCATGTCTCTGAATAGCCACTGCACTCCATCCTGGGCAATATGGCGAGCCCACATCTCTAAAATGCAAAAAGGCAAATTATTCAATTTTCAGTTCTGTATAATTATGTCCATGTTTTATTTGTAGTTTTACTTTTACAAACATTTTAATGCAGCATGACTAATTTTTAATATAAATTCATGGGAATGCGTTTCAGCAGTTGGTGAAATCCGATACTGTGAGTCTTGAAAATTGTCTACATGATGAGTGTGTGTGTGTGCTGATGTTTTCGGTGAAGGTTTAAGGAATTTGAAGACTGGGAACTATAATAATGTTGAATTTTTTTTTTAACTTATCCAATATTTTGTAGTACTTGTTAGTAGTTAGTGTATTTCATTATTTAACAATTGTTTCAGACTGAAGGGATATATGTTTAAAGCACATAGAATCTTAAAAATAAACTTGTTTGGTTGAAAAATGGATGTATTTGCCTTTTGCAAGATAATCTTTTAATTGCTTGGATTTATATTATGAATATTAAGTTTAATTATTTTCAAATGTACCAAGATATTTTGCTTTGGCCATTGGAAAACCCATTAAAATGTGGAGCGGTTTGAAGAAGTAAATTTTGAAGAGTGCTTTTGTTCACTTATTCTTAAAAGGGCTTATTATTTTGTTTTTTGGTCCAAAATAGGTTTAACAGCATTGCGCAGTGATGAGGTGATTGATTTAATGATAAAAGAATATCCAGCCAAACATGCTGAATATTCTGTTATTCTACAAGAAAAGAACGTCAACGAATTACAGACCATTATAAAGAGTATTCTGTAAGTAACTGAGGTGACTAGCATTTTTTATTTGGGTTGGGGAAATGACATTTTATAAAGTTACATGTGACTTCCAACTGTTTTTTTTTTTTTCCAGCAAATGCAACAACAGAATACTCAGAAAGTTGAAGCTAGTAAAGTGCCTGAATATATTAAGAAAGCTGCCAAAAAAGCAGCTGAATTTAACAGCAACTTAAACCGGGAGCGCATGGAAGAAAGAAGAGCTTATTTTGACTTGCAGACACATGTAGGATAACTTAAATTGAGTAGTCTCCGAACTTAGTTTCTTACTTGTTATTGCAGAATGCCCATTACCCGCCTTGATCATTATTTTTTGGACCACCTATGTGTTCTTTTTTTTTTTTTTTTTTTTGGAGGCAGAGTCTTACTCAGTAGCTCAGGCTGGAGTGCAGTGGCATGATCTTGGCTCACTGCAACCTTTGCCTCCTGGGTTCAAGGGATTCTCCTGCTTCAGCCTCCCCAGTAGCTGGGATTACAGGCACCTGCCTCCACACCCAGCTAATTTCTCATATTTTTAGTAGAGACAGGGTTTACCATGTTGTCCAGGCTGGCACCTATGTGTTCTTTTCCTCCTCAGAACTTGAGATATTATTTTTAATGATGTGCTTAATAATCAGTTTACGTTTTTTTTGTGAGATGTCTTTTGCTTTATGGTTGATATTCTACTAAATGAAACTAGTAGTAGTGACATGTCATACTTGCTATGTGTCCCAAGAGTTTTTAAAATAGATTTGCATGTTAATTCTCAAAGTAACCATGTCAGGTTGGAAGTAGGATTACTTCCATTTAATAGATAAAGAAACTGAGCTGGAGAGGTTGTATAAGCTACCCAGATCACTCTGCTGTTAAGCAGTGAGCAAGAGATCCACTGCCATTCCTCGGCAGTTATTCTCATGGAAAATAGGCCTCTAAAATGATGATATATAGAAAGAACTGAAAGCACCAACTGTCCTCTTAGGTAATAGCTTCCAAAATATTAGCTTTTTGGCGGGGGAAGTGGGCATGCAGTGGAGAGCATCTGGGGACTCTTTTCCTACAGCTTGAGTTTTAGCATGGAATCAATTTTGTGTTTCTCTTTATGTTAACATAGGTTATCCAGGTACCTCAGGGGAAGTACAAAGTTTTGCCAACAGAGCGAACAAAGGTCAGTTCTTACCCAGTGGCTCTCATCCCCGGACAGTTCCAGGAATATTATAAGAGGTATTAAATTTTAGTTACAATTGGTATCGGCTCTTGGTAAGGGGTTTCAGAGCCTTGTGTACTTGCCTCCTAACAATTTTGAGGTCTGTAGATATCACCATGGGATACCGCATAGGATTTGTGTTGCTGTTCTTTATCTTCTCTGGTTCTGTGGTAAACAACACCCTGTAGTCAGAATTAGAACATATGCTGGTGCAGTCTGGATGCCCCGTCTTTGCCCATTCTCTTTGGATTTGTCATAGACAGATGCTGGGGGTTCTGTAGCGCCTCACTGCTCAGAGTATGTGCTGTGGTCCAGAGCACTCTTATTGCTCAGAAGCTAGTTGGAAATGCAGAATCTCAGGCCCAGCCCTAGACCTATGACTCAGAGTCTGCATTTTAACAGATGTCTGCATGATTCATGTGCAGGTTAGAGTTTGAGAAACACTGACTTTCATTGCAGACAAGAAGAGAGAGGGGCAGGGACAGGCACCTGAGTGCCCCAGCCACATTGCTGACCCGGCCTGGCTGCTGCTATCAATCTGGACCCTAAATACTACTTACCTACTATTCCGAAACTGAATGTTACTGAAAAAAACAGAGCTAATGGTTTCATTTTGTTTTAAAGTCTCAGCTTTTACTTCAGCCTTAAACCTTACTCTGGAAACCATATGTTCTTCAGAATAGACTATATTTTTAGAGAATAGAATTTAAAGTACAGTATCATAACTTGCCATTTGAAAGTCAAATCTTGGGCAGAAATTAGAAAAACTTCAAATTTGAATCATAAGCAGAAATATTTAAAAAGTTTTTCTTTTTTTTTTTTTGAGACGGAGTCTTACTCTGTTACCTAGGTTGGAGTGCAGTGGTGTAATCTTGGCTCACTGTAACCTCTGCCTCTTGGGTTCAAGTGATTCTCCTGCCTCAGCCTCCTGAGTTGCTGGGATTACTATGCCTGGCTAATTTTTTGTATTTTTAGTAGAGACAGGGTTTCACCATGTTGGTCAGCCTGGTCTCAAACTCCTGACCTCAGGTGATCTGCCCACCTAGGTCTCCCAAAATGCTGAGATTATAGGTGTGAGCCACTGCACTTGGCCTTTAATTTTTAAAAATTTTATTTTGGTGTCAGCAAATTATTAAAAGTCATATGCAAGTGTGCCAACCCCTGTGCTTTTTGGTGTGTTGTCTTAGTTGGGGAAGTCCTGATCCATGGTCACTTCCTGAATAAGGGCTACTGAGGGTAAGAATGGAGGTGGCACTAAGTGTTGCCGTCTGGTAAGAGATTGCCAATCTAGCTTCAGACAAAATAGATGATTAAATTCGTTAGAATACATGCTTCCCAAATTTGTTTACAATAATTTGTTACTAAAAATTTTGCTTTTTATATTAAGTAATATCATGTACCATGCACTGGTGCGATACATATGTCTTAGGGTGTCTGGCCATTCTGTTTGGGTTTGTCACAGACAGATGCTGGGGTTCTGCAGCACGTCACTGCTCAGAGTTTGTTTCGTGATCCAGAGCACTGTTGTCACTCAGAAGCTTGTTGGAAATGCATGTATATCAATTGTATGAGGTAGATGCCATTATTAGGCTTGGTTTACAAGTGGAGTGACAGCTGAGAGAAGTGGCAAAGACCTGCGCCAGTGGTGGAAGTGGATATGAGCTGGTAGCCAGACTTGGGGCTACTGACATTTTATTTACTTTTTTTCTTTTTTGGGGTTGAGGGCAAAGAGGAGAGACATTATCTCTTAGTAAGAATTAAAATCAAATGCATATTTTTATAAGTCTAGTGAAAAGACGTTCAGGCTTCTTATTAATTACTCCTACTTGATGACAAAAATGACAAATTAATGCTCTGTTTTTCAAAAGTCTTTGGGGTTACTTGAGAAGTTTAAGGCTATCTTCATAGCTCAAAGATGACTCTATTCTTACTTAATAGTAAAGAGAAACTGAAAATAAACTCTCTGGACTTCAGGTACTCACCAGATGAGTTGCGGTATCTACCATTGAACACAGCCCTGTATGAGCCCCCTCTGGATCCTGAGCTCCCTGCTCTAGACAGTGATGGTGATTCAGATGATGGCGAAGATGGTCGAGGTGATGAGAAACGGAAAGATAAAGGCACTTCGGTGAGAACATTTCTGTCTAGTAGGAAGCATTTCCTTTCTCTTTGAATTTTTGCTGATTGCTTTCCTGGAATGTTAAATTGAACTTGTGTCATCACTCTCTCTTTGAAAAAGGACAGTTGCATATAATTTCCAGAAAGTATTCATCAAGAAAAGTTATTTATAGTGTGTTTTGATAAAAACAAGCAGTGCATGGCCTTTGGTAAGCTTTATACTTAAAATCACTCCTCTGTAGTTACCATGAGGTTAGGCAAGGATATGGAAAATTAGCTTAAGATTGTTTATTCAGCTTGCCGTCTCTTTAACTTAAAATATTGAACAAAACAGACGTTGATCTCTTGACACAGAAATGTAGTTTTTTCTTAGTTTAGGGGAGTGCATTAACTTGTGTTTCTTTTGCTTAATCTTAGGCTTCCTATGGGAAAATATTATGTTTAATAATAATGTGCAATTTGTTGGGTTTTGCTGTATGACTTTTTTTTTGGTAGCAAAGTGCAGTTGCAAGACAATGGACAGCTGGTGTGTTCTGTGGACCTAAAGGAGAACAAAATTTCAATGATGATCTAGGGTTTTGATCCCAGTGATGCCACAGGACTTTGAATTGCTCTAGTATTGTGTTTTAAGTAACTGGCTATTTTAAACTTTTCAATGTAGCCAACCTAAATGTGAGATTGTGCTACCATTGAATGGACATTATATTTCCTTGTCACCAACAGCTTCTAAAACATCTTTAGCAATACATACTATGCAGAATAAGATGCTGTTCAAGTATTAAAGTGGTGACACAAATTTTCTCTTGTCACATTGCTAAAAGGGGAGCTGTGGCATAGTAAGGGTGATGAAGCTGACTTCCTTTCATAGCACGAGGAAAAGTGTAAACTAATCCATCATTATGGGAAAGCATTTTGACAGTCTTACCAATTTAAGTTCCACAGAATTTGGCCTAGCAAATCCACTAATAGAATTTATCCTAAGGACTTAGTCAGATACTGAAAAAATTTAACTAGAAAAAAAGGTCTGTTTGAGTGTTTAATTTTTACGCTGGAAATTACAAATAAATTTTAATGCCCGCAGTGGGTAATATTATGTTGTTTTTATAGTATAGAAATGCAGTTCAAAGAATATTTAATGATTGTGAGAAAATGCTCATAATGCTTTAAAAAAAAATACCAAAACACACACATGCATACACATTGTAATCCAGTTTTGTGTTTTAAAATATGAGGGCACAGTGAGGTAGGGGGTATGTGTGAGTCTTGGTATCTTTATTTATATAAAGGACACCCAGAAAAAAGATAAAGTAGATACATTCATGTATCTAGTCACTGTATGTTTATCAGGGAGGTTTTAGATAACTTAATTTTTTCATTTATAATTTCATAATTCATATGAAAGTTCTAATTAGAAGATTTTAAATTATAAAATGAAGGATTAAATGGTCAGATATTGAGGTCTTAAACCTTGAATATGTAAAATATTTCAGATCCTGTTGTAGATAGTTGAGGTATTGGCTCTGCGTAGTTTAACATTATGGAAACACAAATGTGTGCTTAGAAGGACTTTTTTTTTTTAAACTGTAGCCCTTTATTTTTCCTGAAGGTACCTTCTTATGATTTTTAGTACTCAGTGAAAATACCCACACTTATTTTTAACAATGTATTTTTGTATGAAACAAATATGCTCCCTTGTGACATGGAAAATGATGTTGAAGCTGTGTGGCGTAATAATAGCTAAAGTAGATAATTCCGTTTTTTGTGACTTACATCAGAAAACAAGATTGATGAAGGCACTGATATATGTGAAATCAGTTTTATATGATATCATAGTTAGAAGGATGGATGATTTTTAACATGGCTTACTTTAGTTTCCACTGGAAAAAGCTTTCTTATATTTAGAATGATTTTTTTATTTTTAAATTGATAAAGCCTTAAAGCTTTTTTTGAGTATTTTCCATAGTTTTCAAAATTCAGACTCAAATTTGTCTTAATTCCAAAGAATCTTTGTTTTTGCCTTTTAAACTCCAGGACAGCTCCTCTGGCAATGTATCTGAAGGGGAAAGCCCTCCTGACAGCCAGGAGGACTCTTTCCAGGGAAGACAGAAATCAAAAGACAAAGCTGCCACTCCAAGAAAAGATGGCCCCAAACGTTCTGTACTGTCCAAGTCAGTTCCTGGGTACAAGGTAGAAGAAAAAAGCCCCTGACTCAGCCTCTTTACTGACCAGCCTCTCTCCCCTGAAATATTTTAACTTGACTTTCACGATTGTGGAGCTTCTGCCTGCTGTACCTCACTAGCTGTTCTTCTGTGGTGTGCCCTCTGTCCACTGCTTTTTTTGCTTTATTTCCTTGGTGGCTTTTCTGTCACTTTTGGCTATGGTTTAGCTTCTGATTTCTGTATATGTACAATTTATAAGTATTTCTTTTTTGAAATAATAACCAAGCAGGTATGGGTTTTTAAAACATTATTTCATAGGCAGAAGTTTATACTTTATTTCCTTGGAGTAAAGATCGTCATTATTTGGTGTTTTAAGTGCTCCAGCATTTAGTGTAGCTAAACCTGCTGAGCTATGAAGTGTGAGTGGATATACTGTTAGATGAAGTTGCATTTTTGTAGTGCCTTTCATTAAGAAAGATCTGGGTTTAATCTAAGGATTATTTGATCCATCTGCTAAATTAAGCTAACTCTGGGATAAGAAAATAATAAAACCTGTTATTTACATTGTAGTGATTTTTAGCATAACCTTGGTAAAGAGCCTGTATGATTCCATGACAAGAATTAAAACATACCTGTTAACTTGTTGATCTGATTATCCTCAGAGTAAAGTAGTAGGTTGTCAGCAGCTATTATTATTATTTTGAACTTTTCCTCTCTCTCTTCTCCCCCCTCTCTTTTCTTTTGAAGAAAAGTGAGATGAGAGGTTGAGTAGCCTTATTTGCATATAGGGATTTAAGAATATCGTAAAAGAAAGAATTAGCTGTACAGTTTTATGTTTGGGATGGTGGATGATTCTTTTGGTCTGAAATATTTTAGAACATGGTTTTTATTGCACTTATGAAGGTGTATTGAAGGAAAATTTTAGAGTAAGGCAATGAGAAAGTTTTGCCAAGTGAAATTGTTGAACACCTTGTATGTGTTTAACATACAACTGTGACTGTGGCAAATAATCCACAAGAACAGGCTGAAGTAAGTCAGCTTTCCCTCAAACTAACCAGAACACATTCTGTAACATGTTGTTCATTCACCTTTCTTCAAGTAAAAAAAGCAACCTATTAAATTAATGTATTTCATATTTTATTAGAAAATTCTTTTATGTAATTAACTTCAAAATTCCTTTTTTTTTTAGCCTATGGCAAGCAAATTTTAAGGTTAATTCAGCAAGGATTGGCTTCGAAGGGTATCTGCCATAGGCTGCCGCGATGTGATTTTTGTACTTGTTTTTACATATGTAGCTTATCTAATTTCTTTAAATATGTAAGTTAATGCTTAATAACTGAAAGCAAGTGAGCTCCAAAGATGAAATTTCAGAAACAGTCTACATGAATGAGTGTGTTCTATTGGTCTGCTCAGCTTTAAATGGAAGTGGCCACTGAAAGCACACCATCCTGTTAACTCTTGAGTACTAAGTAGATCTTTCAAACAATAAGCTTGATTGATCATGGGTTGAAAAAAGAGAATATTGAAATAGTTGTTTTACAGGCTGGAAATGAAGAACTATTCAACACTATCATTGATTTAGTATACAAGAAATCATATAGATTAACTGAACTTAATAGTACTCAAGTCGGATATGCAAGATTTATATTTTACATAATTTGTGCACATTTTTAGTACCTAAAAATGTTTCAGATTGATTTCAAAGATGGAAACAACCAGTATCTAGTCATATGTTAATGTGAACATGCTTATTAAAAGTTAACCTCTTTATAAAAAGTATTAATAAGCCAGATGTGCCTAAATATTAGGGTACTTCAAGCTAAAGGTCATATTTTATATATGTAAAATATGAGATTCAAGAAAAACAATATGTATCTGATGTTTTGCTTAATAAGATTCACTAGTGCTTGCCCTTAATTTGTAGGACAGTATTGTTTAGGTTACATTAACCTGAAATTTAAAGCATAATTGTTAGGATTCAGGCCTATAAGTACATAATTAAAATCTATATTATTGCTACCATGAAAGTCTTATCTTTGGCTGTTTTTCAAGTAGAAAAGTAAGTGTACTGTGAGCCTTTTGAGATGCTGAGAGCTGTTAGGATGAGTATTTTAATTTTCTTGTCAGTAGTGAAACTCTGATGATGTTGCAGTTATTTGAAGTAGAAATGATCGTCTTAACCAGACACACATAGGGCTGTGTTCCATTGGCCTTCGGGAGAGTGCTGCACATTGTTCCCTTAACCCCTCCTTCAACTGTGCAATTTACTGCAACTGGCTTCTCTAAGCCACGGTTGTTATCTGCTGTGTAAAGCCCTGGATGGCAGCACTGTGGCTTCTTAGTGAGGGGCAGATACTTTGTATATTAAGCTGCAGCATTCATCACAGAAAATGCTACAAAGCTTCTCTCTTCACCTTCTCTCATCTTTTCCTCTTTTCACCCAGATGAAGACTTGGGTAAGAAAAACTAAGCGATTTAACAAAGCATTATGATTTAAACTTAGAAATAAACCTAAAATTTTTTGGTGTCCCTTTTATCATAGGTGTTTAATGTATATTTTAATGATTGTAGAACTTGAATTGCTCTAGAATGTGAATGACTACCCTTGTGTTTTATTCCTTTTGGCTTTTGTTTTGTAAAGAATCTCCTATGAGGAGTTCTGTTTTTAGAATTTAATACTGTTTCGTTATTTCCTTGACTTTAGTGGACGATATTAGAGTACTTAAATATGCCAGTATCTAACTTAAACTATGAGTATTAAATTAGTATATCTTTTACATTTAGTACAGGTACCATAACCAAAAAAGATTTCTTAGTTTTGATGAAAAGATACCATTTTGCTGTATATTATGGCAGGTACAGATATAATCATAACTGGACCAGAATTTGGATTATAGAAGTGCACTTCCTAGCTGTTTTTTATTTAGGTATAGGAACACACAGTGAGAACCTTATGCTTAGAATGTAGCAGTAACAACAGAGGGTAACTACACTGCAAGACTTAAATGGTTTAAGCATGTGACACTATCCTTTTGTTGGGGGGAGCAGGGTATAATATACGTACAGGAGATTAGTTTAATAGTAAAGTTTTATATGTATGTTTAACTTCCATGATATTTATTATTTTGTAGAGACATTTGTGATTGTTTAGAGTTCTTGTTTTTATTATATTTATGTATAAGGTTGACTTTTTTTAAAATAAATAAGCCAAAAATTCTTTTTGAATGCCTCTGTCATCTTTTGCAAAGAAAGATAATCTAAAAAGTACAAAACTTAAAAGAATTAAGAACAAATTGTTTAGGCCTAACAGGTAATGAAGGTGGCAGTGAGACATTTCAAAGCTGGAATATATACAATGTTTGAGTTTTGTTTAGGTTCTTCGGTTCAGTAAATTAGGAAAGGGATGCATTTGGCAGGGTGGGAATAAAACAGCAATGAAACAGTTCTACTTAAAATATTTATTTTCCCAGTTCGTTTGTTCGTGTGTGTGTGTGTGTGTGTGTGTTTGTGCGCGTGTGTGTGTGTATGCCCCTTTCCCCCCATTTTATTCTTGGCCCATGTTTGCTCTTCCTTTTTTACCACTGTTATTTACTTCTATAGCATGAGTGAACGTCATCTCGTAAGTCAAGGCTGTGACGTTCGGATGTCCTTCCTTCCCTGGTAATTTTAAGTGCAGTGAACCCTTTTTTCTTTGTCATTTCCATGTGTTGCCAAATATGTCTAAAACCCAGACACCTTCACTGGACCATGCATGTTTTTAATCTGAAAGATGAGTAGTACTCAGAATGTTCATGTATTTTTTAAGTGACTGCAATTTTTTTTGCTTGTCTGAAAACTTCCCTTTTATAATTTTACATTTTATAGTGAATCCTTTTAAGTATAGATTCTTGTATTAGACATACAAAGAGAATAATCACACAACTAAGTTTTCCACAAACATTTATGTACATGGCAATGTATGCATGGGATATGTTTCAATTAAAAATGTTTAAAGTGATTTTTTAAAAAATACCATGATACCAATGAGGATAAACTGATTTTTTAACTTAGATTTTATAGATCCAGTTTTACAGCTTTGGAAAATACCAGTTTTTAAACAATTAATATATAAGCTATTTCAAATGGTTTTCTCTTTAGAGTAAGTCTTAAATTTATCGGTAGTTGGATTTCTTGTCCAATTAATAGTGACATTTTACATTGTATTTAAGTCTATCCTTCTGTTGCTTAAACAGATCTTACTGTGCATGTAGGGAGTATAGAATGCTACATTTAATATGAGAGATCATGCTGTTTACAAAATTTTACAATGAAATTAATGCTTTCTTCAGTAGGCAATCTTACATTGCAGACAGGCTCCTGTCAAGCTTTGTCTTTCAAAATGGTTCTCATTAGCAAGTTACCAAAAGTAAAAATAGGGCAATAAAGTAACAGAATTCCTTTTGAACCCTTAGTAAGCTCTTCTGGCATGAATTTATAGCCCTCTTCTACCCTTCCAGCCAAAGGTCATTCCAAATGCTATATGTGGAATTTGTCTGAAGGGTAAGGAGTCCAACCAGAAAGGAAAGGCTGAATCACTTATACACTGCTCCCAATGTGAGAATAGTGGTAAGTATTTAAATATCTTTTTAAAATTTTAACCACCATGTTTGTTGGTTCAAAAACTGGAATTTATAGTTTCAGGTAGATTTCAACCAGAGTCATCAAATAAATACGCAGGGTACCTTGTGAAGCATAGACGCGGTCCATGTGTGTTCTTCTACATTGTATTTTCATTTCTCTTTGGTGATTTTAACATTATAGCCATTCTCTGGAAGTCCTAAAGCAAACTAGTATTTTATATGCCATATTAAGTTAAAAATTCTTATGTGAGATACTACTAATACTGGTTTTGATTTAGGCCATCCTTCTTGCCTGGATATGACAATGGAGCTTGTTTCTATGATTAAGACGTACCCATGGCAGTGTATGGAATGTAAAACATGCATTATATGCGGACAACCCCACCATGAAGAAGAAATGATGTTCTGTGATGTGTGTGACAGAGGTTATCATACTTTTTGTGTGGGCCTTGGTGCTATTCCATCAGGTAAAGATTTAAAAAAGAACAAACATTATCTTTGGGTGATGAGACTCTCCTGGCACTCCTTTTTTAAGGGTGCATAAAGCCTATCATGACATGAAGAGCTTGTGGACTTCTATGTGCAAACATGACCAAAGCTGTGATTTTACAGGTCATGTCTACCAGCTTTCCATCCTTAGACAACCCAACTAAAGGATAAATGAGAGGCCAGAATGCCCAGGCTAAGTTTTGGAAGTATAGTTCTATAGATAGAATGAGCTGGTGTTTTTTTACTGAAATACTAAAGTAACAGAGCATCATCTTGTTTCAAAGCCTTTATTTTTATGTTATCTATTTAGAAACTTAACAAAATGACTGCTACATCTTTACAAGTTTCTATAGAAAGTCTATTATAGATTTATATAAATTGGGGCAGCATGACAGTTCCAGATAACTTTACCACAAAGAGAACTGAATAAATCACAGTAATTGGACTAAAATATTACACAGATAATTGTGTAATTTTAGAACTTACTTGCATAGTGTTAACACTGTATAATACTCCATAAAATATAAGCCTACAACGAAGTTTCCTGGGAATCATTAAGCAAGCAACGTATTTATTTAAGGTTCCGTAGTAATTCAGATCAAGTATGTAGTACAATTTATCACTGTGCTGTTAGAAACTTGAAGTTTTAAAGTGCTGTTGGCATAGTACACTAGGACTTGAAAGAATGCTGTTAAGACACACAGCTGCCAGTAAACAGGAGAGAAAAAGGCTTAAAAAAGCCAAATCCCGGAATGGGTTTTGTATTGTTTGTATTGAACTTCTGAAGTATGATAGTGTTTAAATTTCAGGAAAGATTATTATTTTTTAAAGGTCCATATCACTGTATGGCATTACATCTCTCCCATTCCCCTTGACTTGGAATGAATTTTGCACAGCATTGATTACATTGATTAAGTTTACATTTTTCTCCTTAAATTAAGGAATTCAGTGTCCTCACCCCAAAATCCACAGAGGAATCTCATTATCGATAGCTAAGGAATAAGAGTTAGGGTTAGGGTAAATAGGCTTTAAAATCAGTCCCATAAAAATTACTTTTCATTCTGTATTAACTAACAATTTTTTTCCTAGGTCGCTGGATTTGTGACTGTTGTCAGCGGGCCCCCCCCACACCCAAGAAAGTGGGCAGAAGGGAGAAAAACAGCAAAGAGGGATAAAATAGTTTTTGACCCTAATATTGTATATGCATTTAAGTGGAGTATTTGGTGCCAATTTATTTAGAACATTTTCATTTTTATGCTAATAAAAGATTTTTTTTTTTGGAAATTAACTATGAGCTTAAAATCTGCATTTGATTTATTTCTGTTAAAAGCTACTCTTACCCTTGAAACTGATTCCAGGTAGAGAATTCATCTTCTGAAGTATTTTATAGTAACATTGGCTCACTCCAAAAATTCAGTGGAAATATTTAGGAACTTAAGTTACTTAACTATTTCTCCATAGTCCAAAAAGTTATTTTTATGAAACTTCCTAATCTACATTGTTTCTGGCCTACCATAGGTAGCATTAACAAAGTTATTTAATAACTAAAGAATTTTAATTCATAGCCCAAAATTGACAAATGGCCTAATAAGATCTGGTGCAGCTTGATTTAGAGTTGTCATTACTGGACTGGTACAGGAACAAAGTTTGTAAATACCTGCCGGCCAGGAAATCCCTTTTGTATAGAAAAGTACCATCCGTACTTCGGGTACAGGCATAGGGGCTTTAGTCCAGGCTCAGGGAAGTGTACATAAATCATTTCCAACTTGATTTTAGTAACTCTAACACCTTGAACTTCGCTGTCAATCTGCAGAGTAAAATTATAAAGTTACCAACCTTTTAATCTCATCTGTGTAACAGCATGAAAGGTTGCTCTATTTCGATTTATATTAACCTAAGTGACTGCAATCATCATTTTTGGTCAACCTAATGAAAATAGAGTCTAAACATTTTATGGTACGCGGTCCTTTTACATAGGAATTTTGATCTTTAAAAGAAAACAAATACTGTGCTTGCTGCTTTTCCTATTTTTGGGGTAACTGAGGTAACAAAATGCGTATGGCTTTATTTTTCCATCCCTTGACTAGAAAAAGGTAACTACAACCAAGGACAAGTAGCAAGGTTCACAGCAAACTGCAATCAGCTTCACAGATGGAAGGTTTTATACTCCAGGGCGTGGTTAAGAACTCAAAAGAGAATTTCAAGTACTAGTTTCAAAACGCTAATTAATATCGTCCAGAGAACAGACTCCTCCTCTTGCGAGGCATCTTCTGGCGCACGAGCGCGCTTCTGGCCGGCATCTGCGCCGTCGGCGGGGTAGGCGGCCTCGTCGAACGGGTGCTGCTCGACCGTGCCGTCGTAGTACACCTTCATCTCGAACTCGCTCTCCAGGTGGGACGGGTGTCCGTAGACGCCGATGCCCACTGGGCGCCGGAAGTGCGCGGGGATGGACACGGCGTCCGGGCCGCAGGTGGCCGACTGCAGCTCGTAGTCGTCGAAGCTGGGGTGCAGGCTGCTGGCGGAGACGTACAGGTCCGCGTCGCCCTTGAGGCTGCGCATCCTGAGGACGATCTTGCCCTCGTGGTTCAGCCGCAGGTAGCTGTAGTTCCCGGCGCCTATCTGGCCCTGGACGACGTGCAGGAGCACCCACTCCTCGGGGACCTCCTCCTCGTCCGCGCAGCTCCCCGGGGACAGGACCTGCGAGGCCAGCAGCAGCAGCAGGGCCGTCGTCCAGGGCGCGGCCCTCCCGCGGGGAGCGGCCATGGCTGGCGGCTCAGCTCTGGGGCCTGAGCGTGGGTCAGCGCTGGTGGGGACACGGGAGGCGCTCAACACTAGCGCCCGTCCCTGCCGTGCGCCTGCGAGGCCACGGCGCGTTCAGGCGCCTGGTCTGCCGCTGGGACTGTCCCTTCCCCACCCGTTTGAGGCCCCGGGGAGGAGAGGAGGGGCTAACCCCTCGCCCGCAGCGCGGCACCCACCAGGGGCAGGGGCAGGGCTGCTGTGGCGCCCTCGGACTCACCACCGCTCCCCGCAGGGCGCCGCGCCGCGACCATCCGGACCTGAGGCCGGAGCCTCACCGGAGGAGGCGGAAGTTACGCTAGGCCCGGAAGTAAGCCGGCCGGAAGCGAGGCCTCGCCAGCTATCGCGAGATAGCGAAGGGGGCGTGGGCGCGAGGAACCGCGGGTTAGTAACCATGGCCGCTGGCGAGTGGGGTGCGCCGCGTGAGGCCGCTGCTTGCTTTCCTGTGAGCCGGCTGCGGTGGGTCCTTACCGAGCGGGCTGCTCCCTGCACGGAGTCGGGAGGAACCCGAGCTGCTGCTCTGGGGCGTGTGCTGAGGCCGCAGGGCTGGAGCCCGGGGGCTCCGCGAGTGTTCGCGGCTCCGCTGAGATCTCTGAAAGGGGGCGGTTTGAGGTTTCCGCCGTGACCGTTGCCAACGGCGGGGACGCGCGCTCTGGGCCAGAGCCGTTGCTCGCTGTCGCGTCACCCGAAGCCCCCTCCCGACACCGTCCTGGTGCGACGGCTGCACGGGAATTCGGGGCTCAAGTTGGGCCCGAGCGTCCGGGCGGCCGTGGCGCGAAGGCGCAGGATCAGCGCTTTGAGAACTGAGCGCCTGTGGAGTTCGGAAAAGGGCGCAGGTGGTTATTTTAATTAAAGCAGCTGTGTGTAAAGAGATCTCGGAGCTCTCTAAGAGATTCGGTCTTTCAGGAACGAACGAGGGCTGTAGAAATGCCCCCGGCTCCCACACCTCCCCGTCCGTTCTGTGCTCGGAGGGCGGGAGCGTGGAACCCGTGGGCTCCTGAATTCTGCCCCACTGGCCTTTCGCCCTGCGTGGTAACTGCCAGGCTGGGTTTTCCTAACTCGAGCCAAAAGGCAAGTTTCTGGTTTGCTTAGTCACTAAAAGAAAAGTTTCGGTCTTTTCTAATCAGAAGGGAGTAATTTTCTAAAAATATTAGTATATACATAGAAAAAAAAAAACGCAGAAGGAAATGCACAGGCTTTTATCAGTGGTACTTGTCGAGTAAAAGAGAATTCGTCCTTTTATGTATTTCTAAATTTTCTATATTTTATACACACTGCTCTGTACCAGTAGAGGGGGTGTTACCTCCACAGCTTCTAGTTTGTCTGGGATTACTATCTTGTGTTTACCGACTTATCTTTAAGACAGTGGTCTCTTTAGCAGTCACTTGCCACAGCTTTTTCTTGAAGTGCTTAGCTAGTCTTAGATGCATTAGAATCTCACTAAAAAAATTAGTTTATCCTCCCAGACGTGTGCACGTGCATTCATGGATTTCCCTGGGAATATCCTATAGCATTGGTTATCCCCTACGGTTGGCATAGCAGGAAGAGGAGGTAGGGATAGGAAACTTTATTATTTCTTCATTGTTTAAATTTTTTGCATTGTACTGCTTTTGTAATCAAAAAAAGTTAAACAATTTATATTAGCGCTTGTAGGCTAAGTGCTGTAGCAATTCACCCCAATAGAACAGTTGCATGTTTCTTGCTCACAGGTACCTATGTAGCTGTTTCTAGTCAGACCATTCCTTTGGACAGTTCTCTGCCAGCTGCAGCTGAGACCTCTTCCATCTTGTGGTTTTCTTCCTTCGGCCTTCTGAATTCTCTGCATTTAACCAGGGGGTGGGGAAAGAAGAGAGTCAGTGCAGGAGGGATTTATGGGCCTGGCACTCAGCCACATGGCTGCACCTAATTGCAAGGGAAGCTAAGGAATGTAATTTAGTTCCGTGTCTAGAAGGAAAGGGAAGTGACTTAGTGAAAAAGGAGCAGCACTTGCTTTAGTCTCTCTCAAGTATCTGCTTCACTCTTGATCTCCCAAGGGGGACACTCCGTCAAGGTGCCCAGTGCAACACAGAGCATTTCCCAGGATTACACAGTTCTTCTCTATGTCAGGCCTGGCTGTTCTTCCTCATGGTCCAGAGATCTATGAACTAAGAAGACAAAGTAGTTGCTCTCCCCCACCAAAATGCAGTGGTTAAATGTAACCATGGTTTTTGTAACCATCCCCCCTTTCAGAAAAGGGAGACACATGGCAGACACTGGTCTACAGCAGTTTTGAAATGATGCTGGGGTGGACGTGGGAGGAGTTTCCCAACTAGACCTTGATTCTGCTGTCTAGGAGGAATTCCTTTGTCGATTGTTCTTTTTCTTTCTTTCTTTCCTTTGAGACAGGATCTCACTCTGTTGTCCAGGTTGAAGTACAGTGGCACAATCACAGCTCACTACAGCTTCAACGTCCCTTGCTCAAACCATTCTTCCACCTCAGCCTCCCCAGCTGCTGGGGCTACAGGCATGCACCGCCACACCTGGCTAATTTTTTTTTTTTTTTTTTAGAAACGGTCTCACTGTTGCCCAGGCTGGTCTTGAATTCCTGGGCTCAAGTTACCCTTCTGCCTTGACCTCACAAAGTGCTGGGATTGCTGGTGTGAGCCACTGTTCCTGGCCTGTTTTCTGAAGCCCTCGATTCTACCCTTGGTCTTTTTCTTCCATGATCTCATCTGATGTGGCTTCAAGGATGCTGTCTTGGAGGGCTGCCATAGTCCCCTTCTGGAGCCATGGCGGTGGGGGGCCAGGCAGTCAGCCCTGAGCCCACCGTGCCTTTATTTTGTTGTTTGCTTGATATTACTTCTGCCTCGTGTCCTCAGAAGCATAACAGCCTCTGGTCTGTGTGTATCTTGTTAGCTCTGTGTGTGGGTGATGCCACTGTTGTTTTTCCTGTGTCTGCTGTTGAAGCCTGACTCTTTTCTTTTGGTCTCCTGGGTGGCTGATACCCTGAGGTTGTGTGGAACTAAGGCTTGAGTGGGAAGGCAGCCATCCTAGGTCAGATCTTTGCTGAAAGGCCAAGACCTGATGGTCCTTCGTCCCTCCCTGCGGCCTCTCAGGGCACTCAGGTTTCCCAGTGCTGTGGCCCTATGCTATTTATATTTTCTGTTCCTGTCCATTCCGCTTGCACATCAGCCAATTCTCTACTTCAGTTGCATGTGTTCGCTGCCAGCACTTAACTCTGCAATAATTTCCTGTAGGGCTACAGGATGAGTAAGCATGTGGTCAGTTTTCCACATTATTAGAGGAGCATTATTACAGCTTATTGCAGTTCAACCTGTTTGTCACTGCATAATATGAGTCTTGAGCTTTTCCCCCTCCTGAATTTCTGTGCCCCATCAGTCACTAAGCAACATCCCCACTTTTCACCAAAGCCTCCTACTTTAAGGTACCTGCATCAGCCGAGGTAGGCTGACAGAAGTGACCTGAGCTTCGTGCAATAAATGTTTCTCTCTTGCTTACACAAGAGTCCAGCCTGGTGTCCTGGTCACCTTTTAGTGGGAGCAGCGCAGGCCACCAGGTGCCTCCGTCGTGGCCCCTCTTCTCAGCTTTCGGAGCCTTCTGCCTCCAGCATGAAGGGTTGTGCACGGGCTGTGACAAGACTGTGCCTGCACCTGCGTGGTGCGCTTTCCAGACCGGAGCTTGGTGCACAGCTGCCCTCGACTCCAGAGAGGATGGAAATGTGGTCCTGCCATGTTCTTAGTGGCTCCAGGGAGGAAGCAGAAAGAGCTTGGTGAAAACTGCCAGACCACAGAAATAGAAAAATGAATATTTTAACAAATAGAAAAATAACTTTTCACCCAAATGATTTTAGGGGGCATCTGACCTCTGTTCAATGGCAGGGAGGCAGGTGGGGTTCAGTTAGGTGCCCTGGGCTCATGTCCTGGACACAGACACGTGTGTGTGTGTGTGTGTGTGTGTGTTCAGTGTGTCAGTGTATCACTGACGATGTTTATACCTGCACCAGACACTCCCTCACTCCCATCTGCACCACCCTGCCATGGAGCAGCAGACGTGGGCATTGAAGCCAAGAACACTGAGGAACGGAGGTGTGGGCAGCTGGGGAGGTGGGATGTCAGCTTGTACACACTGGGGACAGACCCAGAGATTCTCAGCGCAGGCTGGTGCTTCTTCCTGAAGGTGGCTTATGTGTCCTGACAAGGCTTTCTTCCCTCCTTGGCTTCACACCATTGTTTCTGTAAACTCTTCACACTAGTGAGTCATAGGTGTTATTTCTTTATTATGCACATATCAGGAAATTCAAGCACATTCATATTCTGTGTCTCTATTTTGGAAATAATTCCAGTGATATCAGATGCTGGGTGTCAGGAGATCGTTTTTTTGGTTGTTTCTGCTTTTGTTTTTAAGACATGAAGGGGTCCTGTGCTTCAGGCATGGCAGTTGTCTCCAGGTCTTTGGATTGTCTTTCTCCTAAGACCCTGGGCTGTGTGACCCCACACCTTTCACCAAACTCATTTGGATTGGACAGCTTTTTATATGTGTGCATGCGTATGTGTGTGCATGTTTGAGTGCATATGTGGGATTCCGTGTGTGCCTGTTTGTGTACAGGTGTGTGTGAGATTTTGTGTGTATCCATGCATGTGTGTATGTGATCTCTTGCCCCAGAACTGCCCATACCTTAACTTCTTCCTCAAGAGCTTCACTGCACCATTCTTCCCAAGATACAGCACCATCTCAGCCCCTCGGTCATCCTGGACTCTTGCTGTCAATTGCTTGTTCTAGTCTGGCTTCAGGGTTCAGTCCGGATAGGACACAGATCACTGTGTAGATGTGTGCAGGCTATCGTCATTTCATTTCTACAGTTTTCATTTTGTAGGCACTTGTATTTGTTTGTTAATACTGTGACAAATTACTGCAGATTTGGTGGTTTAAAACAGCACAAATGGATTATCTTACAGTTCGGGAGGTCACAAATCCAAAATGGGTCTCATTGTGCTAAAGTCAGGGTGTCGTTGGGGCTGGCTCCTTCCAGAGGCTTTGGGGGAGAACTCCTTTCGTGCCTTTTCCAGCTTCGAGAGGCCACCACAGGCCTCAGCTCCTGGCCCCTTTTTCTGTCTTGAGAGCTGGTGAGCACAGCAGGTTGGTGCACATCACCCCAACTTCTCTCTCTCTAGCCTAGTTAAGGAAAGTATTTACACTGAATATACCCAGAGAATCCAGGATAGTCTCTCTTCTGAAGCCCGTCTGATGAGTAACCTCAATTCCCTTGGCTGTGTAGCCTAATGTGTGCAGAGGTTCTGGGGATTAGCATGTGGACATCTCAGGGAGAGAGTGACTCTGTCACCGTCGTGCCCTGGGGTATTTAGACTCCTCATTGTTCCGCGCGTGAGTATTAGTTTATGTAATTGGTGCAAAGGGCAATGCTGGGTGTTCTGTAGTAATTTAAAAGTGAGAGAAACAAGATGGCTTTCTGAGTGTTACACTTTAAAATGGACACACTGTGGATTAGAGACGTATGTTTCTTCCACAGTTACTTGAAAGAAATTTTGGTGCAATGCCTGGAGGAAGCCATAACTGTTTCAGCATTTGGCATAACATATGCAAAACAGAATCTATGTTTCTCCCCTGCCAAATCTGTTCTTCCCCAGCTCAGTAAGTGGGTCTCTTGTTGCTCAGGCCAGAAATCTAGGAGCCACTCCTGATTCCCTCAAATCCCTCTTCAGCACCCAACCCATATTGGCTTCTGTTGGTCCTAGCTCAGAAATAACGTGGTGTCCAGTTGTTTAAACCCTGCTCTCAGGCTCCAGCGCCAATGATCTTTTGAAAAATAAAAGTTTTAAATTTGTAGATATTTTTTCATTAAAGTTTTTGTTTATCTTTCTTGATATTTTTGTACATCTAAACATTAGCATATATTTAAACAAACATAGACATTTGTTATTTTTGTTGTCTCAGCATCCACTTCCTCTTTTGGCAAAAGCACCTGGATTTTCTCTGGGCTACCACCCTTCTCTCTCCGCTGGCCAGGACTCAGTGGAGAGGTTTGTGTCCCAGGCTCGACTCGTGGCATCATTTCGTCTTTCTGATCACATGATTAATTCAGAGATGGAAAGTGTCTCAGACTGGCGCAAACTCATGAGAAATGTTCAGGGATCAATGGAAAGAGATGCTTTCTTGCCCAGTGCCCTAGAACACAGGAGCCCATGGACGGGTTTTGCTGGCCGTCGTTTTGCTACCATGTAGGAAGGGACACTGAGCAGCACCTGGACAGGAGGAGCTGAGGGTGGGGGAGACCAGGGGTTGGTCTTGACGGTGTCGATGAAGCTGCTGTTGCCAATCATGTGCAGATTTTTCTTTCTTTTTTTTTTTTTTTTTTTTTAAGGTAGAATTTCACTCTTGCTGCCCAGGCTGAAATGCAATGGTGCGATCTCAGCTCACTGTAACCTCCGAATCCCTAGTTCAAGTGATTCTCCTGCCTCAGCCTCCCCAGTAGCTGGTATTATAGGCATGCACCACCACGCCCAGCTAATTGTTTTGTATTTTTAGTAGAGAAGGGGTTTCTCCATGTTGATCAGGCTGGTCTGGAACTCCAGACCTCAGGTGATCTGCCTGCCTTGACCTCCCAAAGCGTTGGGATTACAGGTATGAACCATTGAGCCCTGACATGTGCAGACTTTTAAATTACATTTTAACCCCCTTTTCTTTCAGTTGGATCAGGTTGAGCTTGCTTTCTCTTCTGAGACACAAAGTAAACTTATTTTTCAATGTCATTTTTTAAAACATCTGCCTTGTGTTCCACTCAGTGTAAGAACCGTTGCTACATTTCATATTATAATCAATGTTATGATGGACAACCTTGAAGAAATACATTTTGGGAAAGGTAAAATGATTTACTTGTTATAAATTTAGAATTATTGTAGAATAAAAATAGAATTTTTGATTGCCAGATAGTTTATGTCAGTTTATTCTCTTACCAGCAGTGTATGAGGAAATGTTTCTATGTGTGTGTGTTGATTTTTTTTTCCAGTGAGAGGAGATAGTTTATTGAAAGCTATTCAGTTACAGAGTAGGGAATCCTCAGAAAGCAAGTAGAGGAACACACTGTCTTTTTATAAGGTTTTTTATACTATCTACGTAAAGACTAAACTGAGCTGTGCCTACATGCAAGTGAGCTGACGGCATGACACAATTTATTATTCTCTTGATTTAAAGAAAACTATCCTTGACACTGTAGTGCCTAAGCACAATAAAGCATAACTATACTTAAATTGAAAGCATATATTGTTATGTGTACTGAGACATCTGGACTTTCTGTTGCAGGAATTTGTCCTTGCAGGAATTACCATGCTGGTTCCTTAGCTGTAACCATCTTAGGACCATGGATTGTGACTGGCAAGGAATGTGCCTTGTTAGTCTCAAGTTGGAGTTGACTTTAAAATGGGGTCACTGTAGCTCTCCTGGGCTCCTGTTTCCCTAATAGCATGAGCTCAGGAGTTCGAGGCCACATTGAGATATGATTATAATACTGCTGTCCAGCCTGGGCAGCAGCAAGACACCATCTTAAAAAAATATTTAATAGACTTTTGTTATTCTTAATGTAGCACTTTAAAAAAAATTTAAGTTCTGGGATACATGAACAGAAGTGCAGGTTTGTTACTTCGTTATACATGTGCCATGGTGGTTTGCTGCACCTGTCAACCCGTCAACTAGATTTTAAACACTGCCCGCATTAGGTGTTTGTTCTAATGTCTCGCTCCCCCTCCCCTACCACTCCCCTTACAGGCCCTGGCATGTGATGTTCCCCTCCCTGTGTCCATGTGTTCTCATTATTCAACACCCACTTATGAGTGAGAACATGTGGTGTTTGGTTTTCTGTTTCTGTGTTAGCTTGCTGAGGATGATGGCTTCCAGCTTCATCCATGTTCCTGCAAAGGACATGAACTCATTCTTTTTTATGGATGCATAGTATTCCATGGTGTATATGTGTCATATTTTCTTTATCCAGTCTATCATTCATGGGCATTTGGGTTGGTTCCAAGTCTTTGCTATTGTAAATAGTGCTGTAATACACATAGGTGTGCATGTGTCTTTATAGCAGAATGATTTATAAACCTTTGGGTGTATACCCAGTAATGGGATTGCTGGGTCAAATAGTATTTCTGGTTCTAGACTGTTGAAGAGTAGCCACACCGTCTTCCACAATGGTTGATCTAATTTACACTCTCACCAACACTGTAAAAGCGTTCCTATTTCTCCACAGCCTTGTGAGACCGAATCTCACTCTAGTCACCAGTCACCCAGACTGGAGTGCAGTGGTGCAGTCTTGGCTCATTGCATCCTCTGCCCCCCCCCAGATTCAAGTTCTCTTACCTCAGCCTCCTGAGTAGATGGGATTATAGGCATGCCACCACATCTGGCTGTTTTTTAGTAGAGATTGGGTTTCACCATGTTGGTCAGGTCTCGAACTCCTGACCTCGTGATCCACCCATCTTGGCCTCAGAAAGTGCTGGGATTACAGATGTGAGCCACCATGCCTGGCTGTTTCCTGACTTTTTTATTTTTTTAAATTTTTATTTTTATTTTTTAAAAAATTTATTATACTTTAAGTTCTGGGGTACATGTTCAGTTCTTGCAGGTTTGTTACATAGGTGTACACATGCCATGGTGGTTGTTTACTGCATCCATCACCCCGTCATCTACATTAGGGATTTCTCCTAATGCTATCCCTCCCCAATACACCCACCCCCTGCTATCCTCCCCTAGCCCCCAGCCCCAGGCCCCAGTGTGTGATGTTCCCCTCCCTGTGTCCATGTGTTCTCATTGTTCAACACCCACTTACGAGTGAGAACATGCGATGTTTGGTTTTCTGTTCTTGTATCAGTTTGCTGAGAATGATGGTTTCCAGTTTCATCCATGTCCCTGCAAAGGACATGAACTCATCCTTTTTTATGGATACGTAGTATTCCATGGTGTATATGTGCCACATTTTCTTTATCCAGTCTATCATTGATGGGCGTTTCAGTTGGTTCCAAGTCTTTGCTGTTTTGAACAGTGCTGCAATAAACATACATGTGCATGTATTTTTATAATACAATTATTTATAATCCTTTGGGTATATACTCAGTAATGGGATTTCTGGGTCAAATGATACTTCTATTTGTAAATCCTTGAGGAATCACCACAATGTCTTCCACTCGTTGAATTAATTTACACTCCCACCAACAGTGTAAAAACGTTCCTATTTCTCCACATCCTCTCCAGCATCTGTTGTCTCCTGATTTTTTAGTGATCGCCATTCTAAGTGGTATGAGGTGGTATTTCAGTGTGGTTTTGATTTGAATTTCTCTAATGACCAGTGTTGATGAGCTTTTTTTCATATGTTTGTTGGCTGCCTAAATGTCTTCTTTAAAAAGTGTCTGTTCATATCCTTTGCCCACTTTTTGATGGGTTTGTTTTATTCTTGTAAATTTGTTTAAGTTCTCTGTAGATTCTGGATATTAGCCTTTTGTCAGATGGGTAGATTGCAAAAATTTTTTCCCATTCTGTTGGTTGCTGGTTCACTCTATTGATAGTTTCTTTTGCTGTGCAGAACCTTTAAGTTTAATTAGATCCCATTTGTCTATTTTGGCTTTTGCCATTGCTTTTGGTGTTTTAGTCATGAAGTCCTTGCCCATGCCTATGTCCTGAATGGCATTGCCTAGGTTTTCTTATAGAGTTTTTATGGTGTTAGGTCTCATGTTTAAATCTTTAATCCGTCTAGAGTTAATTTTTGTAAAAGGTGTAAGGAAGGGATCCAGTTTCAGCTTTCTGCATATGGCTAGCCAGTTTTCCAAACACCATTTATTAAATAGGGAATCCTTTCCCCATTGCTTGTTTTTGTCAGGTTTGTCAAAGATCAATTGGTTGTAATTGTGTGGCATTCTTTCTGAGGCCTCTGTTCTGTTCCATTGGTCTATATCTCTGTTTTGGTACCAGTACCATGCTGTTTTGATTACAGTAGCCTTGTAATCAAGGTAGCATGATGCCTCCAGCTTTGTTTCTTTGCTTAGGATTTTCTTGGCTATGTGGGCAATTTTTTTGGTTCCACATGAAGTTTAAGGTCGTTTTTTCCAATTCCATGAAGACAGTAATTGGTAGCTTGATGGGGGATAGCATTGAATCTATAAATTACTTTGGGCAGTATGGCCATTTTCACGATATTGATTCTTCGGCATGGAATGTTTTTCCATTGTGTCCTCTCTTACTTCCTTGAGCAGTGGTTTGTAGTTCTCCTTGAATAGGTTATTCACATCCCTTGTTAGTTGTATTCCTAGGTATTTTATTGTCTTTGTAGCATTTGTGAATGGGAGTTCACTCATGATTTGGCTCTCTGTTTTTCTATTATTGGTGTATAGGAATGCTTGCAATTTTTGCATGTTGGTTTTTTAACCTGAGACTTTGATAAAGTTGCTTATTAGCTTAAGGAGATTCTGGGCTGAGATGAAGGGGTTTTCTAAATATACAATCATGTCATCTGCAAACAGTGACAGTTTGATGTTCTCTCTTCCTATTCGAATACCTTTGTTTCTTTCTCTTGCCTGATGGCCCTAGCCAGAACTTCCAATACTATGTTGAATGGGAGTGGTGAGAGAGGGCATCCTTGTCTTGTGTCAGTTTTCAAAGGGAATGTTTCCAGTTTTTGCCCATTCAGTATGATATTGGTTGTTGGTTTGTCATAAATAACTCTTATTATTTTGAGATACAATACATCAATGCCTAGTTTATTGAGAGTTTTTAGCATAAAGCGCTGTTGAATTTTGTCAAAGGCCTTTTCTGCATCAATTGAGATAATCATGTGGTTTTTGTCTTTGGTTCTGTTTATGTGATGGATTACGTTTATAGATTTGCGGATGTTGAACCAGCCTTGCATCCCTGGGATGAAGCTGACTTGATCATGATGGATAAGCTTTTTGATGTGCTGTTGGATTTGGTTTGCCAGTATTTTATGGAAGATTTTTGCATCAATGTTCATCGTGGATATTGGCCTGAAATTTTCTTTTTATTTGCGTCTCTGCCAGGTTTTGGTATCAGGATGATGTTGGTCTCCTAAAATGAGATAGGGAGGATTCCCTCTTTTTGTATTCTTTGGAATAGTTTCAGAAGGAATGGTACCAGTTCCTCTTTGTACCTCTGGTAGAATTTGGCTGTGAACCCATCTGGTCCTGGACTTCTTTTGGTTGGTAGGCTATTAATTGCTGCCTTAACTTCAGACCTTGTTATTGGTCTATTCAGGAATTCAGCTTCTTCCTAGTTTACTCTTGGAATGGTGTAAGTGTCCAGGAATTTATCCATTTCTTCTAGATTTACTGGTTTATTTGCTTAGAAGAGTTTGTAGCAATCTCTCATAGTAGTTTGTATTTCTGTGGGATCAGTGGTGATATCCTTTTTATTATTTTTTATTGCGTCTATTTGCTGCTTCTCTCTTTTCTTTTTTATTAGTCTGGCTAGCGTTCTATTTTGTTGATCTTCTCAAAAACCAGCTCCTGGATTTATTGATTTTTTGAAGGGTTTTTTTGTGTCTCTATCTCCTTCAGTTCTGCTCTGATCTTAGTTATTTTTTGTCTCCTGCTAGCTTTTGAATTTGTTTGATCTTGCTCCTCTAGTTATTTTAATCGTGACGTTAGGGTGTCAATTTTATGTATTTCCTTGCTTCTCTGGTGGGCATTTAGTTCTTTGAATTTCCCTCTACATACTGCTTTAAATGTGTCCCAGAGATTCTGTTACATTGTGTCTTCGTTCTCATTGGTTTTGAAGAACATCTTTATTTCTACCTTCATTTATTATTTATACTATAGTCATTCAGGAGCAGGTTGTTCAGTTTCCATGTAGTTGTGGGGTTTTGAGTGAGTTTATTAATCCTGAGTTCTAATTTGATTGCACTGTGGTCTGAGAGACTGTTTGTTATGATTTCTGTTCTTTTGCTGAGGTGTGTTTTACTTCCAATTATGTGGTCAATTTTAGAATCAGTGCAGTGTGGTGCTGAGAAGAATGTATATTCTGTGGTTTGGGGTGGATAGTTCTGTAGATGTCTATTAAGTCCACTTGGTCCAGATCTGAGTTCAAGTCCTGGATATCCTTGTTAATTTTCTGTCTTGTTGATCTGTCTAGTATTGACAGTGGGATGCTAAAGTCTCCCACTATTTTTGTGTATGAGTCTAAGTCTCTTTGTAGGTCATGAAGAACTTGTTTTATGTATCTGGGTGCTGCTGTATTGGGTGCGTATATATTTAGGATAGTTAGCTCTTCTTGTTGCATGAATCCCTTTACCATTATGTAGTGCCCTTTGTCTCTTTTGATCTTTGTTGGTTTAAAGTCTGTTTTATTAGAAACTAGGATTGCAACCTGTCCTTTTTTTTTTGCTCTCCATTTACTTGATAAATCTTCCTCCATCCCTTTATTTTGAGCCCATGTGTCTTTGCAGGTGAGATGGGTTTCCTGAATACAGCACACCAGTGGGTCTTGATTTTTATCCAATTTGCCAGTCTGTGTCTTTTGATTGGGGCATTTAGCCCATTTACATTTAAGGTTGATATTGTTATATGTGAATGTGATCCTGCCATTTTGATGCTAGCTGATTGTTTTGCCCGTTAGTTGATGCAGTTTCTTCATAGTGTCACCAGTCTTTACAGTTTGGTATGTTTTTGCAGTGGCTGGTACTGGTGGTTCTTTTCCATGTTTAGTGCTTCCTTCAGGAGCTCTTGTAGGGCAGGACTGGTGGTGACAAAATGTCTCAGCATTTGCTTGTCGGTAAAGGATTTTATTTCTCCTTCACTTATGAAGCTTAGTTTGGCTAGATATAAAATTCTGGGTTGAAAATTCTTTTCTTTTAGGATGTTGAATATTGATCTCCACTCTCTTCTGGCTTGTAGAGTTTCTGCCGAGAGATCCTCTGTAAGTCTGATGGGCTTCCCTTTGTGGGTAACCCAGCCTTTCTTTCAGGCTGCCCTTAGCATTTTTTCCTTCATTTCAACCCTGGTGAATCTGACGTTTATGTGCATTGGGGGTTGCTCTTCTCAAGGATTACATTTGTGATGTTCTCTGTATTTTCTGTATTTGAATGTTGGCCTGATTTGCTAGGTTGGGGAAGTTCTCCCAGGTGATATCCTGAAGAGTGTTTTCCAACTTGGTTTCATTCTCCCCGTCACTTTCAGGTACACTGATCAAATGTAGATTTGGTCTTTTCACATAATCCCATATTTCTTGGAGGCTTTGTTCATTTCTTTTCATTCTTTTTTGTCTAATCTTGCCTTCTTGCTTTATTTCATTGAGTTGATCTTAAATCTCTGATATCCTGCTTCTGTTAATTTGTCAAACTCATTCTCCATCCAGTTTTGTTCCCTTGCTGGTGAGGGGCTGTGATCCTTGGAGGAGAAGTGTTCTGGCTTTTGGCGATTTCAGCCTTTTTTGCCCTGGTTCTTTCCTTTCTTCGTGGATTTGTCTACCTTTGGTCTTTGAAGTTGGTGACTTTTGGATGGGGTTTCTGAGTGGATGTCCTTTCTGTTGATGTTGAAGCTATTTCTTTCTGTTTGTTAGTGTTCCTTCTAACTGTTAGGCCCCTCTGCTGCAGGTCTGCTGGAGTTTGGTGGAGGTCCACTCCAGACCCTGCTTGCCTGGGAATCACCTACAGGGGCTGCAGAACAGCAAAGATTACTGCCTGTTTCTTCCTCTGGTAGCTTCATCCCAAAAGGGTTCCTGCCAGATGTCAGCCAGAGCTCTTCTGTATGACGTGTCTCCCAGTTAGGATATACGGGGGGTCAGGGAGCCACTTGAGGAGGCAGCCTGTCCCTTAACAGAGCTCATGCACTGTGCTGGGAGATCTGTTTCTCCCTTCAGGGCTGCCAGGAAGGGACGTTTAAGTCTGCTGAAGCAGAACCCACAACCGCCCCTTTTCCCAGGTGCTCTATCCCAGGAATGTGGGGGCTTTGTAAGTCCCTGATGGGCTGCTGTCTTTTTTTTCAGAGAAGCCTGCACAGCAAGAAGGGAATCTACCTGACAGACTGGTGCAGAGGCCTTACTGACCTGCTATGCTGGGCTCCACCCAGTTGCTGTGTAAACTTCCCCACAGCTTTGTTTACACAGGCAATATTGAAACCGCCTGCCTGAGCCTCAGCCATGTGGGTGCCTCTCCCCTCCGCCAAGCTCCAACTTCCCAGGTTAAGCTCAGACTGCTGTGCTGGCTGTGACAATTTCAAGTCTGTGGATCTTAGCTTGCCAGTCTTCGTGGGGGTGGGGCCCGCCAAGCCAGCTCACTTGGCTACCTGGCTCCAGCCCCCTTTTACAGGGGGAATGAGCGGTTCTGTCCTGCTGGCATTCCAGGCACCACTTGACTAAAACACCTGCCTAGTTTTGTGCTGGAAACCTGGGGTGCTGGTGTTGTAGGTGCTGGAGGGAATCTCCTGGTCTGTAGGTTGTGTAGACCATGGGAAAAGCGCAGTATCTCAGCTGGAGTGCCAGAGTGTCCAGAAAAGTTCCTAATGGCTTCCCTTGGCTGGGAGAGAGAGTTCTCTGGCCCCTTGTGCTTCTAGGGTGAGGTGATGCCCCACCCTGCTTTGGCTTGCCCACCTTCAGCTGTTCCCACTGTGTAACCACTCCCAATGAAATGAACCTGTTACCTCAGTTGGAAATGCAGAGATCCCTGTCTTCTGGTGCACTGTCGCTGGGAATTGCAGACTGGAGCTGTTCCTATTCGGCCATCTTTTTTTTTGAGACAGAGTTTCACTCTTGTCGCCCAGACTGGAGTGTACTGGCATGATCTCAGCTCACTGTAATCTCCGTCTCCCAGGTTCAAGTGATGATTCTCCTGTCTCAGCCTCTTGAGTAGCTAGGATTACAGGTGCCTGCCACCATGCCTGGCTAATTTTTCTATTTTTATTAGAGACAGTGTTTCATCATGTCAACAACAAAAAAAGTAACCTAACAACTTAAAAAAATTTGAGGTCTTGAACTCCTGACCTCAGGAGATCCACCTGCCTCGGCCTCCCAAAATGCTGGGATTACAGGCATGAGCTGCTGTGCCTGGCTGATATTTTTATTTTATAATATAGTTTTTGCCAATTTGGTAAATGAAAATGGTACTCTTTTTTTTTTTTTTTGCATTTTCTTGATTAGTAATTAACTATTGTTTTTATGTTTATTGGGCCCTGGTACTAATCCTTTTGTGAATGTATTGCTTATTATTATTTCCCATTTTTGTTTATTGAAGTGTTAAAGTTTTTCTTATTTTTTATAATAGTTTAAAAAATATTAAGGTTCTTTGTTGTTGCAGATTTTTCACTATATTTGTATTTGTTTTTGATTTTTAATGTTTTTTTGTGTCCTGAAATCCATCTGAAACTTGTTTTTGTTTTTTCTGAAATGTCTCTTTAGTTCTCCTTGAACAATTAAAAAAACATTGTTTTTCATAATTTAAGATGATATTCCTGTATATGTTATTCAAGTTAGGATGGGCCCCTTTGTGTAGTTCTGCCTTGACAAGGTTTTCACCCTAATTGGGGATTTCTGGCAGCCTTACGGGTGGAAATTTGGTTGAGATGGCCTACTGCCCATAGCAAAGGAAAACTATGTCTACGTCTTGGGCAAAGCCAGCCAGAAACTACCTTTAGTCCTGAGGGGAAGGCACATCCCCAATGGTTCTCAAGTCAGAACAAGTAGAGTAAGTGGGTTTTGGAGATATCTGGGCTCTTCCCGGCAGTGTTTTGGGCCACATAGGGCTGGGTGACATTGATAGGGTGCTGAGCCAGTCAGAGCAGTAGTGAGTCTCAAGCAGGCATTGAATATGCATCCCTTTTCTCCCTCACAGCACATGGCCTTTGCTGCTGATGCTCTCAGGTCAGATGTGGCTGTGGGGACAGGGCCCTGTATGTGCTGCTGTGGGGATGTAGACTAGGAGTTGGAAATGTGAAATCTAGCTCCTAACTAGTTTTGTTACTTACTGAGCTCTGATTTTTTTTTTTCTGTCTGTAAATGAGGAAAAAAAGTTACCTAACAACTTAAAAAATTTTCAATAGTTTTTGAGGAAGAGTTCATTTTTGGTTACATGAATAAGTTCTTTAGTGGTGATTTCTGAAATTTTGTTGAGCCTGTCACCCAAGCAGTGTACACTGTACCCAATTTGTAGTCTTTTATCCCTCACCCCCATCCCACCCTTCCTAGAGTCCCCAAAGTCCATTATATCATTCTAAGGCCTTTGTGTTCTCATAAGCTTAGCTTATAAGTGAGAACTTAAGATATCTGGTTTTCCATTCTGAAGTTACTTCACTTAGAATAATGGTCTCCAACTTTATCCAGGTTGCACAAAAGCCATTAGTTCATTCGTTTTTATGGCTGAATACTATTCCATGGTGTATATATACCACAGTTGCTTTATCCACTTGGTTGATGGGTATTTAGGTTGGTTCCATATTTTCTCAATGGCAAATTGTGCTGTTATAAACATGCCTGTGTAGTGTCTTTTTCATATAATGACTACTTTTTCTCTGGGTAGATACCCAGTGGTGGGATTGCTGGATTGAATGGTAGTTCTACTTTTAGTTCCTTAAGGAATCTTCATACTATTTTCCATAACAGTTGTACTGGTTTACATTCCCACCTGCAGTGTAAAAGTGTTCCCTTTTCACCACATCATGCCAACATCTATTATGTTTTGATTGTCTTAATTATAGCCATTCTTGCAGGAGTAAGGTGGTATGTCATTGTGGTTTTGATTTGCATTTCCCTGATTATTAGTGATGTTGAGAATTTTTTCATATGTTTTTTGGCCATTTGTATATTTTCTTTTGAGAATTGTCTATTGATGTCCATTGCCCACTCTTTGATGGTATTGCTTTTTTAAAATCTTGCTGGTTTGTTTGAGTTCCTTATAGATTCTGGATATTAGTCCTTCGTCAGATGCATAGTTTGTTAATATTTTCTTCCATCCTGTGCATTGTCTGTTTACTCTGCTGATTATTTCTTTTTCTCTGCCAAAGCCTTTTAGTTTAATTAGGTCAGTTTATTTATTTTTGTTGCTATTGTTGCATTTGCTTTTGGGTTCTTGGTTATGAACTCTTCACCTAAGCCAGTGTCTAGAAGAAGTTTTCTGATGTTATAGAATTTTTATGGTTTCGGGTCTTAGCTTTAAGTCTTTGATCTATCTTAAGTTTACTTTTGTATAAGGTGAGAAATGAAGATCCAGTTTCATTCTTCTACATGTGGCTTGCCAGTTATCCCAGCATCATTTGCTGAGTAGAGTGTTCTTTCCCCACTTCATGTTTTTGTTTGCTTTGTTGAAGATCTGTTAGCTGTAAGTATTTGGTTCTGTTTCTGGATTCTCTGTTCTGTTCCATTGGTTCATGTACCTATTATTATATCAGTATCATGTGCATTTCATAACTATAAACTTGTAGAAGTGTTTGAAGTCGGGGTAATGTGATGCCTCCAGATTTGTTTTTTTGGCTTAGTCTTGCTTTGGCTATGCAGGCTCTTTTTTGTTTCCATATGAATTTTTGGATATTTTTTTCTAGTTCTATGAAGAATGATGGTTGTATTTTGATGGGAATTGCATTGAACCTGTAGATAGCTTTTGATAATATGGTCATTTTCACAGTATTGATTCTACCCATCCATGAGCATGGGATGTGTTTCCATTTGTTTGTGTCATCTGTGATGTCTTTTGGCAGTGTTTTGTAGTTTTCTTTGTAGCGGTGTTTTGACTCCTTTGTTAGGTATATTCCTAAATTTTTTTTTTTTTTTTTTTTATACAGCTGTTGTAAAAGGGGTTGAGTTCTTGATTGGAATCTCAGCTTGGTCGTTATTGGTGTATAGCAGTGCTACTGATTTGTGTATATTGATTTTGTATCCTGAAACTTTGCTGAATTCATTTATTAGACCTAGAAACTTTTTGGATGAGTCTTTAGCATTTTCTAGGTATGTGATCACATCATTGGTGAACAGTGACAGTTTGACTTCTTCTTTTCCGATTTGGATGCTCTTTATTTCTTTCTCTTGTCTAAATGCTTTGTCTAGGACTTCCAGTAATATGCTGAATAGAAATGGTGAAAGTGGGCATCCTTGTCTTGTTCTGTTTCTTTAGGAATGCTTTCAACTTTTCACCATTCAGTATGATATTGGCTATGGGTTTGTCATAGATGGCTTTTATTGCTTTGAGGTATGCCCCTTCTATAACAGTTTTGCTGAGGGTTTTTATCATAAAAGGATGTTGCATTTTCTCAAATGCTTTTTCTGCATTTATTGAGATAATCATATGATTTTTGTTTTTAATTCTGTTTATGTGATGTGTCTCGTTTATTGACTTGTGAATGTTAAACCATCCGTGCATCTGTGGTATGAAACCCAATCGATCATGATGTATTGTCTTTTTTTTTTTTTTAAGAAGTGAAAGGTCTCACATGTTTATACTGAACCCAGGCAACCGAAGCCTCCTTTTTTTTTTTCTTATAACATGAATAATGGAAGGCACTGGGTTGTACTAACAAATGCCTTCATAACAGATCTGGAGAGGAAACTGTTGAAACTTCTCCAGATAGCGGTGACATTTCTCAGCTTGATTTCATAACATGATTGTGAACTTCAGACAGCATAAATATGTGTGCCATCTCATGTGTAATTTCTTATATACCCAGCTTGGTTCTTCATTGTCTCCTTTTGGAGTTGTACCTGATTTTATTACCAGTTTTCATCCGAATCCACTGGGGAATGGGACGATTTTGCATTTGTTTCTTGGCCAGGAATCGCTTAATCCTGAAAGTCTTGTGAGAACACATGGCGAGAAACTGAGTAAAGCAGACACCACGATGGTGGAGAAAGGAAGAGAGCTGTGTTGTCTTTTTTATATGCTGTTGGATTTGGTTAGCTAGTATTCTGTTGAGGATTTTTGCATCTCTGTTCATCAGGGATATTAATCTGTAGTTTTCCTTTTTTGTTGTTTTTTTCTGGTTTTGGTATTAGGGTAATACTGGCTTCATAGAATGATTTAGGGAGGATTTCCTCTTTATCTTTTGGAATAGTATTGGTAGGATTAGTACAAATTCTTTAAATGTCTTATAGAATTCGGCTGTCAGTTTATCTGGTCCTGGACTTTTTTTTTTAATTTTGCTGGTAATTTTTTAAATAACTGTTTCAATCTCGCTGCTTGTTATTGTTCCGTTAGAGTTTCTATATCTTCCTGATTTAGTCTAGGAGGGGTTGTGTATTTCCAGGAATCTATCCATCTCCTCTAGATTTTCCAGGTTGTGTACATAAAGGTGTTCATAGTAGCCTTGAATGATCTTTTGAATTTCTGTGGTATTGGTTATAATATCTCCCACTTATTTTTATTTGAGCTTATTTGGGTCTTCTTTCTTCTTTTATTGGTTAATCTCACTAAGTCTATCAATTTTGTTTATCTTTTCAAAGTACCAGCTTTTTGTTTTGTATTTTTTTTTTTTTTTAGTTCTGCTCTTACCATTGTTATTTATTTTCTTTACTGGGTTTGGGTTTGGTTTGTTCTTGTTTCCCTAGTTCCTTGAGGTATGACATTAGATTGCCTGTTTGTGCTCTCTCAGACTTTTTGATGTGGGCATTTGATGCTATGAATTTTCCACTTAGCACCCCTGGTACTGTATCCCAGAGGTTTTGATAAGTTATGTTACTGTTATCATTTGGTTCAAATAAGTTTTAATTTTTTTAAAAATGTATTGTTTTCATCTCAATTTTATTGTTTACCCAAAGATCATTCAAGAGCAGAATTTGTATAGTTTTGGGGGGTTCCTTTTGGAGCTAATTTCCATTTTTATTTTACTGTGTTCTGGAGGATACTTCATATGATTTCAGTTTTCTTAAATACGTTGAGACTTGTTTTGTGCCCTATTACGTGGTCTGTCTTGGAGAATGTTCCATGTGCTGGTGAAAAGAATGCATATTCTGTAGTTGTTGGGTAGAATGTTCTGTAAATATTTGTTGTTTATTTGTTTGATGGCATAGTTTAAGTCCATTTTTTCTTTGTTGACTTTCTGTCTTAATGACCTTTCTAGTGCTGTCAGTGGACTATTGAAATTCCCCAGTATTATTGTGTTGCTATGTCATTTCTTAGGTCTAGTCATAATTGTTTTATGAACTTGGGAGCTCCTGTGTTAGGTGTGTATATATTTAGGATTATGATAGTTTCCTATTGGACTGATCCTTTTATCATTTATACAGTGTTCCTCTTTGTCTTTTTTTTTTAAACTGTTGTTGCTTTCAAGTCTATTTTTTTCTCTGATATAAGAACAGCTTCTCCTGCTTGCTTTTTGTTTCCATTTGTGTGGAATATCTTTTTCCTTTCCTTTACCTTAAGTTTATGTGAGTCCCTATGTGTTACGTGAGTCCCTTGAAGATACCAGTTACTTGATCAGTGGACCTTTATCCATTCTGCCATTCTGTGTCTTTGAGTGGAGCATTTAGACCATTTTACGGTCAACGTTAGTATTGAGATGTGAGGTACTGCTCTATTCATTACGTTAGTTGTTGCCTAAATACCCTTTTTCATTGTGTTATTGTTTATAGGCCCGGTGAGATTTATGTTTTAAGAAGGTTCTTTTTTGGTGCATTTCAAGGTTTTGTTTCAAGATTTAGAACTCGCTTTAGCATTTCTTATAGTGCTGGCTTGGTAATGTCAAATTCTCTCAGCATTTGTTTGTCTAAAAAACACTTCTCTCCTTCATTTCTGAAGCTTAGTTTTGCTGGATACAAAATTCTTAGCTGATAATTATTTTGTTTAAGGGGCCTAAAGATATGACCCCAATGCCTTCTGGCTTGTAAATTTTCTGCCTAGAAATCAGCTGTTAATCTGATAGGTTTTTCTTTATAGGTTATCTGATGCTTTTGTCTCACAGCTCTAAAGATTCTTTCATTCTTCCTGACTTTAGATAACCAGATGACTATACCTAGGTGATAATCCTTTTGTGATGAATTTCTCAGGAGTTCTTTGAGCTTCTTGTTTTTGGATGTCTAGATCTCTAGCAAGGCTAGGTAAGTTTTCAATTATTCCCTCAAATAAGTTATTCAAAGTTAGATTTCCCTTCTTCCTCAGCAACACCAGTTATTCCTACCTTTGGCCATTTAACATAATCCCAAATTTCTTGGAGGCTTTGTTCACTTTTTTAGAATTATGTTTTCTTTATCTTTTACAGATTGGGTTAATTTGAAAGCCTTGCCTTTGAGCTCTGGAGTTCTTTCTTCTACCTGTTCTAGTTTCTTTTGGAAACTTCCCACTGCATTTTGTATTTCCTTAAGTGTGTCTTTCATTTCCAGTTGTGATTTTTTTTTTTCTTTATGATATCTATTTCCCTGTAACATTTTTTATCTATATCTTGTATTTTTTTTTGAAGTTTTTGTTTGTTTTAAACTTTCTCTGGTATCTCCTTGAGTAGCTTAATAATCAACCTTTTGAGTTCTTTATCTGGCAATTCAGAGATTTCTTCTTGGTTTGACTTTATTGCTGGGGAGTTACCATGATTTTTTGGGGGTGGTATAGAGCCCTGGTTTTGTTGTTGTTGTTGTTGTTTTTTTAACATTACCAGAATTTCTTTTTTGATTTCTTCTTGGGTGAATGCACTGTCTCTTATGGAGTTAGAATGGCAGGGATCTCTTGAAGCGTATCTCATTCGCTCGTGGTATACACTTTAGATGGTGTGAAGTGCTGGGAAGGAGGGGGGATGAGATGGGGGGGCGGATGGGAGCCAGCTCTCAGGGGCCTCTGCTGAGACCTGGGGAATGAGAAGAGCCCCCAAGATGCAGAGATGAGGAGGAATGGAAGATGAAGATAAAATGTGTGTCCTGAGGCAATAAAAGCCTTGCTGTGTTGTAAGAGTTGGGAGAAAGTGTAAATAGAAAGAGTAGCAGTGGAGGGAGGAGCTGGTGAAGAGGAAGAGAGAGGCAGAGGTTGGGTTAGCAGGGTCTTGTCAGGGCCAGCATGAGGAGCACATAGGTGGATTCTTTGAATCCACATGACCAGCATGAGGACCACATGGCTGGGCCTTTGAATCCACATGACCAGCATGAGGACCACACGGCTGGGCCTTCAAATCCTGATGACCAGCATGAGGACTGCATGGCTAGATCCTCTGAATCTACACGACCAGCATGAGGGCTGTGTGGGTGGGATCCATGTAACCAGCATGAGGGCCACATGAGTGGACCTTTGAATACCCACAGCCTGCATGACCACTGGATGTTGGGGTGCTTGTTCATCACTTTCTAAGCAGGTCTGTTGTCTATGCCTTCAGGTGCATCTATTGCCTACCTGCAGTGGGGTGTAGGGTACAACAGAATCAAGGATGATCCCAGTGTTGTTCCCACATGTTTCTGAAATGATTATGTTGTGAAGTTAGAGCTGAATGTAAAGTTGGATGAAGAGCTTATTTTTGTGAGTGTTTCATTAGTTTATGCTTTATAAAACATAGCCAGTGAATCACTGATTTTAGAACCTATGGTAGCTTAACTGTAATTACATAGAGAGTTGTGAAATTACGGATAAATCTCAGGTTAGCTATGGGAGATGTGAGTTCCAATTGCAGTTTCCCAATAACTAATTTGCTGTGGTCAATTCAGAAAATAACTTTGTGTCTTAGTCATTGATACCAATAACTGGTTTCAGTAACCAATGTTTAGAATGCTAAGTGTCAGTGCTGTACCCATGGCATATGGATCATTGTTTAGTCTTTGCCTCTCAGTGACTGTTCCATCTTACGGTTGTGGAAGCTTATCGAGAAAGCCTAAGCAAGGTCTGTTAAGTGGGGATAGGAGGATTTGAGTCAAGGTCTGCTTAATTGGAAAGCCTGTGAAAGGAATGGAGCAGTTGTGAATGTGGAACCTCCAGTTTTTAGCAAATTTCTCTTCTTTTTTCTTGGGATGAGGAAAGGTGAATAAATAGGTATGATGTGGCATGTGTATGTGGTCACACTAGTAACTATCAATAGATAATAGACTTTTTTTCTATATTAAATGTGGCACCTATAGTCATCTTGTATGTACTTTTTGTTTTCAGATTGAAGATGGAAAATCCCCAAGACATTTCTCAAGTAATGGTGGCTGTGTAAGTGATATAGTTGTAGAGAAATACCTGGTTGAATCCAAGGAGTCTGCATCTCATGTTCAGCTTGCTTGCAGCATGCAGCACTGTGCTTTCCCTTTGGATGGGAATGAACTTTGCATATGGAACACCAAGGATCCTTCTCATCAGGTATTTTACAAGTTTTATGTCCAGTGTCATGAAGGCCTTGCCCTTGACTTTCCATGTCTTTGATACTGTTTGGACAGCATTACCTTCTGTGGATTCAGCTACCAACTATGGGAGAGAAATATTGATAAAAATATCATATTACATTTTTATATTTAGAACACGAGCTATGTGGAATTACTTAATTAAAAAAATTTCTTCAGTAATAAGCTGATCAAGAAAAGGTTCATGTTAACATAATCAAATGTCCTACCTTTGGATATCCAGATTGACTTTTCTCACTTTTTTCAGTGGACTATAAACTACATAGAAAAAAACATTCCACATAATAAGTGCACTTTTTAATGACTATAAGTAAATGAATACGCTTAGGTAACCACCCTAGGTCATGCCTCTTCTCCATCAACACCCACTTCTCTCCTTCCCAAAAGGCAACACTATCTTGACTTCTAATACCATAGGTTAGTTTTGCTTTTGATGAACTTTATATAAATGTGATTATATATTATGTACTTTTTTGTGCTTGTCTCTTTGATTAACCAGCGTATTTATGAGATTCATCCAGTTGTTCATTTTCATTGCTGCACAGTATTATGTGAACAGACTTCACTTTATCCATACTTCTGTTGGTAGACGTTTGTTGTATTTTGGTTTTTTGGCTGCTACATTCTTTCCTATGTGTTTTGGTGCACACACACATACAATTGCTGAGTTGTAAAGGATACATAAACAGTTGACTCTTGAACAACATGGGTTTGAACTGTGCTAGTTCACTTATACACAGATTTTTTCAACCCAATGTGGGTCGAAACTATAGAATTTGTAGGATATGAAAACTGCATATTTGGAGGGGCACCTTTTCATATATGTGGATTCCACACAGCCAACTGTGGGATGTGAGTGTGCACAGATTTTGGTTTATGTGGGGTTCCTGGAACCAGTCCCTCATGATAGTGAGTGATGGCTCTATTCAGTAGGTAATGCCTAGCAGATTTCCAAAGTGACTGTACTAATCTATATTTCTTCTAATGGAGTGTGAGTTTTAGTTGATCCATGTCTTCACCTATACTTGTTTATTTTTATTTTAGCCTTTCTAAAAGGGTCTAGTGTTACCTAATTATAATTAGTAATTCTGTAATTATTAATGAGGTTTAGCACTTTTTTGCACATTTATTGGCCATGTAGATATTCTTTTTGTGATACATGTATTCAGATTTCTTGTCATTTTTTCTATTGGATTATCTATATGTTTTCTATTGATTTGAAGGAGTTCTTTATATTATAAATGTAGGGTTTCTGTCCCTGTAGATTAGTTTGCATTTCTAGAGTTTTATGTAAGTAGAGTCATATGGTAATTTAATTTTTTATTGACATGTAATAGTTGTACATACTTCGAGGGTATATGTAATATTTTGATACAAGTATACAATGTGTTATGATCAAATCAGGATAATTGGGATGGCCATCACCTCAAACATTTACCTTTTTATTGTGTTGGGAACATTCTAGTTTTTTTTCTTCTGGAAATTTTGAATTACATAGTAAGTTATTATTAACTATAATTTTCCTATTATGCTATTGAATACTACAACTTATTCTTACTATCTAACTATTTTTTTTATTCTTTTGCCCACTTCTTTTCATTCTCCCCCACTTCCCATCCTAGCTTCTGGTAACCACCATTCTACTCCCCCACTTCCATGAGATCCACTTTTTAAGTTTCTACATATGAGTGAGAACATGTGATATTTGTCTTTCTGTGCCTGGCTTATTTTATTTAACATAATGACCTCCAGTTCCATCTGTGTTGCTGCAAATGACAAGATTCAGTCTTTTTTATGGCAGAATAGTGTTCCGTTGTGTATATATATCACATTTCTTTATCCATTTGTCTGTGGATCCATATCTCGGCTGTTGTAAACAGTGCTGAATAAATATGGGAGTGCATTATTATATAATGTGCTATTTTTCTCTTCATACAGCTTTTAACTTGATGTCTGTTTTATCTGGTGTAGTATAGCTCCTCCTGTTTGCTTTTGGTTTCCATTTGCATGAAATATATTTTTCCATCCCTTCACTTTCAGACTATGTGTGTCTTTATTGCTGAGATGAGTTTCTTGTAGTCTACGTATAGTTGGGTCATATTTTTTGTTTTATTTAGCCAATCTATATCTTTTTAATTGGGAATGTTATTTATTTACATTCAGGGTAATTGATAGGTAAGGAATCACTCCTGTCATTTTATTTATTGTTTTCTATTTGTCTTGTATATCTTTTGTTTCTTACTTCTTGTCTTATTGTTTATTTTCTCAGTTGGGTTTTCTATGGATTTGATTCCTTTGTCTTTCTCCTTTGTGTATTGGTTCTACCAGGGAATTTTATAATTTCTTATGTTTTTATGATGGTGATTATCATCTTTATACTTCCAGATATAAGACTCCTTTGAACCTTTCTTGTATGACCAGTCTAGTGGTGATGAATTCCCTGAGTTTTGTTTGTCTCTGAAGATTTAATTTATCCTTCATTTCTGCAAAATAGCTTTGCTGGGTATAATATTCTTGGCTGAAGTTTATTTGCTTTCAGTACTTTGAATATAGCATCCTATTCTCTCCTGAACTATAAGGTTTCTGCTGAAAAATATGCTGTTAGTCAAATGGACATTCCCTTATATGTGACTTGATGCTTTATTCTTGCTGCTTTAATTTTTGTGTCTTTGGATTTGACAATTTGACAATAATGTAACTCTAAGAGGACTATTTGGATTGAAATTATGTGGTAATTTGAGCTTCGTCGACCTGGATTTCCATCTCTTTCCCAAAACGTGAGAAGTTCTCTGCTATGATTTATTAAATATGTTTTCCTCACCTTCTGCCTTATCTTCTTTGCTAGAATGCCCATATTATGAATATTTATTTGTTTATTGATGTCTCATAAATCATGTAGGCTATCTTCATCCTTTTTTATTCTTTCTTTGCTGGTATTATTTCAGAAGTTCTGTCTTCAAGTTCAGAAATTCTTTCTTCAGCTTGATCAAGCTAGTTGCTTAATCTAGTTGTTAAAGCTCTCAATTATATTTTTAAGTTTTATTCATTGAATTATTTTATTTTATTTATTATTTTTTATTATTATTGCATTTTAGGTTTTGGGGTACATGTGAAGAACATGCAAGATTGTTGCATATGTACACACATGGCAGTATGATTTGATGCCTTCCTCCCCATCACCTATAATCTGTCATTTCTCCCCGTGCTATCTCTCCCCAACTCCCCACCCCCTGCTGTCCCTCCCTATTTCCCCCCGACAGACCTCAGTGTGTGATGCTCCCCTCCCTGTGTCCATGTGTTCTATTCTTTCAGATTTTATCTTTTTTTTTTAATATCCATTTCTTTGTTGAATTTCTCATTCAAATCATGAGTTGTTTTCCTGATTTTGTTGAATTGTCTATCTGTATTCTCTTGAATTGCAATTAGTTTTCTTAAAATTATTATTTTGAATTCTTGTTCTGACATTTCATATATTTTCTTTTTAAAATTTTTTAATTTTTAATTTTTTTTTATTGTACTTTAGGTTCTGGGGTACATGTGCAGATCATGCAGGATTGTTGCATAGGTACACACATGGCAATGTGGTTTGCTGCCTCTATCCCCCTGTCACCTACATCTGGCATTTCTCCTCATGTTATCCCTCCCTGACCTCCCCCACCCGCCTGCTGTCCTCCCTTGCCCCCCTGCAACAGACCCCAGTGTGTGATGCTCCCCCTCCCTGTGTCAATGTGTTCTCATTGTTCATTACCCACCTATGAGTGAGAACATGTGGTGTTTGATTTTCTGTCTTGTGTCAGTTTACTGAGAATGATGGTTTCCAGATTCATCCATGTCCCTACAAAGGACACAAACTCATCATTTTTTATGGCTGCATAGTATTCCATGGTGTATATGTGCCACGTTTTTCTTGTCCAGTTTATTGTTGATAGGCATTTAGGTTGGTTCCAGGTCTTTGCTATTGTAAACAGTGCTGCTATGAACGTACTTGTGCATGTGTCTTTATAATAGAATGATTTATAATCCTTTGGATGTATACCCAGTAATGGGATTGCTGGGTTAAATGGAATTTCTATTTCTAGGACCTTGAGGAAGCACCACACTGTCTTCCACAATGGTTAAACCAGTTTACACTCCCCCCAACAGTGTAAAAGTGTTCCTATTTCTCCACATCCTCTCCAGCATCTGTTGTCTCCAGAATTTTAATGATCGATCACCATTCTAACTGGCATGAGGTGGTATCTCAATGTGGTTTTGATTTGCATTTCTCTAATAATCAGTGATGATGAACTTTTTTCATATGTTTGTTGGCCTCATATATGTTTTCTTTTGAAAAGTGTCTGTTCATATCCTTCGCCCACTTTGGATGGGTTTGTTTTTTTCTTGTATATCTGTTTAGTTCTTTGTAGATTCTGTTTTGCTCTTTGTAGTTCTTTGTAGATTCTTTAGTTCTTTGTAGCCCTTTGTCAGATGAGTAGATTGCAAAAATTTTTTTCCATTCTGTTGGTTACCGGTTCACTCTAATGATTGTTTCTTTTGCTGTACAGAAGCTGTGGAGTTTAATTACGTCCCTTGTGTCTGTTTTGGATTTTGTTGCCAATGCTTTTTCCTATGTCCTGAATGGTTTTGCCTAGGCTTTCTTCTAGAGATTTTATGGTGGTGGGTCTTATGTTTGTCTTTAATCTATCTGGAGTTAATTTTAGTGTAAGGTGTAAGGAAGGGGTCCAGTTTCTGCTTTCTGCACACTGCTAGCCAGTTTTCCCAACACCATTTATTAAACAGGGAATCCTTTCCCCCATTGCTTGTTTTTGTCAAGTTTGTCAAAGATCAGATGGTTGTAGATGTGTGGCATTGCCTCCGAGGCCTCTGTTCTGTTCCATTGATCTATACCTCTGTTTTGGTACCAGTGCCATGCTGTTTTGATTACTGTAGCCTTGTAGTATAGTTTGAAATCAGGTAGTGTGATGCCTCTGGCTTTGTTCTTTTTGCTTAGGATTGTCTTGGCTATGCGGGCTCTCTTTTTGGTTCCATATGAAGTTTAAGGTGGTTTTGTCCAGTTCTGTGAAGAAGGTCATTGGTAGCTTGATAGGGTTAGCATTGAATCTCTAAATTACTTTGGGCAGTATGGTCATTTTCACGATATTGATTCTTCCTAACCATGAACATGGAATGTTTCTCCATCTGTTTGTGTCCTCTCTTATTTCGTTGAGCAGTGGTTTGTAGTTCTCCTTGAAGAGGTCCTTTACATCTTTTGTTAGTTGTATTCCTAGGTATTTTATTCTCTTTGTAGCAATTGTGAATGGGAGTTTGCTCATGATTTGGCTCTCTGTTAGTCTGTTATTGGTGTATAGAAATGCGTGTGATTTCTGCACATTGATTTTGTATCCTGAGACTTTGCTGAAGTTGCTTATCAGTTTAAGGAGATTTGGGGCTGAGATGATAGGGTTTTCTAAATATATAATCATGTTGTCTGCAAATAGAGACTATTTGACTTCCTCTTTTCCTAATTGAATACACTTTATTTTTTTTTTCTTGCCTAATTGCTCTGGCTAGAACTTCCAATACTATATTGAATAGGAGTGGTGAGAGAGGGCATCCTTGTCTAGTGCCAGATTTCAAAGGGAATGCTTCCAGTTTTTGCCCATTCAGTATGATGTTGGCTGTAGGTTTGTCATAAATAGCTTTTATTGTTTTGAGATATGTTCCTTTGATACCTAGTTTATTGAGAGTTTTTAGCATAAAGCGCTGTTGAATTTTGTTGAAGGCCTTCTCTGCATCTATTGAGATAATCATGTGGTTTTTGTCTTTGGTTCTGTTTATGTGGTGGATTACGTTTATAAACTTACGTATGTTGAACCAGCCTTGCATCCCTGGAATGAAGCCTACTTAATCATGATGGATAAGCTTTTTGATGTGCTGTTACAATCAGTTTGCCAGTATTTTATTGAAGATTTTTGCATCTATGTTCATCATGGATATTGGCCTGAAATTTTCTTTTTTTGTTGAGTCTCTGCCGGGTTTTGGTATCAGGATGATGTTGGTCTCATAAAATGATTTGGGAAGGATTCCCTCTTTTTGCATTGTTTGGAATAGTTTCAGAAGGAATGGTACCAGCTCCTCTTTGTACGTCTGGTAGAATTTAGCTGTGAACCTGTCTGGACCTGGACCTTTTTTGGTTGGTAGGCTATTAATTGCTGCCTCAAGTTCAGCCCTTGTTATTGGTATGTATTTTCTTATGATTGATGTCTGTTACTAGAAAATTGTTGTTTTCCTTTGGGGGTGACTGTTTTTTTGTTTGTTTGTTTTTGGCTTTTTTTTTTCTTTCATTTTCATGGTTGATATGTCCTGACATTAATTGTAGTGCATCTGATAGGAAAGTTGCACCTTCCAATTATATGGAATATGTTTCATAGGGACTTATTTGTATGAATTGGTTCTAGGTTATCAGTTTAGTGGGGACTTTTGGTCTTGGTTGTAGGTGGATGTAGTAGTGTAGTCTCTACGTGGTTTCTTCAGTTGCAATCCACACTAGTGACATTTATGAGTTTCTCAATAGCCTTGACTAAGATAATTTGTGGTGATGGGTTGTGTAGCTTTGCCAAGGATGGGTTCACCTGCTATTTCTCAGGTTGGGGACAAACATGTACACATAGGGCCAGCCAGCTTGGTGTTTGTCTTGCTGGGGTTGGGGCCACAGGGATGTTATTGTGGCCAGGAGCATGGGCACATGGTTACTTGGCCAGCATGGGGGCATATCTGTTGGGGGCAGCTCATGGGGCTGTTTCTCCAGCATTAGACATAGGCACAAGGCTGCTCAGGTGGCTGGGGGAATGCCCATTACGAGTGGCCCACAGAGCTGTTTCTCAGGCATTGTATATGGACACTCAGCTGCTGGGTTTGTCTAAGAGCATGTCTGCTGGAGGAAACCCACAGGACTGCTTCTCAGTCCCAGGACACCATCACACAGCTTATTGGCTGGCCTCAGTTCATATCTGCTGGGGTGTCCAATGAGGCTGTTTCTCTGGCTTGGGATGCAGGCACATGGCTGCTTGGCTGGCCTGAGGGCATGTCTCCTGGGTGTGGGTATAGGGCTATTGTAGGCCCAGGACGTGGGAACAGGGCTGCTCAGCTTGCCTGGCGGTGTGCCCCCAAAAGCAACCAATGGGTCTTTTTCTTGAGTGTGAGACATGGGCACATAGCTGTTTGTTGGAACTGGGAGCATGCTTACCGTGGGCAGGCTGTAGGACTATTTCTCAGGTGTCTGTTGGAGACTCAGGGACATTGGGCAGCTCAGAAGTATTTCTGCTTGTGGCAGAGATGCTATAGGGTTGTTTCCCAGGTCCTGAGCACAGGTGTTTAGCAACTCTGCCGGCCCAGGGGTGAATCAGCTGTTAGGAGGCTCAGGAGCCTCTCCTGCTTTGGGGAGGGTGTGTAATGGTTTGGCTAAATTAAGGGCAGGTTTGTCCTGGGCAGGACTGCTGGGCTGTTCCTCTGGCTGGAAGTGCAGTGGCAAGGGTTGGTTTCTCTGCTGTGCAGGTCCAGACTCATAGCTGATCCTTATCCCAAGCTTCATGCAACTGGGGTTGTGACATTCAGCCACTCGTGTGGGCTTCATATAATAAAGATGGAGACCTAGGGCTGGAGAATGGCGGTGACTTCTGGCCCCCAGAGCAGGGCATGCTACAGAGGCAGCTCTGGTCTCAGGATGGTGCTTTGCTACAGCAGCTGTGCTCACAGGGTGGGTGGGGAGTGAGGTGTCCACACCTTGTGCTCCTAATCTGGGGCAATGGAGCAGCATGAATTCCTAGCAGCTCCCAAACTGGACTCAGGGCTTGCAAGGACTATGGGATTCTCCTGTTGTAAAGACTGTAGGTGTTTGTCTTGTTTGCGGGGTGGTTGGGGATCTTTTGCTTACCTTTTCCTTTCAAAAGGAAGTTTTTCTGACTCTGGGCAGATTTGATCCAGGCAGGGGAGATGGGGCTGCAGTGGCCAGGTACATCCATGCTGCTCTCCTGGACTTCCAATCACCACAGGTACATCGTCACTACCTCTGCTGTATTGCAGTGCTCTTCCTTCCACACTTTAGTCAAATCTTAGCTATTTATTTATTGTCTTTTTTTTTTCTTTTGGAGGTGCCAGGTGTCTCTAGTCAGCCATCTTGCTGGTATCACTGTCTAGTTGTCAGATTCTCCAGGTACAGTATGCTTGATTGTCATTTTTTTTTCTTTCTCTTAATATTTCACTGCCCCCCTTCACTTCTAACCTGTAAGGTTTTTGCTCAACAGTCTGCTCTCAGGCATATTAAGTCTCTCTTATATGTTATTTACTTAGTTTTACTCACTGCTTTCAGGATTCTCTCTTTGTCTTTGACCTTTGAAAGTTTAATTATAATACTTCTTTGGGTATTCTTATTTTGGGTTGAATCTTATTGGTAACTTTTGACCTTCCAATATCTAGATATTTATATCTCCAGGTTTGGGAAGTTTTCTATTATTTCTTTGAATTACCTTCTGCCACTTTGTCTTCCTCAGTTCCTTCTTTAACTCTAATAACCTGAATATTTAGTCTTTTGTCTCATAGCTCCCATAAACGTCTTCATTTTTCTTTCTCCTTTGGCTTTGTGTTTTCAAATAGTCTGTCTTTGAGCTCACTGATTCTTTCTTCTGTTTGCCGAATTCTGTGGTTGATGCTATTTATTCCATTTTTCATTTCATTAATTATACTTTTTAGCTCCAAAATTTTTGATTTTTTAAAAAAATTAATCTCTCTGTTAAGTTTCTTTGGTAATTTTGAGTTGATTCTCTGTTTTTCTAAATTTCATTGAGATTCTTAAAAGAGCTATTTTGAATGATTTATCTGAGAGATCACCTATAGTCATTACTTTAGGGTCAGTCTGTGGCACCTTATTTCCCTGAGTGTTGCTAATGCTTGTGGACATGTGATTATGTCTGTGCACTGAGGGATTAGGTATTCATTTAAGTCTTTGTAAGTCTGGCTTTGTTTGTGCCTGTCCTTCTTCAAAGGGCCTTCCAGGGATTCTACATATACTGACTGTTGAGTTCCCCTGAGCCCATGACCACTGCAGCCATCTCAGCATTAGAGGATACTCTAAGCTCAGAATTGCTGTGAGTCTTGCAAGAACTCTGAGACTGACAGAGCTTCCTGGCCCAGATGGACCTGGGTAGGACTCAAGGTGGGTGCTGGGGCTGTGTGGGAATGCTCACCAGGCCCCTGAGTCCAGAATGTTGTCCTAGTGGCTCAGAGTGGTATGTCACCCAGCAGGTCTCTACACAGGTGAGACGGGTCTCCAACTGCAGCACGAGGAATGGGAATTGAGCTTGGGAATCCGTGTAGAGTTTTCTAACAGCAGTGAGAGGGGCCAGAGCTGAGACTGGGTTTCCTCAGGATCTGCTACGGGATGGAGGTTGGAGAGCCGATTTTGTTGGCTCAGAGGGTCACATGTCTTCCAGGAGGACCTTGCGCCAATAACATAGTTTCCCTCTGGGATCTGCTGTGGGACAGAGGCTGGAGAGCCTGGTCACATTGATTCAGACGGGTGCATATCTCTGAGGAAGTTCCTACACAGATGAGATAGTTCCCCAATTTCAACAGGAGGTATTGGAGCTGGGACTGGTACCCCTTATGATCTGCTATGGGAGGGAGGCTGGAGAGGTTGGTGTAGTTGACACAGAAAAGCATGCATCTCCCAGCAGGTCCCAGCACAGATGGGCTAGTTTCCTGATTGCACCAGAAGAGGCCAGAGCTGAGACTGGGTAGCCTCAGGATCTGTCGTGAGAGAAAGTGTGGCAAGCCTGTCAGGGAGGCTGAGACTGCCTGGTTGCAAGATATAGGCAGGTCTCCATCTGGGTCTTTGTGTAAGCAGCTCTTACCTGGGAACTCAGATGAGGGGGATTGGAGCCAAGCTACAGGGCAACTTTCAGGTTCACTGCCTAGACCAATGTCAACAGGCAGATGAGCCCTTCTATCGGGGTAGTAGTATCCTTCCAGACCCCTTGGCTGATGGTTTTGTTTGCAGGCTCAAGGCCAAATGAGGTGGTAGCCAAGCCCCTTAGAGGACTGGGCCATTTCTGGGCTTGAAGCTAAGAGCATGCTTAGTGAATCAGCTACCTAGGCGTGGGTCTGAACTCTCAAAATGACCTTCTGAGATCTTGGCTCCACTGGGGTTTCACAACTTCTACCTGAATTTTGAGACTCCTGTAAAGAGACTTTTGACCATGGATGGGTGCAAAATTTTTGTTATTGTCGGGGGGATATGAGTGGATTACCTTCTATTTCACCACTTGGTGATGTCTGATATTTACTCATTTTGTCTGGCTTTCTTCACCCAGGATAATTGAGATCCATGTTATTGCAGTCAGTAGTTCATTCTTCTTTATTAATGAGTCATATTTATTGTATGGATACACTATATGCATCCTTCTGTTGGTGGAATTTTAGGTTATTTTTAGTTTTTGACTATTGCAAGTAACACTATTACTTATATTTGTGTTTGTGTCTTTTGTTTTATATATGTCAGTTAGGTTAAGGTAGCAAATAGTGTTCTTCAAGTTTTCTGTATTGATGATTTCATGTCCAGTTGTTCAATCAGTTATTGAAAGAGGCATATTGAAATCTATGACTCTAATTGTGAACTTATCTATTTATCTTCCATTAGTTTTTGCTTTATGTATTTTGACATGCTGTTATTAAGCACATATGTGTTTAGTATTTTTTATGTCCTCTTTAACTGACTTCATTTATTATTAAGTAGCATTGTGTTTTGATCCCTGGTAATATTTCTTGCTCTGAAATCTTGGCTACTTTCTATTTTCATTAATGCTAGCATAGTATATCTTTCATTTCCTCTCTCACAATCTTTATGTTTTTGTTGTCTTGCATTTTACTTATGCTACAAACCTCACAATGCATTATTACTTTTGTTAAACATTCAGGGATCTTTTAAAGATATTTAAACGATAAGAAAAATATCTTCTTTTTTTTTAATTTTAAGGCTTTTAAATTTAAAAAAGAAAAATGTCTTAAACATCTACCTACGTAATTGTATTTTTGGTGCTTTTCATTGTTTTGTGTACATGCGTGTTTCTGTCTGGTAGCATTTTCCTTCTGCCTGAAGTATTTTATTTAACATATGCTTTAGTGCAAATATGGTGATAAATTATTTCAAAATTTGTGTGCTTAAAAAAGTTTTTATTTTGCCTTGTTTTTGAAAGGTGTTTATATTGTGTAGAGAATTCTAGTTTGACAGATTTTTCTTGTTTTTTAATATGTTGCTGTCTATCATTTCAATGAGAATTATGTTATTATCTTTATCTTTGTTCCCATGCATACAATGTATCATTTTTGTCTGGCTGCCTTTAAAACTTTCTGTATTATCAATTTTGAACAATTTGACCATGCTATGTTTTGGTGTATTTTTCTTCAGATTTCTCATTCTGTGTGTATTAGGCCATTCTTGCATTGCTATAAAGAAATACCTGAGACTGGGTAATTTATAAAGAAAAGAGATTTAACTGGCTCATGGTTCTACAGACTATACAAGCATGGCACCAACATCTGCTTTGCTTTTGATTAGGACCTGAGGAACCTTATAGTCATTGCAGAAGGCGAAGGGGGAACTGGTACTTCACAGGTTAAAAACAGGAACAAGTGATCAGGAGGAGGTGCCATACACTTTTAAATGACCAGATTTCATGAGAATGCACTCACTATGGTGAGCAAAGCATCAAGCCATGAGGAATTCGCTGCCATGACCCAAACACCTCCCCACCAGGCCCTACCTCCAACACTCGGGATTACATCTCAACATGAGATTTGTAGGGGACGTGCAAACTGTATCATTTCACTTCTGGTCCCCTAAATCTCATGTCATTCATGCATTACAAAATACAATCATGTCTTTCCAACAGTCCCCCAAAGTCTTGCCAATGAAAAGAGTTAAACTCTGTAAAATATTTTAAAATGTTTATTCTGAGCCAAATATGAGTGACCATGGCCCATGACACAGCCCTCAGGAGGTCCTGAAAACATGTGCCCAAGGTGGTTAGGGCACAGCTTCATTTTATATATTTCAGGGAGGCATGAGACATCAATGAAACACAAGAAATGCATTGATTTTGTTCAGAAAGACGGGACAACTCAAAGCGGGGGCTTTCAGGCTATAGGTAAATTTAAACATTTTCTGGTTGATAATTGGCTGAGTTTGTCTGAGGGCCTGGGATTGATAGGAAGGAATGTTCAGGTTAAGATAAAGGATTGTGGATACCAAGTTTTACTGTGCAGAGTAGGTAAACTCAGATAGCAGACTTCAGAGACAGCAGGTTGTAAGTTTTTCTTACTGGACTTAAAAGGGTACCTGGCTCTTAGTTGATTATCTCCTGGATCTGGGAAGGAAGGAAGGAAAACACAGGGGAAAGGGGATTCTCTATAGAATGTGGACTTTTTGCCACAAGAGACTTTGCAGGGCAATTTCAAGTATGGCAAGGAAATATATTTTGAAGTAAAATATTTTGATTTTCTTCCTTGTTATGCCAGAGTCAGATTGGAAAGTAAGTCATGATATACAGGGTCAAATAAAATCCATCTGATGAGAGGACCCCTTATAAAGGAATTTTGGTAAGATAAAAAACTAAGAGCTTAGTCCTGAGTCTTAAATTGTTCCAGCATCAACTCAATCAAAAGTTCCAAGTCCAAAGTTTCATCTGAGACAAGGCAAGTTCCTTCTACCTATGAGCCTGTAAAATAAAAAACAGGTTATTTACTCCCAAGATATAAAAGGATTATAGGCATTGGGTAAACATTCCCATTTCCAAAGGGAGAAATTGGCCAAAGAGAGGGGCTGTAGGCCTGAAACCCAGCAGGACAGTCATTAAATCATAAAGCTCCAAAATTATCTCCATTGACTGTGTGTCCCACACCCAGGGCACACTGGTGCAAGGGGTGGACTCCCAAGGCCTGGTGCAGGTCTGTCCCTGTGGCTTTGCAGGATTCAGCCCTTGTGGCTGCTTTCACAGGTTGTTGAATCTAGGAGCAGGGTGCAGGCTGCTGGAATATCTGCCATTCTGGGATCTGGATGATGGTGCCCCTCTTCTCACAGCTCTAGTAGGCAGAGCCTCAGTGGGGACTCTGTGTGGGGGCTCCAACTCCACGTTTCCCCTTGGCACTGCCCTAGTAGAAACTCTTTGTCAAGGCTCCACTCCTGCAGCAGGCTCCTGCGTGGACACCCAGGCATTCTCACAAATCCTCTGAAATCTAGTTGGAGGCTGCTGAGCCTCCTTTATACTTGTATTCTATGTACCCACAGGCTTAATACCACATGGAAACCACAAAGGTTTGTGGCTTGCACCCTCTGAAACAGCAGCCCAAGCTATATCTGGGGTCCTCTGAGCTGAGGCTGGAGCTGGAGAGGGGAGCAGTGTCCTGAGGCTGTGTAGGGTAGCAGGTCCTAGCCCTCAAAACCATTCTTCCCTCCTAGGCTTCAGGGCCTGTAATGGGAGGGACTGCCTTGGAGATTTCTGGAATATCTTGGAGGCCTTTTTCTCATTGTCTTGACTATCAGCATTTGGTTCTTTTTTCAGTTACACAAATATCTTTAGTAAATGGTTACTCCATGGCCTGCTTGAATTCCTCTCACCAAAACCCTGTTTCTTTTTGCCACATGGCTGGGCTGCAAATTTTCTGAAGTTTTATGCTCTGCTTCCCTTTTAAATATAAATTCTAACTTTACATCATTTCTTTGCTTCCGTATATGATTGTAGGTTGTTAGAAGCAGCCAGGAGACATCTTAAATGCTTTGCTGCTTAGAAATGTCTTCCATCAGGTCCCTAGGCCATCACTCAAGTTTAAGCTTCCACAGAGCCCTAGGGCATGAACAGAATGCAGCCCAGCTCTTGGCTGTGGCGTAACAAGAGTGACCTTCCTCCAGTTCCCAGTAAGTTCAGTCAATCTGAGACTTCCTCAGCCTGGACTTCACTGTCCTTGTCACTATCTGTGTTTTCGTCATAACCATTTAACTGGTCTCTAAGAAGTACCGAACTTTCCATCATCTGCTTGTCTTCTGAGCCCTCCAAACTCTCCTGACTTCTGCTGGTTACCAGTTCCAAAGCCACTTCTACATTTTTAGCATTCTTTATAGCAGTGCCCCACTCCTTGGTACCAATTTTCTGTATTAGGCCTTTCATGAATTGGTCTGTTGAGGAGAGTTAAACTTTGTAAAATATTTGCAGATATTTATTCTGAGTCAAATACAAGTGACCAGTGGCCTGAAGCACAGTCTCAAGAGGTCCTGAGAACATGTGCCTAATGTGCCTAGTCAGGCCACAGCTTGGATTTATACAATTAGGGAGACATAAGACATCAATCAATACATGTAATATGTACATTGGTTAGGTTCAGAAAGGTGGGACAATTCAAAGTGGGGGCTTCCAGGTCATAGGTGGATTCAATAATTTTCTAAATTGCAATTGGTTGAAAGAGTTAAGTTATTGTCTAAAGGCCTAGACTCAATAGAAGGAATGTCTAGGTTAAGATAAGGGATTGTGAAGACCAAGGTCCCCAATATACATAAGAAGCCTCCAGGTAGCAGGCTGCAGAGAGAATAGATTGTAAATATTTATTAGTGCCAGAGTCTTAGTGGATTCTTTTCTGGAATCCACTAAGATTCCAGAAAAAAGGCCTACAAAAGGAAGGGGATCCTCTACAGAATGTAGGTTTTCCCCCAACAAGAGACAGCTTTGCAGGGCTATCAAGGTATGGTAAAAGAAACATAATTGGAGTTAACATATTTTAATTCCCTTCTTTATCTGTCATGTGATGTTATGGCAGCGTTAGGTTGGACAGTGTTATGTAGGGTTAAATAAAACCCCTCTGATGAGACTTTATGGTTTGTAGGATGTGAATCCTTAAGCCCCTTAGATAGGAATTTGGGCAAGAGAAGAAAAAGGTCAGAGTTTAGTCCTCAGGTATAAAGAAATACCTGAGGCTGGGTAATTTATAAAGAAATGAGAGTTAATTGGCTCATGGTTCTGCAGGCTGTACAAGTGAGGACTAAACTCTGATTTTTTATCTAGCCCAAATTCCTACCTAAGGGGTTTAGGGAGTCCTGCCCCACAAACCACAAATTCTCATCAGATGGGTTTTATTGGAACCTATATATCATGACTGACTTTTCAGTCTGACTCTGGCATAACATTATGAGACAAAGAAAAAGTGTTCAACCCCAAAATATATTTCCTTGCCATACCTTGAAATTGTCTTGCAAAGTCTCTTGTGGGAAAAATCCACATTCTATAGAGAATCCCCTTTCCCATTTGTTTTCCTTCCTTTCTTTCCAGATCTAGGAGATAATCAACTAAGAGCCAGGCACCCTTTTAAGTCCAATAAGAAAAATTTTACAGCCTGCTGTCTCTGAAGTCTGCTATCTGAGAGCTTCTTCTGCACAAAAAACATGGTATCCACAATCCTTTATCTCAACCTGAACATTTTATTTGATTCCAGGTTTTCAGATAAACTCAATGCGTTGTCAACCAGAAAATATTTCGATTTACCTGTAGACTGGAAGCCCCAGCTTTTGAGTTGTCCCGCCTTTCTGAAAGAAACCAATGTATTTCTTGTGTATTTGATTGATGTGTCATGCCTCCCTAAAATACATAAAACCAAGCTATACGCCAACTACCTTGGGCACATGTTTTCAGGACCTCCTGAGGGCTGTGTCATGGGCCATAGTCACTCATATTTGGCTCAGAATAAATCTTTTAAAATATTTTACAGAGTTTGACTCTTTTTTGTTGAAACAAGCCTGGCACCAACAAATACTTGGCTTCTGTTGAGGGCCTCAGGAACCTTACAATCATGGCAGAAGGCAAAGGAGAAATACGCATGTCATTACAGCAAAAGGAGCAAGGGGTGGGGGGGAGGTACCATACCCTTTTAAATGACAAGATCTTGTGAGAACTCACTGTGGAGGATGGCACCAAGCTATGAGGGATCTACCCGATGACTCAAACACTTCCCAGTAGGCCCTACCTCCAACACCAGGGATTACTTCTCAACATGGGGTTTGGAGGGGCATCCAGATTTTATCATCGAGGTGCTATGGATTTATGGTTTTCATCAAATTTGGAAAATTTTCAGCCATTATTTCTTCAAACATGCCCTTCCTCCCAAACTTTGTGGACGCTGCTTAACACATGTCACGTCATGTGAAGTTTCCCACAGCTCACTGATATGCTTTCATGTTTGTTAATGTACTTTTTTTTCTCTTTCATTTTTGCATAGTTTCTATTGGTTTGTCTTTAAATTTACCAGTCTTTTCCTCTGCAACATCCAATATGCTATTAATCCCACTAAGTGTTTTTTTTCAAATTTTATCTAATTCTAGTTTTCATCTCCAGAAGTTAGGTTTGGGTCTTTTAAATATCTTCTATGCCTCTACTTAACTTTTGAACATATGGAAAAAGTCTTAATAATGGTTTGAATGTTCTTGTCTAGTAATTCTAACATTTGAATCAGTTTTAGTTTGGTTTCAAGTCTGTCTGGATGACTTGTGGCATTGCATTTCTCTGTTCTTCATTTTTCTTTGTTTTTGACTAAACGGTCTTGTCTCCTTGAATACCTGGTTATTTTTTAGATTACTGGACTTTGTACATGAAAAAAAAGTATAGCTGATTTGATAGTCTGGGTTATCTTACATTCTTCCAAATCAGTCATGCTTAGGGCACTGGCAATCCTAGATTACTCTAAGCCAGTCAGGTATTAAGATAATTCATAGCTGGGTTTCAGTTCTTGTGAGGGCTGTTTTATTTACAGTTCATCTTTACTCCTTAGATTTTGTCTTTCTTGGGGTTCCCATTCTAAGCCTAGGGGGTTTAGCAGCATACCCCTCCCTCTTATCCCGGTAGATTGTATTCTAGGTAGACATTTACTAAAATCCATTCATATTTCTTTACAGGAAAAAATTGTAGAGTTCTCAACATTAAGGCAATCAACTGTATCTCAAAATTACTTTGTAAAGTTTTGCCCTTCTCCCAATATAGTTCTTTTTGTGCCCCAGAAGATGATTCATTTGATTACCCCATTTTTGTGCCCTTAGCCCCTTGAATCTCAGCTTCTCAGCTGCCTTTACTGGAATTGCGTTAGTAGATGTCTTTATGAGACAAGTGACTCCAGATACTGGAGTCACTTCCCTCAGTTTTTTTCTTCCCTATAATCTTGTTATCATAATTCTTCAGTGACTTGGTTTGCTTTCTGGTATCTTCAAAATGTGTGTCTCTCTCTGTGTGTATATATGTGTGTGTGTATATATATACATACATATATATTTTTACAAACTTTGTCCAGTTTTTGTCGTTCTCATCAGTAGAGTTGGTACAGATGAGGTGATGTAGCCTGTCTTTATTAGAAGTGGAATTCTCTAGTGATAACTCTTATATCAAACTGCCTATTGTCTGTTTAACATCACCCTGTCAGCATCTCAACTTACCATGGACCAAATGGACCATGATTTACCCCAGTCCCATCCCATTTTCCCTTTGTTTTTTGTTCTTGAGACATCGTTCCCCAAGATTTTAACCTCAAACCCTGATTCACTTTGCTTTTGTTTTTCCCTCCATCTCTCCATATCCATTGGTCATGGAGTCTTCAGTCATCATCTTCTCTCTGTCTCCATGGTCACTATCTTAGCCCAGGTCTTTATTGGATTTTCCTTGAGCGTTCTCATGCGTTCCCATCTGTCTCTCTAGCCCAGTGTACCCCCAACACTCGTCTCCTCCGTACTTGTAGCAATGTTATGGTCCTGGAAAACAAATCTGGTTATTATATTATTCTGACTGTACGTTTTTTGCTGGATTTTAATTCCCTAGAGAGTGTAATTGCCAAGGTCCCCACACCTGGGCCTCACCTTTCTCCAGCCTCCTCTCTCTCCTTTGCTTGTCCCGGCAGTTTCTTACCCATGCCTTGTCTTTCCGGGGACCTGAATGTCCCCCTCCTCTTGTCAATCCCTTATTCTTCTCCTTATTCCTCAGTTTTCAGCTCAGCGGTTACCTCTTCTGATGTGGTAGTGGAGACATGTTCTATAGTTGGTTAACTGATAAGTAATGAAGGAATAGAAGAACGAAGTAACCTGTATCATTCTATTAGTGTATGACAGTGAATAGCAGTGAAATGGTTAACTTGAGGGAATAATTTAGTAGTACATAGCAGGAATTTTAACAAATGAATTAACAACGAATATGTAAAATAAATGTATTTGAAAAACTCGATCTTTTAATTTATTAGGTTTGAGGTTATGTTGTATACTCTTTTATTTTTAAATGTTGTCTATTGTATGTGTTATTTTTGATTTTTGTTAACTTTCTCAGCTTCTAATCCTACGAGGACACCATCAGCCAATTACTGCTATGGCTTTTGGAAATAAAGTGAATCCACTTCTAATCTGCTCAGCATCACTGGATTATGTTATAATGTGGAACCTGGATGAATGCAGAAAGAAAGTACTTCAAGGTAAATGAAAATCTAAAACATGTTTTTAAAAACCTACAAACAGAATAACTCATCCTTCAGTATACGTGATACTACCCAAGGGGTGTTTCCCTTGGGTATCACCAATCCCTCAGGGGGATTTGGGTAGTTTTGTATTCCCTTTACCTTGAAACCAGGCGTGCAAGCAAGGTGCTTTATATGGGGGAGGACACCAGGCCGTTCAGACTCACTGACCTTTGTTGTGAGTTATGCTGATCTTATAGGCTCACTGGTTTTGATCTTATGTCACTTCTTATTTCAAAAACTGTCAATTTTGTGTCAACCTGAAAACATGTAGGCAAGTTGAAATATTCTGTTCTTGCACAGCACGGTTTCTTGAGCACCTGTAATATTTCAGGCTGGAAACACAGTGGTGAATAGGAAGGGCTTGGTCCCAAATCCTGTGGAAGTTACAGCTCAGAGTTTGAGACAGACAGACGCTGCTGTGGAAGCCAGTGACTGAGTGGCTATGAATTGTGGATGTGCAGCAGAGAAGGCAGATGAGGACGGGGCAGCACACACGTGCGTGGAAGCACTTTGAGAAGCAGGATCTCAGGGAGGAGCCTGTGGGCTGAGGCTGAGAAGAGATGGGTTAGGGGGCTATGCTTTTGACAGATGGACCCAACTTTGCCAAGGCCCTGGGAAGGAAAAGTGAGAACCTGCCTGTGTGCTTGGAGCATGCTGATGTTAGGAGAGTCTTATCTGAGAAAGTCAAAAAGTTAGGTGCGGACCACATTAAGGAATTCAAGTTTTGTACAATTATTTAAACAAGTTAGAGGATTACATTAAAACACAAATGCAAAGTGACTATAAATCTATGTAGTCTATATAGGGATATAGCACATGTGTCTCTCTCTCTAGACTTGGAGGCTGTGGGACACGAGCCGTGTGTCTCTCTAGGCTCTGGGTGGCTGTGGGACATGAGCACGTGTGTGTCTCTCTATACTTGGTGGCTGTGGGACCTGAGCGTGTCTCTCTCTATACTTGGTGGCTGTGGGACCTGAGCGTGTCTCTCTCTAGACTTGGTGGCTGTGGGACATGAGCACGTGTCTCTCTCTAGACTTGGTGGCTGTGGGACATGAGCATGTGTGTATCTCTCTAGACTTGGAGGCTGTGGGACACGAGCCATGTGTTTCTTTAGGCTCTGGGTGACTGTGGGACACGAGCACATGTGTGTCTCTCTAGACTTGGAGGCTGTGGGACACGAGCCGTGTGTCTCCCTAGGCTCTTGGTGGCTGTGGGACATGAGCACGTGTGTGTGTCTCTCTAGACTTGGTGGCTGTGGGACATGAGCACGTGTGTGTCTCTCTAGACTTGGTGGCTGTGGGACCTGAGTACCTGTCTCTCTCTAGACTTGGTGGCTGTGGGACCTGAGCACGTGTCTCACTCTAGCTTGGTGGCTGTGGGACATGAGCACGTGTGTGTCTCTCTAGACTTGGTGGCTGTGGGACCTGAGCACCTGTCTCTCTCTAGACTTGGTGGCTGTGGGACCTGAGCACGTGTCTCTCTCTAGACTTGGTGGCTGTGGGACATGAGCACGTATGTCTCTCTCTAGACTTGGTGGCTGTGGGACCTGAGCACGTGTCTCTCTCTAGACTTGGTGGCTGTGGGACATGAGCATGTGTGCGTCTCTCTAGACTTGGTGGCTGTGGGACCTGAGCACATGTGTGTCTCTCTAGACTTGGTGGCTGTGGGACCTGAGCACGTGTGTCTCTCTCTAGACTTGGTGGCTGTGGGACCTGAGCACATGTGCGTCTCTCTAGACTTGGTGGCTGTGGGACCTGAGCACGTGTGTGTCTCTCTAGACTTGGTGGCTGTGGTACCTGAGCCGTGTCTGTCTCTAGACTTGGTGGTTGTGGGACCTGAGCGTGTGTCTCTCTCTAGAGTTGGTGGCTGTGGGACCTGAGCACATGTGTCTCTCTGGATTTGGTGGCTGTGGGACCTGAGCGTGTCTCTCTCTAGACTTGGTGACTGTGGGACCTGAGCGTGTCTCTCTCTAGACTTGGTGGCTGTGGGACCTGAGCATGTGTCTCTCTCTAGACTTGGTGGCTGTGGGACCTGAGCACATGTGTGTCTCTCTGGACTTGGTGGCTGTGGGACATGAGCACGTGTGTGTCTCTCTAGACTTGGTGGCTGTGGGACCTGAGCGTGTCTCTCTCTAGACTTGGTGGCCGTGGGACCTGAGTGTGTCTCTCTCTAGACTTGGTGGCTGTGGGACCTGAGCATGTATCTCTCTAGACTTGGTGGCTGTGGGACCTGAGCATGTGTCTCTCTAGACTTGGTGGCTGTGGGACCTGAGCGCATATCTCTCTCTAGACTTGGTGGCTGTGGAACCTCAGCACATCTCTCTTTGGACTTGGTGGCTGTGGGACATGAGCACGTGTGTGTCTGTCTAGACTTGGTGGCTGTGGGACCTGAGCACGTGTGTGTCTCTCTGGATTTAGTGGCTATGGGACCTGAGCACATGTGTGTCTCTCTGGACTTGGTGGCTGTGGGACCTGAGCACGTCTCTCTCTAGACTTGGTGGCTGTGGGACCTGAGCACGTGTCTCTCTCTAGACTTGGTGGCTGTGGGACATGAGCACATGTGTCTCTCTCTAGAGTTGGTGGCTGTGGGACCTGAGCGCGTATCTCTCTCTAGACTTGGTGGCTGTGGGACCTGAGCATGTGTCTCTCTAGACTTGGTGGCTGTGGGACCTGAGCACGTGTCTCTCTCTAGACTTGGTGGCTGTGGGACATGAGCACGTGTGTGTCTCTCTAGACTTGGTGGCTGTGGGACCTGAGCGTGTGTCTCTCTCTAGACTTGGTGGCTGTGGGACATGAGCACGTGTGTCTCTCTCTAGACTTGGTGGCTGTGGGACCTGAGCGTGTGTCTCTCTCTAGACTTGGTGGCTGTGGGACATGAGCACGTGTGTCTCTCTCTAGACTTGGTGGCTGTGGGACATGAGCACGTGTGTGTCTCTCTTAGACTTGGTGGCTGTGGGACCTGAGCACATGTGTGTCTCTCTAGACTTGGTGGCTGTGGGACCTGAGCACATGTGTCTCTCTCTAGACTTGGTGGCTGTGGGACCTGAGCGCATATCTCTCTCTAGACTTGGTGGCTGTAGGACCTGAGTGTGTGTCTCTCTAGACTTGGTGGCTGTGGGACATGAGCACGTATGTGTCTCTCTAGACTTGGTGGCTGTGGGACCTGAGCGTGTGTCTCTCTAGACTTGGTGGCTGTGGGACATGAGCACGTGTGTGTCTCTCTAGACTTGGTGGCTGTGGGAAATAAGCACGTGTGTGTCTCTCTAGACTTGGTGGCTGTGGGACATGAGCACGTGTGTGTCTCTCTAGACTTGGTGGCTGTGGGACCTGAGCGTGTGTCTCTCTAGACTTGGTGGCTGTGGGACATGAGCACGTGTGTCTCTCTCTAGACTTGGTGGCTGTGGGACCTGAGCGTGTGTCTCTCTCTAGACTTGGTGGCTGTGGGACATGAGCACGTGTGTGTCTCCCTAGACTTGGTGGCTGTGGGACCTGAGCACGTGTGTGTCTCTCTAGACTTGGTGGCTGTGGGACCTGAGCACATGTGTCTCTCTCTAGACTTGGTGGCTGTGGGACCTGAGCACATGTGTTTCTCTCTGGACTTGGTGGCTGTGGGACATGAGCACGTGTGTCTCTCTCTAGACTTGGTGGCTGTGGGACCTGAGCGCATATCTCTCTCTAGACTTGGTGGCTGTGGGACCTGAGTGTGTGTCTCTCTAGACTTGGTGGCTGTGGGACATGAGCACGTATGTGTCTCTCTAGACTTGGTGGCTGTGGGACCTGAGCGTGTGTCTCTCTAGACTTGGTGGCTGTGGGACATGAGCACGTGTGTGTCTCTCTAGACTTGGTGGCTGTGGGACATGAGCACGTGTGTGTCTCTCTAGACTTGGTGGCTGTGGGACATGAGCACGTGTGTGTCTCTCTAGACTTGGTGGCTGTGGGACAGTGCGTCTCTCTAGACTTGGTGGCTGTGGGACATGAGCACGTATGTGTCTCTCTAGACTTGGTGGCTGTGGGACCTGAGCGTGTGTCTCTCTAGACTTGGTGGCTGTGGGACATGAGCACGTGTGTGTCTCTCTAGACTTGGTGGCTGTGGGACATGAGCACGTGTGTCTCTCTCTAGACTTGGTGGCTGTGGGACATGAGCACGTGTGTGTCTCTCTAGACTTGGTGGCTGTGGGACCTGAGCACATGTGTGTCTCTCTAGACTTGGTGGCTGTGGGACCTGAGCACATGTGTCTCTCTCTAGACTTGGTGGCTGTGGGACCTGAGCACATGTGTTTCTCTCTGGACTTGGTGGCTGTGGGACATGAGCACGTGTGTCTCTCTCTAGACTTGGTGGCTGTGGGACCTGAGCGCATATCTCTCTCTAGACTTGGTGGCTGTAGGACCTGAGTGTGTGTCTCTCTAGACTTGGTGGCTGTGGGACATGAGCACGTGTGTGTCTCTCTAGACTTGGTGGCTGTGGGACCTGAGCGTGTCTCTCTCTAGACTTGGTGGCCGTGGGACCTGAGTGTGTCTCTCTCTAGACTTGGTGGCTGTGGGACCTGAGCATGTATCTCTCTAGACTTGGTGGCTGTGGGACATGAGCGCATATCTCTCTCTAGACTTGGTGGCTGTGGAACCTGAGCACATCTCTCTTTGGACTTGGTGGCTGTGGGACATGAGCACGTGTGTGTCTGTCTAGACTTGGTGGCTGTGGGACCTGAGCACGTGTGTGTCTCTCTGGATTTAGTGGCTATGGGACCTGAGCACATGTGTGTCTCTCTGGACTTGGTGGCTGTGGGACATGAGCACGTGTGTGTCTCTCTGGACTTGGTGGCTGTGGGACCTGAGCACGTGTCTCTCTCTAGACTTGGTGGCTGTGGGACCTGAGTGTGTCTCTCTCTAGACTTGGTGGCTGTGGGACCTGAGCATGTGTCTCTCTAGACTTGGTGGCTGTGGGACCTGAGCGCATATCTCTCTCTAGACTTGGTGGCTGTGGAACCTCAGCACATCTCTCTTTGGACTTGGTGGCTGTGGGACATGAGCACGTGTGTGTCTGTCTAGACTTGGTGGCTGTGGGACCTGAGCACGTGTGTGTCTCTCTGGATTTAGTGGCTATGGGACCTGAGCACATGTGTGTCTCTCTGGACTTGGTGGCTGTGGGACCTGAGCACGTCTCTCTCTAGACTTGGTGGCTGTGGGACCTGAGCACGTGTCTCTCTCTAGACTTGGTGGCTGTGGGACATGAGCACATGTGTCTCTCTCTAGAGTTGGTGGCTGTGGGACCTGAGCGCGTATCTCTCTCTAGACTTGGTGGCTGTGGGACCTGAGCATGTGTCTCTCTAGACTTGGTGGCTGTGGGACCTGAGCACGTGTCTCTCTCTAGACTTGGTGGCTGTGGGACATGAGCACGTGTGTGTCTCTCTAGACTTGGTGGCTGTGGGACCTGAGCGTGTGTCTCTCTCTAGACTTGGTGGCTGTGGGACATGAGCACGTGTGTCTCTCTCTAGACTTGGTGGCTGTGGGACCTGAGCGTGTGTCTCTCTCTAGACTTGGTGGCTGTGGGACATGAGCACGTGTGTCTCTCTCTAGACTTGGTGGCTGTGGGACATGAGCACGTGTGTGTCTCTCTAGACTTGGTGGCTGTGGGACCTGAGCACATGTGTGTCTCTCTAGACTTGGTGGCTGTGGGACCTGAGCACATGTGTCTCTCTCTAGACTTGGTGGCTGTGGGACCTGAGCACATGTGTTTCTCTCTGGACTTGGTGGCTGTGGGACATGAGCACGTGTGTCTCTCTCTAGACTTGGTGGCTGTGGGACCTGAGCGCATATCTCTCTCTAGACTTGGTGGCTGTAGGACCTGAGTGTGTCTCTCTAGACTTGGTGGGCTGTGGGACATGAGCACGTATGTGTCTCTCTAGACTTGGTGGCTGTGGGGACCTGAGCGTGTGTGTCTCTAGACTTGGTGGCTGTGGGACATGAGCACGTGTGTGTCTCTCTAGACTTGGTGGCTGTGGGGAATGAGCACGTGTGTGTCTCTCTAGACTTGGTGGCTGTGGGACATGAGCACGTGTGTGTCTCTCTAGACTTGGTGGCTGTGGGAGCCTGAGCGTGTGTCTCTCTAGACTTGGTGGCTGTGGGACATGAGCACGTGTGTCTCTCTCTAGACTTGGTGGCTGTGGGACCTAGCGTGTGTCTCTCTCTAGACTTGGTGGCTGTGGGACATGAGCACGTGTGTGTCTCTCTAGACTTGGTGGCTGTGGGACCTGAGCACGTGTGTGTCTCTCTAGACTTGGTGGCTGTGGGACCTGAGCACATGTGTCTCTCTCTAGACTTGGTGGCTGTGGGACCTGAGCACATGTGTTTCTCTCTGGACTTGGTGGCTGTGGGACATGAGTACGTGTGTCTCTCTCTAGACTTGGTGGCTGTGGGACCTGAGCGCATATCTCTCTCTAGACTTGGTGGCTGTGGGACCTGAGTGTGTGTCTCTCTAGACTTGGTGGCTGTGGGACATAGAGCACGTATGTGTCTCTCTAGACTTGGTGGCTGTGGGACCTGAGCGTGTATCTCTCTAGACTTGGTGGCTGTGGGACATGAGCACGTGTGTGTCTCTCTAGACTTGGTGGCTGTGGGACATGAGCACGTTTGTGTCTCTCTAGACTTGGTGGCTGTGGGACATGAGCACGTGTGTGTCTCTCTAGACTTGGTGGCTGTGGGACAGTGCGTCTCTCTAGACTTGGTGGCTGTGGGACATGAGCACGTATGTGTCTCTCTAGACTTGGTGGCTGTGGGACCTAGCGTGTGTCTCTCTAGACTTGGTGGCTGTGGGACATGAGCACGTGTGTGTCTCTCTAGACTTGGTGGCTGTGGGACATGAGCACGTGTGTCTCTCTCTAGACTTGGTGGCTGTGGGACATGAGCACGTGTGTGTCTCTCTAGACTTCGTGGCTGTGGGACCTGAGCACATGTGTGTCTCTCTAGACTTGGTGGCTGTGGGACCTGAGCACATGTGTCTCTCTCTAGACTTGGTGGCTGTGGGACCTGAGCACATGTGTTTCTCTCTGGACTTGGTGGCTGTGGGACATGAGCACGTGTGTCTCTCTCTAGACTTGGTGGCTGTGGGACCTGAGCGCATATCTCTCTTAGACTTGGTGGCTGTAGGACCTGAGTGTGTGTCTCTCTAGACTTGGTGGCTGTGGGACATGAGCACGTATGTGTCTCTCTAGACTTGGTGGCTGTGGGACCTGAGCGTGTGTCTCTCTAGACTTGGTGGCTGTGGGACATGAGCACGTGTGTGTCTCTCTAGACTTGGTGGCTGTGGGAATGAGCACGTGTGTGTCTCTCTAGACTTGGTGGCTGTGGGACATGAGCACGTGTGTGTCTCTCTAGACTTGGTGGCTGTGGGACCTGAGCGTGTGTCTCTCTAGACTTGGTGGCTGTGGGACATGAGCACGTGTGTCTCTCTCTAGACTTGGTGGCTGTGGGACCTGAGCGTGTGTCTCTCTCTAGACTTGGTGGCTGTGGGACATGAGCACGTGTGTGTCTCTCTAGACTTGGTGGCTGTGGGACCTGAGCACGTGTGTGTCTCTCTAGACTTGGTGGCTGTGGGACCTGAGCACATGTGTCTCTCTCTAGACTTGGTGGCTGTGGGACCTGAGCACATGTGTTTCTCTCTGGACTTGGTGGCTGTGGGACATGAGCACGTGTGTCTCTCTCTAGACTTGGTGGCTGTGGGACCTGAGCGCATATCTCTCTCTAGACTTGGTGGCTGTGGGACCTGAGTGTGTGTCTCTCTAGACTTGGTGGCTGTGGGACATGAGCACGTATGTGTCTCTCTAGACTTGGTGGCTGTGGGACCTGAGCGTGTGTCTCTCTAGACTTGGTGGCTGTGGGACATGAGCACGTGTGTGTCTCTCTAGACTTGGTGGCTGTGGGACATGAGCACGTGTGTGTCTCTCTAGACTTGGTGGCTGTGGGACATGAGCACGTGTGTGTCTCTCTAGACTTGGTGGCTGTGGGACAGTGCGTCTCTCTAGACTTGGTGGCTGTGGGACATGAGCACGTATGTGTCTCTCTAGACTTGGTGGCTGTGGGACCTGAGCGTGTGTCTCTCTAGACTTGGTGGCTGTGGGACATGAGCACGTGTGTGTCTCTCTAGACTTGGTGGCTGTGGGACCTGAGCTTGTGTCTCTCTAGACTTGGTGGCTGTGGGACCTGAACACGTATGTGTCTCTCTAGACTTGGTGGCTGTGGGGACATGAGCACGTGTGTGTCTCTCTAGACTTGGTGGCTGTGGGACATGAGCACGTGTGTGTCTCTCTAGACTTGGTGGCTGTGGGACCTGAGCACGTGTGTGTCTCTCTAGACTTGGTGGCTTTGGGACCTGAGCACGTGTGTGTCTCTCTAGACTTGGTGGCTGTGGGACATGAGCACGTGTGTGTCTCTCTAGACTTGGTGGCTGTGGGACATGAGCACCTGTGTGTCTCTCTAGACTTGGTGGCTGTGGGACAGTGCGTCTCTCTAGACTTGGTGGCTGTGGGACCTAGCGTGTGTCTCTCTAGACTTGGTGGCTGTGGGACATGAGCACGTGTGTGTCTCTCTAGACTTGGTGGCTATGGGACCTGAGCTTGTGTCTCTCTAGACTTGGTGGCTGTGGGACCTGAGCACGTGTGTGTCTGTCTAGACTTGGTGGCTGTGGGACCTGAGCACGTGTGTGTCTCTCTAGACTTGGTGGCTGTGGGACATGAGCACGTGTGTGTCTCTCTAGACTTGGTGGCTGTGGGACCTGAGCACGTGTGTGTCTCTCTAGACTTGGTGGCTGTGGGACCTGAGCACGTGTGTGTCTCTCTAGACTTGGTGGCTGTGGGACATGAGCACGTGTGTCTCTCTCTAGACCTGGTGGCTGTGGGACCTGAGCTTGTGTCTCTCTAGACTTGGTGGCTGTGGGACATGAGCACGTATGTGTCTCTCTAGACTTGGTGGCTGTGGGACCTGAGCGTGTGTCTCTCTAGACTTGGTGGCTGTGGGACATGAGCTTGTGTCTCTCTAGACTTGGTGGCTGTGGGACCTGAGCACGTGTGTGTCTGTCTAGACTTGGTGGCTGTAGGACCTGAGCACGTGTGTGTCTCTCTAGACTTGGTGGCTGTGGGACATGAGCACGTGTGTGTCTCTCTAGACTTGGTGGCTGTGGGACATGAGCACGTGTGTGTCTCTCTAGACTTGGTGGCTGTGGGACCTGAGCACGTGTGTGTCTCTCTAGACTTGGTGGCTTTGGGACCTGAGCACGTCTTTCTCTGTAGACTTGGTGGCTGTGGGACCTGAGCTTGTGTCTCTCTAGACTTGGTGGCTGTGGGACCTGAGCACGTGTGTGTCTCTCTAGACTTGGTGGCTGTGGGACCTGAGCACGTGTGTGTCTCTTAGACTTGGTGGCTGTGGGACATGAGCACGTGTGTGTCTCTCTAGACTTGGTGGCTGTGGGACATGAGCACGTGTGTGTCTCTAGACTTGGTGGCTGTGGGACATGAGCACCTGTGTGTCTCTCTAGACTTGGTGGCTGTGGGACATGAGCATGTATGTGTCTCTCTAGACTTGGTGGCTGTGGGACCTGAGCGTGTGTCTCTCTAGACTTGGTGGCTGTGGGACATGAGCACGTGTGTGTCTCTCTAGACTTGGTGGCTGTGGGACCTGAGCTTGTGTCTCTCTAGACTTGGTGGCTGTGGGACCTGAGCATGTGTGTGTCTCTCTAGACTTGGTGGCTGTAGGACCTGAGCACGTGTGTGTCTCTCTAGACTTGGTGGCTGTGGGACATGAGCACGTGTGTGTCTCTCTAGACTTGGTGGCTGTAGGACCTGAGCACGTGTGTGTCTCTCTAGACTTGGTGGCTGTGGGACATGAGCACGTGTGTGTCTCTCTAGACTTGGTGGCTGTGGGACCTGAGCGTGTGTCTCTCTAGACTTGGTGGCTGTAGGACCTGAGCACGTGTGTGTCTCTCTAGACTTGGTGGCTGTGGGACCTGAGCACGTGTGTGTCTCTCTAGACTTGGTGGCTTTGGGACCTGAGCACGTCTTTCTCTGTAGACTTGGTGGCTGTGGGACATGAGCCATGTGTCTCTCACAGGCTCTGGGGGGGAGTATATCTGTATTTTGCTGGTGATAGGTCCATGGTGCACACCAGGACCAGATAACCTTGCCTGCCATTTTTTCCTTATCTCTGCGGGTTTGGAGGACGGGCTTCTCAGGCTGCAGCCGCTGCACACATTGTTTGGGTCTCGGGAACCTCCTGGCTGCTTGTAGATGTCCTGACATTGCTTAGTCCCTGGAGGCCTGGGTTGGATCGGCCCCTACTGCCTTCCTTCCAACTGATGTTGGCTGAGCCTGGACATGAGGGTGCACGTGGGGTTGGATGTGGGTGAGAAGCATCAAAACATGCAGTTTGATGTGCATGACTCTCACTGCAGCCTCCAGAGAAAGGCGTCTTCATGTTTTGATGCTGAGGGATTCCCTGCAGGGAAGTGCTGCATTTCCCAGGTGTTCAGACTTCTGTATATTCAGTATATTTGATATTCTTAAAGAATCAAAATCACATCAAAGCTCATTGTCATTCTCTCAGTAATTTTAGAATAGAGGGTTGCATTCTTAGTATTTTTCTGAGATTAATGCAATGCTGAATGCATTTGGTGAATGGGCACTAATGGTGAAACTCACTCTAGGGCTGGTCCGCGAGGGACTGTCATGGGCTCGCTTTTGGGAAAGGTGCTGTGTTTACAGTTGAGCTCGGATGATCAAGTTGTTGCCGTGTGTGCTGGAAACAAAATACTCACTCTGGATATCGAGGTAAGACTGAACTTCACAACTGGATTTCACAGAAGGGTATAGCTGATGGGGCCACCTGGGTTCTGGGACCCTGCCTAACTCTCTTTTTTTTCTGTACTCCTTTTTTTTTTTAAGCTATATCTTAAATTTAGTTTACTTTTATAAAATCATATCTTCATCTTGCAATTGGAAAACCACCGGTATCAGATAGTAATATTTATATAAATATTAAAACTCCCCATGGAATCTGGGTATCAGGCATGACTTAAGAAAACGCATTCTGCAAAACTTTTATTTCTCAGATATTCCCTAATTGTAGGCATCCTTCCTAGCATAGCACTTTTGCTTATATCTTTTATCAAAATTTTCTTTTTATCAAGAATCAGACTTTTTGCAGCCATCTCATCACCAGGATTAGTTTAATGAAATGTGTCTACCTCTCTCTGCCTGTGTGATTTGTACTTCGTGTGTGGCTAGAATAGTCAGCTGTCCCCTTTGCAATTTTAGAAAGCAGTGTTAGAAATCAGGAAGTGGGAATCTAAGGGAACACGAAGGAGGACTTTGTTTCCTCTGAGTTGTTGCTCTTCAAGCCTGATTTCCATAAGAACACGAAGCCCTGTGGGTCTCCAGCTTGTGACAGTGGCTTCCTGGGTGCTGTCTTGGCTGTAGGAGGTTTTGGGGACTTCAGGAGGAAAGGATAAGTCATGAGCATCTGCTGCCACACCATCTTGTCTTGTTTTGGGAAGTCCCAGGTGGAGAACAGATGCTCAGGGGTTGGGAACACAGGGCAGTACATTTTGAGGTACAGGCAGGGAGCCTCAGGGTGGATGCATGGGGCAGACGGTGTGGAGACAGGAGTCCTGAGGAGATGCCACTTCCTAATCTGCTCAGGGTCAGCTCTGGTCAGTGCCATCTGTTAACACTGCCGAGACTGTGCCTATGGCCGAAACTTTCCTCTTGGCTCAGACATCTGAGTCTTCACCCTTGTTTTATGTACAAAGTTCCAACTTGAAAAGAGGAATAATAATGGGCCTTATTTTAATAGCAACCATGTTCTGTGACATGCATAGAATGTCGTGATGTTAATCACCACCACAAAGTTCCATCCCCTACCTTCTGCACACATTCTCTCAGACTCAGGCTGTCCTGGCTGAGCTGCAGGGCCACCTGGGCCCGGTGACTGCGGTGGAGTTCTGTCCCTGGCAAGCAGGCATCATCATCTCGGTGTCCGAGGACAGAGGCTTTAAGGTGAGCGATGGACGCTGGACTGCGTTCCCACGTGGCACACGTTGTGGAAAGACCTGTGGTTACAGGGGGGCTGTGCGGCAGCTTCACGGCCACTGCCGCCTGAGTGGTGGTGTTTGTACCCCACTTCTGCAAGGTAAATGCTGTCCCAGTTGCCATATAAACACCAAGCCCTGATGTTTGCAGGGCCACTGGCTGGGCTTGGATTCCTGACCGGACGGCCCCAGCTTTCCCACAATGGAATCCAGGGCCTGAGAGAGCCCAAGCAGGAATTCTTCTCCACGGCATTTCCCAGGCCCAGAGCAGAGGAGCCAGTTCCAGGGTAGAGGGCTCAGTCAGAACAAAATGAGGATCTAGAAGAAAATGAAATGCAAATTCAGTTTTTATCCAGTTGCCATGAGTGTGTACCTGGCGGCCGGGATGTGGGCCTGACACACAAGTGTGCACCTGACAGTGTAGACCTGACACACAGGTGTGCACTTGACAGCTGACAGTGTAGACCTGACATGCGGGTGTGCACCTGACAATGTGGATCTGACACGTGGGTGTGCACCTGACAGCTGACAGTGTAGACCTGACATGCGGGTGTGCACCTGACCATGTAGACCTGACCCATGGGTGTGCACCTGACAGCTGACAGTGTAGACCTGACACGCGGGTGTGCACCTGACCATGTAGACCTGACCCACGGGTGTGCACCTGACAGTGTAGACCTGACACACGGGTGTGCACTTGACAGCTGACAGTGTAGACCTGACACGCAGGTGTGCACCTGACCATGTAGACCTGACCCACGGGTGTGCACCTGACAGTGTGGATCTGACACGTGGGTGTGCACCTGACAGCTGACAGTGTAGACATGACACGCAGGTGTACACCTGACCATGTAGGCCTGACCCACGGGTGTGCACCTGACAGTGTGGATCTGACACGCGGGTGTGCACCAGACAGCTGACAGTGTAGACCTGACACGTGGGTGTGCACCTGACCATGTAGACCTGACCCATGGGTGTGCACCTGACAGTGTGGATCTGACACGCGGGTGTGCACCTGACAGCTGACAGTGTAGACATGACAATGCAGGTGTACACCTGACCATGTAGACCTGACCCACGGGTGTGCAACTGCCAGTGTAGACCTGACCCATGGGAGTGCACTTGACAGCTGACAGTGTAGACCTGACCTGCGGGTGTGCACCGGACAGTGTAGACCTGACATGCAATTATGTACCTGGAGGTCAGGGTGTGGGCCTGACACGTGAGTGTGCAGCTGATAGGGTGTAGACTGCCACAGTTTCTGCTTGGTGCCCCTGTCTTGGCAATGTTGACCAAGTGCCTTGGAGCTGTTTCTAACCTTGTTTCATTTTTGTTTCCAAGTCTTCAAATCCATCAGGGGTTATTTATGGAAGTGATGTGATTTTTTTTTTCTTTTTGATTCTGATATCTTTTGTTGTGTTTCTACATTTTTATTACTTTTGTGCTCATTTTATTGCTTTCTGTTTTAGATAATCGTTTACTTTGACTAATCTAATATTGGGTAGTACTGTTAGCTTAACCTATTGCAATAATGGCAACATTCTTCTCAAGAATCCTGTGTTTATCCAAAGGTCTGGGACCATTGTACAGGATCGTTAACATACAGTTCATCTGTGTTATCAGGTAAATTTAAAACTCTCATGTTTCCTGTAAATAACCCATGTATTCTAGAGCATATTTCAGGGCATAAGATGAAGCCGTAACATTCAGGTGGATCTGAATGAGACGATCTCAGACTTACAGCCCTTCACGACCGTCCACATAGGGAAAGGATTCACTTAACAGTGAATGCCCTTGAAGTTTTTCAACTAAACTAAAACGTGTGCTTGGAGTCTGGGCCTTTCTGTTTTGGAGAATAGTAAAGCATGTTTGCTGTCAGATAAAATGCCGGAGTACCCAGGGAAGGTGCGCCTTCTGCTCTCCGTAGAAACAAGTCCCAGAAGCAGCGGTGGTGTTGGGGCCAGGACTGCCCTGCTCATCCAGCGTGCGCGGGAGTGCGCCACACGGCGGCCTCTGGGCCAGGCACTGAGCATGCGTGCAGCTTGTGACCACCAGGGTCGCTGCGTTCTTCCTCAGATGGCTTTTGTGTTGGTAAATGAGACTGGCACACGGCCACACCGATGCAGCACTGACCGTGCAGGCGTCAGTGGAGCGAGGCGGGAGGAGCGCCCGCGACGCCCCAGCACCTCTCCGGTGCAGCCCCGGTGGTGTCCCCCGGGCGCCTCAGGGCACTGGTTTCCTGCATTCGCTTTGTTCTTCTTGTGCACGTTCTGTCTTCCCGCAAGAAGAGGGGTAAGGGAACTAAAAGGACAGCGTTCTTTCGTGGGATAAGTGACATGAAAATGCCATGTGTGTACCTATGCAACAACCTTGCATGTTCTTCACATGTACCCCAAAACCTAAAATGCAATTAAAAAAAAGTGCTACGATAACATGCTAAGCTATCTCATGGCATGTGGGCTGAACAGCACGTCCTGCTGAGGCGGACATTTTCAGTAGGAATATTGGCATCTCTTTTACTCTCAGTAAACATCAATTTCTGTTAAAAAAAGAAAAAGTAAAAGAAAATGCCACTTAAAGCATACACAGATACTGGTAGAGTTATTGTTATAGCCTCTCAAAGATTTAACATTCTTTGTGAGGTCAGTGTATCCATGTGTAGACTATGGTACTCTAATGACTTGAATGCATTGCTTTCTTTCAAGGTGAAGCACTTTTCTTGGAAACATGTTGGAATCTTTTTACTGAAATTAAAGATATGGCGTTACTATTTGGTTGCCAAGAACAGTGATACACTTCATCTTAGATTTCATTTATAGTTTAATTAGGACACCTAGTATTTTTCAATATTCATTTATTTAATTTTCCTGAATTATTGACAGTTTAAATGAAATGACATACTAGGCAATAATTTTTTTTCCAGGAAAACCAGATATCCATTTAATTGCTGTTTTATCACTAAGTCCATAATTGTATTATATCTGGCTGACTCAGGAATCCTTCTGCTCCAAGTGCAATGTTGATTGAACACCAGTACTGCCCTCCCTCTAGGTTATAAAGCAGCTGAGGACTGGGTGGTGGTTTAATCACACCGGGCCTTCTGTTGGGGCAGGTGGGATGGGAATCCTCGGGACCAATCTGTGGCGGACGCCCCGGGCGTCCTTTTGGGTGACTTCCCCAGCCTTCCTTGTGCGCATGAGGTTTCCAACATTTGTATTCACATGCAATTTTTACCTTTTTTTTTGGAAGAAATTATTTTGGAATAGTTCAAACTTGACTAACAGAAATACTGTAAGTAAGTATGTGTAAAGAGATAAGTAAAACTGATAGTTCTCAGCTTAATTGGTACCAGGCGCTTATAAAGCTAAATTTTCTGATGTTCCTTTCACCAGCATATCCTCTTCTCAGCTTATTCATTGATGCAGAAAGCAGGCAGCTGGTCACTGGGTGTGCTGATGGCCAGGTGAGACAGCCACGGAGTTAAGTTTCAGTTCTCAGACATTCCTGTACGTGAGCATGTACACAAAGGTCTTTGTCTTCATGCTGCTTTGTATTTTCCTGTGATTTGAAAAAAACTCATCCACCTCAGTGCTGAGAATGTGACCTTCTGTGGGTCTCAGCATCACTGTGGGTTCAGTATGGTCCCAGGCTCCCTGGTCTGCAGAGGAGCTGGGTCTACACGTGTCAGAGCTCCATGCATGCTTCTGGAGTGCAGCAAAAGTGAGGGCCACTGACATGACCTTTAAAACCAGATGGGAAGAGGGCTGTGATGCTGCCTGTGGCCATGGAGACGCTCCCTGGACTTCTCCTCTGGTGGCTTCCCCAGCGCTCCTTGTGCTCCTGTTTCATGTCAGCTTACACACTGTTGAAAACCTGAATATATTGATCTTTTTCAGAACATTTTTTAGGTGAGCATTTTAGGTTCATTACACAAAGCCTGGATAAAGTTGCTGTTGATATAATTTGAAAAATATATTTTTGACTTAGATTTTTTTTTCCTTCTGACAAAGTTGACCGCTCCTGACTTTGTCTTTTCAGCCAGGGCATGTGGGGCATACTCTTGGCTGTGAAGCTGTGGGGTGTGTGCAGAGAGCCTGGGGTCTGGGGGTCCTGGAGGTGCTGTGGGGTATGTGCAGAGAGCCTGGGTTTTGGGGGCTCCCGGAGGTGATGTGAGGTGTATGCAGAGAGCCTGGGTTCTAGGGGTCCCGGAGGTGCTGTGGGGTGTGTGCAGAGAGCCTGGGGTCTGGGGGTCCCAGAGGTGCTGTGGGGTGTGTGCAGAGAGCCTGGGTTTTTGGGTGTCCCAGAGGTGATGTGAGGTGTATGCAGAGAGCCTGGGTTCTAGGGGTCCCGGAGGTGCTGTGGGGTGTGTGCAGAGAGCCTGGGGTCTGGGGGTCCCAGAGGTGCTGTGGGGTGTGTGCAGAGAGCCTGGGTCTTTGGGTGTCCCAGAGGTGATGTGAGGTGTATGCAGAGAGCCTGGGTTCTAGGGGTCCCGGAGGTGCTGTGGGGTATGTGCAGAGAGCCTGGGGTCTGGGGGTCCCGGAGGTGCTGTGGGGTATGTGCAGAGAGCCTGGGTTTTGGGGGCTCCCGGAGGTGATGTGAGGTGTATGCAGAGAGCCTGGGTTCTAGGGGTCCCGGAGGTACTGTGGGGTGTGTGCAGAGAGCCTGGGGCTGGGGGTCCTGGAGGAGCTGTAGGGTGTGTGCAGAGAGCCTAGGGCTGGGGGTCCTGGAGGTGCTCTGAGGTGTGTGCCGAGAGCTTGGGGCTGGGGGTCCTGGAGATGCTATGAGGTGTGTGCCGAGAGCCTGGGGCTGGGGCCCCGAGGAGCTGTAGGGTGTGTGCAGAGAGTCTGGGGCGCAGGGTGTGTGTGTAGAGAGCCTGGGGCTGGGGTTCCTGGAGGTGCTGTGAGGTGTGTGCAGAGAGCTTGGGGCTGGGGGTCCTGGAGGTGCTATGAGGTGTGTGCCGAGAGCCTGGGGCTGGGGCCCTGGAGGAGCTGTAGGGTGTGTGCAGAGAGTCTGGGACCCAGGGTGTGTGTGTAGAGAGCCTGGGGCTGGGGGGCCTGGAGGTGCTGTGAGGTGTGTGCCGAGAGCCTGGGGCTGGGGGTCCCGGAGGAGCTGTAGGGTGTGTGCAGAGAGTCTGGGGTCCACGGTGTGTGTGTAGAGAGCCTGGGGCCGGGGGACCTGGAGGAGCTGTGGGGTGTGTGCAGAGAGCCTGGGGCTGGGGTCCCCGAGGAGCATGTGGGGAGGCCTGCACAATAGGACCCTGCCTGTGTGCTCTGAGCTGACGTGCTGGCAGTGCGAAAGTGCCCTGACGCCGTGGGTGTAGGCCGTAAGGAGGGCTGCCAGGGTGGAGGTTGAAGGCAGGAGAGAGCTGTGCAGGGAGCCTCTGCGGGGCGTGAAGGGCTTGTCCTGTGACGCATCTTCCCTCGTGCTCCTACTCTGGTGGTCTGCGTTGTGGAAGGACCTGAAGGGCTTGTCCTGTGACGCGTCTTCCCTCGTGCTTCTACTCTGGTGTTCTGCGTTTGCGGAAGGACCTCTGCCGTAGTGCCATGTCTGCGTGTTCTTTGCTTTTATAGCTTTGGATCTTCAGTTTGATGGATGGACACCACTATCGTCGTGTGGCACAGGTTGACCTAAGGAAGAAGACAGAGACTTTCTTCACAAGAAGGGTTAAGTCTGGGCTGTACAGCCAGCCAGGTGGGTTGCTCAGCCCCTCCCTCAGGCCTCCCACTTGGCCTGGATCTTCACCAGGTGCCTCGTTGAGGGCCCTGGGTCCAACCAAGGGGAGAGAGAGGTCCCGGTGTAGGAGAAGCCTAGGGCTGCAACCTCAGAAATCCACTGAGGCCCTGCAGATCACGTGAGGGGCGGGCAATCAGCAGATAGAGGCACCTGGTGTGTGTGGGGGACAGGGCTGAGGGGCTTTGGTGAACAGAGAGCACAGGCCCCAATGCAGCAGCTTCGCGGCTACCATGGGCTGCCGTCCTGCAGTAGGTGACCAGGGAGGGCAGGTCATACTGATCAGAAAGGTGCACTGCATGACTCAGATGCCACCTGCACCTGCCAAGCAACCTGGTCTCCTGTGAATCTCAGACACCACCTGCACCCGCCCAGCACCCTCACATCCTCACCTCATCTCCTGTGCATCCCAGACGCCACCTGCACCCGCCCAGCACCCTCATATCCTCACCTCATCTCCTGTGCATCCCAGACGCCACCTGCACCTGCCCAGCACCCTCACATCCTCACCTCATCTCCTGTGCATCCCAGACGCCACCTGCACCCACCCAGCACCCTCTTCGTCCTCATTTGGTCTCCTGTGCCTCTCAGATACCACCTACACCCGCCCAGCACCCCCATGTCCTCACCTGGCCTCCTCTGCATCTCAGACGCCACCTGTACCCGCCCAGCACACTCTGTGTCCTCATTTGGTCTCCTGTGCATCTCAGACACCACCTGCAACCACCCAGCATCCCCACGTCCTCACCTGGTCTCCTGCTGTCCAGAGTTGCTTCCTGTTGACCACAGCTCACCTCATGTGTGCTTTTTATCTCCTGTACTGTCACAAAGGAGCTGACCCTTTCCTGGAAGAAAACAGTGATTTTACTTTTCAATCCAGGGGCCACTTCTTTCATCGGTAACATGCAGCTAACATTCGTATTACAGCAGTCACCTCTGTGTTCACAGCGTACGTGATTTCGTATTACAGCAGTCACCTCTGTGTTCACAGTGTACGTGATTTCGTGTTACAGCAGTCACCTCTGTGTGCACAGTGTACATGATTTCGTGTTACAGCAGTCACCTCTGTTCACAGTGTACGTGATTTCGTGTTACAGCAGTCACCTCTGTTCACAGTGTACGTGATTTCGTGTTACAGCAGTCACCTCTGTTCACAGTGTACGTGATTTTGTGTTACAGCAGTCACCTCTGTGTGCACAGTGTACGTGATTTCGTGTTACAGCAGTCACCTCTGTTCACAGTGTACGTGATTTCGTGTTACAGCAGTCACCTCTGTTCACAGTGTACGTGATTTTGTGTTACAGCAGTCACCTCTGTGTTCACAGTGTATGTGATTTCGTGTTACAGCAGTCACCTCTGTTCACAGTGTACGTGATTTCGTGTTACAGCAGTCACCTCTGTTCACAGTGTACGTGATTTCGTGTTACAGCAGTCACCTCTGTTCACAGTGTATGTGATTTCGTGTTACAGCAGTCACCTCTGTGTTCACAGTGTACGTGATTTCGTGTTACAGCAGTCACCTCTGTTCACAGTGTACGTGATTTCGTATTACAGCAGTCACCTCTGTTCACAGTGTACGTGATTTCGTGTTACAGCAGTCACCTCTGTTCACAGTGTACGTGATTTCGTGTTACAGCAGTCACCTCTGTTCACAGTGTATGTGATTTCGTGTTACAGCAGTCACCTCTGTTCACAGTGTATGTGATTTCGTGTTACAGCAGTCACCTCTGTGTTCACAGTGTACGTGATTTCGTGTTACAGCAGTCACCTCTGTGTTCACAGTGTACATGCTCTTCCTCACTCTTGTTACTCATTCTTTCTTTTAGCCTGTGTTTTTTGTAAATGACTTTAAACTATTTCTTTTCATATTAGGTCTGAGATTACCTTTATCAAGCATAACAGTTTTTTCCCTAATACTTTTAGCTTTGGTTTTTGTTATGTATTTGATAAATAATTATTTACTACTGAAGCAAATCTTAAACTTAGTTTCAGGAAACGTGAAGTTAAATTCTTTCCCTTGATCATCTCTTCTTTCCCTCTCTCTCTGCTCTGGTTCTGCACTTAAAGTTGCATCGCTCCCAGGCAGTGCTATGCTGGGTGTTACCTTAGTGCTTTCCTCGCCATGTGATTCAAGTGACTCCGCAGTGCATCTGAGCGACTCCGTGGTCCACACGAGTCATGCTGGGTGCTACCTTAGTGCTTTCCTCGACGTGTGATCCGAGTGACTCCGCGGTCCACACGAGTCATGCTGGGTGCTACCTTAGTGCTTTCCTCGACGTGTGATCCGAGTGACTCCGTGGTCCACACGAGTCATGCTGGGTGCTACCTTAGTGCTTTCCTCGACGTGTGATCCGAGTGACTCCGTGGTCCACACGAGTCATGCTGGGTGCTACCTTAGTGCTTTCCTCGACGTGTGATCCGAGTGACTCCGTGGTCCACACGAGTCATGCTGGGTGTTACCTTAGTGCTTTCCTCGACGTGTGATCCGAGTGACTCCGTGGTCCACACGAGTCATGCTGGGTGCTACCTTAGTGCTTTCCTCGACGTGTGATCCGAGTGACTCTGTGGTCCACACGAGTCATGCTGGGTGTTACCTTAGTGCTTTCCTCGACGTGTGATCCGAGTGACTCCGTGGTCCACACGAGTCATGCTGGTTGCTACCTTAGTGCTTTCCTCGACGTGTGATCCGAGTGACTCCACGGTGCACACGTGTCATGCTGGGTGTTACCTTAGAGTTTTCCTCGACGTGTGATCCGAGCGACTCTGCAGTGCACACACGTCATGCTGGGTGTTACCTTAGAGTTTTCCTCGACGTGTGATCCGAGCGACTCGCAGTGTACACACGCGTCATGCTGGGTGTTACCTTAGTGCTTTCCTCGACGTGTGATCTGAGCGACTCTGCAGTGCTCACACACGTCATGCTGGGTGGTACCTTAGAGTTTTCCTCGACGTGTGATCTGAGCGACTCTGCAGTGCTCACGTGTCATGCTGGGTGTTACCTTAGTGCTTTCCTCGACGTGTGATCTGAGCGACTCTGCAGTGCTCACGCGTCATGCTGGGTGGTACCTTAGAGCTTTCCTCGACGTGTGATCTGAGCGACTCTGCAGTGCACACACGCGTCATGCTGGGTGTTACCTTAGTGCTTTCCTCGACGTGTGATCTGAGCGACTCTGCAGTGCTCACACGCGTCATGCTGGGTGGTACCTTAGAGCTTTCCTTGCCGCATGATCCGAGTGACTCTGCAGTGCACATTCACCTCAGCGTCTCCGTGGGGCAGTCCTTGGCCTTTAAACATGATGGATGTGTTTAAGTTCACTTCTCAGATTGTCAATATTCTGTTTCCTAGAAGAAAGCTGGCTTCCCTCTACAAGTGCCCTGGGAAAAGGAGAGCAGGTGGAAGTGACGTTTCCTATACTGAGACTTGCACCCTGTGATCTCTCACGTGTCCCACATTCTGCATGTGGATGGTAAGCATCAAAAGCTTGGCCTATGCCATGTAAAGAAAACAGAAACCACAGAGGTCAGAGTGAGCATCTTCACAGATGTTAGGAGGTGCCCGGGGGACCTTAAATTCCTTAGATGAACGTTAGCTTTATTTTCTAAGAATGACTGAAATAAAACCAAATTATTTTTGTCACTTATTATTACTGACCTCATTCTTGGAATTGCATGCTTTAAATCTTAAAGTTGGTAAACTGGGCAATGATGTGTAAGTATCTTTAATAAAAGGAATTTGGTGATTTTTAAGTTTGTTACCAAACTCTAGGCAGATCTTTGCCTCTGTGGTATGACTTTATGTTTCCCACTTGCGCTGTACGTTACACATTTAAAGTTAACACCAGATGAATTCTATTGATTTCTGGGCTCAGAAATATTATACATATTTGGCAACATAAAGAAGTATTGTTTAACTGTTATAAAGAACATGCTACAATTATGTTCACCTCTCCTCCGCAAAATGCTTGGAAAGCGATGGAGATTAGGGGCAGCGTTGCTTTGAATGGCCTTGGCCATTGTTGGACCGTGTCTCCGTGCAGAGCTTCCCTGGAGCAGAATAGTCCCTGCTTGGTCCAAACCACGGAGGGGAAGCAGGGGTGGGCATGGAGGCTGGCTGCTCTGCTCCCCAGAGGATGCATGGACCCAAGGCTCTTTGAGGCCCCTGTCTTACCTAGAGCAGAGGGGGCCCTTAGAGCAAAGCAGGAGCCACATGACCCCTTCTGTTGACGCTGGTGGGAGAAGCATGGACTGGTGCTGGTGGATGCCCAGGAGGAGCCCAGGGCGCTGCCTGGGGCAGAATCAGAGAGTGGAGGCCTGGAAAACAGGTTCCAGCTGGGGGCCTCTTCCAAGTGTACATCCAGCCTCCCAGAGGTAGCTTCTCAGTTCAGTAACAGCTCCCTGTTGGCATTGGTATTAACTCCGCCGCGTTGGGCTAGCTACTCTCCTGGAGTTTGTTCCTCATTCATGGGTGGGCAGCTTGCGTGGCTCTCAAGTCCAGTCACTCAGATAGCACCTGAGCAGTGGCCTTAGCCCAGGTTCTGGTGCCAACCTTTTCTGTAACCTTTGAAGAAAACAGAAACCACAGAGGTTAGAGCGAGCATCTTCACAGATGTTAGCAGGTACCTGGGGGGACCCACCACAGGCTGAATGGAAGCCCAGCACAGATGTGGTTCTCACTGGCAGGAACCCACCCCGGCCTGTGCTCCCCCACTTCCGCAAAGAGCTCACAGCCAGGCCAAGGGGTGTGCATGGGGCCGAACCTTCAGGAGTAAGATCAGTGTGTGTGCTTTTCTTTTTGTTCGTAAATCAGTCTTTCCTCTGAGAACACCCAGTGCTTGTGGATTGGAAGCTCAGTGGGCTTATTCGTGTTTAACCTGGCAAACCTGGAAGTGGAAGCTGCTTTATGTTACAAGGGTAAGATCTTTGGTGTAAATGCTGCGTAACTGTAATGTTTTCCTTTGACTGGTCTGTGGGGTAGTGAAAGTGTTTGTGGAGAAGGCCTCACCACGTGATCCGAGTGACTCTGCGGTGCACACGTGTCACAGGATGAGATGCTTCAGTCACAACTCAGCATCGAGAACGCAAGCACCCCCTGTGCTGCCAGATCCAAAGGATGAGGACCTTCCCCAGACCCTTGGGCACTCAGCCCTGGAGCCACCCCTTCCCTCCATCCGCCAGGCCCTCGCCAGACACTCCAGGCCGCCTGGGGTGTGCAACACCCCAACACCCATGGGAACACCCTGGGAAGCCCCTGGCTTCTCCAGTATCCCTAGAGAGCCTCCCGGAGCCCCAGGCTTGCACAGCGTAAACCCGGCCAAGGCGCTCTCCTCTCCAGCCCTGGTTCCCTTCCCCAGTTTCTGCCACCCCCAGGAATGTAGGAATAGTAACCTCTACCCATCTCCTGCCTCCAAGGCCCCATCTCATCCCCCGACCCCAGAGGTTCCCACCCTCCTCTCCCCAGCTCCCTGGCTGCCACCGGCCACACACTTTCTGCCCAGGAACCCAGGTGACTTCTGAAAAGCAGGCTGGATTCCAACCCTCTCCTCCATTGCGGGGGGTCCTCTGCGGCGGCCTCCTAGGCACTGGCTTCTCTCGGTGCTTCCTTTCCAGCCCTGAATGCTCAGACCTCTGTGGGGCTGCGGGATCCATCTGCATCTTCAAGCTCCCCCTTCCCTTCAGGCGCCCATCCCTGCCCCCCTCCTCAGCTCAGCCAGACACAGCTTCTTGCAAACTCAGCCTTTCTTCCCCAAAACGGTCACAACTCTTAATAACACATTTCCTTTCTGAGCTGCTGCTGGATATGTGGCTTCTCCAGGAGGCTGAGCTGCAGATCTCAGTCCAAGTCACATCCGAGCCTCAGAGCGGGGCCTGGTGTGTGTGAGGCTCAGGGCCTGGTGTGTGCATGGCATGGGGCCTTGCATATGTGTGGGTGTGAGGTGCACAGCCTGCAGTGTGTGTGGCCGGGCCTGGCGTGTGTGTGGCGGCGCCTGGAGTGTGTGTGGTGTGTGGCCTGGTGCGTGAGCGGCGTGAGGCCTTGCATATGTGTGGGTATGTGGTGCACAGCCTGCAGTGTGTGTGGCCGGGCCTGGCATGTGTGCGGTGGGGCCTGGAGTGTGTGTGAGGCTCAGGGCTTGGTGTGTGTGTGTGGTGTTTGGCCTGGTGTGTGTGGGTATGTGGTGCACAGCCTGCAATGTGTGTGATGGGGCCTGGAGTGTGTGTGGTGGGGCCTGGGCAGTGACTCCGTGGACATGTGCTCCCGTCCTCCCCCTCATGTTCCTCCTGGTCTTGCTGGACTGAAGATTTCCACAGCCTCAGCATCCCATTGGCCGGATCATGTGCCCTGAGGAGCCGCTTCGCAGATGGCAAGGTTGGTCCCGAGACATGGTGCCTCCGATTTCTTTCTGCAGAGTGATCTAGTAACTACTGGCTGAGGAAATGGGGTTTTGTGTGAGAAAACGTTTTGGAGTGACAGGGTGGTGACCCTGCTGTGAGAATGAAGCCGGTGTTAGACGCGTGTTCCGATGCACCCTGAGTCTCCTTTCCCGCACGGTGACCCTGCTGTGAGAATGAAGCCGGTGTTAGACGCGTGTTCCGATGCACCCCTGAGTCTCCTTTCCCCGCACGGTGACCCTGCTGTGAGAATGAAGCCGGTGTTAGCACGTGTTCCGATGCACCCTGAGTCTCCTTTCCCGCACGGTGACCCTGCTGTGAGAATGAAGCCGGTGTTAGACGCGTGTTCCGATGCACCCTGAGTCTCCTTTCCCGCACGGTGACCCTGCTGTGAGAATGAAGCCGGTGTTAGACGCGTGTTCCGATGCACCCTGAGTCTCCTTTCCATCCGCACGGTGACCCTGCTGTGAGAATGAAGCCGGTGTTAGACGCGTGTTCCGACGCACCCTGAGTCTCCTTTCCCGCACGGTGACCCTGCTGTGAGAATGAAGCCGGTGTTAGATGTGTGTTCGGATGCACCCTGAGTCTCCTTTCCCGTGCGGTGTCACTAACTATGTGGAAACCGTGTCCCTGCAGGCGCTGTGCTTGCTGGCCGCCCTGTTTGGAGGGAAGATCGCCGCATTGGAGGTGGACCCAGCCGCGCTGGTCGTGGCTCAGCAGTGCCCCAGGGTGGGACAGGGACTCTCGGTGCCAGCCAGGTAGAGTGTCTTCAGGTGTGGAGTGTGTGTGCACGTTCACCTGTATTTCTTTGTGTGTTGAGAAATAAAGTTTAGGAAACTCAGCTCTACCAGCACTGGTTGGAAGAAACAGTTTTTTATGCTGTTGCATCTATCTTGTTGAAAACTAAATAGTTCAGTTTACTTTAGTGTGAACCCACTATTTTATTTCAGAATGTAATGTACATTATAAAACAGCACCTTTATTAAGAATATATTAATTTTTTCCCAACAAAGATAAGAATATGCTTGACGGTTTTCATTTTCAAATACTGCTCTGTCCATAGCTGCATGAATTAGTCATTTGTAACTGTCTTTAAAGTGTGTGTGTCATTGAAGTGTGTCCATCGTATCATTCTTGGCACTCCCAGTTTTATGTGGTTTGTTTCTGTTTCAGCTCCTGTGTCCTACCTTCCTCTCCACTGTGTCTGGGAATTGCCAAGGAGAAAAGCCCAAGCCTGCTGGTGAACAGCGACGTGGTGAGTTCAGCGGGCTGTGAGATCTAAGAACACACGGCTGATGCCTTCTTGTTGTGGTTAGCGCTGCTACATGGCTTTGAGAATTCCTATCTGCTAAAATACACATTCTGCACTTCCTTCCAGCCTTCCCTGCTTCGTATCTCTGCCTCTCATGTGTTTGTCACGTGCCTGCTGTGGTGGGAACATGCTGGGTGCTTCCCCTCCTGAACTGGGCGTTCCTCGTAGCAATTCAGCACCATGCCCAAGATTGAAGGCTGGTGCTTGGTGCAGTGGGGTGCAGACTGCACCTTCAGCAGTGGTAGCTGGTGAGAACATCTTTTTCCCTTTTTCCTCTGCTGAGGAGTTTGAAAGCAAATCCGAGTGTTTGTACACCTGCACGCTTCAGTGCACATTTCTGGAACCTGTACATTTTTACCACCATGACATTATGTCAAAACCAGTAACTTTCTGGAATCTTGTATTAGCAAGGCCGTAATAAATTATCCCTGATTGCCTCAACAATATTTTTTATTGGTTTGTTCTAAGCAGCAGCCAAGTAAATCCACGTTGCGTCTTTCAAATATATAAAAATTAACTTTCACTTTAAGATGGTAAACTTTGTTGTGTTCCATTTCTTTCAAGGCTTACTGATAATGACTTCTTTTTTTCCTTCAGTGACCAGCCTAACCCTTTAATTGGTCTTGTTAAACCTCCTACTGGACCTACTTCGAAAGCCTGAGGCTTCCCTGCACCCTTCTTTCACCTTCTGCCTTGTAGCTGCCTGACCGCTGGCCCCTCACCTCCTGGAAGGGCCGTCTTCCCCACCACCGACCTGGCGACCCCACCCTCAGCCTCTTCCCAGGCTGGGCTGGGCTGGGGTTCCCGCGCCAGGCATGTCTGAACTCCCGTGGAGCCTGCCCTCTGACATGGGCCATGTCCTTCATGCTCCCCTGAAGCCCTTGAGCTTGACTTCTAGGACTTCTGTCTCAGCCTCTCTGCCCCTTCCTACCAGACTTTTTGAAATCATGCCTTGAGCACCTGTGCCTTTCCTGGGTCTCACTGACTGTGTGGTTCGGGCCCGCCTTGCAGACTGGGGAGGGCCATTTTTGGGGTGCTAGGCTGGGACTCAGAGCTGAGCCTGGGCCTGGAGCTGTTAGCTTGTTCTGTCCTACATGGGGGTCCCTGCTGCTGAGGGGTTTCCAACAGGTCCCCCATTCCTAGGCCGTCTTTCCATGAAAGACCCACCTTCGGGGTTAAGTGCCCGTCTCCTGCTGGTTTATGTTCTGCTGCCGTCCCATCACCATGGGGACAGTTCTGAGAAACTGTAGAATGAAGGCCTGGGGAAGGCAGCCAGGCGCAGCCAGCATCGCAGCTTCCAGGCCAAGCTGACTCCTTGCTGGGAGTGGCCTCTGACCTCATGAAGTCATGGCACTTCTGCTCTGTAAGGAGGCGCTAATTACTCATCATTGAGAAGGCATCTTAAATTGCAAAAGACACGTACAGCAGAGAAGTCAACAGCAGGTGGGTTGGAATATGGCTGAGAAGAGAACGCCCATGGGCTGCTGCGGGCCTAACCCTCCCCAAACTGCTGCTTCCTCCTGGGCCTCCTGGCCTCCTCCTCATCCTCCTGGGCCTTCCCGGCCTCCTCCTCCTCCTCCTGGGCCTTCCCGGCCTCCTCCTCCTCCTGGGCCTTCCTCCTCCTCCTCGGCCTTCCCGGCCTCCTCCTCCTCCTGGGCCTTCCCGGCCTCCTCCTCCTCCTGGGCCTTCCCGGCCTCCTCCTCCTCCTCCTGGGCCTTCCCAGCCTTCTCCTCCTCCTGGGCCCTCTCGGCCTCTCCTCCTCCTCCTGGGTCTTCCCGGCCTCCTCCTCCTGGGTCTTCCCAGCCTCCTCCTCCTCCTCCTGGGCCTTCCTGGCCTCCTCCTCCTCCTCCTGGGCCTTCCCAGCCTCCTCCTCCTCCTGGGCCTTCCCGGCCTTCTCCTCCTCCTGGGCCCTCTCGGCCTCTTCCTCCTCCTCCTGGGCCTTCCCGGCCTCCTCCTCCTCCTGGGCCTTCTCGGCCTCCTCCTCCTGAGCCTTCCCAGCCTCCTCCTCCTCCTGGGCCCTCCCAGCCTCTCCTTCTTGCCTTCTTGGACATTCCTGCCTTCCTTCCTCCTGGGCCCTCCTGCCCTCCGCCTTGCCCTCCTGGGTCCTCCAGGCCTCCTTGCCAGGTCCTCCCGGCCTCTTTGTTCTCTTTAGTCCCCCCAAACCTCATCGTCTTCCTGGATCCCCCAAGCCTCCTCACATGCTTTTCCCCCACCCCTCCTGGTCTCTCTTAGCCTTGTCAATCTCACCTCCTACCATTCATCCTTAACAACTGACAGCAGCAGGAGTCAGAGAAATCCCCAGGTAGACGCAGGCAGGTCCCCAGTGAAACCCGACCTCCAAACCAAAGACAGTTTCAAGTCGGAAAGCCAAACTGTAAGTGTCGGATAAATCCACAGACCGAACTGAGAACCTATTTTCCTGTTTGGCATGCTTTCCTCTGATTGGTCCCCACCCTTCACCTATTTTACCTAAACCTACCCTTCTCTAATTGGTTTTTATACTGCTATGCCCATCTCTGAGTTGTGCCTTTTTTTTTTTTTAGCATAGTCATAAACCAATCAATATGCACTCCCCCATTCTGAGCCCATAAAAGCCCTGAACTCAGTCACACAGCGGTGGTAAGGGGGGACTGCCTGACTGAGGGTAGGGGGCTGCCCTCTCTGGGTCTCCTCTCCGCTGAGAGCTGTCACTCAATAAAACTCTCTGCCCAGGCGCAATGGCTCATGCCTGTAATCCCAGCTACTTGGGAGGCTTAGGCAGAAGAATAGCTTGATCCCTAGAGGTGAAGGTTGCAGTGAGCCAAGATTGCGCCACTGCATTCCACCCTGAGCGACAGAGCGAGACTCTATTTCAAAAACAAACAAAAAAACTCTCCACCCTTCTCACCCTTCAGTGGTCGGGGTAACCTATTCTTGGATGCAGGACAAGAACTCAGGACTCACTGAATGCGGGTATGAAAAATGCTGTAATGCTGTAGCCCTCCACCCTCCGCCAGCGCTGGGCAGCCACCTCCCACACAGGAACAGCAGTGGGGCCAGGCCAGCCCCAAGCTGCAGGACAGGGCAGGGCAGCGGGACCCAATGGGCCATAACACAAATGGGCCGAGTGGACAGGTACTTCCCGTGCCTAGTGAGGGCCCAGGGAGGCCCGGGCAGGGGCATTGCCAGCCTTGGGGGCTTCCAGCTGGCAAAGAGACACCGAAAAATCCTTCCTCACAGTGTCTCCTCTGACATGTCTGGTGTGGGGCTGGGGCTGTTCATGCATAGAGTAATATTCTTTCTTACGTGCGTTCTTTGTGGTGTGCCGTTTTCACTTTGTGTCTGTGAGATTTGTTTCAGTTGCTGTATAGCATTCTGTTGTCTGGATATACTGCTATTTATGTACCCACAGTTTATTCAGTATTAACAGACGTTCAGCTTGTCCCAGGCCGCTGCCGTTGTGAGCAGCCTTTGCAGCACCTGCTGTATCCTGGAGCCGGGAGGTCTGCCCTGAGGTAGGGGTAGGGTTCCCCACGTGGCATACGATGGTGAAGGTCTTCCCAGGTGGCTGGCCGGCTGCTACTCCAGCAGCACTCACCTCCCCCACCTGCCCTGAGCCCTGGCCGAGGCCGGATGTCGCTGGGCACTGGAATTTCTGCTCACCCAGTGTGAGACAGGATTAGCCCTGGGTGGTCACAGGAAGATGGAAAACCCAAGCAACAGTGAACACAGGAAGGTGGCAAAGTAACCACAGGACAGCAGAAAACCCAAAGCAAGGGAGAGAGAAGGCCAACCCATCAGTGTGAGGTCTCCTCAGTTCTTCTGGGAAAACCCGAATAAGAGAACAGGGCTGTAGTCGGGGGGTTACCTGAAATCCCTCCATTCCCAGGATACCTGATGATGATCCCACCTTCTCATTAAGAAACACCCACAAAATGGGGTGCTCAAAGTCCTCTAAGCGTGCCTCCCCTCTCCTGAGCTCACCTGGCTTCTCACTTAGGTGTGTGCTTTCACTTTGCAGCAAAAGCTGCTGCTTTTCACATGTCATTTCTTGCTTCTGGCTTTTTAAGCCACTTGCCACGGTCCCTCTGACTACAGGACCACGAGCCTGGGACCAGTACACACCATCACGGCACAGGCTTCCTGGGCCAGTCGGAGATCGTGCAGTGGCTGGGGGGGGGCTTGGCCTTTCTGCCCGCACTTCCCCTGAGGCCACACAAATCCTAGGTCCCTGCGGCTGGAGTCGCAGCATCCACAGCTCACCTCAGTTTCAATATCTTGTCCTCATTTTCTTTCTTCTGCTTTTAACAAGATGACGCATATATTTCATCTGGCATTTGTGGCTTTTCTCTGTGGGAGAGGCTGTCTGAATACCTAACCAGCATGTTACACAGATAATGAATGTCAGCATTCGCCTTTTAAATAGCAGCACCCTCAAAAAATTGAAAAAGTCCTAGGTAGTAATTATGTTAGTGAAGAATTGAAACTGTCTATTAGGTAAATAATATGGTCTTCATGCATTATTTATGTAGTAAATAGTCTGTTTTTTGTGTCTTTTAAAAGAAATTTTCTGTTCGTTTCTTTTTTTAATTATAAGATATATATAAAATAAAACTTAGCATTTTAACCATTTTGGGTGTATGGTTCAGTGGCATCCTGTACCTTCACATTGTTGTGCAATGTAAAAAAGCCTTTTTGAACCATTTGCTTAATTAATACCAAAGGAATTTTATGTGTATACATACATTTCTAGTAAAAAATTTTCGGAAAAACTTGACTAACCAATATTCATTAAAATGACTAATAGTTGGAGTAATACTAGACAGTTGAGATGGTTTTCCAAAGTTCTGACTGTTTCCGTGGAAAGAAGCTCCCCCTGTGTGCGTAGTCTCCACGCTGAGTGGCGATCAGGGCCTCCTGCGTTTCCAGCACACGGAGTCCCTTGTCTTGTCTGCCTCCGTGGACGGCTGCGCATTTGGGGAATGAGATCTTGCGCGCACAGTCTGTCGTGAAGAAGACACAAGTCTCGTGATTTTCTCTTTTACAACTTACCCTGTTTGTTCCTTAGCTTTTCTTCTTACATACGCTTCGTTGATTTAGATCACTCCTTAGGAGTGGAAGTTTTAGACTTTCTGTCAACACGGGTCCTCTTGTTTCAGATGAGCGTATGTGATGTACTGTTGTTCCCAACCAGTGATAGCATTTAGAGTTTACAACAAAACCTTTAATAAGAACAATCATATAAATAGTTTTAATATGGAGATAACTTTTACAAAGTGATGAAATTTTAACATATTGATGTTCTGTGTGTAGTTTAGAAAATATTCCCATGGAAAATTCATGGATATGTTTCATTTACAGTAAGGCTATATTCCCAAAATTCGCCGCCTTCTACTTACAAAACTATAACAGAGATAATATAAACAGAATGTATGTGATGGATGAGGAACTATTATATGTTAATGCTTAGAGCATTTGTAAAAGTAACATGCAGTTATATATTTATAAACCTTATTCTAGGACTTTTTAGACTTTCTCATAATGAAGTATACTAATGTGTCCATAACTGTATTATTTTATCCTGAAATTGTTTTCCTTTTGGTGATACTTTATCATTTTTTGGAGAAGGCTTTTTCTCCTTTCCTGACTGTGTAGATTGGACAGGGCAATTTCCTGGCTTCTCCTCCACCCTCTGAGGGTCCTTTTGGGTCCAGCTGTGTGTGGCATCTTCCTTTCCCATAGAAACCTCTCCCTTTCCAGGTCCGGCTTCGCCCTCTGCAACTCTGTGAGGCCGGCCGTACCCAGGCCTAGGCCCAGGCCCAGGGTAAAGACCTGACTCACAGGTTCCTCGTCACCTCCTGGACTTTGATTTGCACAGTGAGATGTTCACAATCTTATGTTAATGCTCCATTGGGGCCACTTGATTCTTTTTTTTGAGATGGAGTCTTGCAGTGTCGCCTGGGCTGGAGTGCAGTGGCATGATCTCGGCTCACTGCAACCTCCACCTCCTTGGGAGGCTGAAGCAGGGTTCAAGCTATTCTCTTGCTTCAGCCTCCAAAGTAGCTGGGATTACAGGCACCCACCAATATGCTCAGCTCAGTTTTGTATTTTTAGTAGAGATGATATTTCACCATGGTGGCCAGGATGGTCTCGATCTCCTGACCTCGTGATGCGCCTGCCTTGGCCTCCCAAAGTACTGGGATTCCAGACATGAGTCCCCGTGCCCAGCCAGGCCACTTGATTCTTAATGGGAATATAATTTAGGTTATCCCATACAAAATAGTACCAGAAAGAGAACTGAATTTGTTTAAAAAAAGGAACTATTTTTAGAATTATTCAGTATTATGCAAATATTCATTTTTTCTAAAGCTATTTTATAATATTATAGAGACTATTCATATTGAACACCAATTATTAAATTTATGCAAAAATAAATCGTTCTGGCAAAACTATATTTCATCTGAAATTATTTTTTTGATTTGTAAATATTTATGGTAAGTTCACGTGATGTCAGAGTGTTTGTCAACTGGTAGTCGTATGCAAAACGTAAAATAGTCTGGGCTAGGCGCAGTGACTCATGCCTGGAATCCCAACACTTTGGGAGGCCGAGGTGGGTGGATCCTGAGGTCAAGAGTTCGAGACCATCCTGACCAACATGGTCAAACCCCCTCTGTACTAAAAATATGAAAATTAACCGGTTGTGGTGGTGTGTGCTGTGCTTGTAATCCCAGTTACTCAGGAGGCAGAGGCAGGAGAATCACTTGAAACTGGGAGGCAGAGGTTACAGTGAGCCTAGATCGCACCACTGCACTCCAGCCTGGGCAACAGAGTGAGACTCTGTCTTAAAAACAAACAAAAACCAACTTGGGTTATTTTCTTATCCTTTTAACCCCTTAATTTAATCTTTTGCTGGTGATGGTTGATGTGACTTCAGATACGAAACCTCTTAAATTTATAGTCAGAAACTCATTCTGTTTGTGTAAATGTTTCTTTTTTGAAGAGACTCTGTTCTTCTCGTGTTCATAATGACATGCTAATTTTCGGTGTTTGTTTCTTCTTTAAAATTGCCTTTCTACAGCTAAATGGAATGTCATGAAGGACCAATTCCTGGTTTTCCACAGTAAAATTAAGTCGTCTGGTTATGCGTCGGCACCATGGTGAGTAAACTCGTGTCAGTGAGAATCGGGAATGCACCTGCGTCACAGATGCAGGACTTTAACACCAGTAGGGACACAGATATGTCCCTGAGGGTCACATTATGGAGAGAGGACAGAGCAATATAAACAGAAGTTAAAATGTGGTGGGTTGGACCCCAGCATGCCACTCAGCAGCAGCAAATGTTTCCCGAGCACTCACTGTGCGCTGGGCCACGGAGAGGCCCTCCAAGTCCTTGTCCGATAACGCGGTGGTCCCGTGAGGTAAGGGCAAGCTGGTGGGGTGTGAGGCTGGGAGGGCATGGTGATGCTGTAAACAGTCGTGGCCCCTCAAGTCCGGACACAGCGCTCTTCTTAGAACACGGTTTTGCTGTAACATCAGAGCAGATCACAGAGTATATAAGTTAAGCAGCCTGAGTTAGCAAGGCTGCTCAGAGACAAGGAGAGACGAAGCGGCAGGATACTCTGAGAAACCACGGGGAGGCCTTGAGATTCCCCAAACCTTCACAAGCCCATTCCTCAAAGGGAAAGCTGACCTTCCTGAAGAAATGCAGACATATCCCCCTCCTCCTACCTCACCTCTTGACCTTTTATGTCTCTTAACACAGCGACCAAAATGGCCCTGTGACCTGGAGTCCCCTGTTCTCAGAGCACACGCTAGTCTCCCTCGTTGGCGCTCACCTCTGCCAAGCTCCCCCTTCATGTGCCCCTGGCCACTCCCCCCACCTCACCCCTCCCCCTGGCTCTGCTGTGCTCCAGGCAAAAATCCCAGGCCACTCTGTGTAAACTCACAGCCTTCTCTCCTCCAAGGGCTTTCCTGATCTGCTTGTTTGTTCTCTTTGGCTTGAACAATGGTGACTGTGCCTTATTACCTGTTCTTTAAACTGCTGTGCCTTGGACAGCACTCAGCACCCTAAACCCTCTCAGGCATTTCTGGAGGGATGGATGGATGGATGGAGAGATGGATGGAAGAGGATGGAGGGATGAAAGATGGATGCATGCTTGCATGGATGGTGGGGATGGAGGGATGAAGAGATGACAGATGGATGAGTGGGTAGATGGATGGAGGAGATGGATGGATGGAGAGGTGAGAGATGGATGAGTGGGGGGATGGATGGAGGGGATGGATAGATGGAGAGATTAGAGATGGATGCATGGGTGCATGGATGGAGGGATGGAGAGACGCAGAGGTAAGAGATGGATGAGTGGGGGGATGGATGGAGGGGATGGAGGGATGGAGGGGATGGATGGATGGAGAGGTGACAAATGGATGCATGCTTGCATGGATGGAGGGGATGGATAGATGGAGAGGTGACGGATGAGTGGGGGCATGGATGGAGGGGATGGATGGATGGAGAGGTGAGAGATGGATGAGTGGGGGGATGGATGGAGGGGATGGATGGATGGAGAGGTGACAGATGGATGAGTGGGTGGATGGATGGAGGAGATGGATGGAGAGGTGACAGATGGATACATGGGTGCATGGATGGAGGGGGATGGGTGGATGGAAAGGTGACAGATGGATGAGTGGGGGGATGGATGGAGGGGATGGATGGATGGAGGTGAGAGATGGATGAGTGGGGGGGATGGATGGAGGGGATGGATGGATGGAGAGTGAGAGATGGGTGAGTGGGTGCATGGATGGAGGAGATGGATGGATGGAGAGGTGACGGATGAGTGGGTGCATGGATGGAGGGGATGGATGGATGGAGAGGTGAGAGATGGATGAGTGGGTGCATGGATGGAGGGGATGGATGGATGGAGAGGTGACGGATGAGTGGGGGCATGGATGGAGGGGATGGATGGATGGAGAGTGAGAGATGGGTGAGTGGGTGCATGGATGGAGGAGATGGATGGATGGAGAGGTGAGAGATGGATGGGTGCATGGATGGAGGGGTGGATGGATGGAGAGGTGACAGATGGATGAGTGGGTGGATGGATGGAGGGGATGGGTGGATGGAGAGGTGAGAGATGGATGAGTGGGGGGGATGGATGGAGGGGATGGATGGATGGAGAGGTGACAGATGGATGAGTGGGTGAATGGATGGAAGGGATAGAGAGACGCAGAGGTGAGAGATGGATGAGTGGTTACATGGGTGGTAGGGATGGAGGGATGAGAGATGGATGAGTCGGGGGATGAAGGGGGGATGGAGGGATGCAGAGATGAGGGATGGATCTGGGTGGATGGATGGAGTGGGGGATGGAGGGATGGAGGGATGAAAGATGGATGAGTGGATGGATGGATGGTGGGGATGGAGGGATACAGAGATGAAAGATGGATGAGTGGATCAACGAACAGGGAATGAATGCGTGGGTGGATGGATGGAGGGGTGAGTGAATGGATGGATGATGGTTGGGTGGAGGAATTCTCCATTGGCATCTGCAGCTTTGTATGGATTCCCCCAAATCTGCCATATTAAGGCATGTTGTGAGTGTTGGGCTTTGTGTGGGAGCCCCAGGGGATGAGGGGTTGCCAGACATTGGTGGCCCTGAGTGCTAACCCGGGGCTTTGGACTTAACAGGAAAAGCCCAGCATCAGGTTCCTATTACAGGATTTTAAAGGAGTCACAGGACAATGTGTAGCAGGGCAATGTCTCTGGGGCAGCCTGGGAGACACAGGAGGGGGAGGAGGTGACTTGAGGGCTGGAGGACAGGTGGGAGGGGCTTAAAAGCATTTATGCAGATGTCTGTATCTGTGTATATAATTTTTGTCACTGTAAAATATAAATCTCTTAGGAACCTTAGAGCTCTTAATATTTGAGAGTGATATAGAGTTTTCTTTCCGCAGCTTAACTATGTTTTCGCCAAAGACCAACATCAAGAGTGAGGGTAAAGGACCTTCAAGACACAGGAGCAGCTGCACATGGTGTGTGATCTAGTATGCATCCACGTTCATTTGAAACAGCCCAGACCTTTACATTACTTCAGCTGGTGCCTTTCCAAACAGGTGGAAGACCTTATATGTGTGCATGTGTTTATGTACATATGTACACACGTGTATATTTATATTATTTATATATCTTTTTAGTCAAATTTAATTCTTTCCTGTTAATTTTTCAGACATGCTGTGTTCTTACCACCTTAACACAATTTTGAAATATTAAAGTTTTGTTAAAATTTAGTTCAGAAAATGTTGTAGCTGATGCTCACTCTGCAATGCCAGTGGATTGGGTGAAAATGTTGGGGCCGCTGTAGCGCCAGGTGCCCATTCTGAGTGGCCTTGGCCCACGCCATTGGGAGAGCACCTGTCCACAGGGCTGGCTCACACCGGCTGCGGCTGGCTGTGGGAATGTCCTGCAGACACCTGGGCCCCTTGTGACTGGACAGGCAGGCATCTGGGGCCTCTCCCAGTCCTGGATTTAAGATTACTTAAAACCCATTTTAATGTACGTGGGTCTACTTTGCAATCACTGCATTACTGAGCGCCCGTGTTGACTGTGCCCATGCTCACTGCGCTCTTCTGCAGCCTGCTGCTATCCCCCTCCGGGTTCTGCTTGATATTATGCATGGGCTCTCAGCAAAGTGCATCTAGCCCTACGCAGATGAAGCGTGGCATCACAGTTACATTCAATTCTGATTTTTTTGGTGATTTTTTCTGTGAGGGCCCTGGTTTCCAGACAGCACGCCGTCTCTTCTGCATTTGGCTCTTGTGGGCCTTCTGTTGAGAACTCTTGGGCAGCAATGGTGATGAGGCCCCCACGTGCCCGCACAGGGCTCAGGTGTATAGACAGAAGGCATTGGTGTGTACATGGAAGGCGTTAGTATACACGGAGGGCACTGGTGTGTACACAGAGGGCACTGGCGTGTACATGGAAGGCATTTGTAGATGATTTGAGTGATTGACATTACAACGCCACCCACAGTGGCATGAGACTGGAAAGTGAAATTCATTTTCTCTTAGTGAGAACCCTCATCCCCAAATCATCACAGTACTCACATCAGTTTATATGAAACACAAGAAATCCTTGCTGTTTTATATGTAAAATATATGTCTTTTTTGGCAGTGTGGAATGTAAGTCTATTTAAAAGAGTTATTTCATGATTTTGAATGTAAGAGTCTAAATACACACATTTATAGATAAATATTCAAGTTTACTGGAATACAATTACACATGTAGATGGGGGGAAGCCCACTTTGTTTCTTGGTTATATTTTACTTCTAATCTCACTTTGAATGTCTCCTGATTGTCGTTACCTCTGGCCTTCCCTCAGGGAGGCATACGCCATGGACTATGCTGTACCTGCCAAGCCTGGCCCCCGGGTTGCTGCAGCCCCCACCTGCACACGTGTGTGCTGCATCCAGTACTCAGGTGCGCCATGTCCTGCAGGAGCTGGGTAGCATTTCGTTTGTAAGAGTCTTTTATTCTGTCCACTGTAAACATTTTTCTATTGTATCATAAATTGTAAATATATTTGTAAAAACCTTGGTTAACTTGAAGTTGCAGGGATGGTTTGTGTCTAGATTAAAACCGAGACTTCGTTTCACTTGACTGTAGTGAGGGTGATCACGGAGCGTCTCGCCCCTGCGTTGGCACGGAGACCGGCACTCACTCACCAGCACTGAATTTGCTGTTCCATGGCCAGCTCCTCTGTGTTTTGCTCTCTGTGTATGTGACCCCCTCCTATAGAAGCGTTAAGGTGGGCCTGGTGGAAGGGCTTTGGTAGGCAGAGAAGCTAGCAGAACAGTCCCCGATTCCCTCTGGAGACACGGCATCTGCTCGGGTGGGCTGGAGGCGCCAGGCGAGGGATGAGCGTGGATGGCATTGCACAGGCTGTGCACAGTGTCCCTTCCTTTCCAGACCCTCAGCGGGGTCCTTTGCCTACAGGGCCGAGTGTGTCTTGGCTTCCGTGACAGCCGCCCTATTCTCACGTGTGTCCTGATAATGCCTTCACCAGACTTCCAATGGACGTTGGCATTTTTTTTTTTCTAAATAATGTTTGAAAGAAGGGAGGAACAGCTTGTGAGAGTGCCCTTGGCCTCGGCTAGATAGTTGCACCGTTTGAATGCTTCTCAGAAGTGAGATTGACTTGCAGGCCAGCTATGCCCTTAGCTGGGGCTGGTCAGAAAGTCTTGTCTGGGCTGGTGCCTTGCCCACCCTCACACCACCTGTCCAGGGGGGTTACCATTTACCATTCTGCTAAATTCCCTTTATTTTATTATATAATTGTAGCCACAGAAGTTTTAAAATCATTTTTGGAAATTAGATTTGTAGTATTATCAGTAAAGTCCAGTAAAGTATTATCAGTAAAGTATTATCAGTATTATCAGTTTGATCTTTGATAGACCAGAACATTCCTTCAGTGTTATCGGCCCTCAAGTTTGAATATTTTGAGTGACATCTGTCATTTATTTCTACCCTGTTCTCGGAAATTGTTTCAACGTAACTGCTTAGCTGAATGTGCCTCTGGGCAGTCCACTGATTGGAGGCAGGCCCCGGCACCGTGTTTCAGGGGCTGTCCTGTCCTGGGTGCAGCCCTTTCTGTTCACAACCTTGTACGGTAGCCTCCCTCTCTCATCCTGCTGTTCCTCTTCTGTTAAGGGAGGCTGATGACGATGACAAAGCAGTGCCTTACAAGGTTGTCGGGTAGAGGACTCGAGAAAGGGTGGACACAGGGGCTGGCGCCCGCAGACCCGCATGCTGATGTTCGTGTGTGTTTCAGAACCAAGTTTACGAGAAGCTGTACATCTTGCCTGTGGTTACTGTGACTCCGATGAATTAGGCTTTTCTAAGAGGCCTTTGTTTTTATTTTTTTAACAGGAAATGGGCAGTGGCTGGCCTGTGGGTTGGCCAACCATCTGTCTCTGGTTTTTGATGCCAGCCTGACTGGGACACCTGCTGTGTTTTCAGGTAAAACGTGTCTTAATTTCAGTCAGTATGAATGTAAGGGTGGGTCCCACTTAGGTCCTGGTTGTCAGTTGCTAAATGACATTTTTGTTTTCTTTGTCTAAACTGGATTCACTGAGCTCGTAAACCATTCGAGGTAGACTAACTCATGGGAACAGCGTTGCAGCACTTTTGTGACTGGAGGCCAAGAGCTGATCATCTGTAGAGGTTTAGGGGAGTGAGTGAAGTTGAATCCTAAATAACTGAAATATATTTAATTAATGTAATCAAAAGGCAGAAGGTTGAAATATATTTTGAAATTTAGTAGGCTTTGTACATAGACTTTTTCATAAACATAATAAAGCAAACAATGTTTTTTTAGAAAAAGTAGATCTGAGAGCAACAGTGTTAAAATTATGACCATGTCAACTCATAACTGGGGCATGTATTTGATTTCTAATTCTAATACCATAAAACCTGACAGCTCTTCATTAGGGTCCTGATACTGCTTGCATCAGAACTTACACTTGGTAGATACTTTAACAAAAGCACAGAAACAACAAAAAATATTTCACTAGTCCTTCTGTTTTTATGCAGGTTGAGAATCTCTAATCCAAAATTCTGAAATCCAAATGCTCCCACATCCAGAATTCTTTGAGTGCCGGCATGATGCCAAGGAAATGCTCACTGCAGCATCTCAGATTTCGGATTTTTGGATTAGGGTTGCTTAACTTTCCCATTTGCCAAAAAAATGGGAAATCCAAAACACCTCTAATCCCAAGCATTGTGAATATGGGACACTCAGCCTGTCATGTAACCACCCAAGGGCAGTCGTTAGGAAATGCGGAGGTGGGGACCGATGGGGCTGAGGGGGACAGAGGCAGTGGGGGGCCAGGCCTGGGCAAGGCCACATCTGGGAGAAGACGAGCCCCCCAGTGACTATGACCTCACACCCTTGGCTCACTAATCCCCAGGGTGGGGTTTGGGAGGCCCCCAAAGGCAGGCAGAGCCAGACTCGGCTCCTGCATGAGCAAAGCTGCCGCCCCTGCATGGTCTGGGAAGAACACAGTTCTCCAGTCTTGGCCTGGATGCCACTCTCGCCCTTCGAACACCCTTGCTCCTGGTCCCACCCCTTGTCTATCCTGTGTGGCCTGTGTAGAGTGTGGTTCTCCCATCATGGCATGGATGCCACTCTCGCCCTTCGAACACCCTTGCTCCTGGTCCCACCCCTTGTCTATCCTGCGTGGCCTGTGTAGAGCGTGGTTCTCCCATCATGGCCTGGATGCCACACTCGCCCTTGAAGCCTCTTGCTCCTGGTCCAGTGTCTATCCTGCGTGGCCTGTGGAGAGCATCGCTCTCATGTTATGGCCTGGATGCCACCCTCGCCCTTCTTGCCCCTTGCTCATGGTCCCACCTGGCATCTATCCCTGCGTGGCTTGTGTAGAGCATGGTTCTCCCATCATGGCCTGGATGCCACCCTCGCCCTTCTTGCCCCTTGCTCCTGGTCCCACCTGGCATCTATCCCTGCGTGGCCTGTGTAGAGCGTGGTTCCCCCTTCATGGACTGGATGCCATCCTCGCCCTTCTTGCCCCTTGCTCCTGATCTCACCCCGTGTCTATCCTGTGTGGCCTGTGCAGAGCACAGTTCTCCCATTGTGGCCTGGATCCCACCCTCACGCTTCAAGCCCCCTTGCTTCTGGTCCACCTAACATCTATCCCTGCATGGCCTGGACGCCGCCCTTGCCCTTCGAGCACCCTTGCTCCTGCTCCACCCCGCGTCTATCCTGCAGCCTCAGAGCCTCCACTGTGCACCCCGGAACCCTGGGCTGGCTTCATTCGTGGCTGAATGGTTGATATGAGTGGTTATTCTGTTGATTGTGGCTATTTCTCCACATATTTTATTGTTGGAAAAAGGGTTTTTCCCTGAACTAAAATGCAATGGGTTCTCAAACTCATCTTGACAAAAACTTGCTCTGTTTGTGTGAGGGGAAGGGTCACGTTTCCCTACCTCAGCTGCACAAGCCACATCGTTTCACTTTGAGTGTGTAATGTTCAATAGTTATGTCACTCAACTTTGAAAATGTGACTGGTCTCTCAGCACCTGCCCAGAACACAGAAAAACGAGCATCTTTATTTCCATTATGATCTGGGACAAATAAGTATAAATTCAAATGCCCTCCTGGAGAGTTCGGGGTCCCTGAGTGTACAGTCAGGTAATGCAGCCCAACCCGAAAGCCACTGAGAGCAATCGTATTTAATTTAAGAAAGGAGTTACGTGTTTCTGCTTTAGATTTTAGAATGTTTCCTGTCAAAAATTGTGTCGATTACAAAGACAGGTACTCCAGTCCCATGTCTTCCTTCGAACACGTGCCTGGCGCAGAGTAAGTTCTCCGCGATGCCGGATGGCAGGTTCTGAGCGTGCTGCGCAGGGGGAGCTGCGTTGTCTGTCACGTGCCCGGGAGTCAGTGGTGATCACTGTGAAATTATGGGGTCAGGCATTTCAGAAGATTAAATCTACAATTCCATGACAGATAGTGGAATTGTTTATAAAAAGAATCTTTGTCAACGTCTGAAGTGAAGATCTGAAGATCTGCATCTCTCCTGCTGCTAGACTCTTGGTTGGCTCAAACTGCGCCGAGTGGCTTCTGCTCCGCTCCTTCTCTGAGCAGGGACTGCACACGTCACCTTCTATGCCGCTCACATCCCCACACCCCTGGCTGCTTCCCCCAAGCAGGACCCGTGTCCAGAGGAGTCTAGGTCCAGAGGAGGTCTAAAACGCTGACCTAGGCTGGGTGCAGTGGCCCACGCCTGTAATCCTAGTGCTTTGGGAGGCTGAGGTGGGCGGATCACCTGAGGTCATGAGTTTGAGACCAGCCTGGCCAGCGTGACGAAACTGCTTCTCTACTAAAAAAATACAAAAATTAGCTGGGTGTGGTGGTGGGCACCTGTAATCCCAGCTATTTGGGAGGCTGAAGCAGGAGAATCACTTGAACCCAGGAGGCCGAGGTTGCAGGGAACCAAGATTGCGCCGTTGCCCTCCAGCCTGGGTAACAGAGCAAGACTCCGTCCCAAAAAAAAAAAAAAACCAAAAAAATAACCCTGACCTGGACAGGATTTTAGAATTCTTCTCTATTTCTGAAGCTCCTCATCTCATCCCACACATCACAGGGGAATCCGATCAACTGAAAAGGAAGAGAGAGTCCTTCCGTACAGTGAGGAGATTGAGGGGAGATTGGAAGAGGCACCCATGTGGGGTCCCCCATGGGCCCATTGCTTCGTGGAGATTGGCTCCAGAGGGCCCGGCCTTCCCTACAGTGATTTGTCTTGGATGCCCCCTGCAGTCGAAGCGCTTCTTGCCTGTGTCTGGGGCTGGAGCTCGGGAGAGGAGGGGGGACTCCCCGCTTCGGCAGGTTTTGAGGAATCTCCGTGGTTTTCATCCTGGGAGTGGGAGGTCCGTTCCTGACACTTGAGATGAAGGACAGGCCAACTTGTCAGGGCTGGGCCGAAGGCGTCACTCTGCAGTCCCTGCATTGCCGGTGCCTCTGCTGGCCTTGGTGGCATAGTTGGCCACTGGGTGCCCAGCAAACACTGCTCGTAGGAGGAAGTGGAAGGACTGGAGAAACACCTTTGCAGTGTCGCTAAGAAGGAAGAACGTGGGTGGTAGCGGTAGCTTCACCCTCTCTCCTGTGCAACCTCGTGTGGCCTCTGTGCAGCCTGTGGGCCAGGCGGGGGAGGCCGGTCTGAGTTTGATATTGGAAGAGGGTGGCCACATGGCTGGTAATGAAGTGACTTCTGAGGTCAGTGCCTGGGCGGATGCGTCAGGCCCTTGCCACTGGGAGGATGCCCTGACGGCCCAGGATGCCTGCACTGAGTGCTGCAGCAGGTGTCTGTGAACCTGTGATATTCTTGGTATGGCACAGAGCTGCGGATGCCACCGGTGTTCAGTACCAGCGGCATGGGTGGCGTCTATTAATGGCAGTCATTAATTGTGACTTTCCTTTGAGTGTCGCAGCTGCTGTTAGCTGAGCAGCAGTGAGGAATGTTTGGAGCTTTCCTGAACTGGCCTTGATACTTCTGCTAAAACTGCCAGAACTCTACACGTGAGGGCAGCAAAGCTATTTCCCGTTTTTCTGTGCTGTGAATTTCAGCCCTGTGTTTCCTGGGGTCCTGTTGCAGAACTGAGTTATATTCTTAAGTCTTTCCTGGTTTTCCCATCTTTTTTATCTTGGTACCCTGACAGATATGATGTAGTGAGATTGCAGCTCTTTGTCTAGTCTATAAATTATCATGTGTGATTCACATGCTGAGGCCCGTGGGATGGGGCCTTCTGCTCCGTGGGGGAGATCTCGGCTATGACAAGAATTTTCCCGGAAGCTGTGGTTACCCATCCC